>CM074494.1:7576530-8176530 GCA_037389245.1 Oryzias sinensis | reverse complement strand
AGAAACCCCGGCGGTAACAGGCATCCCGTTCACCCTTAGTGCTCTTTTCTCAGTCTTTTCTTTGGGTCCAGAGTCATTCTGTTGGGATCAAAGCTCAGTTTCTGTTTCATAAATAGACTTAAGAATGTTAAAACAAAAGATCCTCAACTATGGTTTTATTTTCTTCTGTAGAAATCAGACCAGCCCCCTTGCTAGAAGAATGTGGAATTTGGAAATGCATGAAGTCTTTCACGTATGACAAAAATCCTGTTCCCTCCACTGGATCCACTTTTTACTTCAGTGGCTGATTGTAGAGATTGTGGCTCATCAGGCACGTGTTGAAATGAAGAGTCTGGATGTTTGTGCTCAGGTTTTTTTAATTTCACTTTCAGTCAGGAACAGTTAGTCTTAGTTATAGTAAGTAGTTACATCACCCAGGAGTAACTCAGCTTCTGCCTTTTTAAAGTATTAGTTACTCAGTGTCATATTAGTGACATGTGTTTCCTGGCCTGCCTGAAAACACAACAAATAACTTTGGTGCCATAGTTTAATCAAAGTGACACTTCTAGTTTGCTGGTATAATTCTACCAATGAAATTCTGTTGTCTAATTATAATAGCGCGAGAGAAATGTAAATATTTATTTGTCTGAATCATTCAAAACTGCAAAAACTAAACAGAAAAATTAAGAATATTAACTTGACATAAGCTGAACGTAAAGGTTTCTGAAGAAACACGTTCCTGTACTTTCTGAACGTTTCACAGCACGGAGGGGAAAGTTCAGCTCTGGATCTCTGAGTGACTGCGACTCATCAGTGGGTCGATGTGCTCCACAACCACAACTGGGTCCGGTTCTGTGGGAGTCTCCGGGCTGTAACATCCACTCTGTCCTGTTCTGATGCTTTGTCCCTGGAGCACACGCACGGTGGTCGGTGAGACAAAAAGTTTGGGTTTGGAGCTTCACTTCAGACGGACGTTGGCCTTTTCATGGACACGGCATACATTTGACGTAAACGTTTGCTCATTTTGTTTCAACTAAAGGAAAATAGCGTTGATATTTGCTGCCTTCATCGCCGACACTTCCTGTTGTTTGGATCCTGGTAGCCGCACAGCTTGGAGAGCGTGAGGATGGCCCTGCCCACTTGACTCCCTAGCCAATCACGATCTTGACTGCCCCGCCATTACTTAACCTACAACGCCGTCAGTGACGCCGTTCTACTTAAACGGCATTATTTCTTTGAACAGTTGGTTTAATGCGAGTAAAGGAGGGTAAAGAATAAGAGCAGAACAGAAATGGTCTGGAGATCTTGAAGATGCTTTTATTTAGCCTGACGTGTTTGCTATAGTCTGTGGTGCAGGAGTGAAGGTGGGAACTTTGGGCTACTGCTGGTCAGCCTGTGTTTGTGCTAGTGATGGCCAGTTGTACCTTCACAAGTGGGATTAAATGTTGATACAGGCCAGCGTTCCTAATGTCAGTTGCTGGAGCTTGGGAAGTTAGAGGGGCAAAAGAGATGGAGGGGAGGAGCTTTGATCACCTGGTGATGACATGTCTTTACTCTCTCATTAGCACACATACTGCAGCCCATTGCTCACAACACCTTAGGCAGAAAGAAGCGTTCTGTTTGTCTCTTGTGTTTTTGAAACGATGACCACAGCCTTTTCAACTTCCAAAGCACCGCCTGCAGTCCTGCATCCGGTTGAATACATAACAGTAGACTATTCGTCTACTCCGGGTTCTTCCACGTTCTGCCAGAGAAAGTCATTTTGGATATTTATCAATACAAATGTGCAGACTGGGCTGCATGTACTAAGTGTCTTCTGGTTTGTGATAGATGTAGAACTGTTTTTGTGAGTATTTTTATGCACACAAAATCTTACTAACTCAGAGTTACAGTCTTAAGTGGATTTTTTTAGTTCAGAGTCTGAATTTAGGTTCATACTTTTCATCATCAGTCTTGACTAAAATGTTCCTTGTGTCATTTATTTAAGCCTTGGTCCCGACTGTCCTTGCTGGTGGATTTGGGCACATCTGTGCAGACACACAGGTGGCTCCTACGCAGTTCTGAAGCTTGTTGACCATCGGGTGAGCCCGTAGAAAAAACTGCTGCACATTTTTTATGCTGCGGCCGTCAGGTGCTAGTGAATACTGGAAGAACACGCGACTGTACGAAAGGGGGAAGGAGGTGAGATGCAGGCGTGTCCATCTATTCAGATGCAGGCGTGTCCTGCACACTGCAGGAAGACCGTTAGTGCTGCACATGATCAGATCACGCTCACCGTTTACCATAGAACGCAGCCTGGCTATTAGAAATGAGACAATTAGACAATCAGAGCATAATTTGTGTGGACATCTTATGACTATGACTTTGCATCCCATGCGTGCAGCATAGCACTCAGCCAATAAGGAGGCAGCGCGCTGTGCGACATAATCACCCGTATGCTATAAGGATGTGCAACTTAAATTATCCTGACAAATATTTCATGATGCACTTACCACATGCACGACAATGGTCCGTTCCATTTCCATGAGGTGGTTGCACAAACCTCAAGGGAACTGCATGACACACCTGCGATCCTTTTAAAGGGCCAATATCCTGCTTTAAAAAAAGAATTTGTATTTTATATTTACATCTTCCTTTTCTTTAGCCTTTCAGAGTAAACTATACCCCTATATATGATCATATGTTACCTTCGGAACACTAAGGAACAATTTTTGTAAATCAAATATTAGTTATTTTCAGCTCATTTTCCTACCAGGAAATAGAAACGACAGGATTGTTTCAAAGCAGCGTTTCTGTGATTCTCCCACAGGAACAAACATCTGAACTTTTATAAAGGTGGATGTTCATAATGTTCATATAAAGGAAAGAGTTTAGCCAATCACCGCTGAGAAAGAGGGCGTGTCTGTTTGTCTGGGGGCGGGGCTGGCAATGCAGACTCTTCCTGGAAGGGGCGGTTCCTCACATTGTGATGTCACAATGTGAGAACCTACTCTTTTTTGTGTGGGTTGGGAGGGGCCGGTGGTCAGAGATCAGGTTTTTAGAGGAATCTTCACATCTAAATACCACTTTGTTTCAGATGTTTTAGTGAGGAATGAAAATTAACACCTAAAAGCTCAAAAAGTTGGTTTTACATGATACAGGCCTTTTAAGATGCAGACACTTCTTTTTCAACCCTTTAGTTGCATGGACAACCCAGAAATCTGCAGCACCTGTATGGGGGCTGACCTGCACAGCTGCACGTGACTCGGGCTTTGGACAAACTGCATTTACTCCACCTTTATACTCTCTATTCTCATGAAAAAGGGCTATCCTGCTCCTACAAATATCTTGAATAAATGGTTTAGTGGGTGGAGCTGGTTGCCTCAGTGTAACTAGTCCCCTCTCCGGCTGTGTCACAGTTAAGGCCTGGGAAAGGTGACTGACGGTTCAAATGACAACTTGACCCAGTTTCCAGACCAGTCTCACTCTTGCTCCCCTACTGTCTTTCTGTCTACCACTGCTGTATTTATTGCTCCACACTTGGGGTAGACATTACTGTGATAGCCTATGACCCAAAAACGGTGTGACGTAATATAATCACTGGCAGGCCACCGGTATTATACGTTTTTTTATCAACCATACATGTAAATAAAAAACACAATGAAATCCGATTCCCTGGAATGTCGACTCTGGTTGAGAGAAATCAGAGAAGGTACTATACATGTGTTTGTGCGTGTGAGGGTTTCTGTTCTTATAAACGTGTGGATGTGCAAGTCTTGATTCATTTGAGTGCCAGCGTTTGAATGAAGTTGTAGGATTAGTATCGACATGCTGATCTATTTTAGACCAGAAGAATGCACGTCTTTTAGAGTCTCCTTCTCCAAAAGAAGGAAAAGAACAGCATCACTTTCCAAGACAGCATTCCAACTAACAGCAGATCGACCTTTAGAAATTGATCAGACATTACTTCATTGATTACCAGAAGCATTAGTTACCATATAAAACAAGTGCATGTGCACATGGAGTCAGTGACACTTATCCCTTGTAATAGCTGTAGCTTGACAACAACAACAACCAGTTTGAGCCAGTCCGTGAAAATAATGTCTGACATTAAACCGGTTCGTGGCCTGAAAAAGGTTGGGGACCCCTGGTCTAGAGGATTTCAGGATTCTTTCAGCTGGATGGAGATGCAGATTTCATCTCTTAGCAGGACCAGGACCCTGCCCAGTAGAAGGATTGAAGATGGACATATCATTCAGAAAATAGTTTACTCTGATCCATCTGATCTTATAATATTTGTATTTATCTTTTTGCAAAAACCTAAGTGAGTAAAAGGGGATTTCTCCACATTATTCTAATTTTCTAATATCCTGTTTTTGTGGGTTTTATGAGTTGGGACCCCAAAAAATATAAAAATAAATACTGGAAATCAATCAAACATACAATTAGTCTTAAGAAATAGGTAAAAAACATTGTGTTGATTTTTTTTAAATGATGGATTGTTTATTTCTGATCTCATAAAGTGCAGCTGTTTTCCTTAATTACCTGCTGTCTTTATGTCAAATACTGACACCAACTAAACCACAGGCAGACAAAGAATACATTGATGGGAAATAAAGACATATCATCAAAATGTCTACAATAGTTAATAAAGAACGACATTATTAGCATGAGCTGAGGAATCTAAAGGTACGTGATGATCCTGGTGTTGCGCATTAGGCAGCGCTCAGCGTGCCCGTTACACCTGGCAGCCTGAGCCCACTACCCCTCCTCTTTCATTCTAGCCGTGTGTGACAGGAGACAGGAGCAGCTGCAGGGTCGGCAGTTCACAGTTTCAGGCCGTTACAAACTCTGTGATAGAACAGATCATAGGAAACCATGAGTGACGCAGATTTGATTCCAAGCACTGAGCCGCTGTCACCACCGCCCCCCTTTAAATTTATATCCTGTGCCAAAAAGCGCTACTACTGCGCGACCCCCGTGGCATCGCAACCCCCCCCCCCCCCCCAATATTTGAGACGCACTGCCTTAGACCCTCCTTCTCTGTAAGGAAAAACTCTTAAAAATCCCTAACCCTAAAAAAAGAAGAAACCCCAGCCCAGGGGTGTCCACATGAAAGAGGTTTCCTCCCCCAGGACGGACAGGTGATGTGCCAGAACTAACTAATTTGTCTGCTGACTGCTTCATACCAGTCAGAATGTTTCATTTTGGGCTGATGAAAGTTCCTGCTTAGTCATCACAGTTGGATCGTACAAACATGGTGCATTTTTTTGCTCGACATACCCTAGATACAGAGAGGGTCTATCTGTATCTAGGGTTCTTTATATGTTATCTAAAGAACAACTTCTTTTCTTTTGTCTCAGCTTTGATGTGGAAAATGGATTATCTGCGGGACGCGGCAGCCCCATTGATGCCCAGGTCAACCCTGGCTCTGGTTTGGTTCTACAGGCCAACTTCCCGCACAGTCAGCGGCGGGAATCCTTTCTCTACCGCTCTGACTCAGACTTTGACCTCTCACCCAAAGGTCCCACTAGAAACCCTTCAAGTGCCAGTGACCTGTAAGTCAACTTCCTCATGTCTTCCTAACTCCTAAATAAGGTTCGGTAAAAATCAAAGTTCATGGTTTCTTTATTTTTAGATTTACAAAGACAGGTGTCTGAAGGAACCATCAACATTATTTTTGAAAAAGCTACAACAGTCACAATGTTGATATTTCAAAATTATTAATCAAGACCAAATGATGGCTGTGGAAAAACCAAAATGTGATTTTGTGGATTTTGTTGGGGTCTGACTGTGGTCTAATCAGAACCAAGATGCTGTGATCTTCATTACAAACTGAAAGCAGTTCTGATCATGACCCAAATAACATGAGCAAATCCTAAAAACTAAACAGAATTCAAATTACTCAAATTAAAAAAACAATAATAATTACAGAAGTAGTTTGTTAAATAACATTTTTGGAGAAGCTGTCATATTGAAAGACTGAGGTTCTTTGAAAGTTTTCAGGTTAGGTTTTAGGATAAATATCTTCTGATACATATAAAATGTCTTAGTGACTGCGCTTAGCTTTGTTGTGTTCCCAAAACACCTCCCCCCCTCCAAACACATGTACACTCACAGGTTTCCTCAGACTTATGCTTGTCTGTTTTTAAAGGGAAGAAAGCTTGAAGCACTGGGAGGTCAACTGGCTGTCATCTCGGTGAGAACATTGGGAGGGAAAATGAGAAGAAAAAGACACTGATTCTATGGCCGAATCCAAATTCATTCGCCCTACAGCTTTCCTTAACCCTGCAGCTTCTCCTTAACCCTACAGCTTCTACCTACCTCTACAGCTTCTACCTACCCCTACAGCTTATACCTACCCCTACAGCTTCTACCTACCCCTACAGCTTATACCTATCTATACAGCTTTTACCTACCCCTACAGCTTATACCTATCTATACAGCTTTTACCTACCTCTACAGCTTCTACCTACCTCTACAGCTTCTACCTATCCCTACAGCTTCTACCTACCTCTACAGCTTCTACCTACCCCTACAGCTTTTACCTATCTATACAGCTTTTACCTACCTCTACAGCTTTTTCCTACCCCTACAGCTTCTACCAACCCCTACAGCTTCTATCTACCTCCACAGCTTCTACCTACCTCTACAGCTTCTACCTATCCCTACAGCTTCTACCTACCCCTACAGCTTCTACCTATCCCTACAGCTTCTACCTACCCCTACAGCTTCTACCTACCCCTACAGCTTCTACCTACCCCTACAGCTTCTACCTATCCCTACAGCTTCTACCTACCCCTACAGCTTCTACCTACCCCTACAGCTTCTACCTACCTCTACAGCTTCTACCAACCCCTACAGCTTCTACCTACCCCTACAGCTTCTATCTACCTCTACAGCTTCTACGTACCTCTACAGCTTCTACCTACCTCTACAGCTTCTACCTACCCCTACAGCTTCTACCTACCTCTACAGCTTCTACCTACCCCTACAGCTTCTACCTATCTATAAAGCTTTTACCTACCTCTACAGCTTCTACCTACCTCTACAGCTTCTACCTATCTATACAGCTTTTACCTACCTCTACAGCTTCTACCTACCTCTACAGCTTCTACCTACCCCTACAGCTTCTACCTACCTCTACAGCTTCTACCTACCCCTAAGGCATCTCCCTATACCCTCTATTGTTAGACTTCAAATCAAAGAGATTTGGAAAAAGTGTCTTCAAATGACTCCATGACGTCATCAATAGTGTCCGGTCCTCTATGTTAGCGCCTAGCTGCCAGCACTCGTAAAATACAGAGCAACATTGGTTTTATAAATGTAAAATGTCAAAACAAAAATTCATTACTTTTAAATGTAAACTTCTGTGAATCAGAGCACACACACCTGAAGAAAAGAGTCTCTCCTCCACACCACAGCGCGACTCGCATCATCCTACCTGCAGAGGGATAGCCAGCCCTAAGTCACTATGGCTCCTCCCTGAAAAAACAAGGTGGGACTCCAAATCCCCCCACAGCTGGAGCAATAGGGAGGAGCCAGATGGGTGGGGGAGGGATTCGGATTCGGCCTGTCTCTGCTGCATTCTCTCACAAAAATCTTTAGCTCTGCTTTCCTCTTCTCTCCTAAAAATGATAAAATCACAAACATTTTACCTGCGCCCCCGTCAGACACCCCACCATCTTTAGATGCTTTAGCATTTAACACACACCTAACATGCAGTGTTTACTTTCCTTCTTCAAGTCACTCATAAACGTCTGAAATATTCTTTGGCTCATATTCGTTTTCTCTACATGATGGCTGTTTTTCAAATAGATTATTCCTAAAAACAGGTCCATTAGATGAACTTTTAGAAGGACGCCGGTCTTCCTGCTCAGTATTTAATCTGACGCATTGTGTGTGTGAAAACACACACACACCTTTTATGTCTGTGTGTTTTTCTGTTTTACAGACATTCAGAGGATATGATTGTCACGCCATTTGCACAGGTGAGTATATTACATCGTTGCTGCATCACGTCATCTTACGGTTTTACTTCATAAAAAAGCAGCCTGTTGTCCAGCTACAAAACAGTTTTTGCTCTTTGAACCAAAAGCTTTAAATGCAGCAAACACACACACTGTGACAGTTGTTGTAAGGCTAAAGAACTCCATGTCATGGTGCTGTGTAGGACTGAGGTTACTCTTCATCTGCTCATTTTATGCTCCTTTACTTCAGGAGAAACTTTTGTGTTGGGACTGAAAACATGCAGCATGTTTACTGCAGTTCAGTGAAAGGCTTTTAGCTGTCAGCTGAAAGAACACCAGAGGGCAGAAAGTCTGTTAAATCAGTGGAACCTGCGAATCTGAACTGGTTTAATTCTCTGGAACAGCTCAGAACGTAGAGCAAATCAACGGTTCAGCTAGTGTCACCTGACTCGTGCGGTGTCACACCTGTGCGTAATCCTCTATTGTTATGGCTAACGAGGCCTCAACGTTGGGTTTAAGGTCTACACTCATGATGTCTGCATGCTTTTATCTGCATGAAGGCACTGGGTTTGATTGAAGTGACAAAAACATGGAACCGAGAAATGTTAGCTATCCAAAGTTGGAACAAAGAAAAACTGCAACCAGTCGGCAGACCTTCTCAAGTCGGACTCAAAGCTATGCTAAAAGCACTGAATCATTTTCAGAATGAGTCATTGGCAAAAAGAATGGCTTAAAAGGAAAAACTGTCCTTTAATCTGCAACTTCACAAGACTTTTGACAAACTTGGATAATCTTCTGTGTTCATCTTCAGGTTCTTGCCAGCCTGAGGACAGTCAGAAATAACTTTGCCACCATAACAGGCCAGCAGGATCGCACAGTCAGCAAGTAAGTTGGCTACTAATTTGTGATCTTTTAGTTCATGACTTTAAAAACATGCTACATTAATCGATATCATCATATTGATCTTTGATGATGTCTACCTACAGGATGCGATCTTCAAACAATCCACCATCATTGTCCAAGACCAGCCTGGCAGGTATGCACCAGTGTTTGATCATTAACTCTGGTCTCATTCACAGGAACAATGACTGCAATTAGAATGCAGCATGAATTCTTAAAAATCTGGTACAATCCAAGTATATATCCAAAGTGCTTTAAGATAAAATACTAGGGATATCCCGATCCGATCACAAAATCACACCCGATCACGAGATTCATGACTCGATCAAAAATCGGATGCCTGATCAGTATTGGAAGTTTAATTTATTGCTGTCACGATCAGCGCTTTATATTTCAAGCTTATTATTCCAGATAAATACTTTACTAGAAGTGTGTATAAAATGAACAGATCACACAGTTTATTATGGCGCTAGTTTGAGCAGTTTTCTTTGATGCCATAAAAACAGTTCACATAAGCTAAGCTAAGCTAAGCTAAGCTAAGCTAAGCTAAACTAAGCTAAGCTAGTGAGATCTTCACACTTTCAGATCAATAACTCTTTTTAAATATGTTTTAAACTGACATTAAGTGTCTCTTTTGGGTTGTCTTAGTGCAAATAACGACCGGCAAAAGCAGAGAGACTGCATCAACCAGTGTGTGAATGTGTGTGTGCATGGGTGAATGGGACTGGGACTGTAAAGCGCTTTGGGCCTTCGAAAGAGGTAGAAAAGTGCTATATAAGTATAGCCCAAATGTTCACCCATGTAGAAGTTAAAATAAAGAATTCCATAATCTCTACAATAAACAAAACAGACTAATAAATGGTTACATTGACGAGTCAGTCTTAAATATTCATCATATTTATGTTACAACAGTTCAAAACAATGTCATCATTTATTTCTTAGAATTTTAAGGGAGATATGAATCACATCTAATCAAAAATGTTCAATAGTTCTGAAGATACTAAAGCTTCAGTCACAAAACTGTCACAACTGATTGTCATCTATTTTATTAGGAAACAGAAGCCCTATTTTATACTTGATTGTTAAAGCAATCTCACAGAAGTGTTCTGTTCATAATAATAACAATAATAGGTTAGATTTATCTGCTTTTCCAGAGGCTCAAAGTTCTTCCAATGTGTCCATCATTCATTCATACTTGGTGATGGTAACTACTGATGTAGCCTTATCTGCCCTGGGGGAGACTGATGGGGGCGTGGCTGCTATCCCTCTGACCATTCACACACCAGTGTGTCAGGAACTGGTGATGGAGGACCCAAAATGCAGGAGACCAGGATTGATGACAGGAAATAAAACATTTAATTAACAAACTGAAACATGACAAAAATACGAGGAGAAACAAAACTGTGACACAACAGAGCAGATGACCTGACAAGGATGAACAGAAACCAAGATACTTAAATAGGCTGAGGGTAATTAACTGAATTGAACTGAAGACAGCTGTGGATCATGAACCTGAAACTTGAGTGACTGACAAGAGGGAAACAAAAACATGACAAAGAAAACCAAACCACTGAATCCTTACACAGTGGAGCCGCACTGGAGGCAGGGAGGGGGAAGTGTCTTGCCCAAGGACACAACGACAAGTCAATCATTGGCCGACCTGGTCAACCACCTGAGCCACTGCCGCTGTTAAGTGTTGAATGGTAAAAGAAGGTCAATAAAAAAAAAACTTACACATTTTAAGTATTGGATTGAGTATCAGTAAATACTCCAAATCAAATGACTCGGAATCGGATCAGGCCCACAAAAAGTCTGACTGGGACACCCCTATTAAATACATTCAGAGGAATAGAAACCAAACATGTCCTTTAAGATCATATAATGGGACTTTTTCCTCTACAGCACATACAGTAAGTTAAACATATTCATTAGTCACAGATTCTGCAAATTGCCTGACTTACCAAGATTAGATGTCTGTAATGTTGATCTTCAGTATACTTCGGTTGTATAGAAAAATCACATTGAATAATTTTTAAAGAATGGATTTGTAAAGTGGTGCAGAACATAAAAAGCTAGCTCCAACAAACAAGCCAACATCCTGTCATTTAAGAACCTCTTCCTTCTATCCACGTTACATGTATTGATGTCACCTTTCTGAGCTGGTTATCTGTATAAAAAGACAGCAGTCAATCAAGTACAGAAAGTCTGATTCAATGCTCCATTCCTCCTTTCATCTTATCGGACCACACAACATTCTCCCAATCCTCTTCTGGATCATCCAGATGCTCTCTGCTGGCGTAAGAAGGGGGACCTTTGGAGCACTGCAGGGTTTAAATCCATGACGATGTGATGTGTTACCAACAGTAACCTTTTTTGTTAAATTAAAACAATTATTAAAAATGATGCCAATTTTCAACGCCATCATCCAATCGCTGTACCGGTCTGTTACGGTGAAGACAGAGCTGAGCCAGAAATCGAAGCTTTCATTTTACCGGTTGATCTTCATTTCAGTATTCACCTGTGGTCATGAGCTCTGGATCATGACTAAAAGAACGAGGTCCCGAGACAAGGGTGGCTGGTCGCTCCCTCAGAGATAGCGGGAGGAGCTTGTCACCCCAAGAGAACTTGGAGTAGAGTAGAGCAAGGTGTTTCAGACGTCTGATCCGAAAGCCTCCTGGACGCCTCCTCAAGTAGGACTTTGTTAAAAAATGGTCCTTTATGTAATCCTAGATTTACTGGATTCAAATATTATACGCCTCCCCGAACGCTCGTGTTAGAACAAATGATAGGTATCTATACATAAATATGTCATCCAGGCTTTCTGATCTATCCAAGCTAAACCACACCCAACTCCATAAAACTATTGAGGCTGATCTCACTAGATAGAAAACATTATGAACCCGTTTTCCTTATAGGGAGAGTTGCAACCATAAACATGATTCTTCCCAAAGTTAATAATTAACCTAAAGACAGAGGAGGACTAGCCTTACCTAACCTCAAGGATTACTACTACTCTGCAAGCAGATTACTTTATATCCTAACATGGCTTAAACCTGGTCTGTTAGATGAACCTTGGCTAGATATGGAGCTTTGTGATAACTTAGATATTTAATTGATCTATTTCAGTTTCAAGATTAAACACCACCAGTGCTTCAGAAGTGTAAACATCAGCTCATCTCCAACAGCCTGGTGGGACTTTATAAAAAAAAAATACTTCACACTATTCCCATGCAAACTCACCCCCATTTGGAAAAACCCTGACATCTTCCTAACAGAAATATGATTTGGAACATTTATACCCGTCCCAAGGATATCCTCAATTTATGTGATAAGCAATAACAAACCGGACAAGCTAAGAGCCAGGACGATGACACAGCGGGAAATAAGAGTGCTGCTCTCTGATTTTCACTGAAACATGGCTTTCAGAAAACTTCCCAGATTCCACTGTGCAGCTACAGACGCACTCCATTCATTGGGGAGACCGGACGGCAGCCTTCGGAAAAGCGAAGGGGGGCGGCGTGTGTGTGTTAATCAACAACACGTGGTGTGAGGGTGTACGGACTGTTCACCAGCACTTTTCGTCTGATGTGGAGTTTTTGATGCTGAAGTGCCATCAGTTTTACCTGCCAAGGGAGTTTACTGCTGTGTTTTTAGCCGCCGCCAACTCTGCAGTGGCACTCTGCAAGCTCCATGCCGTCATCAGCGCACTAGAGACGGATCACCCTGATGCTGGTTTAATAGCTGCAGGCGACTTTAATCAGTGCAATCTTTGGACTGTATTTCCCAAATATCACCAGCATGTAGACATTCCCACTCGTAACAAGAACATCTTGGATCATGTTTACACCAACATAAAGGGTGCACACAGGGACGCCCCCCGCTCCCACTTTGGACACTCAGACCAAATCTCTTTGTTTCTGTACCTGGCATACAGACAAAGACTCAAACAATCAAATCCAGTCACCAAATCGGTTCAGCTCTGGACACCTGAGACCGAGGGCGCATTGCAAGACTGTTTCACGACTACAGACTGGGAGGTGTTTAAAGCTGCAGCCACCCTGGAGGACTCTTCAGTTGGCGTATAGAATAATGCTGACCATGTGACTGTGTATAGATGGTCCCAGGCAGTACAGAGAGAAGATGGACAGCTGCAATTCCACTGCTGACTCTGGTCGTATGTGGAGGGGCTTGCATCTCATCACGGACTACCGAAGCAGCTCCAGTACCATCAGTGTTGCAGACAGCCTGCCCGATGACTTCAATGCATTCTACACCCGCTTTGAGACGTCCACCCCCATTCAGAGGGACCAATACACTCTTGGACCAATACACCCCCCTCACCCCCACCAGTCGTCTCATCAGCTCAGGTAAACAAAGCTCTGAGGAGGATCAACCCCCGGACAACATTCCTGGGCGAGCCCTCAGAGCATGTGCCAACGAGCTGACAGACGTCCTCACCTCCATATTCAACCTCTCCCTCCGCCAGAGAGCCCTCCCTCCTGCTTCAAGACCAGTAGCACTTACTCCAGTCATCATGAAATTATTCGAAAGAGTGATGCTGACCCACTTTCAGAGCAGCATCCCAGACACACCAGACCCCCTGCAGTACGCATACTGGCCCAACAGGTCCACCTCAGATGCCATTGCTGCAGCACTGCAGAATAAAGACTCCTACGTCTGGATGCTCTTCATTGACTACAGTTCTGCGTTCAACATGGTTGTTCCCCACAAGCTCACCCACAAACTGTTCTCCCTTGGAAATCACCCCATCATCTATAACTGGCTCCTGGACTTCCTGACTGGCAGGCCTCAGTCTGCCAGAACAGGACCTCAGAAGGCATCATCTCTAACATCGGCACACCACAGGGCTGTGTTCTCAGCCCCAGCCTCTACACCAGTGGTCCCCAACCTTTTTAGCGCCACAGACCGGAATAACGTCATATGAAGTTTTCACAGACCGGTCTTCAGGAAGTAGGCGGAGAACTATTTTAGCAACGCTGCGCTGACGGAGGAACAGATACGTGACAAGATGTACCCTGTGCTTTTATTTTGACATGCACAACATTGAACATCGCACAGGTGTAATTATCCTCTCCCTTTCCTACACTGCAAAAAAGAAGTACTGTCTATTAAATGTAGCTCTCTTTTTTTGGTAGTCAAAGGTTCCTCTTCTGTCTCCTGGCTGGGCGTTTTCCCCTTGGCACAGAAACTTTCCAAAGACGTTTGTTTTTACTTACTTTGCTAGCTTCTGGGTTATTTTTTAGTGGTAAGTTATCACGTGACTGAGAAGAGCGCCTTGGCCTGCGTCAAGAGTGACATAGACGGATGGAACAGAGGATTTTCAGGCATTTTTTCTAAGCGAAACATCTTTCAGATTCCGAAATAAATGAACCACATGTAAGTTATTTATTCTTTCTGTGCGGCCCGGTACCAAATGACCCACGGACCGGTACCGGTCCGCGGCCCGGGGGTTGGGGACCACTGCTCTACACCCTGTTCACCCATGACTGTGTGGCCTCTCATAAGGACAACATCATCCTGAAGTTTGCTGATGACACCACTGTGATAGGACACATCACTGGCGGGGGCGAGGGAGCCTACAGGAGGGAGGGGCCAATCTGGTGACATGGTGTGAGGACAACAACCTCAACCTCAACACAGACAAGACAAAGGAGATGATAGTGAACGTGAGGAAGGAAAGGAACCTTCATCAGCCGCTGCTTATCCGGTTATCCATGTCCACAAAAATCCTCCATCCACCAAAAGTCCATCTGTACCGACTGCATCACAGTGTGGTACGGCAGCTCTACCGCCATGGACCGCAAACGCCTACAGAGAGCGATGAAGACTCCGTCCAAGATCACCAGGACTCCTTTGGCCTAGCTGCAGAACATCTACAGGGTCCACAGGAGAGCTGCCTCCATCCCCAAGGACCCCACACACCCCCAACCAGGTCTGTTCACTCTCTTCCTCTCAGGACGGAGGTTAAGTAGTGTGAAGTGCAGGACCACCAGACTCAGGAACTCTTTCTTTCCCTCTGCAATCAGACTCCTTTACAGCTGACAGGAGTCTGGAGCAGCAAACATCACATTTACACAAACTCTTTGTTTATTATTACTCTTCTTATGCCTTAATATTCAACAACATCCATGTGTATCACACAACAGCTGGTTTATGTATAAGTTTAGCCATGAAGTGATGCAGTTATATTTTCAATTTGGTGTGAATGTTTCAGGTATTCTGTAAATATCCTATATTTTATTTAACCTTTAACCTTATGGCATTCAGAGTGAACAGCAAAGTCAGCATCATTTCGTTGTAACCTTACTGTACATCTGACAATAAACCGCCTTGAATCCTTTGAATCTTTGACATTTCTAGAATACCAGCAACTCAAATCAATAATAAGTGCTAAATACTGCTTGACCCAAATTAACACAATTCATGGACTTCAACAACCCAAAGCTTACATCCAAACTTTACAAATTGGTATCTAATACAGACGACACAATGGACTTCCCCATGGCAAAATGGGAGTCTGTGCTATCATTGATTCCCTGCGTGTCCCAAACTCTATAAGGTGATCTAAATAACATGGAAACCAACAAGGCACACATGGTTCTCACTGCTTTATGTATCACAAAGAAAAGTATTCTCCTCAACTGGAAATCCAAAAAACAATCGTCGCATTAATCAATACAGAAATCTCCTGTCAGATCATGTCAGCTTGGAGATTATGTCCCCTTCCTCCACACATAATCTGTCTGCCTCAGACTCCCCCTGGTAACAGCTGATTAGTTATCACCTAGTAGGGGTAGGATGATGGGTGAGCCGGGGGGCTGGGATGGATTTGGGGGCCATATTGGGCGTTTGGTTGTCGTGGGTTGTGGAAGGGGCCTAGGTCCTCGGTCCGGTTGCCCTTTTTATTTAATTTAATCTATTAGTCAATTTTTTTGGAGCAGGCAGAAGGAGCTGCGTAAACATGCAGAGGGGGCGTGTCTTCGGCTGTGACCAGAGTCTGTTATGGGGAAAAGCCCGGGCTGCAGTCTGCAGACTGAGGCGTACCTTAACCTGGGCGGAAATAAACGCATTGAGGCACGTCCACTGTATGCGATTTTTCAACACAGTAAAGGTTGACATTCAAAAATACTAAATGTCTGAGCTTTCAAAAGCTGATCTGGTTTCTTCAGTCAGTAATGATCTGCTCTGTTTAGAAGATTCTCCTCTCAGTTTCAGGTGCAGGTTGGTTGTGGATCCGGTTCTAGATGGAATTGTTTTCTTGCAGACTAAAGTGAAGTTGTTCTGGATTTTGCTTCTTTTTCCAGTGTCTCTCATTTCTGGGTCGTTGGTGTCCTGGCTCCCCATTTGGTATCCGGTGCCCGGTAGTCCCGTTGGCTGCCGTCCAGTACAGCTAAGCATGCCTGCCTGGTCTGGGGGGCCTGATGGGGTAATCCGGGGGGGGGGCCGTAGAGGGGCCTCCTCTATGATTGGTTAGGTGGGTGGGCTGGTGGTCTCCCTCACTTGGTCTGCGTGGGTCCCTTCACTGGGGGTTTTCTAGGAGTCTCTTCACCGACCTCTCTTGGTCC
This sequence comes from Oryzias sinensis, assembly GCA_037389245.1. NCBI lineage: Eukaryota > Metazoa > Chordata > Actinopteri > Beloniformes > Adrianichthyidae > Oryzias > Oryzias sinensis. The sequence continues at coordinate 8,160,116 of CM074494.1, read as the reverse complement.
GGCAGCATGGGCTGGGGAGGATCCAGTCCCCCTAATGAGCACATGGTGCACTTTGGCAGCATGCTTATATCCCCCCCAACTTGCACGTGAACACTGTCACACTGCTTCCTGTCAGCTATACCTCTTGCTCCTAATCCACACTGTATTGATAATAACTATATAATAATAAACTTCATTTATGTAGCACTTTTCAAAATCAAGATTACAAAATGCTGCACAATTAGTATAAGATAAAAGACCAGGATTAAAAACACAAAACAGTGATAGCAGTTAAAATCCATTAAATCACTAAAATCAATAATATCATACGTTTAAATTTCCGAACCAGTAAAATCATTAAAAGCATGCATATAAAGGTACGTTTTTAAAAGAGATTTAAAAACTGAAGGGGATTCTGCGAGCCTGATCTCTTCTGGGAAACTGTTCCAGAGTGTTGAGGCTCTTAAAGGCCCCGTCTCCCGTGGTCTTCAATCGGATTGTGGGATTGTTAAGAAGCCTTTTGCCGAAGATCTAAGATTGCAACCAGGTACATAAGGGACGAGGAGATCAGCTAGATTCTGTATTTAGGGGCCAGACCCATTTGACCTTGTGGTTTCCAGTCCATATTCTGCACACATCTTTCTGTTTATTATTCCAGCCACTTGATTGTGGCGCTGTCAGTTATGTGCTGGACAGTTTTGGACGCCTCTTCGCACAGCCTTGTACTTGTAACTGTCCTCAATGTTTGCTATTGTTCCTTCTGGGAGTGAGACACCTTCCTTGTGGACTACCTAGTAACCTTTGTAAAATATGTCCAAAACAAGAGGTCTTAACTGTCTGCTCAACTAATGGACAGGACAAGTTAGAGTGAGAGACAAGAAAAAAAAAGGGGGTAAAAGAGAAGGACAAAAGCGATGTCCCACTGGGCGGCGGCCCCTGGGAAGATTATGGACACCCAGGACACGCTGGAGAGACTATGTCTCTTGGCTGGCCTGAGAATGCTTCAGGGTCCCCCTAGAGGAGCTGAAGGAAGTGTCTGTGGAGAGGGAACTCTGGGAATCTTTGTTTAGATTGCTGATGGACAGATGGACGGACAGATGGGCGGGCAGATGGACATTTTGATTACTGTACCTGGGTTCTTTTTAACATTGTCTCTCACAGTTGAAGAGCACCTATGATGAACATTATAGACCTCTCGTCATTTTAGGTGGAATGAAATCGCCACTCACCATGTGAGTTTGACTACCTTCAAGTCCGGGTCCTCTTCCAAAGGCTTAGGATCTTGAGCGCCCCACTCAGCTGTTCCTAGAACAGCGCTCTTCCAGGCAAAGATCCTAAATTTTGTACCTGGAATCTGCTGGAACCCTTCTCCCAGTTTGGGCCTGGAGTATTCCAACACACATGGGGAACATTTTAGCCTTCATCTCCCACATGTCTTCCAGTATTTCTTCCAGCCCACAGTTCTTCTGTATCTTCTCATGTTTCTTCTCCCTGATATCCAACAGTGAGGGATCGCAGAAATCAGGCCTTCTAGAACAGTCCAATGTTGCATTTGAAGCCTCTTCACCCTGAGCACAAACTACTTATGCTCCTACCTTTTCTCCTTCTCAGCATCCTGAATAGTAGCCTTATATCTTATTGTCTGAGGCAGGGGTGGCGAACACGCGGCTCTCGGCTATAGAGCATGCGGCTCTTCGCGTCTCATCATTTTGTGGCGACCCGGGGGTTAGCCCCGCCTCAGCCCCTAAGACTCATGGGAAGTGGGGAATCTTGGGGGTAAACCATCAGTGTGGTGGCTATGAGCAAAAGTGAGGTTCATGATTCTTTTTTCAAACTTTATTGAATATATCAATTCAATACAGAAAAATGCAAAACAGCAACAAGGAAGGAACAAGCCAGGGGTTATTATTACATTTTACACGAATACATTGAAACTGACGCACAGATCAAATCTTTGAATGGCTTTCTGATTGTCAGATTATCTTATTTTGTCCATGTAATGTTTGAGCTCATTGATAAAGAGATAAAAATGAGGGGTATGATTTGTAACTTTGGATTTATGAATGTGCCATTTGCATAATAAAAGGTTCATGATGTATAATTGTTCTTTTTTATGAGATGGACAGTGGGTGAGGCCAAACATAACGTGTTCTAAGTACAGGCGGAATTCTGGGTCAAGTGAGGTTCATGATGTTTGGGTACTGGCAGTAGAGTTTAAGTAAATGCACTGTTAAGCTGGTAAGAGGCAAATTAATACTTGTTTACTTGCTACAGTGGTGAGCAAGCTGAGTCTTTTCAATTTTCACAAACATGTCATCAATTAATTGTTTTTCGTGACAAAGATCAATCATAAAACTTTAAATAAAAATATTATTTAAGAATTCTTATTTTTTTACTGAAGGTTAAAATTATTTTATGCTACACTCTACTGAAATAACACTTGAAATAAACACAATACTTGCTGTTGGGTTGTAGGGAGAGGAGTGTTTTATGCAAAATAATACGTCTTTAATTGCGTGTTTGTGTGTGCACGTCTTAGCAGGTCAGTGTGTGATGTGGCTCTTTGACTCTCACAGCGAAAAGATTTGTCTCTATGTGTCAAACTCGTTCGCCACCCCTGGTGTATGGGGTCACATGGGGCCCTGCCTGCTGGTAGTTTACACCCTGCTGTTATGTTGTTATGTAGATGCCCCTTATCAAGGCTACAATATTTTCATTTGATTAAAAGATTTAGGGTATTCCACTATAATTTTTACACATAGAAATTTTAATTAATGTGGTCTTAAAAATTTGCACTAGTTCTACAATTTTTTGGATATTTTTAGGTTTGATCTTTAGCCTGTGGAGCATATGGTTCCATATGGTTCCATATGTGGAGCATATGGTTCCATATATGGTTCCATATGCTCCACAGCGGACTAGGATGCTATAGAACATTGATGAATTTGTATTACTTCCATGTACTAATGGAATTCATCAAAGCTATTCTAATTTAATAACCATAACAAATTGTAACCAACATTATTATTTTTAAAGCTGAATTGTTTTAATAATGCTGTCATATTCTTGTCTGGACAGAAGAGCCAGATCAACAGCTGGCCATAGAAACCCTAGACGAACTGGACTGGTGTCTGGAGCAACTTGAAACACTGAAGACTCGACATTCTGTCAGCGAAATGGCTTCCAACAAGGTTCACTTTTTTCTGACTGGCTTTGTGTTATTGCTGTTTGTGTATAGATATGTTTAAAACATAATTAATTAGACATCCATCACAATGTTGTTGGAAGTTGATGGATTTAGATACCCACGAAGTGGTGTACTTTGTTAGGTCCACCTTCTTAGTACCGGGCTGGACCCCTTTTGCCTTCAGAACGGCCTTCATCCTTGGTGGCATAGATTCATCAATGTTCTGGAAACATCCGAATGGATTCACCCATCTTTATGCTAAATGTCTCATTAGTGTAGGTTTTATTACCTTCAGGTCTTCAAGTACCTTTCTTAACTACATGTCCACACAAATACACATTTTTGATTCTTTCATTTGTAACAACCTTCCACTGCTGTTCTGATTTGTCACCCTTCCAAAATCTTCTGCCACCCCCCAATCTAAAATGTTCTAGCTCCGCCCCTGTTCACGTGTTTTCTTTGTGTGTTTGCAGTTTAAGAGGATGCTGAATCGAGAGCTCACTCAGCTGTCAGAGACTAGTCGTTCAGGGAACCAGGTGTCAGAGTTTATCTCCAGTACCTTTCTAGGTAATTTGCTCTTCTTTATTACTGTAGAGTACTGGTAATAGATGATAGAAAAAGAATTCTGATCAATCTTACAATGTTGCTTTTGTCTGTTCTGATCAAAGAAAGATTACAGTGTTAAATGTTTACCTGGACCTATTCAACAGAAAAGTCACATGACATGGACATCATGTCACCCCCATCCAAGGAAAAGGACAAAAGGAAAAGACCTATGTCCCAGATCAGTGGTGTGAGGAAGCCAACCTATAGCCTTGCTCCTTCTTCCATACCTCGCTTTGGTGTCAATGCTAGACAGGAGGGACTTCTAGCAAAGGTAAGAGGATAAGCTTAATGAACGCTCACCAGCCACTTTATTAGGTCCACCCTGCTAGTACCAGGTTGGACCCCCTTTTTGCCTTCAGAACTGCCTTAATCCTTGGTGGCATATGATTCAGCAAGGTTCTGGAAACATTCCTCTGAGAGATTTTGGTCCATATTGTCATGACAGCATCAGTTGCTGCAGATTTGTCAGCTGAACATCCATGATGCCGATCTTCCGTTCCACCACATCCCAAAGGTTCTCTACAGGGTTCTAGTGATTGTGGAGATCGTTTGAGTCAGAACCCATTGTCATATTTCGAAACCAGGCTGAGAGTATTCCAGCTTTATGACATGGAGCCTTTTCCTGCTGAAAGCAGCCTCTGAAGATGGAACACTGTGGTCAGAAAGGGATGGACATGGTCAGCAACAATACTCAGGTGGGCTGTGGTGTTGGAACCATGCTCTATTGGTACTAGGGCTTCAAAGTGTACGAAATATCCCCCACACCATGACACCACCAGTCTGAACTGTTGATACAAGGCAGGATGGATTCATATTTCATGTTATTTGAAACCAAATTCTGACCTAGCATCCAGAATCTGGCAGCAGAAATAAGAACTCATCAGACCAGACAATGTTTTCCATCTCTTCTGTTAGTGACGTACTGTGTTAAGTGCTCTTCTGCAGAACTCCAGTTGGAACCAGTAGTCCCGCTGAGTTCCTGTTGTCTTTCTATCAGCTGGACGCAGTCTGGTCATTCACCTCTGACCTCTGGGATCAACACGCCATATCCGTCCACAGAACTGGATATTTTCTCTTTTTCGGACCTTTTCCTTTAAACTCTAGGTTGTGGGTGAAAATCTCAGCAGTTTCTTAAATCCTCAGACCAGCCCGTGTGGCACCAACAACCACATTCAGAGTCCCTTCACCTTTCTTCCTCATTCTGATGCTCGGTTTGAACTGCAGTAGATCATCTAGACCATGCCTACATGCATTGAGTTGCTGCCATCTGATTGGCTGATGATGTGATTGGCTCGCGTTAACAAACAGCTGGACAGATGTGCCTAATAAAATGGTCGGTGACTGTATGTTACTTTTTCAGTTTCACTAAGCTGATCCCCTAACATTTTCTTCTTAACTGTGGCATCTTAATATACCAAACAATGGATTTTGTTTGCAGCAACTTGAAGACATAAACAGATGGGGTATTGACATCTTTAAGGTTGCAGAGTATTCTGGCACCCGCCCACTAACAGTCACAATGTACTCCATCTTTCAGGTAAGACATCAACTCCATAATAAGTACTTTAACAAATAATCATTTTCAGAAATATGAAGAATACCAAAACTATGTTATCTGATCCAGGAACGTGATTTACTTAAAACCTTCAAGATTCCAGTGGACATCTTCATAAACTTTGTGATGACACTGGAAGATCACTACCATTCTGAAGTAGCTTACCACAACAACATCCATGCTGCAGATGTGGTCCAGTCAATGCATGTCCTTCTGTCCACACCTGCCCTGGAGGTAGGAACCACACTTTAAGCCTTCGTCACAGCTGGCCGTGCAGATGGATACGGGCTGTCTGTGGATGAAAAATAGGTTAACCTGTGCTGCAGGGCATGTAGGCGGCTCGCAGGAAATTTAATAACAATCTGGTGAGCCAGTAAGACGAAAATGTAATGCACATTTTCTCTTCTGGCATGTTGTGGGCGTCAAGTTGTAATAAACATTTAAGCAACATGTAAACATGGAGCAGAGAGCCCCTTAGTGCTGTTCATGTGAATGGCGTGTGCTTTTGGTGTGCCTAATAAACACAGATAGGCTGTTAGAAAAGGAATTAGACAGGTATGGTTGTGTGGACATCACTCTGGGGCACTGTGATGCGTGTACACCCCTGGGTAAGGTAACTGAGCGTTCAGTAAAGGCCAGCACCTCAGCCTGTGACATCAAACGAATGTCATCGTGTATTGCCAGCTTCTATGACCTTACCAATGCTTCAAGATACACTTACCACATGTATGACAATCGCACGTCTCATTTTCATGACGTCCCTTAAGGAGGACATACAAGCCTCAAGGGAACTGCAGACACAACTGCCTCCCTTTACGCCGCCCCTCTATAAGACCCCCCACTGCCCCAGACAACCCAAAAACCATAGCAACAACCGTATGGTCCAACCCCCCCATAGGGTGTGCATGAAACTAAGAGCTTGAATAAGAGCAGTCATCTATGCGACCCAAATGAGAGTTATTATCTACACATTCTTGTAGAAGCGTCCTATAAGTCAAATGGCATGAGCATGTTCAGTGGGTTAGTGTGGTGTATGAACCATGTTAAAATTAATAAAACTGTTTTGGCAGAATTGTTCAATTCAGCAGAAGAAAAAAGTTAAAGGTTTAGCAGTGTTTGCAGTGCTGGGTTTGACATGCAACAACTGAGAATGTCCAGGTTTTAAAACATAAAATAAGCTTGATGTGTTTATGTTTTCAAGGCTCTTTTGACCTGAGAGATCCTTGCTGCACTGTTTGCGAGTGCAATTCATGATGTGGATCACCCTGGAGTCTCCAACCAGTTTCTCATTAATACCAGTAAGCTGTACATGAATACATGACAAACAACAGGAAGTGTATGTGTCTGATGTATCACAGTTCAGCTTGTTCTGTTTCTTCAGACTCTGAGCTTGCGCTCATGTATAATGACATGTCAGTGCTGGAGATACCCACTTACAAAATGATGAAGCAAACTTCTGCAGGAGGATAAGTGTGACATCTTCCAGGACTTAAGCAAAAAGCAGAGGCAGTCATTGCGCAAAATGGTCATTGATATGGTATAATCATTTAGATAAAACCCTTCACACATTTACAATGTCTTCTGGTGAGTCTGAACAGACGTTTCTGATTGAATCTTGATGTTATTATTGCAGGTTCTGGCAACTGACATGTCTAAACACATGAACCTGTTAGCAGACCTGAAAACTATGGTTGAAACAAAGAAAGTCACCAGTCTAGGCGTCCTGCTCCTCGACAATTATTCTGATCGCATATAGGTAAGGACGAAGAAAGAAAGGATATTTGAACAAAAGTATAAAGAAAACCATGAATGTGTTTCTGTGCTCATTATACTTTTTTGCTTGTCTCTGAAGGTTCTTCAGAACATGGTTCACTATTGCAGACCTGAGTAATCACCCTAAAACCTCTTGAACTGTACCGCAAATGGACAGATCGCATCATGGTGGAATTTTTTCACTCAAGGGGACAGGGAGAGAGACAAAGGAATGGAGATCAGCCCGATGTGTGATAAACACAATGCCTCTATTGAGAAAAACCAGGTAGTCATTGTGGTTGAAGGTGAGATGATTCGTTTGGGCCTGAGATAAAGTGACATGATATATTCCTTTTATCCAGGTAGGGTTCAGTGACTACATCGCCCATCCTCTTTGGGAGACGTGGGCCGACTTAGTACACCCTGACGCACAGGAGATCCTGGACACCCTAGAGGACAACAGAGAGTGGTACCAGAGCATGATACCTCATAGCCCCTCACCAGGGCCAGAAACCCAGGAGGAAGAAGGCCATCCAGAGGAAGCGTCAGCAACTGCCTCAGGGAGCTGCTGCACATCAGCTGACAAGTTTCACTTTGAATTAACACTGGAAGAGGAGGAGGAATCCGATACAGAGAGTTCAACTGAGGATGAGCGGGGCTATGGCAGAACTAAGAACAGCAGTGAATCTGGTTCTTCTGCAGCTCAACAGCGTAACCAGGCCCCCAAAGACCCGGGCAGGACATTTTCTGTTGGCCTCAAGAGTGATGTGGCAGAGGAAGGTGCCCCTCAGGTGCCTCACTTCACTCTGGGCACATAACAACTGTAAATCTGTTTTTTTCTTTTTGGATGTGCCACACTTGCAGACAAGCCTGAACATTTTAATTTGGTTCCCTTTTTCTACTTTCTTTCTGCTCCTTCCTCTGACTTGCAATAAAACCACAGAGAGCTGGAGATGAATTGGCTGCAGAAAACAGTGATTTCAGGGGGGGTGCTCTATGACTTATGCACAAAACTAATAATGTTGCTGACAGTGCAAGTGCCACCCTCCAGTGTCTCTGAAGGAGGTATGCTACAAAAGAGGAACTCATAACAAAAAAGTTGCTTTTGCTATTTGCATTTTATTAATTCATATTGACGTATTCTTTCAAATGCCTTTGGTATGCATGCTATCATTTTGATTTGTAGATATGCACATTTCACTTTGCTCTTCACTGACCTGTGAATTCTTTGGGTTTTAGTTAAACATGCGCACACTGACAGTTGTCGAGTGAGGAACAAGCACTTTTGGAGTTGCCAGACAATGAATGACATTGTTATATCTCTAGAAAACAAACTCTATGTCAACGTGTAGTTTGGCTTTTGCTCATCATTTGCCCACAGCAATCCTTTTTCCACAGGCACTTGCATAGATTAAAGTGTAGATAAGGGGAGAATGTAAAGGCAGACGGCTGCAGTTGTTGGGTCTGCTAACATCACTATAACTAAAAAATTAGGAAATGCCCAGGAGCACTGTGCTAGAACTGTCCTCTGTGCTCTCAGCAATCAATAGCTTTTTGAAAGGACATAGTCAATGACAAAACAAGTGCCAAGCAAGAATGACACAGCCTACACTGTATTTTCCATTTTGCCACTGGCTACTTTCCATCAGGGATGGCCGAAGTATGCCGGTTTCTACCACCATGTGTGCCAACCTGCCCTCCCTGTTCTCTACCTTTTGCTCAGCATGGACTCAGACTACGTCTTAAGTGAGGTAAACTGCCATACAAAGGACGAGACATCGGTTCAAAGCACTTTGGATTATACTTTCAGGTTTTTTTCGTACCACTTCCACTAAAGATGTAAAACGTTCCTGTTTTTCTGTTGGTGACTGATCAGCTGGTTGAATTGACCCTAAACAGGCTGGAGCCCTACAGCCTACAGCAGAAGGACTCTGTGTTGTTTTATTTATTACCGTGCAGAAGCTGGTGTTCTGTTGAAATGTGAGACTGCATCATACAGATGAGTAGCAAGACATCTTCACAATGAATTAGTTGGTTTCTTTTATTTTTACAAAACAAGTATATTCTGTGAATGAGTTTCTTTTGACTTTCTTCTTCTTCTTTTAAACAAAAGAATGTCCTTTTTTTTTTTCAATTGTTTCTCTTTGTTAGAAAACTGACCAAAAGCTCAGTGTTGCCTTCAGCATCAAAGACACTTTTTACCTGCATTAGATACAACATGCAAAGAATAACTCAGGTTTATTATGTTCGCTCACATTTTTAATTTAGCAGATAACATAAAACACGAACAGAGCGCTTTTCAAAATAAAGTTTTCTTCAGATTCTTCTGACTTGGTCATATCTGCTTTACTTAGACTTCAAGTGATTGTTCCTTTATAATCTTGCACCATATTTACTGTTCTCAGTATTTGGTTCAAATACTTATTTCATGTTAACAATTACCTTGAATTAGAGTGGATATATAACACCATGATGCAGCTTGGACAATCTAAACTTTGCCATTTCCTGTGGCTGTTTTTTTTTTCCAACTTCAGTTGTATGCCTTACCAATAAAAGGAACATTTTCTCTCTGTCAGCTTTTTCAATTACACTTGAAAGCTAATGCTATGGACTACATGCACATGTTACCTCCACGTTTGATGTAAGACCGCTCAGTCATTTCTGGTTTGGAGAGTCGAGAGCAAAACTGTTGATACATGAAAAAGGCTGAGAGAATGTCTAGAATCAACAACTACTTAGCGTAGCGACGCAGACAGCAACCCGACCCAGAGGGGAGGATCCTACGAAGAAGGCCTGGAAATAAAAATGAAAAAACAAAGCAGTTCACAGGGAAATCTTCAAAAGAAGAAATATGAAAATGAATTATTAACAATCCACTGTAAAATCATAAAATGTGATAAAGTGGATAAATGAAAAAACACAAAGTAAATAAGTAGTAGTGGTAAAATTAAAATTATTAAAATTAAAATTAGTAGTAAAATAGTAGTAAAATTTGCTAAAAGTCAGGTTAAACAGATGCATCTTGAGTCTTTTCTTAAAAGCATCAATGGTCTCTGCGGCCCTCAGGTCCACTGGTAGACTGTTCCACAAACGACGGCCACTGAGCTGAAAAGATGCCTCTGCGTAGGTTTGGATTTATGCTGTCGGAATGGTTAATAGATCAGGGCCAGAGGAAATCAGAGTCCGTGAGGTTCATAGTTTATAAAGATCTGATAAATAAGAAAGCACAAGACCGGCTGGGAGCAAAGCGAGATTTACAAAGTCCTGGTGATGGGGCCGTCTCCTGGTCTAGAGAACTTGTGCAGCAGAACTCTGGAGAGGCTGAAGGTTTTTCAGCTAGCAGGACCTTACAATAATCAATTATACTGATGATGAAAGCATGCATCAGCATCTCCACATCAGCAAGAGAGAGAAGTGGGCGGAGCCTAGCCACATTTCAAAGATATGAAAACCAGTTTGATTCACCTGGTTAAGATGAAGGAGAAAAGTTAGTAGAGTCCAGAAGTAACGGCCAGGTTTCTAGCTGTTTCTGAATGACTTCATGAAGGTTTTTTAGCTTAAAAACTGTCTCTCTCTTGGTTTCAGGACCCATAACAACATTTTCAGTTTTTGTCCTGGTTGAGCTGCAAAGAATTGTTTGCCATCCATGATTTCACACCTACAAGCGTGCTCAAATGACTTTTTCTATGATTTTCTGATGTACCAAATGACAGCCTGCACTAACCATTGGAGTAAATGTTATGTTTAGTAGACAAACCTCCAAAAGAGAACTATATTTTCTTCTGAACTACGACTTCAAAGTCAACCAGTCCACATTATTAAAACAGATTTCCAGCAATTGAATAAATTGAAGAACTGAAAATGGTCCTTTGTTGAATTTGCTGCTTTAGGAGGCCGGATCTACTGAAATCTAAAGCTTTTCCAATCAAAAACATCTTCATAGGTCAGGTTCCTATTTGAACATAGGAGCCCTTGTTTTTGGAGCAGCTACATTCTTTACTTCTGTTGAATTTATGAGTTTTGTAGAGTTTCTGCTTGTGAGGAGTTGTTTGGGGTAGATGGTTTCCATAGAGCTGCAGGCGTCCGTAGGATCCTACACACCTTCATGTTGGTGGGACTCCAAAAACAGCAGCAGCTTCAAACATGTTCTTTCTGCTTTTAACCCTTCTTTCCTATCCTGGGGTCCAGATGACCAGATGACCCATCCTTACATTGACAAAGGTGGATAAAGGTAAAGAAGGATTTTATGTAATCCATGGACACCAGTGAAGATCACAAATCATTGAAGAAAAAGTGCACTGTCTTGTGGGGTCTAGGTGGCGGTCTTTTGCTCCAGACCCATTAGATCACATACAGTAGATCAAATCACACATTAAAAGTAGAATAAATAATAATAGTAAACAATGTTATTTATTTTTAACATCTTTCTTGGATCACAAGGTTACAGGACAAAAGATAGTGATATAATTAAATCAAACAAAAGAACTAGTAGAATATACAGTCGTAATATACACTTCTTTCTTGCTATTTGTCCTGTCCAGCAGCTGAGTAGACACATCAGAGCTGAAGGCCTATTGTGTCGGACAGATGTTTCTGTTACAATAGGAGGTTATGAATCTTCTGACAAACAAGGTGTATATTTGAATAAACCCCTTTTGGATTTGAGGAGAAACTTTATTCATATTCGTTATGTTTGTATACATTTCTTTTTTGACTGGACGGAAACGTGAAGAGATAGAGAGGGGGACAAACCTACGGACCCACAGATGTTTTTCTTTCACTCATTTATTCTTTTTATTGCAGTTGTTTTTTTGTTCTTAGCAGTTTGTTTTTTTACTTGTTTATTTATATTTATTTTTTAAAAGTGTATCACATGTCACTTTTGCAGCTATATTTATTTAATTTGAATGTCATTTCTGAATGTCCTTCTTGCTACTTAGATAAGTGAATTCCCCATCATTAGGATAAATAAAGATTATCTAATCTAATTTAATCTAAAAACATTGCTCATTCTGTGACATAATTAATGCGAAAATGCAAAAGATTGCATTTTTATTTTCACATCTACCGTGCAAAAAGTTTATTTGGCTTCTCTCTTTTTTTGGGGTGGGGGGTGTGGGGGTGGCGCTACGGGGATGGGGCCCCTGGGCTGAGGAGTCCTGGGGCCAATGCTGGGGGGGGGCTGGGGGATGGCTGTTTCACCACCAGGGGACAGTCTACCAGCTGTCCCCGACTTACCCTCTTCCTCATATAATCACTTAATAGGGTGATGGGGGGGTGTCAGCCTGCAATGCACCTTGGGGGGGAGGAGCTACTTGGCAGTGGTCTCCCTCCCATAGATGCCATATGGAAAGCCCCCCCCCCCCTTCTCTGTTTTAACTGCACCTTGGACATGTAGGACTCTTGGTAGGGGGATGTTTGGACATCACTGAGTAATCACAAGCAGGAGCACGGAGAATGCAAGCATCTTTATTACGAGGTTACTGTAGGCTGTAAAAACCCCTGTAGAGCCTTCATGACCCCCCCCCCCCCCTTCAATCAACAACGGAACCCAACCAGTCCAAACCCCCCAATTTAATGTGTCACAGAACCAGGGCCAACCAGCATCTCCAGCGGGTGCATTCACCGACCTCTGGATCTTAGAATATTAGCAGAACTCAGTCCGCTACAATCCTAGCCTCTTTCCAGGTGGATCAGGCTGTCAGGGACGCCAGATTCAAACATTACATTCAAAAGGTAATAAGAGAAAATGCTGGAAGTGAAACTGAAGTGAAAAGAAGTGATGTTAACGAGAACATGGCTAAACTATTCTGAGCAAACAGATTTTTGTTTGACCAGCGTCCAAATCAACACTGTAATCTGATAATAACCCTGTTGCAGCCAGCACTGGGTCACCATGACGACGCGAGGCAATCTGAGCTCTCATTGGTCAGTCATCCTGTCAATCACTCTTAGAATCTGCCGCAGGTGTAAAGCTGGTCACAGACGGATCCGCTGCACTGAAGCTACGGGAAAACCGCCGCTTTCACGGTAATTCCTGAGCTTCTTTCCACCATGAACCGTGTTAACGACGGCTGAGCGCGCGGGTTTACGGTTAGGTTGACAGTTTATTGTCGTTACCGGGGCAAAGATAAACTGCTAACCTTCATTCGACTTAGCCGGGAGGCATAGCTAGCTTCTGTCTTCGGTTACTTTCCGGCTCTTTGATGCTGAACCGGTAAAATCCGCGTGTACAGGAACTGTTTCCTCCTTCACGCTCCCCGTGAGGTTGCCACGGTAACGGCCAGCCCTCGTTGGTTCGGGCTGGTGGAGGTCTCGTGCTAACAGGTGCGAATGTGGCTAATCATGTGGCACAGCTCGGTTTCCAGCTAAACGTTGGGGCGGTTCTGTGGGAGGTTCGGTGTAGGGGCTCCTGTTGGAATCCCGATCCGGTTAAGACTCGCGATGCAGGACAGACCGTTCAGCTGCCGCTTAGCCCGGTAAGCCCCGCCACTTCCGCCCTCTTATTATCCCCCTGAGGTGACGCTGATAGGAGCCGCGGGACCCGCCCACCGCGTGCTGTTCAGTGACGTCACTGTGATGGGGACGTCACGCATTGACCTTGAATCTGCGTTTGAAGGTTGTCCATCTGTGCCAAAACAAATGTGATCCTTTATGATTATTTTAACCGTAGTCGTATTTTCCTTCATTCTAAATCGCTGACACTGTGTGTGTGTGTGTGCGAGATAGCTACTATTGAGGTGACCAGCTCCAAAAGGATCCAAAAGGATTCAAAGACCTTTATATGTGCACCAAGGCCACTTTATTTAACCTCAAAGTTGAGGACCTCTACTATAGTCTAAAATACTGTTTATGTTGTAATAACTCAAAGTACACAGTAAGAGTACACAATCTTTGGGAGGAGAAAGCTTTGTGGTGTGTATTACATGTAGTAATACATGATTAGAACAGATGAGGCGTTTTATTCTGAAAAAAGCCTGCTCCCCATGACACTGCTCTAAACCGTGTCATGGGGGGTGTATGACGTCTCTACAGCCCGGTGGGTTTAACCACGACTGGTTTAACCACGACTGAGCAAGCGGCGCCCCTGCTCCGTAGGCTGGAAAAGGGCGAGCTCTCGGAGGACACTGTAGCCCGAGGGGGTTCGGACCCCTTGGGGGTGAACCTCAGACCCAGCAGCAGGCGCCGTGGGGGGACGGCTGGGTCAGACTCTGTCTCTGTCTGGCCTCCAATCAAGGATGGATGCAGGCCAACCCTGGTCTCAGACTGGTCCTCCATCAGGGAGAAAAGAACAAAAAAGCGTTGAGTGTCGTTAAACACAGAGACGCATGTTTCAGAGGACGTTCCATTGACCGTTCTGCATGTGAATCAAGTGACTTACTTCACCCCTAGGATGAAGATTCTCTGATAGATTGTTTATTTATCTTTGATGGCCCGCGATCTACCGTCACATCCTCCATGATAGACTTAACGAGGACCCCGTTCTAAACCATAGACCAGAGAACATCTTTACAGTCGATGGTCTAAACAGCCGAAAATAGTTTTTCTTTTTCCAAATGTAAAGTGGAAAAATAAAACACAAACGTTTGTTTGTTTCACCTGTAAAACGACTGAGTCAAATAAAACAACATTTAAAGACAGAGACAAGATGAACATGTTTCCATCACACACGTGCAAAACTTTATTGGAACTCTAGAAATGTCAAACACAATTTTACTGTTTGTATTGAATCCAAATTATGGAATAAACACAAACCAACTAACGCCATAAGTCATTCAGAAACACTGTGATGGATGTGATCAATACTTAAACCCACCGCTGCACCCACAGCCCTACCACGGCCGTGGGTGCATCGGTAGGGCGGTCGACCCATGATCGTAATATTGCAGATTCGATTCCCGCCTTGCACGCCCATGACTCGAAGTGTCCTTGGGCAAGACACTGAACCCCACCTTGCCTCTGATGGTAGGTGGGCACCTGTGTTTGGCAGCGAAGCGGCCACCAGTGTGTGAATGTTTGAGTGACTGTGTGTGTGAATGGGTCTGTGACTGTAAAGCGCTTTGTCCTTCTAGGAAGAAAGGCGCTATATAAGTATACGCCATTTACTTTGACAGCAGATCCATTCACATTTCTGCCATGGCACTAGCGCTAATCATCAATCACAGGAGACGTCGGCGTGGAGAAATGGCCATGGAGCGGCGAGCTCCTTAAATGTGGGAGGGGTTACGGATGAAGTCATTTTGGGAAATGGTGGCTGATGATTTTCCAGAGGAGCTGTGGATCCATCAATTCCACACAACACGCTCAGCTTTTGATGAGCCGTGTGACGCTGTGGGACCTCTGGTGGCGCCACTGTGCAGCGGTCAAGGCCGCCAGTTCCTACCAAGAAGTGCATCTGGTTGTTGATTACTCATTTATTTGAAAAAAGTGTTTCCTTTGCATTTTGGAGAAATATGTCAATTAGACACGCCTCAAAAACCGCCTCCTCCAAGCACAAACCAGTATTTTCCATAAATGCGAGTTTTTCAAAATCGTCGTGTTTTCACATGGACGTGCTTCATGTTGTTTTAGGTGCATATTTAAGGTTTAAAATTCACTTTAAAAAGTATATTCTCTTTAGTTATAATGGTAAGACAACCGTAAAAACTATCTAGGCCATAAAATACTAATGTAATCATTTTAGAGAAGCAATCAACTGTCAGTTGACAAAAGTCAGATGTCTTACAACAGAATGAACCATTCTATTCACATTTCAATGCCTGTTTTTCCTCCTTGCTTTTGAAATAATTAAATGAAAGAAGATTTTCCCCCATAGCTGTAAATGATTAGTTCCATCATTTACTATGTATGCATTGTTTGTAAATAAATGAATCTAAATTGATTTGTATTCTTGGACAGATGGCGTCTGCAAACTCCACATATGGACAGAAGGAGTCAACAGACCAGAACTTTGATTTTATGTTTAAAATCCTCATCATCGGCAACAGCAGTGTTGGGAAAACGTCTTTCCTGTTCCGCTATGCAGACGACTCCTTCACTCCAGCTTTTGTTAGCACGGTGGGCATCGACTTCAAGGTCAAGACCATCTACAGGAACGACAAGAGAATAAAGCTGCAGATCTGGGTAAGGACTTTTCACGGTTAAAACAGTCCATCTTACCGCATCCAGAGACGTTTTTGGTTACAAGGCATGTGAGAAGATGTACATCATTAAAGACCCACTCTAATGAAAACTGTTTTCTGTGCGTTTAACATGTTCTTGTGGCATTTTTGGCAAGATGAAGGAGGACATATATGAAGAAAATTAAGATGAAAACTTTATTTCTGAGGATTTCTTTATTCAAATCGTTGGGAATCAGGAGCAGATGGAAAAATCCCGTTGGAAAAAGCTTGTAGCTGTGACATAGGACCAACAACAGCGGGCCAAAGTCTCCCTGCTCTGCTCCATTCCGATCCTCCACCTGCAGACAAACAGATCCATGAACGTCTTTGTTTTCCTGGTCTGAGCTGGAATCTGGATCAGAACTGGACGGCTAATCTTTGGTTGGGTTTGTGTGGGGCTGTAAGCTAGTGAGAGTGAGTGTCCATAGAAGGATGTCGGGAAGTAGGAGCAGGCTTACTCTGCGCCAACAGTCCCACCCACAATTCGGAGGTGAATTTTGAAATGAACTCCTGCTGCTCTGCAGAAACTACACTTTATTATTAAAGAATACGCTTGTATGCCTTTACTCATATGAACTGAAGTGCTGTCCCATTCCAAACCCATTGAGTTCATTATGATGTGGCGCCACCTTCTGCCGCTGTTACAGCTTCAACTCTTCTGGGAAGGCTGTCCAAGAGGTTGAGGAGAGTTTCTAATAGTTTTGGACCATTCTTCGAAAAGGTCATTGGTGAGGTCACACACTAATGTTGATGGAGAAGACCTGACTCTCAGTCTCTGCTCTAATTCATCCCATAGGTGTTCTATGGGGTTCAGGTCAGGACTCTGTGCAGATCAGTCTGTCCTCCATGTCTTTATGGACCTTGCTTTGGTCACTGGTGCACAGTCATGTTGGAAGAGGAAGGGGCCGCTCCAAACGGTTCCCACAAGTTTGGGAGCATGGAATTGTCCAAAATGTTTTGATATCCTGAAGCATTCAGAGTTCCTTTCACTGGAACTAAGGGGCCAAGTCCTGATAAACACGCCCACACCATAATACCTCCACCACCAAATTTCACACTCGGCACAATGGGGCCCCAAATGTACCGTTGCCCTGGCAACCTCCAAACCCAGACTCATCCATCAGATTGCCAGATGTAACAGTGTGATCCATCCCTCCAGAGAAGGCTTCTCCACTGCTCTAGAGTCCAGTGGCGGCATGCTTCCCACCACTACGTCAACGCTTTGCATTGCACTTGGTGATGTGTGGATGGATGCAGCTGCTCACCATGGAAACCCATTCCATGAAGCTCTCTGCGTGCTGGACCTGTAATCTGAAGGTCACATGACGTTTGGAGCTCTGTAGCAACTGACTGCAGACAGTCTGTGACCTCTTTGTGCTTCAGCATCCTCTGACCCCTCTCCATCAGTTTACGTGGTCTACCACTTGGTGTCTGAGCTGCTGTTGTTCCCGAACTCTTTCATTCTGTTCTGATAGAACTGACAGCTGACTGTGGAATATTTAGGAGTGAGGACATTTCACCTCTGGATTTGTTGACCAGGTGACATGACGGTTCCAGGGTGGAGTTCACTGAGTCCTGAGAGCGGAACATTCTGTCACAAATGTCTGTGAAAACAGTCTGCATGTCTGAGTGATGATTTTATACACCTGAGGCCAGACCAAGTCCACCTGAGTCTGATCATTTGGATGGCTGAGCCAATACGTTTGGTGGTATAGTGTATGTCCTAGAAAGCGACACAGGTTCATAGATTTGGGGTAAAAACTGCATCATCATAATTAAAAGACCACTGGGAGCGCTTTGAAAATAGATCAAAAGACGATTGGAGTGGGACTTTAAAGATATATGGTTTTAAGAAAGATACTCAGGATCATTGGGTTTTTTTTTTTTTTAAATAATCGTAGAGGAAGAATTTGTGCCTGGCATGTTTGTTGAATTTTTTGTAACGTTAGTCTCTTTAGTCCAAGGAACTATTTAATCTCATATGTAATGGCGTTATCTGTAAAGAACACGGATGCTGACTATTGTGCTGGTATTCTGCAGAAAGGGATTGGTCAGTTACAAGAGTTGACTGGTGTTTTTATCCAACATCCAACTGACGCCATCATGCTCTTAGAGTAGTTATTCAGTACCAGCAGCAAAAATGACAAAGAAACAAAGCTGCTGTCAAACTGGTACAGAAAAATAGATGTTTCCATTTTATTTACTTTCCAACAAGAACAACAAAGTCTGTGGCTGAATCCGAATTCCTTCCCTACATTTATCCCTCCAAACAGAGTTATGGAGAAATAGTGTCTTCAAGTTCAGACGCTGCTACCACTCGATGATGTCATCAATAGTCATCGCCCGGTCAGTTACGTTAGCAGGGAGCTGCCAGCGCTCGTAAAAAACATTGGTTTTATAACTTTAATAAGTCATGCAAAAGCAAATAAAAAAATAAAAAGCCATGCAAAAACAAAATCATTACTTGGATTTAAATGTAAACGTCTGTGCTTCAGACCACACCCACCTGAAGAAACGCGTTTGTCCCACGTCTAATGTGGATCAATCACCCTACCAGCAGAGGGATACCCAGCTTAAGTCACTACGGCTCCCCCTTAAAAAAAGCTTTTTTTGGACACCACTACAGCTCCAAATGCCCCTACAGCTGGATCATTAGGGGAGGATCTCGCTATAACCTACTGGCCACAGCAGTGAATACAGTCATGCACCATCTCTTTCACAAATGCCTTGAAACAGTATTAAACTATCCAGGACTCCAGAAGAATGACAGTATTTCTAAAGTTAATGCTTAGTTTTTACCTGATGGTCACATTCATTCTGCTTCTGTCTGCTTTGGTTCTTCTTGTCCGTTTAGGACACGGCTGGTCAGGAGCGGTACAGAACCATCACCACAGCCTATTACAGGGGAGCCATGGGCTTTATCCTCATGTATGACATCACCAACGAGGACTCCTTTAATGCCGTGCAGGACTGGTGAGGCAAAACGCTGTCAAATGACTCCTTTATGGATTTCCTTTACCTAACTATTTGGTGGTTGTCCTGTAGGGTGAGTCCGGTCTCCCTAGGGGGATCTTGGTGTGTTTTGGTGTGGGGGTGACTGGGACTCCACCTCTTTTTTTTTTTTTTTTTTTTACATTCCATCATCCACCACAGTAGAAGACAAACTCTCACCTGAGCACAGGTGCTATCTCACCTTTGCATTAATAATATGAAGAGTTTTTTCCTGGTAACAGCAGCTTCTCTCCTGCTCTAAGAGCCGTGGTTCTTCTGTCTCTGTGACCCACTTTGAAGGCTCACTGTCCCGCATTAACCCAAGAAGGAAAAATAAAAACTAAATAAAATTAGGGGACCTTTTGATTATTTTTATTGTCGCTATGAAAATAAGACAAATATCAGTTCTGTAAAGTTCTTCACAGATTCTGACTTTTGTCCTCAATAACTCTTCTGACAAACGTTCAAATGTGACAGAGAGTATCTCCATCCTTTTCTATTAACACTGAGAGCGAACTACAGATGCATTTCCAAAGATAAAAGATAGTTTTTCTGCCTTTTAATGAGATTTGTTCTCTTCGAGCTGTAAATGGAAACACAGCAGCATGCTGGTCGCTAAGGGACTGTCAACAAAGTGCAAGTTCAGAGAAAAGGCCAGTCTGTAAAAATCCATAATGTGTCAAAAACAAATACATGTCAAATTTTAATAGAGATATGAATCATACTTAAGGTGCTCAATAGGTCTGAAGACACTGAAGCTGCTGTCACCATGACCTTCATCATGACCTTACTGTCCTACTAGAAAGTTTGGTGACAGTAACTTCAGTGTCTTCAGAGCTATTGAGCACCTTTGACTAATTATCATCCATATTTCAAAAAAGCCTTTTTCACAGGATCATAATTCTTATGGTAGGCACGGTTGGCCAATCCAGTAATGCAGCAGCCTTGCTTCATTGTCCATTATGTCCTTGGTTTCAGACTGTTTGTTGAACTTTAAAAATCTGAATGTGTTTGTAGGTCGACCCAAATCAAGACATATTCATGGGACAATGCGCAGGTCCTGGTGGTGGGAAACAAGTGCGACGTGGAGGACGAGCGGGTGGTGGCTTCAGAGAGGGGCCGTCTGCTGTCTGAGCAGCTGGGTAGGTCTGACTTTCAGCCCGTAATCTCGTCCAGGAGGGGCGTTCATGGACTGCGTTCATGTAGCTCTTTTCTACCTTCTTTAAGGCCCAAAGCGCTTATCGCTCACAGTCCCGTTCACACTGATGGCGGCTCATTTAGGTGCTCGACAGCTCAGGCTTTAAGGTTGCTGGTTGTAAGACAACCTGATCGATTCCCATATCGATTCCCATCATTCCATTTATTGTGTTTTAGAGTCATCTTCTAATCTGTGGTTAAAATGTTCCCAGTCGTCTTTTTGTCATGATCTTGTCATTTTTGGCCATAATCCAAAACCTGTGTTGTTTTCTAGAACAGTGGTCCCCAACCTTGTCCCCTTGTCAAAGCAACTTTCTAAAGAAGTTTGTTTTTTGCTCATTTTGGTTGCTTGGGTTTAATTTTAGCGGGGTGTATCACGTGATGTTTGGTGTCGTGACTTTGACGTGCGTTAAGTGTGACAGATGTAACAGAGAGAATCCGGTCACTTTTCAAAATAAAACGTTTTTTCGAGAAAAAAAAACACTAAAATGGAAATTATTTTTTCTTTCTGTGCGGCCCGGTGCCAAAATTTCCCGCAGCCCGGTAACGGTCCGCAGCCCGGTGGTTGGGGACCACTGTTCTAGAGCATACGGTAGTTTCTGCAGAGCGGCAGGAGTTCATTAGAAATTCTCCTCTCAGTTGTGGGCGGGACTGTTGGCCCAGGATGATTTCCCATCATCCCTTTGTTTACACTCCCTCCCTCTAGCTTACAGCCCCTCACACCTCCAAGTTAACATTAGCAACTAAACAAAAACAGCAGCAATATCAGATCTATCCATCCGTCCAGTTCTGATCCGGATTCCAGACCAGACCAGGAAAACAAGGACGTTCATGGATCATGACGCTTGTGGCCTGCCTGTAGTTACGTCCAAGCATGTAGTTTGTATGTAACTACTACATGTTAATTCAAGCAGCTGATGGTGTCAACACCCACTTTAGTGGCTCACATGACTCACAGTCGACCCGCGAGCCGCTTCACCAAAGCTTCAATGGAATCTGATACCATAAACTGAGCGTCTGGCGCCTTTTGACCTGGTGAATTCCTTTTGTCCAACATATGGTCCCGTAGCTCCAGTAGTGGGGTTTTGTTGATAAAATGAGTGGCAGGAGTGGCTCTGAGCGCTGACCTCTGCTGACCTCTGTGGACTTTTGGTCACAGTCGACAGGTTCCTTCCCGGGAAGTTTAATCTCTCTCATTAGATTTTATTTAGGCATTTGATCAAAAACAAGTTGGAGTTTGATTCAAGAAATAAAGTTTCTGATCCAGATTCCCGCTCTTCCATTTCTCACTCGGTAACTTTTGTGTCACATATGTTATCTATGCTTCAGGTCTAACTACCGGGTTTTATGGTGGAGGAAATTGGACTGTCCAAAATAATGAGTGGAATAAAATATAATAAAGTAGGAAAACATAATCTGATTACTTTTTAGAACTCAGACAATTAACATTTCATGTCATAGTGGTGTGACATGAAACAATGGTCTGATCTTTCTGGTATCAAATGAGGGTCGTGTGCATTTATAAGAACAAAGTCCTTCTATGGTAAAAGATCAAAATCAGATGTTGTAGCCCGATCAGTATAGACATTTAATTTATTCTTATTATGGTCAATGCTTTCAATTTCAAGCTTCATATTCCAGACAAATACTCTACTAAAAGTCTCCTTATCGTGAACAGATCATAGCCATTTATTCAGCAGGAGGCGCACAAAAACAGGTAAACTTAACTTAACTTGGTTAAACTAAGCTAAACTAAACTAAGCTAAGCTAGCAGCATATTCACAGTTTTAGACTTCCGTTAACAATAATTTCTTAATGTTTTTAATTGACAGTAAGTGTCTCTATTGGGTCGTCTTAACACAAACACCGACCTACAGAAGAATTTTAACAGAAAACAAACGGGGTTGTGTTTCTTTTTTGTGAGAAAGGCGGTGTCCTGCAGACGGACTGATGCAGATGTGACCCGTGCAGAGAGCTTAAAATAAAGAATCCCTTTTTCTCTAAACAACAACCCAAACTAATAAAAGGTTCCATTGATATGAGATAGTCATGAATATTCTTCATTTATGCTCCAACAACAATTTGTCAGTTTTAAAGGATCACATCTGATCCAAAATAGTTCTGAAGATACTAAAGCTTCAGTCACCAAACTTCTCCCAATTATCACCAGTTTTGACTAGGTAATAGTTAACTATTTCTACTAGTTGATGATAGCTGCAATAGTTGGACTTGATTGTTAAAGCTCCTTCACAGAATTGATCTGCTCAAGAGTTAAATGATAAAAGAAGGTTAATTAAAGAGTATCGGGTCCAGACTCGGTATCACCAGATACTCAAATCAAATGACTCAGATTTTCATCTGACCCAAAAAAACCTAATAAGGACATCCCTAGTTCAGAGAACTATCGCTGGTTTAGTGTTCGAGCAGCAGACAGGTTTTCAGTTTAGACACTAATGAAGGGTTGCTTAAACCAGAGAACGCTGTGCTGTGCACTGAATGCATTTCTCACAGCGTGTTCCCAGGAGAAACTGCAGCCTGACGGCCTCAGCGGTTTGTGAGTTGCCCCTCATTCCGCCTCTGGTGGATGAACCGGGTCCTAAATTCTGTTTTCAAGGTCAGAAGTGATAAGCAAAGACACAAAGCTCAGCGTTTTAGACTGTAGAACCAAAAACACTGATGTTTCGGTTACCAGGCGTCGCGGTCGGTACGTTTGACATGTGTGTACAAGCTGAGTGCTGCTGCGTGACACGTTTTCTGTCCTTCTTGCTGACAGGATTTGAGTTCTTTGAGGCGAGTGCCAAGGACAACATCAACGTGAAGCAGACTTTCGAGCGGCTCGTGGACATCATCTGTGAACGGATGGCGGAGAGTCTGGACAACAACGACCCGACCATCACCGGAGCCAAGCAGGGGCCTCAGCTCACAGAGCAGTCCACGAGGTCCCAGGACTGTGCCTGCTAAACCCCCACCACTGCTGGTCTAGACTTTACACTTCATTCTTTGTTTTGGTGGGGGGGACATTGCCATTGCAGACCAGCTTTCTGGTTTTTGGACCCACAGCCAGTGCGGTTTGTAGACACACACAGACGTGTGTCGCTATCAAAGGTCAGAGGAGTCAAATGTCGTTTTGTTGACCTACAGCCAACCGCCGCGTCATCTTTCCACGCTGCTGGAAGCCCAACATGTCTGACCACCCTCATCTGGAATCCTGATACACTTGGTTTTTAAGAAACCCCTTTCTTTAATCATGAGCTTACACCGGACCGTCCTGACCTTTCTCCACCAGTTTGCTAGGAACTCCTGAAGAGGATTTCTGGTGTGAATTGGCTGCTGATAAATGAGCTGAAATGTGGTTTTTGTTGGTTGACGGTGTCTTTGCACATTTTCAGGCTAGCACACAAAAGCACAACACTAAAGTGGGTTCAATATATTTAAACTCTACTAAAAAGGCTTCAGGTACAACTTTGTTCCACCTACCAAACTGTACTGAATGATATATTACTAGTCGTGTCAAAGTAATCCTTACCCTCCGATGTTACTATGGAAGGATTGGAAAGTAATCCTGTCTTATTTTATGTTGCTTCCTTCACAGGACCTTTAGAAATCAACCAAACATGTACCACACAGCATTTTACATTTGGGGTTTTAACATAAACACTGATTCAAAAAAATGAAAGCTCTGGAAGCACAATGAGAGGACCGACCCTAAACATTAGTCAGTTTGGTCCAGGTACACAAAAGACAGACCTACACATGTAGTACAGCAACAAGACAGGTTAGCTTCAGGAGAATCCAGCATTAGGACCACAAAGGACAAGTTAAGGTGTTTGGGTCCATGAAGTGGAACCAAAAACTAGTTAAATGAGGGGAAATATTTAGCAGAAAAGCTGAAAATGACTATGCAGTAGATGAAGTTTTGACCCCATAGTCTCGCTGTTTGACACCACTGTGTTTTGAGAAGCAGGTTTATTTAGTACAGATGTTACCGAACAGAATATTCCTAAGGAAAATGCCTTACACTACATGAACATGTGACTGTAACACATGACGTTTCTAATGAGTTACTCCAACACCGTTCAGGCGTGTTCTGGAACCGGGAAGCTTTCCTTCCAGAGCAGAGGCTCTACTCTTTCTACCGCTGCTGTAACAGCTCTCATGTTAGAATCTAGCTTTGTGGCTTGTCCTCTGTCGTTTTATAAATTTAGCTGGAGTTCTGTAACATTGTTTAGCTCTTTCCAGTGTTTTTCTGTAGACGTCAAACCAGATTCCTGCAGTTTCTGCTCTTGCTCAGCACAGAGCTGCTGGAAAAGGCTGAAGTGGAGAAGAACAGCACTTCTTATTTCTTTCGCTTTATTTGTAACGTAGTTTATTGCTTAGAGGATTTGTTTTTACAGATGTGTTGATTTGTCCAAATGTTCTGGTTTAGGTGAATGTGTTTCCAGTGTTGACAGAGCAACGATGCTCCAGACACAAGTCAGACATTCCAGCCTCCTCCTCTGCAGTTCTCACCCCCTGGATGGAGGTTCAGGACTCCATTAGGATGTCAGGGACAAGGAAGCAGCAGCAGAGAAGGTTGTCCTTTTGTGTTTTGTGGTAGGAAAAGTGTTTGGGAGATTGTTCTGGACTGAAAGTGAATTTTATGTCGATGTTTTATTCCTCTTTAACTATTTTTCTTCTTTTGCTACACGTGTGAACTCAGAACTCACGCGTGAACAAAAAACCAGACAGACTTGTTAGATGTTTGAAATGTGCGCTGTACGTATGAAAGTGAGAAATAAATCCTTTGTTTTGAAAAATGGAATCTGTTGGTCCCCTTCTCAGACGTGAGCTTGTTGACTGGGGGGTGGGGGCATCATTTATGGGTTGATTCTGCTTCATTTCTCTCTGGGCCTTTTTGGGTGTCGACAGATTTGTTCTTTTTGATACAGAATCGTGCATTAAAGGTCCTTTCCTGCTTTTCTTTTTTATGAAATAGTAATTTTTGCGTTTCATTTTCCCTCCAGGAATTAAGACGACTTGATCTCTGAGGCTCCGCCTTTCTCTCCTTGTGGGTGCCGCCCATTTCATGACATCATCCTAGAGTCAGCCTCAGCAGTGTGTCTGAGTTTCTACCATGAAAACAAACATATGAAATTTTACAGAGATGGATGTTCATATTGTTCATAAAAAAGGAAAGAGGGGCTGTACGGTGGTTAGAAGCAGGAATGCCGTTTCCCCTGGTTTAAGTCCCGGCTGGGGGACCTGAACCAAAACACCAATGGGGGGCCTTTCTGTGTGGAGTTTGTATGTTCTCCCCGTGGATGCGTGGGTTTTCTCCGGCTTCATAGGTTCATTGGTTACTCTAAATGGTCCCTAGGTGTGAGTGTGTATGTGTGTGTGATTGTGGCCCTGGACAGAATGGTGACCTGTCCAGGATGTCCCCTGCTTTCACCCACAAGCAGAAGGGATAGGCTCCAGCAGCACTGTGACCCCGAAAGGGATAAAATAGAATAAAAGAATAATGAATAAAAAATGAAAGAGTTTAGCCGACCACTGCTAGCTCCTAAGAGAAAGCGGCTGACAGTGGAGACTCTTCCTAGAAGGGGCGGTTCCTCACTTTGCGGTGTCACAATGTGAGGAAGCGCTCATTCTCATGGATTGGGAGGGGCTGGTACTCAGAACAGGGTTTTTAGGGGAAACCTCAGATCAAATTACGGTACCACTTTGGGTAATTTGGGTCATTTTTAAACACTTCAAAGCTCCAAACGTTGATTTTTCATGATATAGACCCTTTGAATTTAATCCGAATGCTCTTTTCAAGCAAGACTTTAAATGCATAGGATTAAATTAAAGTAGTGAATTTAATAAACATCATCATGTCTCGGTGGGATACAGTTCCTCCATACATTCATGGACCTCAGACAACAACAACAACAAAATACAAAACATTTTCACTCCAAAAGGCTGCTTAGAGAAACGTGTTTATCATTATAAAAGCTTGTAAACCAGAAAGGCCACGCGTTGATTGGTGGATGACGTCACCTGCAGCCTGGATGCCGCGCTTCTTCCCGCAGCGATGCTACATAGATTGTGCAGGAAGATGCAGACGCTGCAGTCAGGAAGATGCAGACGCTGCAGTCAGGAAGATGCAGACGCTGCAGTCAGGGAGCCGCAGACGCTGCAGTCAGGGAGCCGCAGACGCTGCAGTCAGGAAGCTGCAAATGCTGCAGTCAGGGAGCTGCGTGGTTTCCACGCTCCCTGACAGCTTCACGTCTGTCTGAATTTTGTCTTGAGCACCTGATGCACACGAGAAGTCTGATCCTTGACAGATGCGGGTGTTCCTCTGCATCCGGGCTCCGGCTTCCGGCTGCTGCTCAATAGGCCTGGACCTGATTGGGCAGAAGCTGGCAGCCGCTGCTGACGTGGTTCATCACTTTCTGCTTGAGCTGAGCCACCTGCTCCCTCAGGACGCTGGCTGTGGAGGCCAGCTCGATGTTCTGCGTCTTCAGAGTCTGGACTTTGTCCTCCAGCCGGGAGATCCTTTCCAGTTTCCGTTTGCGGCATTTGGAGGCAGCGATCCGGTTGCGCAGCTTCTTCCTCTCCGCCTTGATTCGCTCCTGGTTGTCCATATCGATCGGAGACAGGGGGGGGCTGTCGCCGAAGCTCTGCATGTCCGGTACCGTCTGGGGCTCGTCCCTCAGCGCCCTGGCGGACTGGAACCGGGACATCGCCGCCGCTGCGGCGGCCCGCGAATGTGCGCCGCTCAGCTGGGACGACGGAGGCGGGAGGGGGGCGCAGCCGCCGGCGTAGCCGTTAAGTGTCGTGTAAACCGGCGAGTCTGGCGGGAGCAGACCCGGTGCTGCAGGCAGCTCCAGCCGGTTCTGCCGGTGGAGGTCCTCCAGCGCCTTCACGAAGCCCTCTGCGAACTCCTGCTCGTCCCCGGCACTCTTGGGGTAGTGGAGGGAGGGGGGAGGCGGGTGGGCGGCGGGCACCGGACCGCAGGGCTGCAGGAAGAGGCGCTCCAGGTCCGGGAAGGTCAATCTGAGGAGTCCCGGGTCCGGCGGGGCCAGGATCCCCTCTGGTTCCGGAGGCTGGCTGGTTTCCGGCTCGGAGTTCTGATGGTTGGACGGAACCTCCTCATCCTCCTTCATCGTCGCGCTCCGGAGAACCACGGTGGGGACCTCTGGGTTTGCCCCGGCTGGGTGGAGACCTGGTTTCGTTTTACCCCCAACACGAGGCGGGAGCGAGCGTGAGGCAGTCCGCTGATTCCCGCGTCTTCCTCCGCGCGCGCCGGCCGCTGCGGGGCTGTGCGGTGCTCTGCTGCGTGCATATGCGGTCGTTTGGCGGCCGCCCGCTCGCAGCCTGACGCCTCTGGCTCCCCAGCCTTAAAAATTCCATTATGTCACCGCAGAGCGCGGGGATTGGACCGGAATGACGTTAGTTTCCGGTTCAGCTCCAGCGAGGGGCTGGACTGGTCGTCGTTGCCACGGAGACCAGAAGTAAACCAAACACCGCAATGCATTATGGTTTGATGTCATCGGAGGAACCGCTCAGGGTCAAGAGCTGGGCGGGAAGAAATCTTATTTACGTACCATTTCTAACAGTTTATACAAGAAAACTAGAAGTATTTCTGAAAACTGTCTGTCTTTGAGCATTTTTAATATATTGTAATGGGTTTTACAGTATTTATATTGTATTAATATGTGAGCATCCCCTGGCATTCTCATTGTTATGACTGTTGTTCTTGTCATACATTGTTCTTTGTTTGTGTTTTGAACAATAACGCATAAAAAAAGCTGCCGGGAAGAATGATGCGGGAAACAGGAAGCGTGGTTCAGCAGACAAGGTTCTGTAAAGCGGTGACGTCACTGGGAGCAGCTTTTAAAGCTCAGCAGGGGGATATCAGCAAAATTTTATTTCTGTTCCCTCTGCTGTTTTTTATTGGAGAAAATTTATTCCTGAATTGCCCTGGAAAAATGTTTGGACCCTGCATCAGAAATCATTAATTAATAACAAGATGAAAGACGTCTCCTACAAACTCCTACATAGAATCTATCCCACTAATCAATATATGCTCAGATATAAGAAGACTATTGACCCCAACTGTACCTTTTGTAAAGAACACCCAGAAACAATCAGTCACCTATTTTGGAACTTTAATACAACTAAAAAAACTTTGGAAAGATTGTGCATGTTTTATAAATTACAAATTAGACTCACAATATCAGATGAAATTTGAACACATCATATTTGGCCTACACGAAAAGAATATAAGATCAAACGTAAAATTGGCAATTAATCTAATTATAATATTTGGTAAATTTCATATTCACAAATCAAAGTTTTTCTTCATCACAACTTTTTTTCCCTTTAATAATTAAGGAATTAGAATCTTATTTACATACTATTTCTAATAGTTTAAACAAAAATGCCATACATATTTATTAAAACTGTCTGTCTCTTAATATTTTCAATGCATAGCATCTGTAATCTTTTTGTAATACATGTACCATCCCCTGACATTTTTGTTGTTAGGACTATTGTTCCTGTCATACATATTTGTTCTATTTGTGTTGAATAATAAAGTAAAAAAAAAAAAGCAGGGGGGTATTCCAGAAAGCAGGTTATGCTAGCTCCCACGATAAGTTTGAGGCTAAGGAAGTTGATAACCTCAGCTTTCGGTTCTAGAAATGGAGGTATGTTTCAGGGTATAAAAGAATACATCCACAAGGGCTACAGGGGGGTGGGTGTGGGGGGCTTTTTACCTTGTCCTGTGGAGACTTGCCTGGGGGAGGAGGGTCCACCATTGGTGGCAGGACAACGAGGTTTGACGGTTGGGGTCTCACAGGCAATCAGTGATAGCCCTGGCTGGTTAGCTTTTCTCATCCCGTCAAGGCCTGACCAGAGCTCTCTCTCCAGTGTTGTTGTTGGTAGCCTGGGTGAGGGCCTGGACTTGCTCTGGGAGGGGCAAGTTTTGCTCTGGGCCTCGCCAAATTTCCGACTGTGCTTGAGACCTGGTGGGACCCGTATTTTAACACCTTGGCCAGACACTTACTGTCCTGGTGTCCTCCTCTTGAGGCATTAGCAGCTGGCCCTACCTTGCTCCTTCCTGGACGACAAGTGGAGCCCAGGTGGGTGGCTGCCTGGGCGTGGAGGCGGGTCTCTCCCTTGGGGGAGTCCTGGCTCAAATACCTGGGGTTGGAGTAGGGGGATACTTGACTCCTGGGTGGTGATGAGTGCTCTCGTCGGGGTTGTGGGCACCTCTGGGCGGAACCTTGCGTTGGGTCCCCTCCCGGAGGTGGCATGGGCTGCTTTCCTGGTTGGGCTGAACCCCCTGTCCCCCCATGCCTCCCTGCTCTCTGGATCTGGGGCCCCCCGTGGCGGTCCTGCTGGCCCTGGGCTGGGTGGCCAGTTCATGGTCACCCAGGCGGTTGTTCCTCCTATCTGCTGCCGATGCGGGCGTTAGAATTAGTTTCTGGCTAGAAAGGAGTCTGCATCAAAAGTGAATTTATTTCCATCATCTCCTCATCTTAACTCCTGGGTGTTTGACGGAGAGAAAAGTCTATTCAAGGTTGTGGAAAATGGACAAAAATCAAAGGAAACCTCATGCTCATAAAGAATAGAAACAATTAAAATAAATAATTAAATAAATATCCACAGGATTTTGAATCAATACTGAAATATTGACACAGTTTCTCCATACCTACTGTAGAGCATCAAGAAGACTAGATGGAATTCTAGTTTGAACTGAATATGCCCAGGAATTACTAAGGAGGCGACCACAGAGATCTCGCCCCTTCCAGTGTGTGCGGGAGGTTCAACCCCCCGTTCTTGCCTAAACAGGTGAACCCCACTGGGTTGCCAGCAGTTGATGAGTGGTTTAAAAAATCACTGTGTGAGGGAGACGTGGGAGGTGGCGGAGGTACAGCTCCGGCAATCCGTCAACCGAACCCTACAGCAGGCTGATTGGCACAGACAGGAGGGTCCCAATCTGGTTCCCGGTCAGTGGGTCTGGTTTTCACCTGAAAACCTTTTGCAGACTCACCTGCAGCTCAAGTCTAATTTAATATTGGGTCCATTCTGGTTAACCAAACTCATCGGGTGATTTGGTAACCTACCTCTAGTGCGTGTCTCACCCCACCTTCCACGTCTCTGCTGAAACCCGCCATTGGACCTCTGGTTTGGGAATCTGAGCCTTCTGATGTCGGCATCCCTTCCTTGATAGTTCATGGTGGGCTGACCTGTCGTAAGGGAGATCCTAGATTCCTGGCACCAGGGGAGGTCTGCTTCAATATCTGGTGGATTGGGAGGGGTACGGCCCAGAGGAGCGTTTACTGGGTTGCTGATGACCTGATCAGCCATTTTCACCAATCTTGCAGGACAGACCAGCACCCAACCTAAGTGGTCAACCTCAAGCTGATCGGAGGCCACTTGCTTCCAGCGGAGCACTTGGAGAGGGGAGCTCTGGTAGAAGTCAAACTCCTGTCTCCCCCTCTGGTCACTGGCGGGAACCATCTCTAGAGTTATAAAAGCACTACATTTCCCAGCACCCCAGCACACAGTTCCGGGATACCACACACCTGACTCTCGTTTGCAATCCGTCACTGTCTACCTAAGCACTGGACTGAGCCTCGCTCAGTACGAAGTATTGTTTGTGCCCCTCTCCTGCATCACCTGCGGATCTTCTGATTCCTGACTCTGTTTGTCTCTCCCTCAGTTTTCCTCCCGCCTGCCACGACTCTCGCCTCGATCCTGACTACTCCTGTTTCTTCTCTGAGCTTTCTCATGCTCGTCCTTCGACCCTGCCTGACCCTGATTTATCTTTGTGGACTTTTAGCTGAGCTAATAAACCTGCTGCATTTGGATCCAGCCTCCGTCCGTCCGTTCTTGTGACAGTCGGTGATGAGCTGGAAAAACCACATAAATGAGGAATCGCATAAACATTCTCCAGACAAGTTAATGTTAATTGAATGAATACACTGCTTTAGAATGTTCATATTCGGAGCTGTTTTTGTTAGAGTTGGTTTTTAGTGGCTCCATGTTTACCATTTTGAGTTTTTAAGCTTTATTAACAAAGTTGATGTTGACATTTTCAAAGCTGTTGTTTATAAATGTTTGTTTGCGGTGAAAAAGCATAATGCTGGCGTGAGCATCATGTTATTAGAATGTATGTGTATGTTAAGTGGGTGAGTTTGGGTCTGTGAGTGGTAGAAGCCTCAGCGTCGGATGTCACAGATTTCATTCCCACTTGATGATCTGGAAGAAATCAGGAGAATCTAGAAAAACTTCACTGTTCTGTAGAAGGAATTTTTGTCTGAGTCTCACTGCTGGAAGTTTGGATGAAGATGATCTGGATCCACTTTAGGTCAGAGGATCAGATCCAATCAGATCGATCAGAATGGACCAAAATGGACTAAGGGTGGATCATCAATGACAAATAATAGTATAGATAGTCTTTGTTTAAAATGAGATCATTACAGCCCTAAAAAAGTTTACACAGGGACTGATTCTGAAAGTGTATACAACCATGATAAAATGTCATTTTCCTCTACATCCCTGAATGTATTTTAAATACGAGTTTCCCAGAGTTCTAAATAAATCATTTGAGGAAGATATCCACTAATGGATGCATTTTCTTTCTTACAACTTCATCTCGGTTTTCTATTTTTGAATTGTTATTCTATTTAACTGTTTTTCTGCATTTTGTCCCTTATCATTTAAAGGTATGTCACGCTTCAATTGCTTGGTTATAATTTTTCTTTCAATACGACCCTTCCTAACTCTTTCAGTCCCAAAATGACAGTCTGATCCTCTACCTGACCTGTGAGGTTAGCTTTGCAATGTTCATACCAACATGGGTTGCTGCAGACTGATGCGTTTCCCCTCAACCACGCTGTAAGAGCACATGTTATTCACATTCACATCCGGCAGGTGGTGCTGTGGTGTTGGCTTCTGCCAGCTGGCTGGATGGATCGCAGACATCAGGGAAGAGCTTAGAGATTTTAGGCGGAGTTACTATGAGAGGAACCCGAGGTGGCCTGCACTCCACCAGTCTTCCAGGGTCTCTGGATGTCTGTTCATGTAAGTCGTCACAGAATGTGTAGCCAAAGAGCAGGACGGAGCGGTTTACAGGCATCCAAGTCTCTCTGTCAGAGAGTCATTCTGGATTAAAGTATCTGCTGGCTCACAAAGAAGCAGAGAGGCGACACAGAGGGGCAGCAGCTGAAGCATGGGGGTATTATGAGACAAAACTCAGCCTGCTTTAGTCGGACATGGGGTAAGTGCTTTTGCTGAAAACTTGTTAATTTTTGTTGTGGCAGGAACCAGAGAACAGTCTTACAGTTTATGTTAAGAGAGCACATGTCCTTCTTTGTTTCTTGTAGAAAAGACATCCTCCCCTCCTTGTAAGATGTTTCCTCAGCACAGAGAAAGGTAAGATGCCCTCACACCTCTGCTTGAGGTTGACTCTGATGCTGGAACAAGTTTAAATGCATCAAGGTTAAAAAAACTAAGGAGAAAAAGTTATGAAGAACAGAACTTACATATTTTCCAGCTTTGTTTAATGTTTAATTCTTTACACTTTGTGGTAAAGTCAAAGGTATTTTGAACAAAGATACACTGGAAGGTCCTCTTTGCTGGGAATCAGGAACACAAACGAAGATTTGTCCTCTTTAGAAGACTGCAGGACATAGAACTAGAGGAATGGTAGTATAAATATCTGTACAACTATGGCGTTGCAATACTCAGAAAGACATGAGTGGGATTGTCCATCTTTAAAGACCTCCAAATGGCCGTCTGAAGTGGGCCACATGCATTTGCTGAGAAAGGAGGTCATCTCACACTGAAGTAACACAAGTCTTTTCTTTACACAACGTTGCATCCGCACACACAGAAAGCCAGTTTTCTTCTCTGACTTGACTGACGTTGGACAGCACTGACTGATAATGGAGCCACCTTTTCTAGTTTAAATACCTGATTTTAGCCTGAAACGTGAAATTCTTAAATACTTGGATTATCGGTTGTTCCATTCCACAACCTCTAGGGTTGTGAGTCCTTCGTGTTTATTTTAAAAGCTTGTCTCCTCCCTTATATATTCTCCATGTAGACTTATTTTCACCGCCATTTTTCGGTAAGAGCTCACTGAATGAAATGCAGATCTAGGAGTCGTCAGCCTACTAACTTTTTTCCTTTTAGTTTTTAACAAAACATTTGAAACTTTGATTCATTTGCCAAATTCCAAAGTCAGGATTTTTATTTCATTTTTAATGTCTAAGTACTTAAACCTAACATTTTCTGGTTTATTTGCGTAAACTCCTGATTAGAGCTTTTGTGCTCACACTTTATCTTTGGTCTGAACGAGGTTTTTTGGGCCAACTCCCTCCCCATCTTCTATATCAGACCTTCCTTTTTCTGCATATGATGCAGCCAATGGTTCATGCTGACACGTGTGTCCATAATCCTTGTGCTATCCTATGGGGTCCAGATGACCCGATCCTTAGTTAGTATAGTTAGTTAGATCTGCAGAGAGGCAGGAGTTGTGGGCGGGGCTGTCGGTGTGGAACAGAGCCTTTACTGACACTCAAATCCAATCATCCCTTTGTTAACAGTTTCTCCCACTAGTTTACAGCCCCTAAACTAACATTAGTGTTTCAACAAAAATTGAAGCAATATCAGATCTATCCATCCGTCCAGTTCTGATCCAGATTCCAGCTCAGACCAGGAAAACAAAGACGTTCATGGATCTATTCGTCTGCATCAGAATGGGGCAGAGCAGGAAGACTTTGGCCCTGCCCATTTATGCACCAAAACTGAGAACGTTTTCAAATGTCATTTTTTAAACTGCTCCTGATTCATCCTGATGTGATTAGAGAAATACTCAGAAATGCAGTTTTAATCCTAAGTACTTTTATAATTGTCCTCAAGAATATGTAAAAACGCCCCAAAACACCATTTTCATTGGAGTGGGTCTTTCAAGGGGCTCAGCAGTGGATCTGGTGACATTAGAGGATTACTAGGGAATAAAAGACAAATTTAGGCCACCAGGTTTTAAAAAACACTATCAGTCGGTTTTTGTGACACCGTTTATAAATTCAAAATGGCTGATGGAAGTGGGGGAGTTATGAATAAAGCGGCTTCAACCACTGACAGGCCAGCTTACAGGGTTTGCTTCCATTTGTTTTCGGGTGGATGTCAAACAATAACATGAACAGATAGAGGAATCATGGAAGACCTCAGTGTGTGTCGGGTCATTCAGACGTTGGATCATTTCCAGAAGGACGAGTTCTTCCAGATATTTTTCTTCCAGACTCTTACTGTCCTCGTGTCTTGCCTTGCAGAGAACAGCCGATCTTCAGTACCCGCGCCCATGTGTTCCAGATTGACCCCGCCACCAAGAGGAACTGGATACCTGCTAGCAAGCACGCTGTCACGGTGTCTTTCTTCTATGATGCCAACCGCAACGTGTACCGCATCATCAGCGTGGGTGGAACTAAAGTGAGTGCACACAGTGAATACTGAAGGGTCAATTGTTCAGAAACAGCCTAAGAGAGTTTCTGGAGGGCGAACAGCGATGCAACAGAAAATCTGCATCTGGAGCATCTTTCCTTCAGGGATTTAAACCGTGGGGGGGGGGGGGGGGGTCTTCTTAGCACTCACTCTGACCCACATTTCAGCCTCCCAGAAGGCAATGCGGGACAACGCTCAAACCTGCCAGCCCTGATGTCTGGCGGTAAGGTAATCCTTATCACTGTGGTGGCTCACCAACATGTTACATAAAGCATGTTTCTGTGTAATCAGTTTATAGGAACGGCGCGGCAGAGCAGAAGGTTTCAATTTGTCTATAGAGCATTTCTGGGATTGTTGAAAGGCTTTTTTGTTTGTATACAACAATTCCAGGTCAAATGTGAAGCTTTGAGTCCTTCTCTTTCTGCTCTGCTGCCTTTGGGACATGAGAAGAACGAGTGAGACAGTGATGAAGAACACAAACATGAAATGTAGTCAGTAAAGATTATCTGCATGTACTGCTATTCATGAATGGGTTCTGAGTGAAAGAAAGAAAAAGACAACTTTGTAAAAGTCATAACTGATGTGGAGGAAGGGTTTCCAATCCCAGAGGTCGGCCCTTGGACTTGTTTCATCTTATTGCTGAAACACACCTGATGTAGGAAACAAACAGAACAGAGAAATAGTTGGAAAACTGACTTTTCCTAAAGTTTCACTTTGTTGTTTGGTGACATGAGGGCCATCGACACAGAGGGAGGATCAGTATCTGTAGTTTTATAAAGTAGAAAAACTACAATGGGAAAAACCAAAACCGTGTCAGTTAGTGTAGGAGTCTGCAGACGGATCACATCAGCCTGTTGTAAAAAGAAGGTCAGATAGATTCAGGCTTTGTGGCTTTTGTGCCACTCAAGGATCCAAGTCTAGTCTGCAATGAGCAGGTCTCTGTTCCATCAACACTCCAGCACCGAAACACAGACCAGCAATCACAGACAGATCTGCTGCTGACCTCAGCACCTCTCATCTGATCCGCAAGAATTCCTGTTCAACACAATATTCATGTATGTATGTATGTATATATATTTTTATATAAAAGAAGTATATAAAAAAGAAAAAAGATTCCGGGGAAAAAAGAAGAAACCTCAGGGGTGCCCACATGAAGGAGGGATCCTCCACCAGGACGGACAGGCGATGTACCAGAACTCTTAGAGAAGAATTAACTTATCTAACTCCACAACTACTACGTTGATCCACAGAGAGATTGTAAGTCAGAACCTTAAAGACAGCAGCAAATTAATTACCTAAAGAGGGATCAACTTTATATACAATGACATGACAATTAAAGCTTCAAGACCACCCATGTGGGAGGAGCCTGCAGATTGTTTGGAGTTTCTTAACCCATGAATCAGCAAGCAGAGGGCATAACTTCAGCTTGCATACATGTCACTCAACACCCTCCGTCAGTGGCGCTAAAACATGCCAAATGTCACCAGAACCTTAGTAAAGACAGAAGTCCAGGATTAACCAACGAAAACAAAGATTTGCTCGTAATCAAAGATTTATGTAGATTTGTGCAGGAGACATGGCACAGAGAAGATTGATTGATGCTCAGATGCTCTGTCCAAGGAGACATCAACAGTCCCTGTTGGAACCTGACACTTGAAGAGTGTCATGAATCTGAGGCTGTGTCTGAATTCCCACCCTAACAAGTTCTGCTCCACAGTCTGTGGTCTGGCCTCCAGTAGTCCTTCAGCGCCCCTCACCTTCATTCCTGCCTCCACGATCATCACCCCCCATGAGGAAGTAAGACTACCACTCACTGTCTTCACTAAGTGCTTGGACAAAGCACAAGTCTTTCTCACGCAGAGGCTGCTGCTCCACCTCCAGACGCTCCTGAATGATCCTGATCTGAGCCCCAAATAAACCTTTTTGCTTGAGCCTGTCATTCCGGGGGTTCCCATATCATGAACCTGACAAAGAGATAGTCATGAGCAAATGCAGCGGCTTAGCCCCCAACTTTACCCCATGATCACCAACATGTGGAAACACAAGAAGCCCCCAAAAGCATCAACTCCCTCAGACCCTCAATGTGTTACCCCAGCTGAAAGACACCAAGAATCAGAAGGCCTCTCCAGCTTTGACTTAAATTCCCAATGTGACGGATCCCCACATGTACAGTCCAGAAAACTGGCCTCTGGCACCAGTTTGTATGCCTTCATCACAGCACTCAGCACTACACCAGGCAGAGAATGCCTGCTGCACCTTACCTGCCATTATCCTAGCTTGGTATTCCATCTTCTGCTGACCGCCGTCCTTCTGGATTCAACAGACTTTCTAAGCTATCTTCGCTGTAACGTCTGCAGACTTTCTTTAAGGTCTGTGTCCTTCTGCGACTTTTGAGCAGCAGAAGGAGCTGCTGTTTTATCCAGACTGAGATAAAAAGGGAGAAAGTTGAAGTTGAGCCTCCGGTGGCGTTGGAAGCCAGATCTGATTAACTTAGTGGTTTGAGGTTAGTTTTGAAGTTTGATGAGAAGGACCCAGACCTGTTTGTTTGTGTTGTTTGAATAACTGAAGGGAGACTGAAGGTTGGTGAGAGGAAGCATGCTTGTTGATGCTGCAGTGTGTTTTGGTCAGAATATGGACCTTTTTTATTTCACAGCATTACCTTATAATTATAATAATACAATTGATTGATCAACTTTTGAAGATGGTTAAAGTGACTGATCTCTAATTATTTCCCCTTCACTTGCCCCAAAAAGTGATTCATGATGTTTTTCTAATGAAAAATAATCTGCACACATTTTTTTACTTTTGTTACTTGGTCTGCATATGCTATGAAGATTTCTGAAACAGTGTTATGTCTGTTTTTTCTGATGTAGTGTTATTTTTTAATCCTATTTCATCTTTGTCGTGTGATTTATTGATACTTAAGGACTCTTAATCACCTGAAACTGTGTTGGTAAGGCATAAATAGGATAAAAAGTTATGAACCGGATAATGATAAATCATTAAATGAAATTGGTTACAGTAGAACAGGGGTGGGATTATATAGTTCCTTCCTTTCAAGCAATCTTTGATTTAATATCTAATTATCCTAAATTGATACATCTTTGTATGAAGGTATGAATGCTGATTGTATTGTTTTGTGCATTATTCTTATTTGATTTCTTGGAATGAACCATTTCAAATCAAATCAAATCAAATAAAAAAAAGTCAAATATGTCCACACCAAACAAAGCCCAAGCCAAAACCCCAATCTCTAACAAGCTGGCCTTTAAGTAAAGCATCATTAGCTCCTTGCCCTTCTTAGTGTCAATGTCAACACGATAATACTTTGCAATCAAACAGTTATTTTGTGCACATATCCGAGTGTTTACTGAAAGCAACTCAATGAAATCTTCCACCACTCTGTCTGCCAAAGGCATTTAAGTAACCATGATGCAATGCGTGCATCGTAGCAACAGCTGTGTCCTACTAACAGCCTAACCTAAAACTAGCTAGCTCAGCCCTAGTCCTTGGAGGACATAGAGGTAGATTCATGTGCCTGATGGCCCAGAAAAGCAACTAGACAAACTGGCCAACACCCTGAAACCATCAAAGTGCCCCTAAGCCGTGTCGGAGACAGGGTGGATGTGCCCCAAAGCCAAGGTTAGGGAAAGTAAGAAGGAAGCTCTGCTTGCTGTACCTCCACACCAAACACCAAAACAGCAGCGAGCTCCCCATTGGTGCATGCTGCCACGCCTACCAGGGAACAACGCCAAAACTCACACACAATGACAGTGGCAATTACTACACAATTCCACAAATGCCAACAAAAATACACAGTCCAGCTCCTAAAACATGTCACTCCAACGCACAAAAGGCAGCCAAAGACACAACAAGATGCTATCAAAACGCGCAACAATCATAAACTGATAAGGCACTGGGCCTATCTGAACAGAAGCCACTGCATGCACTAAACTGCTCAAACAGATGTCAGTGTGAAGGTGTGGTGGTGCTTGGGTGTATGCTTGCAGATGAGGAATAAAGTAAACCAAGTGAACCATCTGACGCAGGGTGTCAAACATACTCATGAAGAGTAAAAATCAAAAGGATGTTTAAAAAAAAGCATGTTTTAGATCATTCCTGTCGCGAGTCATGTTCTTTTAAATATATAACCGAAATGTGCAATTCTGCTATTAAGGGGAGCAAAGGAAAAGCAAAACAGGTGAAACAGCTTATCTGTGCATGTGCCATAAGTCAAACCTAACATTTTTGGGTCGGGGTGAGATGCAGTTTGGTTCTCTGTGAGTCTCACTGGTGTTACGTTGCTATTAGAATGATCAGTAGTGACCCCCTAATGACCAAAATGTTGTCAAAGAGAAAAAAGGTTGAAGTGGATTGCTGAGTTTTCCAGGAAAATGGACAGAGATTTATTTGTTCACGGAGCTGAATGCAAAACCTGCATGCTTGGTATGCCCTCAACAGTATACAACATTCAGCACCACCATGAGACTCACATTAAAGAAAAGTTTCACCATTTGCAGTTAAGAAAAGAGAAGTTTTACCAACTATAAGCTGGACTGAAAAAGCTACCGTCTGCATTTCCTGCAGCTGTGACGTCCGTGATGGAGCAGTGACAGACACCTTACTGCAGACAAGTTGGAGCAAACATCCAAACCATTTTCAGATGGTGAACTTATTGAAAAATGCTGAAGGCTGCAAAAGTCTTGTTCCCAAAGCAGTTGACCTTTGTCAACATGAGTCTGTCAAGAATTAAGATTACAAATACAACATCTCTGAGGAGACCTGAATGCAAAACCTGCATGCAAATGAAGGAATCCAGCCATTTATTGTATTTTCAGTCGCTATTGATGAAAGCACTGACATCACAGATGTATAAAGCTGTACATATATTTATTAGAGGTGTTAAAGAGACGTCACAGCGGAGTTTCTGGAGTTGATGGACACAACAACAGCTGATGACATAATCAGCTCTCTAGTTACTGTGTTGGACGATGTTGGAATGAACTGGTCATGTGATGTCAGTCTGGTCACGTGATGTCAGTCTGGTCACGTGATGTCAGTCTGGTCACGTGATGTCAGTCTGGTCACTGATGGCGCCCCATCAAAGATCAGGAAGAAGGCAGGTGTTGCCACAAAATTCAGGCAGAAACCAGGAAAAGATTCTTGGACATTTCATTGTGTTTGCATACTTGAATGACAGTAAATGTATTTCTGCACAAAGATTAGAATCCTGATAATGATGGTAGGGGGAAGTTTCAGGATAGAAAGGAGGTTAACTCTAAATTCTTATCTTCACAAATGTTTGCAAGTTTCATTTAGTGTAATTTTTTTATTGACTTGCACAATTACATTCTAGGCAGGTGTTTCATGTTTTTACGTAGCCCCTCTTGAGTTTCTTATCGGGATTGCTTAAGTGTCAGATGTAAAGCATTCAGTCTGTATAAAATTGAATAAACCAATTTTTTAAACAGTGAAATGCATTTTATTTTACATCCATTGGCCTCTGTGAATGAATGTGTAATAATAAATGATTAGGCTACTATGGGGCTGGACTGTGGCACAGTGGTTTGCGCAAGAAGGCCCCTGGCTCAAGTGGCTGGGGGACCTGAACCAGAACACCAATGCGGGACCTTTCTGTGTGGAGTTTGCATGTTCTCCTTGTGCGTGTGTAGGTTTTATCCAGCTTCCTCCCACCATCCAAAAACATGCTTCATAGGTTCATTGGTTACTCTAAATCAGTGCTTCTCAAATAGTAGGGGGGTTTGATGCGATGGCAGGGGGGGCGCGCAGTAGTGGCGGTTTCAGGCATAGGTAATACGGGCAATTGTCCGGGGCTCAAATTTAACGTGGGGGCGGTGGTGACAGCGGCTCAGAGCTTGGAAACAAATCTGCGCCACTCATGGTTTCCTATGATCTGTTCTATCACAGAGTTTGTAACAGCCTGAAACTGTGAACTGCCGTCCCTGCAGCTGCTCCTGTCACACAGCTAGAATGAAAGGGGAGGGAAAGTGGGCTCAGGCTGCCAGGTTGCACACGGAGAGCTGCCTGTTGCACAACACTAGGATCATGGCGTGCCTGTAGATGCCTCAGCTCATGCTAATCATGTTATTCTTTATTAACTATTGTAGACATTTTGATGACGTGTCTTTATTTTCCATCTATGTATTCTTTGTCTGCCTGTCATTTAGTTGGTGTCAGTATTTGACATAAAGACAGCAGGTAATGCAGGAAAACAGCTGCACTTTGTTTCAGATCAATTTAGATTTAATATTTTTTATTGATTGAATTATTTTTTCTCAGCATCAAATGGTTCAGTTGGTCAAATGTTTCTAGTTTAAATAAGGACTGACAGACTTTTTTTATTTTAGGCACTTTAAGCTTCTTTTCTGTTTTAGACTATAACAGGGTTTCTGTGGCTAAACAAAGTTAATATTTGTTGAAAGTGGATTTATATTGCTTTTTTCTTTTGTTAATGTTAAAAGATACAAGTTTAGGTATAATTACACAATGTTTATATATACTAACCTAATATATTGTCACCGTGCGAGTATATGTGTGTGGGGGGGGGGGCTTTTTCTTTTTCATTGGGAGGGGCCTGGCAAAAAATAATTAAGAAGCACTCCTCGAAATTGTCCCTAGGTGTGAATGTGAATATGTGTGTGATTGTGGCCCTGGACAGACTGGCGACCTGTCAAGGATGTCCCTGCCTTCACCCACGAGTTTTTAGGATAGGCTACAGTAGCCCCGTGACCACGAAAGAGAAAAAAATGGAATAGAAGATGAATGAATGAATGAATGAATGAATGAATGAATGAATGAATGAATGAATGAATGAATGAATGAATGAATGAATGAATGAATGAATGAATGAATGAATGTTTAAGCTACTATGTTGGTTGAGGCATTTTTTCCAAAACAAAGCACAAAACAAAGCTACAGATAACCAGCTGACCGTAGGTTATTTTGCTTTTATGTTGCGGTCCGGCCCATTTAAGATCAGAATGTGGTACCCAAACCAAAATGATTTTGAAACCCCTGGTCTGAAGAGTGCATGCAGGGAGGAAATGGGAGGCCTGATTACTTGAACAGAGTTGAGGCAAAGGCCTGGACCAGACCAGAGGGAGAGAGACGGACTGAAAAGCCCCTCAGGTGGACTTGTATTGCCTTCTTCTGGTTTCCGAGCATCTGGGAAAGAAAAAAATGACCGGCACTGGGAACACAGCTGTACTGCCCTGGGCTGTAACAGGGATCCCTATGAGCAGTGGGGGAAGTTACATCTGAGCCTCGGGGTCTTTTACTTTCTACATTGTCGACAGTTCAACACAGACACTCGCCTGAACACAGGTGCCCCCTTACCTTTGCACAAACATTGGCATGCAGGAACATGACATGACGGTCAAGAGCTCTTCTTTGTTTGCTCAGCTGCTAGACAGGAAAAATGTTTCATGTCTTATGTGGTTTTATCGTAGAGGACCGCTTCTTTGACATCGATTCAGTGAAATAAATGGTTTGATCTTTGTTTTTCATGTCTAATTTTGTCCCCTCTGTATTGCAGGCCATCATCAACTGCACTCTCACCCCCAGTATGACATTCACAAAGACATCACAGAAGTTTGGTCAGTGGGCAGACAGCAGGGCCAACACTGTCTATGGTCTGGGTTTTGCCACAGAGCAGCAGCTGCATCAGGTAAGTTTCACCTGAACTCAGCTGAAGGCACGGTATCACTTTAACCCCTTGATGCCAATTGATGCAAATGAGCATCGAATCCCTTCTGCTCCAAACTAACCTTCATTCAGTTAGATGGAGGAAGCTGATTGGCTCATGCGACCCCTGAAGGCAAGAGCCTAAAAGAGGAGAAGAAGAAGAAGAATCAATTAAACTCTTTCCCCACAGGTCATTGAACTGGGGCTGGGTGATACGTCCTTTTTTTATACTTGACCTTTGTTTAACATTATTGCAATATGCTCACCAATCATCCATCCTTCAATAAATATCCTATCAATTTTGTTTAAAAGTCTCAAGAAGGAATGGTAAAGGGTTAATGGTAAATGGGGTATACTTATAAAGCGCTTTTCTACCTTCTTCAAAGGCCCAAAGCGCTTTACAGTCACACACTCATTTACACATAAATGCACACATTCACACAACTGTGACATCACACTCAATTTTTTCACAACAAGATGAATTAACTCTACCCTGTTAGAACTTAGACTTTGGACAGAATTTAAGCAAAAACTTTATGAATCTGCTGTGGATTCCAGCTTTGAGATGGAAGAGTCACCATGGCAACTGTGACATTTGAAACTGGGTGTACATTACTGGGCTAGGTGGCGGGATATAGTGGTGATTTGGCTGTGAAACGTCTTGTTGACTGCTGGGAGTTTGGGGGCATCCATAAAAAAAATGTATGACGCGCAATATGCAATTCTTGGAACCAATGGGAGTAAAGAGAGACTCTGATTGGGTTAGTGTGGCCTCCAGGGCCCCGTGGTGCTGACCAGAACCAGATGGCAATCTGCTTGAATGGATAAATGGATTGCCTGCCAGCAGTTGGTCTTGTGTCTTAGTGAACAAGGGGAGTCGGTAAAAATGTTTACTGATGGGATAAAGGAGAGTTGGTCACAAAACAATGAGTTTGGGGTGTTTTTGATGGATGTGTCACAGTGACAAACTCTGTGTTTTCTGTTGAACTCTTGGCTACATTATGGGCTTTGAACTAGGTGAAAGGCCATACCCCTGCATATGGAAGGGTATGCTCTGACTCATCTTCTGCATTGTTGGCCATTTGTCACAGGATATCAGAGGCCCGTCCCATCCTGATTGTGAGAATTTTGCAGTGTCTTTATGAGGTGGAGAGTTTGGCCTGCAGCGTTTTATTTGTCTGGGTTCCAGCACATGTTGGGATTGAGGGGAATGAGAATGCGGATGCTTTGGCCAAGCAGTCCCTTTCCAAAGATAGTGTTGATGTGCTAATACTGTACCTTTGGGTACACATGAATGCTTTAGTATATGCAAAGAACACATTCAGTGGCAGAAGGAATGGGACGAGGAGCAGAGGGGAAGTCTCTTCTATTCATGTCAGAAGTCGGTAAAGCTGACCGTTCTCCCGCCGTCTCCTTTTTCCTGTCCTGAGTCCCAAAATGAACCTTTTCGTGATTTAGCCTGTTCATTTTCTTGGGGTCCTTATCCAAAACCCTGACAGTGATAATTTTGCCCATGGAGGGCACAGAGTTGGCTCTTCTGACCTTTGTTACATGGAGTTTGAGGGGTTGCTTGTGTTGTCAGAAAGTGTTGGAGGAACAGTAACAGAACACATGCAGTCTGCAGCAGACCGATATTTAATGGGAATATTGCTGGTGGGAGGGAAGAAGGCCTTGACAAGAAAGCGGTTACAGCCAGATGCTCCAACAGTAGATGATTGGTATAAAACAATACATGACATTTATGTTATAAAAAGACTAACTTTTGCAATATAGATGCAAACAGATAAAAATGGGTCAAATATATTGGTCCTCTTAGACCAGACCTTATTAATTCCAACAATAAAATACTTCTCTATTAAAAGATAACAGATAATTTGGGTTTATTTTATTGATTTGTTGTTTTTTTCTTTGGATAGGAGTGTGATTGACAGCTGTTCTGTTTTTCTTCTGTTCATATAAAAAAGAGGGGAAGAGTACACAATGATCAAAAACATGCATTCTGATTTACTGACTGAAAATATATATGATGTAAAATGATGTGTAACTTGGAAACAATGTAACAATGATGTAAAAGTTGATATTCCCTGTCAAACTCGGCGTGGTCTTCTTCTGGCCCCCCCTCCTCCCCGGCAGCACCTTCTTCGGACGCAAAAGGCATTTTGAGTTGAGTTTTTGTGATGAAGCGGAAGAGTGACGCCTCTGAAAAAAACTAGTGAATACGTGAAACCATGAAAATACGGGGGT
This sequence comes from Oryzias sinensis, assembly GCA_037389245.1. Lineage (NCBI taxonomy): Eukaryota > Metazoa > Chordata > Actinopteri > Beloniformes > Adrianichthyidae > Oryzias > Oryzias sinensis. Next base: position 8,115,256 of record CM074494.1, on the reverse strand, counting down.
ACACTGTAAACTACAAGGACTACCGGGGAGCCTTCCTTAGGACTGTCCGTTCTCTGTATTACCGGAACAGGAGCTTGGTTTGCATTGCCGGCAGTAAGTCAGACCTGTTCCAGGTGCTTGTTGGACTCCGGCAAGGCTGCCCTTTATCACTGGTTCTGTTCATAGTTTTTATGGACAGAATTTCTTGGCGCAGCCTGGTTGGAGGGGGTCTGGTTTGGGGACCACCGGATTTCCTCTCTGCTTTTTGCAAAGGATATTGTCCTAATGGCTTCATTGAACTGGGACCTCCAGCTTACTTTGGGGCTGTTTGCAGCCGAGTGTGAAGAAGATGAGGGTCAGCACCGCTAAATCTGAGGCCATGGTTCTCCACCGAAGAAAGGTAGTTTGCCATCTCTGAGTAGGTGGAGTGTTCCTACCCCAGGTGGAGGAGTTTAAATATCTTGGGGCCTTGTTCTTGGGGTGAGGGAAAATCAGAGCGTGAGATTGACAGGCGGATTGGAGCAGCGTCCGTCCTTATCCGGTCGCTGCACCAGTCCCACTGGAGACGACCCAGGACATACTGGAGAGATGACGTCTATCAACTTGCTTGGGAATATTTGGGGGTCCCATCTCATATGTTAAAACAGTTTTGGTTTTTGTTTGTTTTAAAGTTTTCAGAAAAGTTTAAGGAGGTGAAAGATGTTGCAAGGCTGGCTCGAGAGAAGTCTCAGGACAAGGACTTAGCCAACAGCGCCCTCACCATTGCTGCCCCTCAGGTGAGCCCCATACTTCAGAAAACTGCAGAGAACATTGAAGAGGACCACATTTCTAAAAAAGGAATGTCATGCGGTGCACTGCTATCAGGGTGCAGCATCTCACCAGTCGACTTTTTAAAGAATGAATGCACAAAAGTGAACACAAAAGACGTTCTCACTGTGAAAAAAACAACCTCCTGGAGTCAGCGCTTTACTCTGGTAGACCAGGAAAAATACAAGATTTGGCCAGCGTTAAATCCAGGGTCTCTGGCACGACTTCTCACAGCAAACCATCCTCCGTGGAGACTGCAAAAGGCGTCTTTACGCTGCGAGTGCCTCGCCTCCCAGTTCTTTGAACGACCGTCCCCCAGTGGGTCCATCCTCTCACTGTCATAGCTGCTCCAAAAACGACAGGGAGCTCGCTCTAAACAATTCCACCATTCAGGCTGTCATTCACGGAAGGGGGAATCCTCACAGCAGAGGAAGTCAACTGACCTCTTCCTGTGTCTGCTCCTCCCCTTATGCAGTCTTTAATGAAAGTCCCCAGATTCTATAGACGGTATATTCAAACTCAGTTACATTTCAAAACAGATAACCAGGTATAAATAGGTTTGAAAAAACTACATTCATGATATTTTGATGCGCTTTATCTGACATCAGATTCATGTAACGTTGTCCTGCGGTTACTTTAGTAACCATGCACCACCTAAGTCAGGGGTCCCTAAATCCAGTCCTGGAGGGCTGGTGTCCTGCTGGTTTTCCAGAAATCCTGTCTTATCTGCTGCCGCTAAGCTGGATCAGGTGTGTTTAGCCAATGAGGAGCTTCAGGTTGGTTGGAAACATGTTGGACACCGGCCCTCCAGGCCTGGATTTGGGGACCCCTGATTCAGTGGTTGGATTTGACAGAGGAAAGATGAGAGGAAAGGAAGAGATGCTGAAGGAACGGGAGCCAGGTCACTTGTCTTGTAAAGGAGACTAGGACGATGATAAAATTATCCTGTGCCTGTCAGCAGCAGCAGATTCTCTGTCCCCTGCTGCACTCAGGCTTCCTGCTGGAAACCATTTCATGTATGAAGAACTATCCCAGTTTCAAGATTTGAACAGATTCAGTGCAATAATCCAAGCTCACATGCAACAAACCAGAAAGAAAACTGGGTCAGTTTATACTGACACTATTGCAAAGTTGTCTGGGATTTTTTGTAAAAATGTTGCTTTATTGAGTTGGATGAGAACATATATCTTTATTTAAACTCTTTTTCATGCACTTCCTCTGCAGTTTTCACAGGTAAGTCTAGTGTCTTTAATACTTTACTTTACATTGAATACCAGACTGTTGGGAAATCAGCAGCTAAAATGAATACAAAGAAAAATCACTTAAGGATAAACTGACGGAGAAGCAAGCCTGCATGGTGTGCTGTGAAGACGTTTACTCGTGTCTTTGTCAGGACCTCTCGGATGAACTCCAGTCTCCGCCCGTGATGTGTGTGAATGGACCAGATGATAAGCTGTTTCGCAGTCAGAGTGCAGACATAACTTTGTCTGCAGAGAAGGAGCGCATTAAGAAGATGCTGTCTGAAGGGTAACTCAACACAAACCCACAAAACAGTCTTCCTGCCCACAGGCCCTGAAGGAGAACGGGTTCTGATGTCTCCTGAAGGCCGTGTCACACAGCCACTCTACATGTTCCACAGATAACATTTCGGTCTTTCGTCATTCGTGTGTGATCTACGTCATTCATAAGTTTTTCTTGCATTCGTCATTTGTCGATGTGCGCAGATGTCCATCGAGGGTTTAGACCAATGGGCGGGGGGGGGGCAGAGACGGCTGCTGGGTGCCTCTGCTGGTTCCTAGCAGCTGACTTAGAACTGGTGCAGACAGGGGAACCCAACTGTTTAGTGAAAGCAAAGCATTGCAAGGGAGCTGACCGTGGTGCTGACGCGATGGGATTTTTGCTCAGTGCTCTGAATGCCAAAGTGAAGAAATTGAATGATTTACGTATTCTTTGCGTGGTTTATTTGTACTTTTAAAATGTAAAAAGAAGTCAGAAAACCCTGTTGCTTAAATCAACAAAATTTGATGAATGGAACAGAAAAAAAGCATTTTGCTCCAACAAACAAACTAGAATTCTGCTCCTCACAAACCAGTTATTTCTGTAAGAAGCTCTTCAACCATCCAGCACTTACCTGCTAAACAGTCAGGAAGTGACCTCTCCACCTAGACCAAGGAGCTGTCGGAGGACACCAGGGACAAGATACTTTACAAACAATCCTGGGATGAACCACTCTACAGGCAGCAGGGGCTTGGTGAGAAGAGACCAACTGTTGGAGCATTTGTTAGCAAATGGAAGATCCATGTCGGTCTCATCCGACCACAGCAGCTTCCCCCAATCACTCTCTGAATGATGAAGGTGTTCAAACCTCAGGCGGGTCTGCACGTGTGTTTTCTTCAGCAGGGGGGCTTTGTGAGCTCTGCAGGAACCATTGTGGTGTAAAGCATCACCAATGGTTTTCCTGGTGGTTGTGGTTCCAGCTGCTGTGAGATCATCAGCTAACTCCTGCCATGTGGTTTTAGGACCATTTCTCTCTGTTCTCATAATCATGGAAACCCCACCAGGCCAGATCTGGTTTGGAGCCCCAGGCCTAAAGGTAGATTGATGGTCATGTTCTTCTACTTTGACACCAACCGTTGTCATGGTAACCTCCAGCTACTTGCTTGTGGTTTTGTAGTCCAGTCCGGTCTGGTGCAGGCGTAGTCTTCTCCCTTAAATCCACTGAAAGTTCTTTAGTCTTTCCATGTTGGAGAGTTTGAGTCTGACTGATTCTGTTGACAGGTGTCTTTTCTACAGGTGATCACTTCAAACAGGTGTCTTCAGTTCAGGTGACAGGTGGGACAGGCTAGCTGTTCTGTTGAACCACAACTCTTAGTGGTTAGGGGATCAAATACTAATTTTCCTTAATAAAATGCAAATCCGTTTTTGTAAAATCTTTCATGATTTTCTGTCTCTCACTGTTCCAACGGACCATCATTAAGGTGACAGACTTTTGTCCTTCGATGTTTCTATATCTGTACAAGAATATGATAGTGTTTGTGCAAGGTGTTCCATATGTGTGTTGTGTATGTGTGAGCATGCATGTGTGTGTTTGTGTGTAAGGGGGGTGAGACCATCATGAGGGCTTTAAGGCAAGCGTAAAGAGGTTGCTTTGTTGTCTTCATAATGTCTGCTGATTGTGGTGCTTGTTATCTTCTCTTCATGTTTTAATCTGGTCAACTCATCAACATGTGAACTTTTATATCTGCACTTTTCCAAGGGAATTTCATTTCAATCCTAATCAGATCAAATTTCCAGTTTGACAGTGTTTTTCAACAAACATGGGATTTTTCTTCTTTTTTTAAGATAAAGCTGACAGACGCAGTTGTTGCCGACGTTTACCGTGTTGCTTCATCTGCATCCCTGTTTGTGTCTTTCAGGTCTATTTGTGAAATGAATCTGGATGCAGAGCTTTTCACTTTACAGGACAACAACTCCAGGTTGGTGGCAGCTTTGCACGAGGCCAACGCCAATGTGGAGCAGTGGAAGAAGCAGCTGGTGGCGTACCAGGAGGAGACGCAGCGACTCCGAGACCAGGTCAGCGTCTGTGGTCTTCCAGCTGGGATGACCATCTGCAGCAGTTTGGTGACCTTTTACTGAGCAGAACAAAGCTTCTTTACTCATATTGTACACATGTATAGTCAAAGGTACCCTCCTCCCCCAAAGCAGGGGCATTCTCAGCCTGTTTGTGGAGCAGTTCAGACAGAGCAGCCTGTCACTCAAGAAGCTTGTCTGCTACCTCAGCAGCTTCTCTTTTCCATCACTGGCTACATCATATTCTGTTCGGGTTCATTCACAGAGGAATTTCATGTAACCCATTGACACCAGTGAAGATCACAAGGTTTGAAGAAAAAAGGTGCCTCCAAGGCCTCCAAGGCACGTTAACGTTGGGAGTGGGGTCATCTGGACCGCACAAGATAGCACAAGGGCTAATCAGTCTGCTTAGCCTCTGTGGCTTGGCTTCCGGCTTGGTGGCAGAAACTTAGACGTCAGCTTAAGAACATCTAGTCTGATGACGGATTCGCCTGTGGCTGTGGACAACCTGTGAAAGTAAGTGAAGAAATTGTTGAGAAGAGTTCCATCAGTGGACATATTTCATTTCTGGAGGACGATCCCAAACTTTTCAGCTGTGAATCGTTGTCAGGATGTGAGTAAATGGATCCCAGAAACGCACACTGCTCAGAACCGGCAACACAAAAACCTTTATTTAAATGACAAAAGGTTCCTCGAGAGTCTGTGGCTAGAACTGCTGGTTCCATCAGGAGGCGTCAGGCTCACCGAACCCGGAGAAGAACAGGAATTCCAGGAAGTGAGGAGATGTCCACGTGATACATGCACGCTAGCCTGAAGGTTAGAAATGAGGACATTAATCAGAGTGTAGCTTGTGTGGACATCCTACGAGCATACACATATCACATGCACACTCGTGCGTGCAGCACGTGTGTGCGGTTGGTAAGGAGAGAGTGGCGTAAGGACGCAGAATGACAGCATCACCCGTAACAAACACTCACCCGACATTCCTGCGTACAGTTTTCCTGACGTCCCTTGAAGTAACCGCACGAGCAGCAAAGGCCCTGCAGACACACCTGTGCTCCTCCCAAGATGGAGGCGCTCCTCTCCACGACCTTCCGGAAAGCCGCTCCCAGCTCCGTAAGGCGTATCAACTTAGTGTTCATTAATCAAAGTGATCATCATTTATGGAATTTCAGGTTTTTTATTATTATATTTTTTATATCTTCATCTTCTGCGGTATATTTTGTAGTATTTCTTTTGCAAACCGTTCCTATTTTTTCTTTACATCCATGAGAGAACCAGTTTCCTAACAGCGAGGAAGGCGACCAGGTGGCTGAAAATAGTTCCTGTCTGGGGAAATGTGAGAAGAAGAGGGGTTTGTAGGGCAGCAGCATCCTATTTAAATGTCCCAGTTAAAAGGAAAAGTCACTAGAGGAAACTGACGTCCTCTCCTTTGGCTCTCTTCTTTCCAGCTTATTTTCAGTTAAACGTTTTCTATGCATAACAAATGAGTTCCTTCAGTTTTAGACATGTCTATGTGTTTTATATAACACAGATTTTGTAAGTAAATTTACTTTTCAAAACCTCTACAAGCTCTGCAAAGTTCAAGACAAGAAAACAGCTTTGGGCATTTTTTTCCCACTGATCACAGAAATGAAGCAGACAAAGGTCATTTGTCCTCTGCCAGACCAACCCTTCACTTCCGTACACGCAGCATCTACATTTTAACAAAAATACTTCCTCTCTTGAACTTTTTCTGTTGCACGTGCGTCATTATTTCTGCTAAACCTGATCTTCATCAAAGACAACCTCGGCTACAGATAGACAGTAAAGATTTACATCCAGAGTCTGCAGTGGATGAAACTGAAACAGCCTTCTGGATGAGCTGCACGGCATCAGGCTAGTCAGCATCAGGAGGAGCTTCCATGCCAAACCAAGAGGCCAACAGGTTTTTAACTAAGTTTTTAATGTCATTCAAGCCTAAGGCGGCTCTCTAACCCCATAATTACCAGCGGTCCCGTCTGTTCAGCCTCTCCGCTGAGTGATGGTTCCATTCAGGTTTTGCTGAATTTGTTTGAATTTGGTTGCAGTGACCTTGGGGTCAAAACCTCTTTACTTTGAGAATCTGGACCTTGAAGTTTAAAGCCATGGTTTGAATCTAAAAAAATGGAGAAATATCCTCTCTTGTCAAGAGGATGAGTCATTCAATTTGATGAAAAGTATTTCCTCATATACAGAAACATGCAGTTAGCACAGGACATTAAATATTCTGCTTCTGTTTGGACACACGCTGTGGGTTGTATTTGAATGGATCAATTTCTAGAGTTAACAAAGAAACAGACGCCTTTTACAAAGTTCTGAGATAGGAAGTTCAGATGTCTGAATTCTTCAGAGTGAAACCACTAACCCATTACTTGGACAGGATCCAGCCCATTGACCGTTTAGAGAACTGGACTGAGTGAGTGTGATGTCACTCATAGAAAACGCCTTACCTCCGGCTCCAGCCAAACAAAGCCGATTCGGTCACCATTTTTCTGCAATAAGTACGTCACCATGTTGGAGCCAGACAATGTTAGTCAGCAGTGATTGGTTCAAGTAGGTCTACTGTCTACTACTGTCACCAATCAGGAGTGAGCTTGTTGGAAGTTCACACCCCTTCCACTGAAAGTGGCTCGGAAGAATCTGTCAATCAAACACAAGGCACCACATGCTTTTACTGTTGCGTGATGCGTCTGATTGGTGAGTTTGTAGCGTGAATAACTCGGGGGGGGGGGGGGGGGTACCTGGACCTGGGGCTGATAGAATCACTCCTTCTTTGGTTCTGGGATGGGCGGGGCAACCATTTTGGGGTCTACAGTTGCTCTGGGCGACACCCACCTCTGTTCGAACACGGTTCCTCCTGAGTCCTGCAGCCGCTAACCCAGAGCGGTGGGACGGCTCGCAGTCTGAATTCTCACACACATAACAAAACAACAAAACACACACGTAAAAAAGCCCCCCCCCCCAGACACAAAGTTATTAATCCAGCTCCTCTGCTCACTCGGGTGCCAGTGGACCGAGTAAGCGTCGGGGCGAAGCGCTCCTCCGAATCTCTCCCGTGAGGGGTGAAAGAGAGGGGAGAGCCAGCGGGGCCAGCGGGGCCAGCGGGGCGGCGCTTTTCACAGGGCGTCCGCAGAGCTGGTCGGTCCTGTATGCGCTCCAAAGCTTTCTCTCAGCGAAACACCGTTTATGCGTTACGTAACCCAGAGCAGCAGTGACACATGATCGGAATGACCGTTTACATGCTCCACGATCGGATAAACGATCGGTATAACCCACCTATCTCGATCGGAAAGAAATTCTGATCCGAATGAGTCTGATCGGGGCAGAGTATTCCGAACGGCGCGTTTACATGACGCATTTTCTTTCCGATCAGCGGTTCATTCCGATTACTTTTGCCCATGTAAACGCGGCTACTCATTTCCATAGACCTCATCTCCTTGATGTTTCATCTGCGTTTCTTCTTCAGTCTGACTGCAGATGTGACACATCAGAGCTTGTAGCTACTAAATGTTAGAGAGATCAGGAAGGTGCTGAAAGGCGGAGTTGGTACAGTCAGTCCTGACTTATCAGGTGTTTGGGTTTCCATGTTTTCTCTAGGTGGCTGAGCTGGAGGCGCATGGAGGCCAGGGACCCAGTGAGCTGCTGAAGAATGAACTGACTCAGTCCCTGGAGGAGCTGGAGGCCCTCCTCAAGGCCAAAGACGAGGTTCAAAGTTGTCTTCAGCCTTTATTATCTGAGCCAAAGTTGAAGAAGATGTTTTAAATTCAATGTATGGCATAGGTCACCCCCACCCGACCCCACCAGAACAGCAGAAGTGACAAATAGAGGAAAAAACGCCCAAACAACTAAAACACATCTTGTGCTTTACTGTCAGTCTCTGTTTTCTGATACAAGTTCTAGTTTATAGAAAACTCTAAAAGGCAACAGCTGTCATTGGATTGTTGTACTATGCTCTAAAATATTGTAAACCAAAGTCACCAGCATCAAGTCTCCACAGCTTGGCAGGTTGTGTCATGCTGGGAACTGGTCTGGTCACTCTGCTGGAGGACAGTTTTCTGTTTTTCTACCAACATTTACCACTAAACATAACAACGAGGCCGTCTGGCTAACCCCCTCTGTGAGGACCAGCTTTGTCCTCTTGAAGAACAGAGTTCAGATCTAGACTGTGATGGAAGGACACTTATTTGCCTGATTATTTCCAACATCTTTCTGCAATGAGATTGCTAATACTTCACTAAAATCAAGCTTTGTTTTCCACATCATCATACTGCCTCCGCCAAAACATGATGTTCTATTAATGCATGCATTAGCACAGCATTTTCTGCATCTTTTCCATGTTTTGATCATTTGATCCAAATACTGTAGACAGACTCATAGCATTCTCCTTACTTGCGTGTTCGCCGTCCAGTGTACATGTTTACGTGTCAGTACGATCAGGTCACTGAAGGACTGTGACCTGATCGTACTGACAGTCTTGGTTTATTTTACTGTCTATAACTCCTAAAAACATCCTAAAGCAAGTGAGTGAACAGATGAATGGTATCTCCCAGTCTTGATGCCCTGGGAGGGCTTCAAGTCTGAAAATTGGCTGTATGTAGTGGGTTCCAAGTCGACTAGACAGAGAGCCCTTTGGCAAATGACTCAGAAAGAAAACCAGTAGAAGACGACTCCGGGGTTTTTTTCGGATGTCAAATTGTTGGGATGCCAACTGCCTGTTAGATGTAGCTGACCTTCAATTTGGAAGTTGTACTTGGCTCACACCACACAGTGAGGTTTGATTCTGACCTAAGCCTTTATAAATGCTTTTAAACACCATAAGCATCACTTAACCATATTTTGTCTAAAAATGATATTTTGGAATCTTATTGTAAAGTGTAAATAATTGTCAATCTAAATAATGCTCAATCTTAACAGGTACTTCTCACTGTCTAAGTAATTTGTGCTTTCAGTGAACTGCTTTTCATTGACCTGCAAGAAAAGTAAATTAAATCATTACATTTCAGCTCAACAATCGACAACATGTTATCCATATGATCAAACCGGCCATTTGTTATTCTTTTTCAGGAAATTCACATTTTACAGGGCAAGAAAGCTGAGTACCATGAAATGGAGCATGAGCGGGATAAGGCCATCCACAGGATGAGGGTAGGAATGTCGGCTGTAGAAAAGACGTTTAAGAAAGACGGGTCCCCAGCAGACGTGAGACATGGTGACCTCGCTGACCTTTCTGGTACCAAAGAAAGAATGACCTGCTTAAGCCAGATGCTTTTGCAACTCCTTTGCAATTTCACCAAATGACAACATTGCTGAATTAAATATTTCTCCAAACATGCCCCCCCCACCTCCCCGCACACACACGCACATGCGGGATTTCAGCGTCACAGCGTGATTTCAGCGTCACGGCAGGACTTCAGCGTCACGGCGTGATCTCAGCCTTATGGCGTGATCTCAGCATCATGGCGTGATTTTAGCATCACGGCATGATTTCAGCGTCACAGTGTGATTTCAGCGTCACGGCGTGATTTCCACGACAAATGAATCTCAAAAATCTGAACTTTGCTGAAGAAGACATGTTGTGTCAACCAATCAGGAACTGAGCTTTGACCTTTGACATGTTCAGTGACACAATCAGTTGGTGGAGTCAGGAACCAAGACGGGGGAAAAGCTGTTGGGTTTAAACAACCTGCAACATCATAACAATTCAAAAGGGAAAAGAAAGACAAACAGAACAAGGTACTTTACGAGGAGAGCAGACAGAGATCTTACCAGTAAACAATCTCTCTCCACTCTGGCACATATTCTGCTGCACTCCCCTTTTAATAAATTGTTTTGGGTTTTCCCTAAGTTACACATGTGCTGAGCTCTAAGGAGGGGAAGCAGATAAAAACACAGCTACAGTGCTATCAGAAACATTCATTGCATCCTTCCACAGTCCTCTCACATCATCTCCGGACCTGCAAAGCCTTTTCTCATGGATAAACTAACACAGAGCGTCCGTCGATTCATTCTAGACACAGCTAACACAGGGTCTCAGGAGAATGCTGAAAAGACGCAGAGATAATCGTTTTCTCCCAAGGGTGTCACTTCCACCTACCTGTGAAACAGATTTGGACACAGACACTTCTGCAAACAAAAGCAAATATGAGATAACTTATATACATTATTCCAACATAATTCCACCCTGTTTGTCACATATTTGCTCAAATCCTCACATCACTGTTAGTCAGCCACTTCACGGCCTTTTTTAGCTGTAAGATCATATTTATGAGCACAAATACATTTACACTCGGAGGGTGTGTGTCAGAGACACTTACACAGAGCCTTCTATGAACAGTCCAGCAGTATTAAGGTCAACATCATCATCATCGTCATCATTATTTAGCTCCAAGAGGGGATGCAGCTGGGTCTCTTCAGGTGTAATAGCTGTGGAGATGAGACGATTGCACAAAGAATGCAGGCTAGGAATACAAAAGCATCCACACAAGGTCAAAATGGCCATAAATACAGCTATGGACACCAAAGCGGAAGCTACCAGTGACCGGTACTTCCAAAATACACCCAGCCAGGAGTCCCACATGGTGGTATCAACACCGGAATGGTCCTTCATTTTACCATTGAGAGTGCGAAGGCCCTCTATGGCCTTGGTCAGACTGCCGTCTGCAGCGGTGTTGTTAGGAATGAACGTGCAACACTGTTCTCCGAACATGGTGCACATGCCACCCTTTTCAGCCAGCAGCATGTCAATAAAAACATTTTTGAATAAGAATTAATGTTTGTTTACCTGCCCCATCAGAAGCTGATCGCATCATTACCTTTAGGTTACATGAAGAGGATAATCAAATAGGTTCTCTAATTTTATTCTTATTTTTCCCTCCTTGTAATAATCCGGAACGGAAGGTCGTCAAGTCACAGAGAGACGGAAACGCTGCAGATGGCGCCGTCATTCAGGCGCCGCACCTGCACCAGGAGTGAAGCTCACTGCTCTGGGAGAGTCTCTGAATGACGTCATGACCCAGACATGGAGACGTGATTACAGATGCTTTTGTAGAGCTCTTCACCATAAATGAACATCATCCGTCATTCCCACGCACTGTGAATGAGACATAGACACCGCTCCATGTAGCGGTCAGGCTAAAAGCATTTGGCGGTGGCTCCTCCCACCTGTGGCTTTGGCATCATGTTTATGAAGTGCTTTTTGGACAGGCATCAAGCAGGGAATTCGCCACACATCCAAATGGAATCAGCAGGCAAAACGTAAATCCGCATTAGAGCATCGTAGACGGAGAGACAGTCTGACTGAGAAGCTGCTGAACAACAATCAGAGCATTTTACTGCAGAAGACGGGAAGGATTTTCATTTTACAGACTTGAGTTATGGCAGGAGTACCTGAAGTTGTACTTCTAACTACCAGTAGGTGGCACTGCAGGAGTAGGATTCTGAGGTACGTGGTCCCTCAGTTCTAAGGTTAATTTGATGCTGTAGCTACAACACTGTTAAGGTTTCACTGCATCACCACTTGTTCATGCAGAGCTCAGCCATGATGTAACCAGAAAACTGAGACAGCAGACAAATCCAAGAAGGAGGATGTTTCCTCTCCTTTTCAACTTCTGAGCTCTTTGAAAAACTTCAACTAAAGATCCACTTTACAAGGACTGTCAGCAGTTTATTAGATGAACCCCATGTTTAAGTGAGCCGTGTTGTTGTCATTACAGTAATGACTCTAGTGTCTAGGTGAATCGCAGTCGTACATGTAGGCAGCAAACAAAGCAATGTTTATTATTATTAATCAACCACCAAGGGTTCATTTGAATTGTTCCAAATGTCAGAGCTGTTCTGGTTTCTGTTTGTCTACTGCAGGAAATGGAAATGCGAAACTCAGAGTTGGAGCGTCGAATCCAGAACACGGAGCAGAACCTGAGTAACTCCCTAGAAGAACGGGATCGCATGGACACAGAGATACAGAGGGCCATTGAAATTCTGGATATTAAGATTTTTGACCTGAATGATTTACGCCAGAGCCTTGTTAAACTTCTAGTGAAATAGAAACGGAACAGAAGACAAACCCACGATTCTGAGTCTGTAAACTCAAGGAGTCAAAAACAGATGACACCATTCATCTGTTCACTCACTTGCTTTAGGATGTTTTTAGGATTTAAAGTCAGTCAAATAAACCAAATATGCTCTAAGTGCTTGAACAGGTCACATATTTAAATAGCTGCTTTTGGATTTTCTGTGTTAGGATATTTGCAAACACAAAAGCGATGTAGGAGCCAGAGGCCCTGTTATGTCTTCTTTGCAACATAAACAGATATAGAAGTAAGCAAACAAAGCAAAAAAGATTCTTTTTTTAGATTAGTCTATTGAAGAGACAATAAAATATTCTTAGAGAATGAAAAGTTTAGTTGAGGAGATCAACACATAGTTATGCAGGGGAGAATAAATGTGGCCCGATGTGTGAATGTGCTTGAAATGATCATTTATTCTAGAATTTACATAAATACACATTAGGTCACATTACTGATGCAGTATTATGAAATTGGTGGGATTTTTTATTTTTCGTCTCTATCTCTGTCTATATGTCTCTGTATATACACACAAACACATCTAGTAAAGATTTTTTTATAGTAACTGCTTCCCTGCTAAACCAAACTTGGACTGGCAGAAAGCCTGAGGTGCCACATTTCCAAGGATGGGTGCGTGTGTGCATGAAATCTGTCAATACCTAACGCCTCATTTTGCCGTTGACTCTTTGGTTTATTGGCTTCTTGAAGATAAAAAAATGGAATGCTGGTAAATGAAGAGGTTCTTCATCATCCAAACAGAAGCCTTGGTGGAGTGTGGGAGAACCAAACACAGGCACAACAGCCCAGCCCGGGACGTCCTCTTCGTGCTGTTCACACACTAAAGTGGGATGACAGTCCTTCCACCATGTAGCTCTCTGGAATCAGCATGCGCATTAGCCGTTGTGGATGTGCTGCTGGCTTTGGGACAGATAGCATGCCTGTGCTGCCTGTGCAGATCCAAAAAGTATTTACTACTGTTAAGGTCTCTGAAACTCCTGGACTATGATGGATGATGGAGTATGGAAATGCCCCCTGACGGCACTCTGGCTCCACCAAAACATGCTTTCCTACTGGTACAACATCACTCAACAACAAATGGGCCGCACAGTGAAAGACAGTCGTGGCTGCCCCATGAAGCCAGGGATGGTCTGGAAGTCTGTTCAGACTCTCTAGGCCAGTGGTCTTCAACCCTTCAATATCCTTGTGAAAATACAGATGGGAATTTACCCTTTCTTTGATTTTACCTTCTGCTATGGACAATAGCTTTGACAGTCTGACTCTTGTCTGCTTGACAACCTCAATGAGAATTTGTCTGCAACTTTTGTCTTTATTTTTGAAGCCTTACTGTTTTCTTTTTAGAGCGTAAGTAAACAGCTTATTGACGGTCATTGTTCAACTGTAAATAAAACAGAATGTAGCTACTTCAATGTTTCTTTATTGTTTCAAACCTTTGTTGTCTATATTGAGTATAAACCCTAAAGTCAAAGGCCTTTTTGTGATCACTTGCACTATTTCACTTTCATTGGTAGTTTATTCTAAATTCTACGTCTAAATATGCACTAAACAAAGTGGTGTAATAAACAGCAACTATCAAGATGCACAAGTGAAGGTTTTGGCAGAGTGACTACGTTTTGCTGACAGCATTGCTATACATTTTTATATGCAGCAGTTGTGTTTAAAGTGGTGTTGTGCGTCAATACCAATAACTAAAATGCACATCTACCAGGGATGGGCCAGACATTCCCAGGAAATGTTCACCGTATATGTTTGGGTCTCCCAAGTCTTTCTGGCCTCCTTTTCTTCCAGCAGACTCAACTCAGCACTGGGTAGTGATTGGTGTACAAGTCTGCCACTCTATAGCCTGAGTGTCCAAGACATATGATGGAAGGTTGCCTGAAATGACTACAGATCAGCTCAGATAATGCCTTTACAAATGCAACTTTACTCCTCAAAGGGTTAGGGCTAGGATTTGGCAATTTTTCAAAATGTGGCATCAGAGCTGGAGGCCCAAAGGAAGACCCATGCACAACTCAACAGTGTGTGCTACACAGAGCAGATCGACATTTGTTTGTCAGAGGTTAACAAGTGTTTTCAAGACTTTTGAAGACTTTCTCTCTGTGAGCCAGTTGCTGCATTCATGTTTTATCCATTTCAGGAAGATGCTGAGGTTGATCCACTTGCATCACATGTGATAACACTGTTGACCTTACAAACAGACATACAGCTAAAGTCCAGAGCTCATGGACAGTTTTGAGACCTGCTAACAGGAAAAGTTCCCCAACCCGTCCTCCTGGTCATCTTTCCTTCTCTGGACTGAGTATGCACAGACTTCTCTTGCTTCCACCAGTACAGTTTGTCTCCATTTGAAGCCTCCTTAGGTTATCAACCCCCTCCATTCCTACTGAGGAACTGGACCTAGCAGTTCCCTCAATTCAGCCTCATCGGAAAAATGTCAGAGGGTCTGGGAAAGGACTCGTGCAGCCCTCTTTAAGTCTGGGGAGAAGTCAAAGCCTGATGCTGACAAACACTGCTCCCCAGCACCCGCTATATCGCTCAGAGCAGTCCGTTTGGATATTTTTAAAGAAATATTCCAAAACTGACTCTCATAAACTTTGGCCCCTTCATCATTGAGAGTGTCAGTAATCCCTCTGCAGTGTGCCCGAAGTTGCCTCCATCTCTTCCTGTTTATTCCACGTTTCATTTTTCCCAGTTGTCCCCTCCGGCTAGTCCTCCTCCTCCTGCCCAGGTTGTGTATGGCTTGTTGGTGTCCACAGGCAGGGACATGGCTCCAATTTATGGTTGTTACGGCCCCCGACAGGCAAACCTGTCCCAGTCTAGGGGTAAATCAAAAAGGGGCAAAAACATATGGACACCAAAGTTTAGGAACACAGTTTATTAGATGGTAGAAATAACCTGTGTCCTGTAAAACAGAAAGCAATAATTACTGTGCTGGTCCCAACAAAAGACAAAACAAAGGGATTGGAGCCTTGGCCAAACAGAAAATAATTCAGGGAGACAACTGACCCAGCCACGTTGACCGTCGGAGTCAGCAGCTCCCTGCTAAGGCTGCCTAACAAAATGTAACTATTGAAACAAAATAAACAAAGCCCGCAAATAAGGACTACCAAGGTCCAACCCCAAACTAAAATAACAAAACCCAGCAGTATAAGACTTCTGAGGACCAAGAGGGAATCAAAATGGAAACAAGCCAACCAGCGCAGCTCCAACACAAAACAACTGCTCCTCAGCCTCCTGCTCTGCTCTCTCTGCATGCCTCTCCCTTTGGTTGTGGCCTCCTATGACTTAAATACCTGGCAGGTGCTGATCAAGATCATTGGCCACACCTGCCAGGTGACCAGAATGACAGGGGATGCAGCAAAGCAGAAGCAGCAAGACATAACAATGGTGAACTGGGAGGTTATGGCCCAGGGGAGTGCTAGTGGGTCCTGTGGGCACAGATCCTCGACCCCGGTCTCATCTGTCCTGTTAGGGAGGGTAACTGTTGGGATCCATGTTCTTCCTGACCTTTCCTTTGTTTTGTTTTTTCTCTTTTTTGACTCTGTAGGAGCTGGGCGGAGAATTTTCTGTCCCATGGTCTGCCCTTTCAACTATTGCCGCCTTTCTCACCGGTTACCGCTTCCCTCAACAAGATCCATGTTTCTTGAGCTCTGCTCCCCCAGCCACTCACTGCCAGACTGTCCTTGTTAGTGGAAGCTCAATCCTGCTGTCTGGACTTCTGACTTTGTACCAAGCCTGTTTTGTCTTCTGCCTGCTTCAAGCCATCAGTCCTGCATAAAACCGTCCTACCCCCAACTCTACGCTAAACATACAGACCATGACTGCCCTCCAACCTGCTGTCTGCTACTTCCATCTTCTGGATCCGTTCCTCACAGCACATAAACCATATCTGTCCAGCAAACCTAAGTCTTCTCTCTCCCATTTCTTCCTCACCAGTTTCCCCTCAGAAATTCATTTCTGGTTTTCAAGCCCAACTTGTTTTTGAACCTGCTGTCAAATATGTCTGTATACAGGCCAGAAAATGTCAGCATTTGTAAGCATGCTATAAAATAAACAAACTCTTAGTGTATTTTGGAGTTTGGCCATCATGTTCCAGCAAACCACATTTTTGGATACAATTCAAGGCTGTGTCCCAGTTATTTCCTCACTGCTGAGTGGCCTTCAGTGCCTCTTTGTTCTGGGTCTTCTTTAGCCTTTTGTGAGATTTTTGCAACTGTCCCGCTGTAGTACCAGTGAACAGATCATTTTAAAAAGTCATCACACTTTACAAGTTAAAGTAGGAATAAAATGCTATTGTAACCACAAAGCAGGTGTGTGCTCAGCTATGGAATCAAATCAAATCAAATCAACCTTTATTTATATAGCACTTTTTCGACAACAGATGTCACTCAAAGTGCTGTGTATAAAATACAATAAAATTTAAAAACAAGATGACAAAACAAACCCTGCGACAACCCCCCCCCCCCCCCCGCAAAAACACACACACACACACACACCCACACACACACACACATAAATAAATAAATAAATAGATAAAAAAGTGATAGAATGATAGAATGTAGAGACCTGGCTTTGTCCTGAGGTGGGAAAACGATAGTTTGGGGACATGTCCACATCAGCGACCCCCCAACCCAAGTTCACGGAGTACAATACCACAGAACCCCCCAGATCCGATCAAAAGAGTCAGACCCAGGAGATCCCACTGCAGCGACCCCGCTCACTGAGAAGGGTCAGTCACCGATGTGGAGGATCCCTCAGAGGAAAACACTGGAGAGAAATAAAATGTAAAAGGAATAAAATTAAAATATATATAAAACATGGACAAAAAACAAATAATTACATAAACCTTAACAGGCATATGAAATAGTAAGAGAGTCTTAAAAATTAATAGAATAAATAAATAAATGTATTTACATACACATATAAAACTATTTCTGCCTTCCTGGTCCTCCTTTGAAGCACCACGGTTCGTCGAAACCCCGGACTAGCTTGTTCGACCAGCAGTCGGATTGCTGAAGGCGGAATTAAAAGTGGCGTAAACCTGAGAAACTGTAAATCATCATATGAATTTGTGTTTCAGTGGTGTCCAGACAAAATAAAGGCTGATGTAATTCCCACACATGGCTAAATGTTTGTAGCATGTATTAGCCTAACGCTAACCCTTTCTACGCCAGTTCTGCAGCCAAGAAAACCTCTCTCGCCGCACAGAGTTAAAAAATTATGAGCGAGCAGACCCTTAATAATAATCATGACAGTAATTAAAGGACATTTAGAAGATACGTGTTGGTCCAACCAGCAAACGGCAAACATTTAGCATGGTGAATTAACTGAGCCGTAGATGGGGCTCCAGCTGTCCTCGAACAGCAAAATCAGCACTGAAGTTTAGGATTTAGGGGATAGTCTCCTGCAGCTTCGCTGTGATTTTGCAATGCCACAATGAGCATCTTGGATGTAAATATGGGGGAATTACATCAGCCTCTATTTTGTCTGGACACCACTGGAAACACAAATTCATATGATGATTTAGAGTTTCTCAGATCTGGGTCGCCGGTCCAAAGACAAAGTTAGTCCCGGGGGAAGTTTCGACGAACCGCGGTGCATCCGAAGGACTGCTACGTAGTCCTGAGAAGCTGTGTACAATCATCAGGAGAGCACAATCATCACAAAGCTCCTTCTGCCGCTAACACAAGGCCAAGTCCGGCCGCACTGCTCCAAGATAGGGATAGTATCATTAAGGCTTTAACAGTACTAATACTCTTATTGATACTGCTTATCGATCCGGTATTTTAACAATACTCTTATCGATACTTTTTGAGGACGAAAAATAAATAAATAAATAACAACGAAGAACATAAAGTGTTTTTTTTCCTCATTATGCAACAACATTGTTTTTTTTTTTAAAAACATTTTACTTTATACATGAGAATGTTCCATACAGCAGTGGTCCCCAACCACCGTGCCGCGGCCCGGTACCGGTCCGCGGACACCAAGATACCGGGCGCGCATCGAACCGGGTCCGTGGGAAATTTGCAATCGACGCATTGGTGAAAGAAAAAATAATTTCGATTTTATTGGTTTTTTCGAAAAAAATGTTTTATTTTGAAAAGTGACCAGATTTTCTCTGTTACATCCGTCACACTTAACGCACGTCAAAGTCGCGACACCAAACATCACGTGATACACCCCGCTAAAATTAAACCCAAACAACCAAAAATGATAAAAACAAACTTTAGAAAGTTGCTTTGACAAGGGGAAACGGGCTCAATGAAGGGACAGAAGAGGAACCTGCAAATCTGGCTTTAATAGGCAGCGGTAAACGTGCCCGCGCTGCCACCAGGACCCAATACTGGCTGTCAGATCAGTGACAGGACAGGGTCCCAGTATATCTGGGCAACAACCGCCTCCATTGGCCTCCACCAAGTACTGCTGCAGAGGGGCACGGACTGTTGTGTGGGTCCCTTGTGTGCTGTGCAAAGCAAAGATCACAGCAGTGGACATGCACTTCAGCAGCCTGTCGACAGCCCGGCCAGAAGAATTGTGCCCTCAGCCACCTCACCGACTTTGTATTCCGGGCGGCACCAGCCGCCTGCACCCAGTGGAGCACCTCAGTCCATAGAGAGGTGGGCACAAAGAGATGCAACCAGTCTCGACCTGCCCCTGGTGCCCGCCAGCACCAATACAGACATCATTGTGAGCTCCAGGTTGCCCACGTGGGGGTTTAGCGCCTTTCAGTTTCTGGATCACCAGCTGACATGATACATGCCTACTGGCTAAAGAAATTCATCGCACTCCATGAGCACCTAGCAGCACAAATGAACCAGCTGCTAAGAGATGGGACTCACCCCGAATGGCTAACAGAAGGGATAATGATCCTGACCTAGCGATCCCTCAAAGGGTGCAGTCCCAACCAACTACCGGCCAATAACCTGTCTCTCCACAACATGGAAGCTCATGTCAGGCATCATTACAACCAAGATTAATAGGCACATGGATCAATTCATGAGTAACACATAGAAGGGCATTGGTAGAGACTCCAGAGGAGCCAAACACCAACTCCTGATTGACAGAACAGTTGCTCAAGACTGCAGGTCAACCCTTAACAACACACACGTGATCACTGAATGCTTGAGCTGTACAACATCAACAGGACTCTAAGAGCCTTCATAGGAAACTTGAATAAGCTGTGGAAACCACCCTTGAAGCCAATGGAAAGCCACTCTGCACAAGTGTCGATCAAATGTGGATATACCAAGGTGATGCTCTTGGTCCCCACTGCTGTTCTGGGCATAGGTCTGAACTCCTCAGCCAAATACAATACTGGCTATGGATACTGCCTCAGAATGGGGCCAACATCAGTCACTTTCTTACATGGATGACATCAAGCTATATGCTAAGTGCTAGCTGACATCGACTCCCTGATCCACACCACCAGGATCTACAGTACTGACATTGGGATGTCATTCGGCTATTGGACCAAACGAACCACATGAAATAAATTTCTGTTGTAACTTCGTCCAGCCAAATGTTATCTTCCTTTGTGCAAAAGTTTTAGTCAGGAGAAGTGAACAATCATAGCATGAGGATCATCCTTTTGTAAAATACACATAGAAATCACAGCAGTAGCCTTGTTCTTTGATTTGTTTGACTTTGGTTAAATATTACCAACACAGCAGACTCACTTCTATAAATGTTGCCTAACTGGTGGTGTGTGTGCATACTAAGGAGCTCTTTTCATTTTTGTGCAACCACGCAACTAAGTTTTTTTCTTTACAAGAGTTTTTTGGTTGTTTTTTGAATAACTCTACAAAATGAAACCTTGAGTCTGACCCTCTTCCACCTGCTTCAGCTGTCATGGCTGTACTCAGTGACAGGACAGAGAGTTGCTTCCTACACTCTGACAGTGCCATATGGCAATCAGTGGGGTGACTGGGGAGCACAAGATATGTGTCCTGAAGGCTTGTATGCTGCAGGATTTAGCCTCAAGGTAAGTGGGATACATACATTGTGCTTGAGGGCAGCTGTGGGAGGATCAACTCATCTGAGCAGCATGCATGAGGGGCACATCTTATTGTTCTCAGCAGAGGAGATGTAAGTAGCCTTACGGTGTAAACACAAATGTGCCTAATGTTTACTGTTTTCTGGCTGGCTGTTTCAAAGGTGTGGAGTAACCCCAGGGCTCTGAAGACGACACTGCTTTTGAATGGAATCTCGCTTGTACTGCGTCAATCCCCAAACAAGCAGGAACATCATCAGAGAGTCTACTGGGGGTGGGAGCTGAGGGTTGTGTTTTCTTAGTTTCATTGTGCGGTGGTGATATGCAATATTGTAAAAGTAAAACTAAAAAGCATTGAAGAAAAAAAGTCAACACTACACATTAGTGCTGCACATTGCGTGATTCTATGATTGGAAATAAGAAACAAAATCTGTTTTTCCTC
This sequence comes from Oryzias sinensis, assembly GCA_037389245.1. Classification (NCBI taxonomy): domain Eukaryota; kingdom Metazoa; phylum Chordata; class Actinopteri; order Beloniformes; family Adrianichthyidae; genus Oryzias; species Oryzias sinensis. The sequence goes on along the minus strand of CM074494.1, from coordinate 8,094,363 downwards.
TGAATATGTTCAATTTAATAAATTCTGACACTTTTTTTCCATTTTTTAAGGATGTTTTTTATGTTTTAACTTTTATATATATTGGCGCGAAACCATACGTACAGCAAATTTAAAATATCAGTTTTATCACATCTAGTGACAGAAATATCTTGTGTTTTTCACTTAATTCTCTGATCCACAGATGGGGAGAGTGGACTGCCGTGAAGATGTGTGAAACTGGTTATTTGGCCTCCTACATGCTTCGTGTTGAGCCCCCACAAGGAGGTGGAGATGATACATCTGTCAACAACATCAAGTAATGCACACTGCATACATAGAGATGCATCACCTGTTAGGTGATCATTGGATCCACGGTTCAAAACCAACTATGGCCTTTAATTAGAAAATCATTTCTGGTTTTGAGCCAAACGCCAGTAACCAAATTTTGACCTAATATTCTTTGGTTAACTGCATTTTTGTTACAGTTGAAAGATGATTTTGTTAAATGACCTAAAGGAAACATATTATTACCATCTTTAACAGTTGTAACTCCTTAATACAGCAACAGGTAAATAAAACACCAGAGTGTGATTATCAGCTTAAACACTGATCAAATGATATTAAAAGGAAAGGTTTACTGTCATCACACAAGCAAGGACTTGATATTTTATCCTGTGTGTTATAGCAACATTTTATTGCAGTTTTAGCCACACACAATTTCCTAATCCAGGTCCGATAAGCACAGCAGGCGTCGTAACAACCATCCCACCAAAGAGGCCATTATCCGTGATCAAAAAAAGCAAAGTGAAGGTCAGAAACATGGCCACGACACGAGCAGTTCAGAGGAAACCCAGCTTGACTTTGACTGATAATTTCCCAAGATGATCTGACAGAGACTGAATGGATGAAGGCTGAATGTGAAGGTGTGTCTGATGAGTATGCTGCAGTGAATGAAGCACAGGCATGACTAATGCACATTGGCTTGTTGTGAAGAGGAAGCGGCTGTTTCTGTGGGGGAATAGTCTGAACACAAATAGTCTAATGAACTTTAATTATTCCCCTAGAGGTATGACAGGCCAACTGCAGAAGAGCTAAACAAGAACTAATTTGACTAAAAGAACAAAGATGTCAAATTGTGAGTTCTCTCATACGTGGGGAAGCCACTCAAAGGGTGAATGGAGCCGATGTGGAAGGATTTTCATTTTATTAATCAGTTATTTGTGCTGCTAACCTAAGTGCATGTTACTTATAGGTGTGTGACAAAATTGTTTTATTCTGGAGGCAGAGAGAAACTAGTTGGTATGTAGGCTTACACTGTTCATAAATGTGTTAACTAAAAACAGACGCTTGTCCTTCCAGCTCCTGTGCTTTCCCACCAGCACAATGCCACGTTTGATCCGTTTCTTGCACACAAAGTCAAACAAACAACATCCGTTCACCATCGACGCACACATCGCACGTTAACATCCGTCCATGCAGCACATGCTGTGCAAATGATTAATCGATTTGCTCTGCACAATCAATACTCTTGCCCGGGCCTCAGCCTGAGCCAGGGTCAACAGGATCAGCAAGCATCAATGTGAGCCTTAGTGGCACTGAATGAAGGTAGCAGCTGGAGATCAGATAAAATATACAAGCCAGGCCAGTGCAGTACCGCCGATCCCCACCGGTTCTGGAGCCTAGATATCAAAATACTGTGATCTGCTGTGTTGAATCCTGCTGTTGGATCCAGCATAACCAGGACAACATAATCACCAGCATCATTAGCCATGGAGAATGTGGTTGCTGACTCTTAGTAATGCTGACTCTGTGCTGCAGCTGGGCAAGAGTCCAAACCAGAAGACGTCTCGGATTTCATGTTGGTTTAAGAAAGCCTCTAGCTAAGAGTAGACCACATTCTCTGGGAGTTTTGAGATATAATTGGTGATAACTAAATGTACATACCACATTACTTGGCGTAGCATCCCCAGTTGAAAAGATGGTCTCTCAAACTGATGGTTCACAACCCCTTTAAAATTTCGCCGTGTGTGTGAACACATCGTAAGAGTCTAAGCAAAAATACAACATATTTTACATCTTCTTACTGCTGTATTCACCATTTCAACTCTTTTGTTTTATTCATTACTTTCAACACTTTAAACCATTAATTTATTACTCACGATTTTTAACCTCTGATGCAATAAACTAATGTAACAATATTTTCAACAAAATCATTTAATAATAAAAATTACGTTTCCTTTTCTGTATAAACAATACATACAAAATAAATCCTAATATTAGCATTCATTTCAAACTGACTCAGCATTTACTTGACATTACAGTGCCACATAGTGGGCAAATAAAATGTGCTGACAATGTAAAATTATGTGAAAACACAGAACTAAAATCACAAAACATAAAAAATTACAAACCTTGTTACCTCATCAACTAGGTGCTATGGGACACTGTAAACTCGTTTCTTTAAACTTTAACACTTTTATAACCGTTTTAAGGATACGAAGCACATGCAGCCTTCACGTTCGCTCTTCTGCTCCGACGACTTTCGGTTTAGCGAGTCCTTCAAAATAAAAGCCACAACCATAAAGTTACCTAAACGGGGAGAATTAAAAATAAAAACTACAATAGGCTGAATCTAGAGGTCATTTACACTTCTGCATGGTATGCACTTTGTGTGGGCAAAGGTCCCACACCTGCACCGTCTGTACTTTAAAATGAGAATAGATGGAATTTCAAATGCATGTTTTCCATGAATAAAGCTCTCTTGAAATACAGCAGCAATTGTGATCCAGCATATCTGTAATGTTGCTGCAGTGAGTCAATGATAACTTGACTACAAAGAATCTTTAGTCTTTAGATGAGTTTTTCTTGTTTAAATGTAGACTGTGGCACTTGAACCCTGTATAACATTTTTTATATAATGATTAACAGAGGTTCTCAGACATCCATCTAGTTCTCTTAGGATAATACACGTATTTTGACTGACTCTTTATCATGAGGAGACACAACAATGTAGAGTTGTGCATCATCTGCGTAACTATGAAAACAAACGCCATTCCTCCTGATGACATCCCCAAGTGGCAGCACAAAAGTAGTGGGTCTAAAATTTAATTCTTAATTTCATGGGCCTTATAGTTTGAATTACACGAATATAAAAGCTTTGATCTGGGATATTGGAACAGAACCAGTTCAGAGCAGTACCAGGAGGCCCCACACTTCAGCTTCAGCTAAATGAATGTACTCAGAAGTGTCTCTTCATAACTTTTAACCATGGTTCAGTAATGGTTAGGTCATGCTTATGAGGCTTTGCAGCATTTAGGGTCAGTTCAGGCTAGAAACATTTGGTAAAACCTTATTTACCTGTTGGTTCCTAACTCTGGTCAAATAACAACAGTCAATTATTACCTCAGACATTACTAAGGCTTTACATTTGTGATAACCAACATAATGTTGATAATACAAAACACTAAGCATTTTCATAGGGAAAATCTATTAGTGCTTTGTTATACATAAAGTAGTTGAATAACTGCTAACTAATGCATTAAATAATGCACAGAGTAATGCAAAGTAATGCATAAATGACTGTTAATGGTTAAGCAGTGCTTAAATATGTGTATTAACTAATGTTATTAGCTGGGTCCTTATTATAAAGTGTTGCAACAATGGTGAAGAATTTTTGAGAATGTACTTGATTTTTCTCAAAGACTGATGCCATTTATGAACTGTTCATGTCCGAAAAACAAACTGTTTTGGTTCTCTTCCACAGTCAGAAGCAGTTGACACTATTTGAATTACTTGTGTCTCCAAACAATTGAAACTGCAAATTAAGAGCTGACAACAAACTCCACTTCAGAGGGCTCTCCACGACAGGTGATGGAATCCAAAGTGTCCTTTGGTGAAGAGCATCTCGAGGACACGCACAGTTCCCAAACAGTAAATGCACTTGTGTTTGTCATGAAGAGGATTTGATTGTGTTTTTAAACTTTGCAGGTTCATCTGTAGGCAACGGTGCTCAATTGGAGTGGGGATGGATTGGAATGGGGCGATTGGGGCAATTGAGCAACAAGGTCCAAAAGGGGCCATTTAGGTCTGAAACCCGTGTGGAGGAAACATCAGGTTACGGAGATGACACGCCCTCAATGATGTGAAATTCTTCTGCTGTAAATAACTAACTACAATTCATGACTGTCACTAATGTATGAGATCAAAGTTTCCACGTATGTTTGGTTTATTTTACAACAGATGACACAAAAAGACCAGTGTATACATTTCATTTTGATGGTACAAAGGCATGTGCTGCATCAGCACCTACATTCAATGTCCTTTTTTTACTGACACAAATGTAAAAGAGAACTTAGGACTCCCTAAAGTACTTAGCTTTGAGAACCTGGGCAGAATGGTTTTTGCTCACAACGCTAGTCACAACGATAGAAAAACGATTTAGTTGGGCTCATCCAAAGCATTGGATGATGCATATGTGCGTGGAGGGGGGTTCCTACCCTACCTCCTGAAATGACAAACTGGGGTGAGAACGTGTTGAACAATCAAACATTTGAGGTGGAAGCCAGTGTGGCACTCACATGCTTACTAAGGCATCTGATCAAATGGCTTTAACTGAATAAAGAAAGACGATTGATGGAAAAATTATCGCTGAACATGTTGAAAAAAGTTATCAGATCCCAACAGTCCTGACCAATAGAATGACTGGAGTAACAGCTGTTTGCGTCTCTAGAAGCCCACGGATTTGGGCTTCTTGGAGACACTTCCCGTTTGGAACAATCGGGGCAGGAATCGCTTCAGTCCAGTTCTTATATAGTCACGGACCGCTATGATCGCTAAGGCCCATTAAACAGCGTCAATGCCTGTGTCCAGCTTGCTAACAGACCCTTACCTGCTGCAGGTCACCTGTGGTTAGGCTGTGATTGCACTGAGCTGGCTGCCTTCACCCCCACATGATGGAACGTTAGCAGAAACGTTACCATCTCATCGATTTAACTCCAGCTAGCAGTTAGCTGATAAACTAGCATCAGCTTTGTTCAGAACTTGTAACTTCAAGGGTTGGACGAAGTTGGTCATTGTTGATTCTCTGCTGGTAATCCTTTTATCCGCATGTTCTGCAAACTGGAAACCGTTTTTTGTTGACAACCTCATAACTTTTATACCAGTACATAATTAACGGGTTGTGTTGTGACCTTCTGGCCACTCAAGATTACAATAACACCAGCAAACAAAACTGGCTGCTTTGATTGACAGATTGCCTACATTGGAATGTCTGATCAAACAAATGTGGACCTAATGTCATTGGATGATGTGCTGTCATGACTTGAGTCTGACACGAGCCCAAATCATGGGACTCGAGTCCACATCTTTGTTAAAAAAGTGAGTAGCAATAGTTGTGAAAACGCTTCCACCAAAAAAAAAAAAAGTGCTTGAGATTTCACGGAAGCAGCCATTTTGAAATGAGCAGGAAAAGCCTTCTACTGCCCCTAGTGGAATGATAATTAACTACAGGGCAGAAAACATGCACCAAGTATGAACAATGGTTCAGAGTAAATTTTCGATCAAGTGTCAAAGAGATCGGAGTGGCAGAAATACGTAGATGAAAGTTAATAGGAATGGTTATATGTGGTTAATCCTGGACATGTATGTGAAGTGAAAAGGTTTTAAAGCAAAACTGAGGGAAATTCCTTGTACACTCCTCTTTTGCTATCTTGTGGGGTCCAGATGACCCTACTCCCAATGTTAAAGTGCCTTGATAGCACAAGGCACATGAGTGCTCTATTGTGAAAGAAAAATCAGATTAGGTAACGTGTGGCCCAAATAGTTTGCAACTGTATATGGAAACCGTGATCAATGCAGTGTTCAATGCAACATAAAGCCAGCAAATGGGATGGTTATTTAATGTGTTCATAGAGTTTTACATCTGCATCACACGCATGAGAAACCCTAATAAATAATAATCTTTGTCAGAATTGACAAAGCCTCTTGGATAAGAGCTGAAACGTCTTCTAACTTTAAAAACTAAGTCCAGATGACCCTAAACTTACTACTATGATGGAATCAACCTGGATGAATGAGTCTTCATAGACATAAATCATTGAAGAAAAAAGTTCAGCACAATGTCTCATGGGGTCTAGATGACCTCACTCCCAATGTCAAAGTGTCTAAGATATAACAAGGGTTAATACTTGTAAATGAAGTCCAAATGACAGCCCCTAAACCTATTACTATGATCTTCAATGATTTGTGATCTTCACTGGTGTCCATGGAACATCACGAAATTCTTCCACCTTTACCTACAAATCATGGTAAGGATAATACGTCAATAAGGGTAAACGGCAGGATAGCAAAAGGGTTAAGCAAAGATTCAGAATGACGAGTACATTCATGGATCAGCTGTGCTGCCTGATCTCACACAGCAAAATATTTGTTCTAAGCCAAACATTGTTGTGGTCTGAGGGTAAATCTGCATTATCCAAACAATCTCCTCCTTCAGATCCTAAGTTTAACAGACTTGATGGGTCAAAGGAGAGCGATTCAGAGGAAGCAGTCTCAGAGCCCATCTCTGAGCTGAACACGTGCTTCCTCCTGGAGTCATTAGAGTCGTCAGAAGGAACAAGGGAGGTAGGTTTACTGCTGTCTGTGTCTGCATATGTCTCACAGCCATTTCCTCCAGCGTGTCGACCGCCTTCTAGAAAGTAGCATCAGCTTCTGCTGTACTTGGGATCATAAAATGCTGCAGAAGAGGAAAGCCTGCAGCTGCTCTTGCAGCGTTTGAAGAGTTCTTTTTTGGTATATTTGTATGTTTTTTTTTTTTTTTCAAACAATGTTATTATGGTCTTGGCACAACATTTCACATGACCAGTTTAGTTCATTTGTATACGCAGTCAGAGTATGATTTTATTTCAACTCATTTTGAATGCACATCCTCCATTAACACCCCACGGGAAATTGAAAAACATAGAGATAGAATAGGCTATTTTGCCCTGCAGCTCTGACTAGACTCAGTTTTTCCAGACTTGTATTTTCATTTCAAACAAACGGCAGCAGTAGGAACGTATTTTATTTTACAAGTTTCTCAGCAGAATCGCTCTTGTTAGTCGTGTCCAAAGGTTCAGGATGGTCCACCCGCTCCGCCTCGGTGCTCAGAGACAGATGAGCCAGACAATGACGCTAAAAGCAGCTAGGCTCAGTTCAGACTGGCAGGTTTCTTACACCAACAGGTTGCTGCAAACCCTGCTGAAATCTCTGTTGGAATATATGTAGGATCCTAAACCATGTGTTTCATTTTGACAGAGGTAACAGTAAAACCAAAACCCTTTTTAATTCTGCACAGTACACCTATCAAGCAAGCTCTGTTTAGTCTCCTGTTAAATAAAAAAAATAACGTAGACACAAAATACAAGTACAATCAAGGCCGCCAGCAGCGTCGGATGGCCTGTAGGCACTACCCACTTCTGCCCTCGCAGCCCCCTCTCCATTTGCCCTTGCTGCACCCAAAACGCACCCTTCCTTTCTGCCCTCACTGGATTAGCAGCCGCTTTGCAAAAGTTTACTTTTTCTAACAATTTAAAAAATTATTAATATGCTAATGTGGCTGCCATTGCATTTAGTAAGGCATCACCAATTGTTTCCAGAAAACACATTATTAAGATGCTTATAATGGAAACTATGCTAATGTACAAAGGTAGCATTTGTCATTACATTATCATCCATCTCAGGGATACCCATTGCCAAGCAACTGTAAATACGTGCTAATCAGGTAGTGACAGTAATTGTGAACAATCGAGATAATTTAAAGCACGTTCAAGAATCTGCAGTGTGTACACATTTGCCCTTAACTGCCCATTGCTGCACAGTTCCTCCGCATTCGCGTTTCATGTGTTCACCGTTTTTTCATTCTCGTGATCTCGGGTTCATCACAAAAACTTAGCCATGTGAGGTAAGGTGCCGCGGGGAAGGAGGAGCGACGCTGGCAGTCGGCGCTCCGCCAGCTGCTGAAGAATATTTCACAGCTATTTCAATCGGTTTAGGTTCCAGGTGACAATCGTGGCATGAAAAAACCTGAGGCACAAGACAAACGTGGTTAGCGTGGTTCTAGACAAGGGAGCCAGACGTGGAGCACTGAATGACTAGGCACCATCAGGGTTAACGAACTGGCGAAGACTCTTGGAGTTGGGTCTCCTTAAGAAGCAGGTGAGTTGATGAGTTGATTAGTCACAGCTGGAGTCAGGAGCAGAGCAGGGCTGGAAGGGGGAGGAGACTGGCAGGCACCATGACAGAATGGTTATATGTGGTTAACTTGACATGTATGTATGAAAAGGTTTTAAAGTAAAACTGAGGGAAATTCCTTGTACACTCCTTGTGCTATCTTTTGGGGTCCAGATGACCCCACTCCCAATGTTAAAGTGCCTTGGATAGCACAAGGGGCACATGAGTGCTCTTATTGTGAAAGAAAAATCAGATTGTGGTAACGTGTGGCCCAAATAGTTTTTGCAACTGCATATGGAAACCGCATCAATGCAGTGTTCAATGCAACATAAAGCCAGTAAGTGAAATGATGGTTAATTAATGTGTTCATAGAGTTTTACATCTGCATCACACGCAGAAACTTCAATAAATAATAATCTTTGTCAGAATTGACAAAGCCTCTTGGATAAGAGCTGAAACGTCTTCTAACTTTAAAAACTAAGTCCAGATGACCCTAAACTTACTACTATGATGGAATCAACCTGGATGAATGAGTCTTCATAGACATAAATCATTGAAGAAAAAAGTTCAGCACAATGTCTCATGGGGTCTAGATCAGTGTTTTTCAACCAGTGTGCCGCGGCACACTAGTGTGCCGTGGGAAATTGCCCTCATTAACTGAAAAATTAAACATTTCCCATCTCCAGGATTTCAGCTCTGTGTTCATCCAAACAGGCCCTGATAAAACACTGAGGAGTTAGGAATATAAAAGATCGTAAAATACTTTTTCTTTGCGTTTATTTTATTTTATTAAAGACATTTTGATAAGAATGACTGTACCACGATTCAGCTGCAACTCCGGCTGTATTTTGGAAAGTCCCGCCCTTTTAACTGTCTCCACCAATCATTCTTGGGGAGCTTAATCACATGTCATCAGTCTGACCAATCAGAAGTGGTTAAAGTCTTCACTTCCTTGTCCCGATTTACATCGTAAAGTCGCTCAGTTCTAACAAAAATACCAGCTAAAGCTCGTCTTTATCGGTGTAGCTTTCCACAGAATCCGATGTCAGACCGTGGAACAAGTGAACAAAACAAGGAAGCTCAGAGACGCGATCTCCGCCGGCCGTTTAATGCACTACATCTCCCATGATGCATTGGGTTGTGAGAGTGACAGCGCTCAAGTAGATCTGTTGTTAAACGTCTTGAAATCAACGAACACACATCAAACTGTTTTTACATCTTCTAACTTAACTTTTATTGCATCTTTTAGAAAAAAACAGCTGCAGTTTCCAGCTTTTTCTGCAACAATTATCTAAAAAATGCATGTGAGATTGTGGAGGGGCTGTAGATCAATACAGACTATGAGTTTCTCCGTTTTTTTTTTTTTTTTTTAATTTTTGGATCCTGGTGTGCCGCGGGATTTTTTTTAAGGTTAAAGTGTGCCGTGGCTCAGAAAAGGTTGAAAAACACTGGTCTAGATGACCTCACTCCCAATGTCAAAGTGTCTAAGATATAACAAGGGTTAATACTTGTAAATGAAGTCCAAATGACAGCCCCTAAACCTATTACTATGATCTTCAATGATTTGTGATCTTCACTGGTGTCCATGGATTACATGAAATTCTCTCCACCTTTACCCACCTTTGTCATGGTAAGGATAATACGTCAATGTAAGGGTAGGGTCATAGGATAGCAAAAGGGTTAAGCAAAGATTCAGAATGACGAGTACATTCATGGATCAGCTGTGCTGCCTGATCTCACACAGCAAAAGATTTGTTCTCAGTTTTCAAACATTCTGGTGGTCTGAGTGGTAAATCTGCATTATCCAAAAATCCCTCCTTCAGATCCTGTTAACAGACTTGATGGGTCAAAGGAGAGGAGCGATTCAGAGGAAGCAGTCTCAGAGCCCATCCCCTGAGCGTGAACACGTGCTTCCCTCCTGGAGTCATTAGAGTCGTCAGAAGGAACAAGGGAGGTAGGTTTACTGCTGTCTGTGTCTGCATATGTCTCACAGCCATTTCCTCCAGCGTGTCGACCGCCTTCTAGAAAGTAGCATCAGTTGAGCTTCTGCTGTACTTGGATCATAAAATGCTGCAGAAGAGGAAAGTTCTTTGTTTTGCTTCTAAAGCAGCAGTAAACCATAATGCAGTATTGCAGCGTTGAAGAGTTCTTTGGTATATTTGTATAGGTTTTTTTTTTCGAAACAATGTTATTATGATCTTTGCATGAACAGATTTCACATGACCAGTTTAGTTCATTTGCATACAAGTCAGAGTAGGATTTTATTTCAACTCATTTTGAATGGAATACATCCTCCATTAACACCCAATGGGAAATTGAAAAACATAGAGATAGAATAGGCTATTTTGCCCTGCAGCTCTGACTAGACTCAGTTTTTCCAGACTTGTATTTTCATTTCAAACAAACGGCAGCAGTAGGAACGTATTTTATTTTACAAGTTTCTCAGCAGAATCGCTCTTGTTAGTCGTGTCCAAAGGTTCAGGATGGTCCACCCGCTCCGCCTCGGTGCTCAGAGACAGATGGAGCTCACAGATTAACACGCTAAAAGCAGATTAGCTCAGTTCAGGACTGGCAGGTTTCTTTACAACTAACAGGCTGTTGTAAACCCTGCTGAAATCTCTGTTGGAATATATGTAGGATCCTAAAACTATTAAAAAAAAAAAAAAGTAGCACACAGCTGATTCATTTTGGACAGAGGTAAGAGTAAAACCAAAACCCTTTTTAATTCTGCACAGTACACCTATCAAGCAAGCTCTGTTTAGTCTCCTGTTAAATAAAAAAAATAACGTAGACACAAAATACAAGTACAATCAAGGCCGCCAGCAGCGTCGGATGGCCTGTAGGCACTACCCACTTCTGCCCTCGCAGCCCCCTCTCCATTTGCCCTTGCTGCACCCAAAACGCACCCTTCCTTTCTGCCCTCACTGGATTAGCAGCCGCTTTGCAAAAGTTTACTTTTTCTAACAATTTAAAAAATTATTAATATGCTAATGTGGCTGCCATTGCATTTAGCATCACCAACTGTTTTAGAAAAACACATGAATCGCTAATACCAAAGTTTGTGTTCCTGTATGGAGATATACATCAGCTGACTCAGAAGCAGCTGGAAAATCTCCTGGAACACTGAAGAAGATAATCATGGAGAATAATTATCATCTGGATGAGTGAATGATGGATGAAACCGGCCTCTTCTGGAAGAAGATGACCTCTCTGATGAAGGAGGAAGAACGGGCTCCTGGTATTAAGACAAAGAGAGACAGACAGATTCTCCTAATGTGCATTAGAAAGTACGCTACAAAAAAAAGCTCTTAATGTTGAGTACTGTTCTTTAGTAAATGCTTTACAAAGCATCAGAAATGTTTCAGAAGGGTTTTTGATGAGGAAGGATCTGTGACAGACGTTCTTTGGCCGCAGGGTGGGGGGTGGTTCTCCGTATTCTGCGTATTCGTGGGTGTCTCTGGTCCCTAACCCCACAAATGAGGGAGGAGTACTGTACATCTGCAGACCGTCTGTGAGGAGCCCGTATCTTTTCAATTGCCAGCAAGCAGGAGAGGTACTCTCAGTGCCCTACCCATCATTTTTAACTGCACCCTTTATTACACACACCCTTTACCAAACAACAATATACACTCCAACACATACACGCACACACACACGCTCACAAACACATACATTACACAAGGATGGTGGGACCTCGGACCATCTGTCCCCTACCCCATACAGCTCGTGCCTGGGTTTGGGTTGGGGGGGATGTTCAGAACTCATGGGTGGTGGTAGGCTGCCCAACTGGGGCTGGGGGTGCTCTCCAGGGGCGGGGCCCCGCGTTGGGCCCTCCCGGAATGGCAGCGGTTTCACTCTCTGGTTGGGCTGGAGCTTGCACTTTCTGTCCCCTTCCTTGAAGGCCCAAAGCGCTTTACAATCACAGACGCATTCACACATAAACACACATAAACACACATTCACACACTGGTGGCGGCTCCATTGCCAGCATAACCACCAGAGGCAATAGGGTTCAGTGTCTTGCACAAGAACACCTTAACACATGTGCTGGCAAGTCTGGAATTTAACCTGCAATATCGATCAGAGGTCGAACGCCCTACAGCTGCATAATTTTTGGTTCTCACTGTTTTCCGGACAACCTATATGTCATGAACATGCCATAAATATGTATCCTTTTAACCGTCATCTCCTCAGTAACTGGCCTGCAGCACGACTCCACTGTACCAAAGTCAAAAGTGTTGAACCTGACATTCATTCATTCATTCATCTTCTTCTGTTTGGTCCTTTTTAAGGTCAAAGGGCTGCCAGAGCCTATCCTGGCCACTGGTGGGGGAAGGGAGGGGGCATCCTGGAAAGGTGGCCCGTCTGTTGCATGGCCACAATCACACACCCATTCACACTCACACATGCACAGGGAGAACATGCAAACTCCACACAGAGAGCTCCCCCACTGATTTTCTGGTTCAGGTCCCCCAGATGGGACTTGAACCAGAGGCCTTCTTACTGTGAGACAAGAGCGCTAACCACAGCTCCGCCGTGCCGTTCAAGATGTTCCAAAGTTTGAACCAGTGAACTATCTCAACAAGGACTGCAAAGTGCAGGACTCCCATAATTTCTGCCTCTAGTTGCTTTGCCCCGCCCTCATAATTCCTGGCCAATGGCTGAAGAGATCTTTGGTCACATGGTTTTGTTTAAAAGCTTTGGTTTGTTACAGCTTGACGGCAGTCTGAAAACAGGACAAATACAAAGTTCAGGACTCAAACTGGACCAAATGAAGTGGCCTCGGTTTGGACCAAATGGTTTTTCCCGTCTGAATACACCCTAAGACTGTTATGGGTGGTTTGAACACTGGTCTGTCAAGTTACATAGTGATTAGATCATTTGTGGTCTGTTGGAATATCTGTTTTTATCTGTGAGCATTTTTTCATGACATTCATAACATTCAACAGACACTTTATTAGAACTGTTTGTGATATGTTGATTGCTAATGGTCTCGTGGTAGTGCTAAGTCTTTTTCTATCCAGAGTTGCGGGAAATAGAATTTACTGTTGGCTTTGAAAAGGTGAAACTGCTTTTAATGGTGTTATCTATGGAAAACATCTTACATGGCACTATCATCTGTCCAGAGCAAAACAACCAGAAATGTTTAGTATTGTCTGAAAAAATTTAATTTGTTCTTTTCCCAGAAGTGTGGAGCTAAAATGTCTAAAAACTTTTCTTTTTTCACTTTCATCAGTTCATCAGCTGTTATGGAGGAGAGTGACTTGCTGCAGAAAAGACTTCAGGCCATCACCGTAAATATTCACTAAAAAATAAGAAAAAAGTTGCAAAAGAAGACATTATGTAGAATATTCTAAACAACGTTAATAAAAAGGGTTATTTGTCTTCAAAACAGGAGAAGCATCGAATACAAGAGGACATTCGACACAAGAAACTGGAACTTGATCAAATGAAACTCCAGCTTCAGCAGATGAAGGTGAATTTTTGGATGGAAGCTCTGTCTCATTTTTTGGAAGTCCTGATGAGCAGCTATTGCTATCCTAACCGGCAGTCATTCAATAACTTTATTTGGACTGCAGACCGTCTTTTCCATCAGTTTGACACGTTTCAAGTGGTTGCTGTTTGGTTCAGCATGTCTCTGATTTAGCATTGTTCTACTGTATTTTAATTCCTTATTATCGGGCTGCTCCTGAATCTTTCTGAAGTCTTTTGACGCTGCCAGATTTCTGATGAGAAATGGTAGATAACATCACATTTTATCGTCGACTTTCCGTCACAAGCACAACAGAAAATAATGCTGTTTTACTAATATAACTTCAAATAGAAAAGTTCTATCAAAACCAAAAAAGCTTTTAGTAAAATTTTCCAGCAGGGCTTTTCCTTCTGCAGAATTCCTGTTTGTTTGTTTGTTTCCAAAACTTGAATGGAAGCTAGAGCTTTCAGCTGTGAGGCTCCTCTCAGGACGCAGACAGCAAAGCTTCCTGATCGTTAATATCAGCCTTGGTGACCTTGATCCAAGCTACTGGAAACCTGCTGTTGAGCTATGAGCTTTTGGTGCCATTGTTTCAGTCAGTTCTTTAATTCTCTTTCTCATTTTTATTTCAGAGGTAGTTTATATTTGTCTTTTCTGTCCAAAACCAATCCAGTCAGATCCATGGTGGACGTTTCTTAATGAGTGGAGGGATGCAGAGCATAATTTTGACCCAGAAAGCAAGTTTTCAGTTCCCTTTTGTTGTTAGTAGTGCATTCTAAAGTGGTAGCTCAATAGGCATATTTGTAAGGTAAGAAAATGCAGATACAAGCCGTTCACTGCATTTCCTTACAATCCTTACAAATATCATTCTGATTCAATTTAATATACTTCTAATACCTCACTGTTGAACTGTAATTTTCCAAATGCTGAAATGCCACCATTACAACCTGGCCAACAAACAAGGCCATTAATTCCTTAATTATTGGTCAAGGTGAATGTTTTAGACGTGGTAGCATGCGATGACAGGCTTTATGTTATCATCACGCTACAGTTATGAATTCCTGACTCCCAGCTGAAACAGACCACAGGCAGGTGACACGAGGTGAATCACTGTTTTACAACCCAAAAGGGGGACAAAAACAGTTCAGACAAATCGACCGTGAACAGGGTTGAAGATCAGCTTTTAGATACATCATGTGATCACATTACCCATTTCTTTGACCGCTAATCTTGAATCCTGTCTGTATGTGCTGAGCCTGTTTTCGTTTTGTTGCCAAGAACTTTGAGAAGAAAACCCTGAGAGATCAGTGGTTGCAGCAGGACCTGGACCACCACCAGCAACAGGGATGGCTGCAGGACCCCCAGCAGACCAAAGCTCTGCAGCTCAGCATCTACAGGTGACACCAAAGAGAAAATTAAAAACAAAAACATGCACACACAGTTTTTTTAGGCATCTGCACTCATACACCTTTGGGTCAGAACTGAGCTGGAGGTGGCGTCTTTGGAGAGGGAGGAGTCCATGATTTCAACCGATGAGAGCTTTATCCTGAACAGACTGAAGGTAGTGGAGAGAAGTCCAGAAGACATCATTAAGGTACAACCATGTCAACGTATCCGTCCTTATCATTGTGCTGACTAAGAGTTTGTAAAGGGTTCAACCTTCAACTATCTAATCTAACTGGTAGCAAATTTGCAAAGCAGTGGCGAGTTTAAAGACGGAAAAAGTCCATTGGTCCGGGCCGAGTCCCCTTAATTTGGTCCAGATGGAGTCCTGAATCTTAAGTTTGGTCTGTATTCAGACTGCTGGCTACCGGACATTTCTCTTTCCAACCAAAGCTTGTAAACCAAACCATAAACACACATCAATAGTTTTATGTGGACCCAAAGCAGTGGAGCTTCAGGATTTATGGTTATATCTCATTTAGATGCTAACAGCAGAATAAAAGAATCCTGCTTTACATCAGGCAGTTCCACATTCAAGAGGAAAATCACTGTTAAGTGTATTGATGCTCTGTGTTTCTCTTTCAGGAGGTGCTCAGCAGGCTCAGTCCTGGTACTTTTTTTAAATCATTTTTACACTTTTAGATATTTACGATTTATTCATGACTCCATAGCAGCCGTTCTGTTTTTCTGTCTCAGAGTTATTGCAGGTCCATAATCTGACCACTGATGTCCCAGATGTCCCAAGGTTACCAGGAAACCAACAGTCGAAACCAAACACACCAAGCAAGAGTAAGCACACGTTTCATTCTTGTCCAGTTATTTTATTTTGGTTTAAAATCTAAATAGTTTAGCGGTGACTTTTTGTTCTGTTCTTTGAGGCTAGCATCCACTGGAGCAGACAAGATGTGAAATGGGAATTGAGGGAATGTCTATACATTCACAATCCTCATGAATCGATCGATCAGACCGTCTGCATCGTACACTTGCTGGCATTTCTACCCCTTTGTTTGAGACCCAACGTTTACGCAGATGAACTTCTGGGTACCTGCCTGCAGCACCTGTTCTGCATTGTTGTGCAGACTTTTTTCCTCATTCCTCAAGAGCCCAAATACATATGAATCAACACTTTCTCAGGTTTTGATTCATGAGGGAAACAGGAAACACAGAAAGACCCTTGTGTGATATTACTCTAACAAATCCTTATAATTACGCTTCAGTGGAAGAGACTTGGTGCCAAATGTCATAGTGGTGTAAATCTGGTGAATCTTGGTCGCGGCTTTTCCTTTCACAGCTCTATTCCGATAAATTAAAGACTTGGTGTCATAGAGTTCCGGACGAGAATATACCCAAATTATTATTTTCTCCTTCATGATGGAATTTTCAAAAAAAGACGCCAGAAAAAACCAATTTGGTTCTGGATTAGGTGGTCTGTAGATCGAGTGTCTTCAGTCTAAAATATCCTGTTTAAGCACTAATAACTCATAAACTACACAGTAAAATTACACAGATTTTTTGAAAATGCAAATACACGGTGGTTGGAACCAAAAATCTCCAATTTGGACTCATCAGACCAAAGCACAGATTTCCACTGGTCTAATGTCCATTCTTTGTGTTCTTTAGCCCAAACAAGTCTCTTCTGCTTGTTGCCTTTCTTTTGCAGTGGTTACTAGCAGATATTCTACCATGAAGGCCTGATTCACACAGTCTCCTTTTAACAGTTGTTGTAGAGATGTGTCTGCTGCTAGAACTCTGTCTGCCATTGACCTGCTCTCTAATCTGAGCTGCTGTTAACCTGCCATTTCTGAGGCTGGTGACTCGGATGAACTTATCCTCCACAGCAGAGGTGACTCTTGGTCTTCCTTTCCTGGGGCGGGCCACATGTGAGCCAGTTTCTTTGTAGCGCTTGATGGTTTTTGTGACTGCACTTGGGGACACTTTCAAAGCTTTCCCAATTTTTCAGACTGACTGACCTTCATTTCTTAAAGTAATGATGGCAACTTGTTTTTCTGTACTTAGCTGCTTTTTTCTAGCCATAATACAAATTCTAACAGTCTATTCAGTAGGACTATCAGCTGTGTATCCACCTGACTTCTGCACAACACAACTGATGGTCCCAACCCTGTGAAGTGAAAAATATTTCAGGTGACTACCTCTGGAAGCTCATCAAGATAATGCCAAGAGTGTGCAAAGCAGTAATCAAAGCAAAAGTTGGCTACTTTGAAGAACCTACTATAGGACATATTTTCAGTTGTTTCACATTTTTTGTTATGTATATAATTCCACATGTGTTCATTCATAGTTTTGATGCCTTCAGTGTGAATCTACAATTTCCATAGTTATAAAAAGAAAGAAATCTCTTTGAATGAGAAGGTGTGTCCAAACCTTTGGTCTGTACTGCATGTGGATTTAATGACATATTTCCCCATTTGAGTTTTTATTTCTAATCAATCGTTTGTTAGTTTAAATACCTTAAAGGTTTCCATCATGTTTGTGGCACAAAACCTTTTTATAAAAGGTTTGTGCTGAGCCTTCATGTCAACGCCAACCCTCTCTTCTCCCCCTTTAGCTCTGTTTGCCATGATGACCGATTCTGCCCCACCTGAAGAGTTATACCCTCTCACCGGGCCAGACGCCTCTGATGGAGGAGGAAGGCACCTTCATGGTCTCCATCCTCAACAGGTGCGTCTGTAACAGATTAATCTGAACAACTTCAAAGGCTTTTTATGAGGAGTTTTTTGCAGGATAATACACTTTGCACTAACAAATGTGATCAGCTGTTTGAGACCAACTCATAAGTTTGGTTTAAAGAGAGATCAACAATTGATCCTTCAGATCATTATATGCTAATAGGGTTCACAGTCCTGTCATGCCAGGGTTAAAAGTCAAAGTTACAAAGAAGAGTTAGTAAAAGAAGACAAAAGTTGTGATAGAAAATTCCCTTAATTACAATAAAGATCGGATATTACAACATAAAAAAGATTTGATAGATGCAAATGCAGTTTTGTTATTTAGTGCATTCTTACAGCTGCAAATTACTAAATAGGTTAGCTCGTTAAAAAACAATCATTTCATATATCTGGAAGCGCGTGTGTTTGGCCACACGGTTGTAAAATCCAGCATCTTTCCCTCATAGAGCTTCTGCAGGCGGCTGTGGCTCTCGTGAACTTTCTCAGGCTTGAAAAGAAAAAAAACAATCATTCACGACGACGTTAAGCATTATCAAAAAATCGTCTGGCGGCATGAAATCTGGAAGACTCTGTGAATGCCCCCCCAGTTGTGACCGTAGCGTTGAAAGAGTGGTTTGATGACATCATAGGCCCTCGATGTAGACAAATTAAAGACCAACAGATGCCCAAACTTCTATAAAACTGTCGTTTTTCACTGTCACAAATTGTGCCATCTGTGTATTTCTTTTCACGTTAACCGATGTTTTTTCCACTAAACCTAAACAGATCAGACTTTCTTGAAATGTAGCACTATTTAGTAAACAAAATTCAACACTGGACAACACTGGATTTCCAGACTTTAATGCATTATATTTTTGATTATTATGTTTTGCCAGTACAAACTCTGATTTTTTACATTTTTTAGTGGTCACGGGACTATAGATGTGCTTCTGATTTGTCAGCAATGGAAGTGGACCAGCTGCTGAGATGTGCTGCAGGGCAGCATCAGATAAAACTCCAACTCCATCCAAATGCCGTTGAAAGCATGGCAAACATCAAAGCTCATGACTGCTGGCATCACAAGCAAAGGAAGGCTCAGGATGGGACCCATGGGGCGCTGGAGGATCAGCATCTATGTTTGCACTGTAAGAGCAGAGGCTACGGCGTCCTCGAGGATGACACAGCTCTGTTCCAAGCCGACGGCGTGATCCAAGGCCGCAGTCGGATAAACCAGCACAGGTCCAGCAGAGTTCTACCTCCAGGACCGCCTCAGCAGGATGCTGGCACAGCTGCCAGATACAGCAGGCCTTCTTTAAGGGATGACACCAGAGGGGACATGGTTGGTCTTCACTGCTGTGGCTCGCCGCTCTGCCATATTAACATTGAGACAGAGAACAACCACGGACACTGCTCCTGTCTGTACAGAGAGCCTAGAACAGCATCCCCTCTCTATGCAGAAGACGGTCCTTACACCGTTCTCCACACTCTGGAAAGCTCTGAGCCAGTCACAGCCATCTTTATGGGACTCCAGAAAACACAGGATGACGACCAACACGCTCAAGAGTTTGACGGCTGTCTTCAGGCTGAGCTGATCGTCATTAGGGATGACCACTCTGAAGACACAAATGAACCCATTCCTGCCAAAAATCCAGCTCCTGAAAACAGAGAACAGGCAGGAGCTGGAGACAAATGGTTAGAGACGCAAGTGAAGCACACCAGTGTCAGAAAACTCCAGAAAAAGAAACAGTCCTGCTGCAGTGTCTGCTAACTGAAGGCTGAGGGTTCAATAATACCTGGGAGCCACACATCCAGCATCCGAGCTTCTGCAGGCGGCTTTGGCTCTCATGGACGATTTTAGGCTTGAAAAGAAAAAAAAACAATAAAGAAATGTTCTCTATTGAAACCAATCATGTTCGTTGGCTGTAATGACATGTTCCCTGTCCAGTGCTGTCAATGTATTTTATACCCTGCAGAGGCATAAACAGCTTTTCTGTGAACATCCCTGCTGTGTCACATTCTCAGACTCCCCTGATGAGCAGAAGCCCATCAACCAGGACCCACCGGTCCTTTGATGCTTCTGTTTGCCATTTCGGTTCAGGTTAGTTCATGACTTTGTTTCCAGAGCTGTGTTCAGAGGCTGCCTAGTCATATCTGATCTGCCCCTCTTCAGAAATGTAAGGGCACCAACTGCCGTTTGAGTGTTTCCAACTCTATGAGCGAGTATGACTCACTAAACCAGTCAAATCGTTTCCTCTCGGTGAATACTGTAATACTTGCTGTTCCATGTACCAAGAGTAATCTGATGCTGGAGTTTTACTTTTTGTAGCAGCAGTTGACCTTTGTGCGTGTCACTTTGTACAGATTTCTTCCATCTCTTGGGGTTTTCCTGTTGAACGCATGCCTCTCGACTAAATGCTGCTGCAACATTTCGATGTCTAATGGAGAAGTTCCTAGGGGAGCGGAGGTTTAGTCTTCATGGATGACTTTGTTGTTTACTTTAGAATAAGAAGAAAACACCTGACTGTGACCTTCTAACACCTGCAAGCTGCTAAACTCAGCCTGAACATGAAAAAACACAATCTCTTCAAAGACAGCTCATGTTTCTGGGGAACATCGTTTCTGGAAAAAGTGTAGAAGTTGAGTTTGACAAGAGACAAGCTTTTCCATATTATCTGTTTACTAGAGATTTATTATCTCTTCTCAATGATCCCCACACAATCGCCACTAAAATGGTTCAAAACATTAGACTCATCCATATCAAGCTTTTTATGGAACAACAAACCTGCAAGAATTAGTCTAAAAACTTTAAAATCTGCAAAAAGCTGTGGAGGCTTAGAATTACCTAACTTCCACAACTATTTTCTTGGAAATAGATAACAATACATCTTAAAATGGTTAAAAAACAACAATCCAGAAACCAACGCATGGTTAGACTTAGAACAGGCGTTATGTGGAAAGATCAACCTGTCAGATCTTCCATTTATTAGCCAAACAGTTAAAAAACAGGACTGTTTCGAAAGTACTAATATAAACGCCATTTTAACAGCCTGGTGGGCATTTCTCAAAATATCAATCTCATCAATTCAACCGTGCAAAATGACACCTATCTGGAACAATCCAGTCATCCTTATAAACAAAAAAATGATCCACTTCCCAGCTTGGAAAGCTGGTGGCGTAACACTACTAGAGCATTTAATTATTGATAGAAGATTCATAACACCCCAGGAACTACAAGACAAACATGGAATAAATAACTTCTTAGAATATCAGCAACCAAAGTCTATTATTATTAGAACGTTTAAATACAAAGACAACGATTTAAAGCTAACAGAAGTAGTTACAACTCTGATTAATTTCTCAATGAATAACAGTCTCCCCAAATTAGACGATCTCTTATGCAACCTTTGCCACAACCTCAGCACAGACCAAAGCCTCTGGTCAGGAACTTGCCTAAACACTTTTAAACTAAAAAAATCTGCAAATCAGCAAATTTGGACTAAAAAAAGTCCTAATTTGCAGCTAATCCATTTCAAAACTCTTCGCAGAATTTACTACACTAGACAGAGGATGTTCAAGATGGGTCTCAGTAACTCAGACATTTGCGAACACTGTGAAAGTAATCTATCCGACAGTTACAAGCATGCACTCTTGTTCTGCACACCTGCAGGTATGTGCCGATCTATCAGTCTGGCTTAAGGTTTCAATCAGGGCTTCACCGTCACTTTGCGTGCTGGGTGACATGAGTGCAATCTATATAGAAGGAGGATTAGTATCTATCATTTTCATAACTCTTTGTATATGGAAAAAACGATTCTACTTAACTGGAAAAATAATAAAAATATTAATTTGAATCAATACAGGAATCTGCTGTTTGATCCACTGGAGGGGGGTCCACTGGTGGGACAGGATCTGAGATGTTTAGTGGGGGGGGGGGGGTCACGGAGACAATTCGCAGTCCTGTCTGTGGCTGACCAGAACTTTGGGCGCTCAGTGGGCACGTTGTATATGCAGGTTGGTTTCTGGAGGGAGGTTTCTCCATGAAGAGTTTTGTTAGGTAGTCTGTCGCTGAGTTTTTAGATTTTTAGATTATCCAATTGTGACAGACAGGGCTGTGGGTGGTAGTTTGTCCCTTATGGTGTACCATAGATTAACATTCATGGCCAGCACCTGTCTGTTTAGCTGTGATTGGCCCATGAGACTGATAAATAGCAGCTCTGGGAGTTCCAACTAGATGCCAGTTTCCTGGTTTGACCTTGGTGAGTGATCTTGATATGTGGACCTTTTTTTCTGCTTGTAGTAGAAGAACAAAGTAAAAGCAAGAGTTTCTGATCTTATTTCCAATTTCCTTGTGATGCATATCTATCTATCTATCTATCTATCTCAATTCAATTAATCTTTTTTCCATCTTGATGAATTATAATTCTTGAACTCTCAGAATGCATACTTTCATTTATCAATTTTATAACACTGTCTTCACATTAGATGGCAGTAGGGGTGCTATATAAACTCATCATCTACTCCCTTCCTCTCACTCATGGTGCAGAGACTTAAGCAAAGTAGGACAAAATAACTCGGTAAAACAGCTTAACAACTAAACACATTTGGTCAAAAAGCCACACTTAAAGCCAAATCGCCAATCTAACAGCAGCACCAAAGTTACACCTACTTAATTGAATTAATTTGAATGAAAGTAAAATAACTGTCTGAAAACTACGTGTTATTTTTAAATTGACTTAACAAAAAAATGATTTTTAATCATCTTAACTGAAGCAAATAATTAAGTTAGATCAAAGTAAAAAAGTTTATCTTTCCAACATCCATACGTGGTCTTATCACCCTCTCATGGTGGAAAAGTATTATCTGAGCTTCTTCATCCACTAAATCATCTTCAAATGGACACGTCATGCTGCTTCACCTCTGAAAACAAACTAACCTTCAACTAAACCTGCTCCAGACCAGGTTATGTTTAGAGCACGAGTTGCCATGGCAACTTGACCTACCCTGAAACATACCTCCATTTCTGGAACCGAAAGCTGTGGTTATCAACTTCCTTAGCCTCAAACTTATCGTGGGAGCTAGCATAACCTACTTTCTGGAATACCCCCCCCCCCCCTCAGGTGCACCTCTTCTGTTTTGTTTTTTCTTTTAGTCGCTGTTTGGGTTGTGGTGTGTTTTTGTGTGTATTGGGGCCCTGAGCAGGTACTCCTGGTAAGGGTTTGGATTGGAGATCTCCCTTGGTGGTGTTTGTGGCTACCCGCCGGTGCAGTGGGGCTGAGGAGTCCCTGGAGGCAGCCGCCCTCATGCAGTGTTGGAGCATGGTCCAACTGTCCGAGTTTATTTTAACCTTCTCTTTTATGGAACTTGTGTCAAGTTTTTAATAAATTGTATATTTTTAACCACTACCAAATCCAGTCTCCATTTGGGGTGCAAATGTAAGAGGGCATTCGGTCACACAATGTCGCTTGTTTATAAGAATGTTTTTTTTCCAGCTGTAGACCAACTCTGGTGTTCTGGTATCAAAGACGCAGCTTGATATGATTTGAGAACAGCTTCCTCTCCTCTTGCTGGGATTATTGCACTGATCTTTTTAAGCAATTGTTTGTTGGAACAGCAGCGAGGGAGCTGGTTTAGCTTGTGCTGGTTTGCGGCGCCTCCCGTCCGTGAAACCAGGGTTTGAATCCGGGCTGCTCCCTGTTCCCTTCTCTACCTCCGTGCCGGTCCCAAGCCCGGTTGCTTTGAAAAGGTTGCATCAGGAAGGACATCCGGCATAAAACATTGTCAAGTTTACCATGCGACTTGTTCGCTGTGGCGACCCTTGATGGGAAAAGCCAAAAGAGAAAGAAGATTGTTGGAACAGCAGCAGTAACGCAGTCCAAACGTTTTTTTTTTTGTTTACTCTTTTTAAAGTAAAAGAAACTTTACTATGTCTAGTCAGAACATTTCTCCATGATTTTGACATTTGCTTAAACACAAGGGCAGTCATCAGAGCTAGCTTTGCTTAAGCAGGCTGAACCAAGCAGGACGGTTCTGCCTGGGAAACCGGGTCTTGGGATGTACCCTCAGAGCTTCAGATCAGTTTCTACTGGTTAACCCTCACTTCCATATGTTGTCTTCATTGTTTTTTTATTGTTTTCTGGTTTTCTTGTTTTAAAGATGGCAGATTAACAAGAGTGACTTGTGGATGGAATTGTTTGTCAAAATGTTTCAAAGTGAGATGTTGAACTAGAGATTGACCTCAGTGAACTCACTGAAGAAATGGCTGGAGTCCAGGTTGTTTCTATGAAGTCATAAAAGACACTGCAGGATGTCACAGGAGTAAGATTCTTTATTAAACTTGCCACCATCAGACACTTCATTTTGGCAACAAAAGTTAAAGTTCAAAGCAAACAAAATCAGTTTATGACAAAATTCAGGAAAAGTTACTGAAACAGGCATACCTGACCGTAGCTTTATCTAAAAAGGTCAAACGAATAATAAAGGACTGAGATCGGTAATAAGTCCCGCAATGGTAAGAAGAGGAATAGTCAGACAGCAGTAACACAAGTGTACAGCTGTACATGAGCAATTTCATCCCTGATCTGCTTTTCCCTTGAACTCTGGCTCTGTGGATCTGTAGAGAACCATGAGCTACAGATCCGTCATGAGTGAAGACATGTACATGAGTCCTTCAGTCCTTCAGTCTCTACCGACACAGGCTTTGTCGGGTAAAATATTTCAAAGTTTCTTATCCAAACTTCACTTTCCACAACTGTAGGTTCTTTGTGAGATTTTAATGATGGTTAAGGATAAAGAAAACTAAAGCCTGGTTTCCACTGAACAGTTCGGTCCGGTCCGGTCTGGTATTTTGAGCGTTTCATTACAAAAAAGACCCAATTACCTGGACCGAACCATTCCATTTTTGGGACCCCGCTGGTCGTAGATCAATAGGAAAATGGAACAGACTGGTTAGGGCGGAGCTACTGTTGAAACCCGTTGATTGGCTGAAGGTCATTAGGACAAAGACAGCTCCAAGAAGCGTCTGTTTTCCTCTTCGCTGCCTGCAATCTTCTCTCAAACAACATGAAATGCTTTGTAGAAACGAGCGGAAAATGAGGTGCTGGATGACCTCCATTGTTGTTGTTAGCTTCACCACGTATGCGGCATGACGGTCCAACTCTGAGTGGAAATACTCACCTGAATTATATGGACCCTTCTAAACACGGAAGCAAGGCTAAAATGTTTCCAGTTTATATTAGACTAAAATTGTGAATAGAATGATTCCATTATGATACAACATATGGACTGTACAACCTGTTCCTAGGATTTAGTGTTGCTGAACTGGAACTCGGTTGGGATGTTGGGATGCCTTAAAGGCAGATTAGGAAAACAATCACCTTTTTGGTAGATGTTGTATTAAAGGTCCACAGGAACAGTACAGTTCAGCATGATCAACATAATGCATCGATTTGTCACATTGTGCAGCAGTGCAGTGAAAATGCCACACGCCGTGTTGGAATCCGTCCGAAAAGTCTTTGACAGGTGCAAATATACGGGGGTTGCTTTCCACGCCATCATATTTTCTGGATTCAGACTAAAACTTTCTTGGATTGAAGACTTGATTGTTTTCACATTTATAATTTTTGTAACACACACACACGTAAATAAATAAATAAATAAATGATTTTTTTTTCATTTAGTTTAGTCTCCTATATGTGGAGGATGGACTATTGAACATTTATACACATAGGAATGTAGAACCATCAATAAAAATACTAGAATTCATATTTTCATGGTATTGCAATAAAGTCTTGAAACAGTTTTAAACATTGCTGATTTATAAATAGGTTATTAAAATAGACAACAAAATAAATGTATTTTTTAGAATAAAATGGAGAGATAAATAAGTTGTTGGTCTACTTTAAGCAAACCAGCCACAGTTGCAGTTAAAGCTTTCCATGTATCATTTATATAATACCATTTTTAAACATCTGCTTATGTCTCTCTCACTTTGGCTGCTGCAGCCACTTAAAACAGAACTCTACCACCATCTGTAATAATCAGGTTTGCATCACAACGGTGCTCAGAAACACAAACTGGTCCAAACGTAAACTGTTGAAGTGCCAAATCAAAGTACCAATCAGTACGGACCAGTCCAGCTCTTGAGGAGGCCGAGATTTGGAAACTCTGGCTTGATTTCCTTCAACATCAAACTGTAGCTGAAAGGGAAAGAAGACAAAAACCTGCTGCCTTTCAAAGCCTTGGCTCTAAAGGGCTCTAACTGACAATCAACATATTAAATAAACTGTGATTAGCCAAGAAATGTTGGAAAAAGGATCAATTGTCACGACTAATAATCAAATAATGATCAATAACTATTTAAAGCAATGCTGCTGCTCATAAGTACTAACAAATAAACTGGAAAAAAGAAACCAACTCTCACACAGATAAGTTAAAATGTTGCTACAGCATTTACAGAGTTCTTATGGACGTCTACACCTGTGACCGAGAGACCAACCGAACCGAAAAAACGGACTTTTACACAGAAAAGTACCACAAACCCCACATTAACTCTCATGTAGGCATAAGCACAAATCTAAACCGGCTGAAGGATAGTTGAACAGGAAGTGACATCAGCTTTCATCTCAGCCGTTCCAAAGGAGAGAATCGACTGCAGTCCTTGCTTACTTCTTCTTCTGTTTGGCCAAAAGCGAAGCTTCCCATCTCTGCGCCATAGAGTTCTGCCGTTGATTGACTGAAGTAAAAGACGGAGGAAACTGGAGGGAATGGGAGAATCAGCTCAGCCACTACAGCAGAGTCCATCCACAGACAGAGGAGGAGTTTCATGCACAAAGGGAGGATGAGACAGAGCAACATGAACAGCAGACGGAAAATTTGGAGGTGATGTTGGACCAAAAGGTGCAGGAAAGAGGGGCACATTTATGTGGATAAGTATATACATAAGTTCATTTGATAAACTGTCAACTAAGGCATTTAACTCTTGTGCTATCCTATGGGGTCAAGATGACCATTGACGTGTTCTCCCTACCATGACAAAGGTGGATAAAGGTGGAAAGATTTCATGTAATTCATGGACGCCAGTGAAGATCACAAATCATTGAAGAAAAGAGGTTCAGAGCACTGTCTAGTGGGTCTAGATGACCCAACTCCCAATGTTAAAGTGCCTAGGATAGCACAAGGGTTAAAAGGTACCATTTTTATGAAATACAAAGAATGACTAGCTCTAAATAACAAAAAAAGATAAGTAACATTAAGACTGCAAAAGAAATTATACAGTACAGGTTTTTGACCCTTCTCTCCAAAATCCTTAAAACTGAAGTTTTATGGTATTGAAACTCCATGGAAACTGTCTGTTTAAAGCAAAGCAGAATGTGGACCTGAAACGGTAAAAACTGCTGTAAGACTGGGGGTTCACTGAGGGGAGCTGATTGTGTCTACCAGTTGATGGGTTAGGGCTTCAAATCCAAAGCTACAGAGCATTGTGTGTTTGTGTGAATGAATTGTGAATAATGAATATGCACATCTGTCCAACAGCCAAATATCTAATCAGCCAATCACATGGCAGCAGCTCAATGCGTTTACCCTGAATCTACACTGGTTCTGGCTGTTGTTTTTCCACATCCAGAATCCAAAGGGAAAATTCTTAGAACATTCTAGCACACTGGATGGTCACATGACTTTTGTTCAAAGTCTTTCCACACATTGGACTGGAATGATGGACTGATCCGTTTAATGACATCACACGTGTGCTGTCTGCTGTGATTGGTCGTTTTTACCTCACAGTAAAATAAACCTACCCCTCCTCAATCCAAATGGTATCTTCCAATATCGATAAAATCAATTTTTTTCATTTTGAAATGACTTTCTTTTTTTTTGTTTAGGTTGATTCGATGAATTACTTCCCTCAGAAAGATCGATCTGGGTGGATAAATCGGTTCATGGATTTATCGTTACATGTTAAAAATAAACAGTGTATTCGTGTAGGCGTGTGCCAGCCAACCTTGTGGTCACATGACAGACTAGACCTCTCCATTTTGCGAGCCCTGCAGGGGGATGAAGGGGAGGAGACGGATCGATCTGCAACATCTGGAACTAAAAGGAAGATGACAAAACAGATTCCTTAAAAATCACTGCTTTGCTTGCAGTTACATTGACAAAAAAACAACATACTGAGATGTCATTTTAAGTTTTCATTTCAGAAAGACAATCTCATTTTGAGATGCAAGTTGGAGCTCGGCTGACAGCATTCAGAGCAGCAACAATGAGACTTCTGTTAAGATGGAGGAACCTAGGAGTTCTGATGGTGTTCTGTCAGAATTCACTACAGCTTATCTGAGGCCGTACGTACCGCTGATGCTGATGCTGCTGTCATTCAGGCTTGGGGACACCAGCACAGTGTCATACCTCTCTCTTCCTCTCCTCCACTCCTCCTCCCGTTTCCTTCGCCACGTCTCCTCTCTCTGCCTCCTCCACTCTTCCTCCCTCTGCCTCACCATTTTAATCTCCTGCTCCACAAGCGACTGACTGCTGATGGAGCGCAGCTTGAAGAAGGGGTTGGATGTAAAAGTGCTCTGCTGTGTCTCCGTGGACGCTGGTGCCGTGCTGAGGCTGAACTCGGAAGCACTTCGGATGATCAGGTTGGAGGTTTCCACCACGATGACATTGGCAGACGGACCCACATCAAGGCTGGCCGGCCAATCACAGATGAGGCGGTTCCTGGAAGCCTGACTAGAGGAATCGGGCTCCAGAATGATGACGTTGTTGGCTGTCAATTCGTGGTACGCGGAGCGTGGTAGGGAGGAGGAGCAGGGGGGGGTCGGCGAGATGGACAGAGTGGGGGTGCGGCAGGCTGGAGGTCGAGGAGGAGATCGTCCAGTCTGCAGGGTAGAAGGTCTAAGCACAGAGAGGAAGCAGTCATCTTTACTCCCTTCAGTTTCTGTTCCATTACCTCCAGCAGCAGGTGGATGTGCTCAGAATTCTGAACATTTCTGCCATGGTTCATAATTCTGGGCACATCCAAAGTCCTTTTCTGACATTGGTAGACTAGAGTTAGAGGATGAACAAAAAAAAGTTTGACTCAGAGAAATGTCACGGAATACAAACCCTTTCTAAAAGGTTGAATATCATGGAAAGGTGTTTTCATTTCCAAACCTCCACTGAAGAAAATAAACGCTCGTAGAATATAGATTCAGGGCCTGATGTTTACTTAATGTCAAGCATTTCTTTATCTTTTTTTACATAAACTGGGGTTCCAGCTCATAAACCCACAAAAACAGCATTTCAGATAATTAAACATTTGTGGAGAAGTCTGCCCAAACTTTGGATGGATATTTGAAAGACAGTTTCTCCAATATTATCTATTTTTATTATTATTATCACACCTTTATTTAACCCAGATAAAAAACTCTTTAAGATTAAAAATCTCTTTTGCTAAAGCGTCCTGGCCAAGAGGCAGCAGCACAACAATAACACACATTTCTCAATTACACTCACACTCCGTTAATATAAAAAGAAATAAAGCATTTACAGTTTGGTAACTTTGTCTCATGATCATGTAAAAGTTATGGAAAGAGTCCAGAGAGACCAATACTTTCAATCTAAACTCTTATGGAGTTCATTCCAAGACTGCGCAATGTTCATCTTCTAAACTCAAAGCACCGGCACAGGTTCCCCACGTGTCATTAAATAGGTTCAGTTTGGGGAAAATTCAGACTTCCATCACTGATACCCTCCATAGTCTGGCTGAAGGTCCTCGCTCAGGAGGCTGGCTGTTCTCAGAGCAGGTCCAGAGTGAAACATCCACAGTCAGTCAGGATCTGGACTGCAATGTCCAGCTGGAGTCTGTAAAGTCTGCTTCTTCTTCAGTCCAGAACCACTGCAGCAGCCCAGCAGAATGTTCTGGTGGACTTCAGGATTCCTTCTGATGAGGGTCTGGATGGAGATGCAGACTTCATCTTCCAGCAGGACCTGGACTCTGTCCAGTAGAAGAGTTGAAGATGGACCAATCCTTTAGATTGGACTTTATTGTGATTCATTCAAAGTGATCAGGATCTCTGCCTTTATCTTTCTACAAACACGAGAAGTAAATAATGATCTGAAATTCTGTTTTCACAGGTTTTATGAACTGGAACCTCTGCGGCCGTGGTATTGAGGTAGAGCGGCTGACATTAGATCAGAAAATTACAGGTTCGGTTCCCGCCTTGCCTGTGTGTCCTTGGGCAGGACACTGAACCCCACGTTGGTCCTGACGGTTCTAGGTTGGCGCCAGCGGCGCCGCCATCAGTGTGTGAACGTGTTGATGGGACCGTGACGCTAAAGCGCTTTGGGCCTCTTAACCCTTGTGCTATCTTAGATGACCCCACCCTTCCATTGACGTGTTCTCCCTACCATGATAAAGGTGGATAAAGGTGGAAAGATTTCATGTAATCTATGGACACCAGTGAAGATCACAAATCATTGAAGAAAAAAGGTTCAGAGCACTGTCTAGTGGGTCTAGATGACCCAACTCCCAATGTTAAAGTGCCTAGGATAGCACAAGGGTTATGAAGGTAGAGAAGCGCTGTAGGAGTACACGCCGTTTACCATGAATGTAAAATAAATACTTGAAATCATTTCAACACTGGGCCCTGCATCTATACTCTAGGACAGATCATTTGTTCATAGAATTATAAAAGGAAAACTTTTCTCGTGAAATTCTAATTTTTGGACAGAATCTATTATCAGACCTGTACCAATTAATGAATTAATTTTGCTTTTCATATCCACAAACAGTAAAAACTAGGCAGCTTAACTTGTAAAGTTTCATTTTTTTTAACTTTTCTGCTGCAACTTCTTATGAAATTAGTTTTTTTACTTGTTTGTAAAATCAGCAGAAGAGCACAACGGCCATTGATGCTGATATTCGTTTTTAAGTTTGTTTTCTCAAAATAACCCATCATCACAGGATAACACTGGTTTTCTCCAGATGACAGAATAAAATGATTGAATGTTTTCTTGAGAAAATGAGTAATTAAGTTATCATTTGAACATGATTCTAAACGACAGTAGATTAGAAACAAATTGATTTCTGAGGAACAAACAGCATTGTTTTAGCTGGTTGGACCGTAACTAAAGGAATCCTTTAACCAGCTGCTGATGTTCCTGTGTTTGCCCTTTTGGCTAATATCTCCAATAAAATCTTTTTTATTGTTCTCTAAATGTGCAATTAAATGACAAATATTTTCCATGATCACAACTTGATCACTCCTTTTCTTAAGAAACTAAACTTTAATTTATTCTGTTATTTGAAGAAAAAGGTGGTTATTAAATTGTCTTGAAAAAACGAGTTAGATATTTTTTAGCATTTGTTTTAAAATACCAATTCATGTAAACCATAACAGATATTTGTGTGTGTTCTGTCTGTTCTGTGTGTCAAATGCTGATGTCTTGTCCAGTGTTTTAAAGAGCGTCATTTTTGTAATGGTGCTGCGGTTTGTCCTGTCACCTGGGTAAAGTCAGGCCTTGTGCAATCATGCCTCTCTCCTTGCGGTGCCTCTCCTCTCTCTCCAGAGTTAGCCGGATCTCCCGATCCACGGCACTCTCGAACTCCTCCAGGGTGCTGCGGTACGAAAAGTCATCCAAGCCGGAGTCTTCTGAACTCGGGGACAAGGTTGAGGAAAGTGGAGGTTCTCGAGGCCCGGGGGCGTGGATTTCCCTTAAAAAAAGACAAAAAGGTCCGTCAACAGATCTGGATGAAAGCCAGGTCTGACGTTTTAGACTCTGACATGAATCAGAGAGGGAGGTTTCTAATCAGAAAATCGGGCTGTGGAGTAGCAGTTAGAAGATTGCAGGTTTGGTTCCCGCTTTGCCCGCCCATGTGTCAATGTTTCCTTGGGCAAGACACTGAACCCCACCTTGCCCCTGGTGGAAGGTTGGCGCCAGTGTTCTGCAGCCGCCATCAGTGTGTGAATGAGACTGTGGCAGTGAAGCGTTTTGGGGTGTTGAGGTAGAAGAGTTTTAATATGCCACTCATCATAAATGCAGTCATTTCACCACAGAACACGGAAAAACCAAGAATGACCAGAGTGCAGGAAATGTGTTCTCTCTGTTTGGAAACGATACTGTGAAAATGTTCCCTCCAGTCAACATGAGGAGTTTTGATTCAGATTTAAAAAGAGTTTCACTTCAAACACACCACTTTGTGGAAACAGATAGAACTGATAGAACTGTAAGGGTTATAGGCATGTCCAAAGTCTGGCCCGCGGGCCACATACCAATCTCATGTCGTAAAATCAATAATCTGCAGTCCCCAGCACTTTCTAGAAGTGTGTGGTCGAATGCCTGATTGTGTGGGAAAAAATGAAGCAATTGTTAAGTGTTTTAGGGCACAGCAGCGCTTTTCACAAGAACGAAATGAAAACACCACAAAAGTGAGCTCCGAGGTAGAAACATCGATAGCAAAGTATCGCAAACCTTTTCTTGATGGGGTTTATGACAGACGTGAGGAAAATGGTGGAGAACATTTGTCCTGAGAAGCAGCAGGAGATGCTCACGTTTGGCTGGAACACTGCGGTAGACTTTAAATTGTCATCATCCTGAGATGACACACAGACGCGTCCGACACGCTCATGTTTTTGAGGAGAGGACCGTTTCTCCATGCGTCCTGGTGGCGCTCCAGCCTGCAGACGGAGCTCGTTGTGGCGTGGAGCAACCAGCCGACACCAACGGCTCCCTCTGGTCAATGTTTCCCGCCAGCTTTAACAGACGTGAACGTTTGCTGTGAACATCTGAGCGTGTTTGGCTCCACGTACGTGTGCGAGACGACGTTCTGAACTTGAACCGTGTGAGGACAGGACGGAGGGACTCTCACTGTGGGGAATCAGAACCAGAACTTTGAGCCTGACCTTTTTGATGGAATCCAGACCCAATCTGTTCCTGGTCTGCAGTCTTCAAACTTTGTCTCTGCGTGACCTGTGCAGGTTTACCTGTTTCATACCTGCAGACACCTGGGGCTTCATTTATAAAACTTTGCGTAGGATTTGCGTCAGAAGTGGCGTACGGATGAAACATAGGATGTGCGTACGCACAGAAATATTCAGATTTATAAAACCGTGCGCACGCACATCCTACGCATCTTTCCCTTTATAAATCACAACCAATTCTAAATGCAGTGCAGCTTTTGCGGCTTCATGACACGCCCATAGTTGCCCATAAATAGTCCGTGAAACGCCCACAAATTAATATTCATTGCGAAATCATGGCAAACACAGAGAGGAAATCAAAAAAACGTAACTTCACTCAATGTGAAGTAGAAGTTATCGTTGGCGAGGTGGAAAAGAGGAGAAAAGTGTTGTTTGGAGGGCACAGTGTGGGCATTACTAATGCCAAAAAGGCACGTGAGCGGCAAACGGTGGCAGACGCCGTGCGGAGGAAGTCAGAACCGGCTCATAAGCCACTCGTCCTCGTTTTCCAGCACGTCTCCTTGCTGTCTAAAGATGCGTTCACTCCGAATTCTTCCATTTACCACATCTTCTAAGAGCGCATGATCAGCCATTGTGTGTCATTACGCATTGTGATGGGGCATTTTATTTCCATCCATTTACATCTGACAAGCTACAGATGTCGGTAATAATCGACCTGGAAATGGGAAATTGATCAGTGCAAATGTAATTTCTTGCTGCTTTCTGAATGGTTGAGACAAAGGCATATGCATGAATACAATAATTCCACAGCTTATGAAGAAATGTTTTAATATGAAAACAACTTTCCCCAGTGGACAATTAATACATCTATCTATCTATCTATCTATCTATCTATCTATCTATCTATCTATCTATCTGTCTGTCTGTCTGTCTGTCTGTCTGTCTGTCTGTCTGTCTGTCTGTCTGTCTGTCTGTCTGTCTACCTAATTGCATCCATATCTGCTCCGCCCGATGAGAATATCAGTTTTGTACATTATTTCGTTCTGTTTACTATATTATTTATGAGGATGAATTGCACAACTTGCCAATATTGCAGAACATATTTCACTTTTCTTTTTTGCAAATATGTGTTAATTTGAATTTCTGTTGTAATTTTCGTTTGATCTTTTTTGTTTGTTTCACTGCTGATCGATCAAACGGGTGTTTGTGTAGCTGTTAATTGTAAGACTTGCTTTGTGAAGTCTTCATGTTCTTTATGAGAGGCAGTATTGTCATTTTCACTTTCACGTGTTTCTTCCATCTGCCGACAGTGTCGCCGTTTCTCATTTCACCCGTTTTTGTGCGTACGCCTGGGTCAGAGCTTGCGTGAAGGACTGCACATTTCCCCGTCAAGTTTGCTTTTTATAAATCTCAATTATTGCGTAGAGAGTAGCGTACGCCTTCTTAAATGTCCCAGTGAATGTCTGGCTCTGCGACAGACCGGTTCACCCAGCAGTAGCTGGGATAGGCTCCAGCAACTAAGTGACCCCAAATGTTTCATTGTTCTTCATCACTTGCTGACCACCAGACCCCCTTCAGTTCCCAGACTTAGAGCCAACCTTGGAAGGACAACACGAGGCCGTTCATAGTTCATGTAGTTCAGAGTGAGAAAATCCTAGTTTTTTGCAATTTTACACTAAAAAACTACAAATAAGGCTGACAATTACTGGTCTAGTCAGTGTTTTTATTGGCATAATTACAATGCAGAATAGGATTATCTATTAAATGTAATGTTTTTCAGAACCCATAAAGGATTTATAAGGTTTTATCTTTGATCTGCATCACATTCTTGATAAAGTTTAATGTCTGCATGAATACTACAGTATCTGTCCGTTCTGATGTGGCGTGCTACTGCTACGGCGAGCATCTTACTTGTGTTTGAGGCGAGGGCTGCGAGTGGGGGGATATAAAGAAGAGTGGGTGCCCTGGAAGCTCCCGTGAGCTCTCAGTCCTGGTTTAGGGATGGGTTGACCTTTGACCTCCTCCTCCATCTTTTGCCACTGCTGGCGAGCCGACATGAAATCCACATGCTCGGTGGAGATGTTCTCATTGAGGGGCTCCTGCTGCACACAGAAATCTGGAGGAACCTGGTGAGAAAAGCCAGACTACAGATTAGTTTTCAGTCAAATTTAATAAACATTTATGGAAAATACTCGGTTTACAAGAAACGCTGAACCCAAAAAACATGATATCATTGTAATCAATTACAGATAAAATCTTGATCTATCCAGAGAAGAAAGTTAAAGTGCATATAATTTGTTCTCTGCATTCGACCCCTCCCCTGGGGGAGCAGTGAGCTGCAGACACAGCCGCTCAGGAACCATTTGGTGGTTCAACCCCCCAATTCAGCCCCTTAATGCTGAGAGTCAAGCAGGGAGGTTTTGGAATGACTCAGCCTGGATTTCAACTCATGACATCCTGGTCTCAGGATGGACACTCTACCTCTGAGTTGGTACATATATGTTCCATTCCCCTGTCTTCTATTTCCACCGTGTCCTCTGTAGGGTGATGGGGATGCTGGAGCCTATCCCAGCTACAATCAGATAAAGGCAGTGGACACCCCGCACACCAAAGAGTCCCACACTCACGTCTTCCTAAAGAACAATTTAGCCACGAATCTAAATAAAAAGTGAGCTTTTGGTCGACGGACAGAAAACCCAAACTCCACACAGAAAGATCTCCATGATGCTCCGTTTTCAAAGATTTACTGTAAACATAACGGCAAAAGTGTAACCAATGTGACAAAAGTCCTTGACGCCCTTTGTCATATCAACAAAAAGAAATTAAACAAAGGCTTTCTATGTTCTGTGCCTTGGATCAATATAGACTCACGATTGTGTATCAAACTTCAGTTTTCTTTACAATAATAAAGTGTGTTAACGTGAACAAAAATGGGTCGTAACAGTCTTTTATTAGTAAACAGAGCTAAAATCCATCCATCCATCCATCTTCCTCCGCTTATCCGGGACCGGGTCGCGGGGGCAGCAGACTGAGCAGAGATGCCCAGACTTCCCTCACCCCAGCCACTTCCTCCAGCTCCTCTGGGGGGACCCCGAGACGTTCCCAAGCCAGCCGAGAGACGTAGTCTCTCCAGCGTGTCCTGGGTCTTCCCCGGGGCCTCCGCCCAGTGGGACATGCCCGGAACACCTCTCCAGGGAGGCGTCCGGGAGGCATCCGAACTAGATGCCCGAGCCACCTCAACTGGCTCCTTTCGATGTGGAGGAGAAGCGGTTCTACTCCGAGCTCTCCGCGGGTGACCGAGCTTCTCACCCTATCTCTAAGGGAGCGCCCAGCCACCCTGCGGAGGAAGCTCATTTCAGCCGCTTGTATTCGGGACCTCGTTCTTTCGGTCATGACCCATAGCTCATGACCATAGGTGAGTACTGGAACGTAGATCGACCGGTAAATTGAGAGCTTTGCTTTTCGGCTCAGCTCCCTCTTCACCACGACGGACCGATAGAGCGACCGCATAACTACGGACGCTGCTCCGATCCGCCTGTCAATCTCACGTTCCGATCTTCCCTCACTCGTGAACAAGACCCCAAGGTATTTAAACTCCTCCACCTGGGGCAAGGACACCCCACCTACCGAGAGATGGCAAACTACCTTTCTCCGGTCAAGGACCATGGCCTCAGATTTAGCGGTGCTGACCCTCATCCCAGCCGCTTCACACTCGGCCGCAAACCGGCCCAATGCATGCTGGAGGTCCCGGTTCGATGAAGCCAACAGGACAACATCATCTGCAAAAAGCAGAGAGGAAATCCTGTGGTCCCCAAACCAGATCCCTTCCGGCCCCTGGCTGCGCCTAGAAATTCTGTCCATAAAGACTATGAACAGAACCGGTGATAGAGGGCAGCCCTGCCGGAGTCCAACGTGGACCGGGAACAGGTCTGACTTACTGCCGGCTATGCGGACCAAGCTCCTACTCCGGTCATACAGAGACCGGACAGCCCTCAGTAAGGCTCCCCGGACCCCATACTCCCAGAGCACCCCCCACAGGATGCCACGGGGGACGCGGTCGAACGCCTTCTCCAAATCCACAAAACACATATGGACTGGATGAGCGAACTCCCACAAACCCTCCAGCACCCTAGATAGGGTGTAGAGCTGGTCCACTGTTCCACGACCAGGACGGAAACCGCACTGTTGTTCCTGAATCCGAGGTTCGACTATCGGACGGACTCTCCTCTCCAGTACCCTGGCATAGACTTTCCCAGGGAGGCTGAGGAGTGTAATTCCCCTATGGTTGGAACACACCCTCCGGTCCCCCTTCTTAAAGAGGGGAACCACCACTCCTGTCTGCCAGTCCAGTGGTACGGTTCCCGACCGCCACGCGACGCTGCAGAGACGTGTCAGCCAAGACACTCCCACAGCATCCAGAGACTTGAGGTGCTCAGGGCGGACTTCATCCACCCCCGGGGCCTTGCCACCGAGGAGCTCGTTGACTACCTCAGTGACTTCAGCCCGGGTAATGGACTGCCCCACCCCAAAATCCTCATTCTCCACTTCTTCAAAAGAAGGCGTGTCAGTGGGATTGAGGAGATCCTCGAAGTACTCCTTCCACCGACCGACAATGTCCCCAGTCGAAGTCAACAGCTCCCCACCTGCACTGAAAACGGTGCCTGTGGAGAACTGCTTTCCCCTCCTGAGTCGTCGGATGGTTTGCCAGAATTTCTTCGAGGCCAACCGATAGTCCTTCTCCATGGCCTCACCGAACTCCTCCCAGGACCGAGTTTTCGCCTCCGCAACAGTCCGGGCCGCAGCTCGCTTAGACTGCCGGTACCTGTCAGCTGCCTCTGGAGTCCCGCAGGCCAGCCAGGCCTGGTAGGACTCCTTCTTCAGCTTGACGGCATCCCTTACTTCCGGTGTCCACCACCGGGTTCTGGGGTTACCGCCGCGACAGGCACCAGAGACCTTGCGACCACAGCTCCGAGCAGCAGCAGAGACAATGGAGGTGGAAAACATGGTCCACTCGGACTCAATGTCCCCAACCTCCCCCGGTACCTGTTTGAAGTTCTCCCGGATGTGGGAGTTAAAGACTTCCCTGACGGAGGGCTCAGCCAGACGTTCCCAGCAGACCCTCACAGTACGTTTGGGTCTTCCAAGTCTTTCCGGCCTCCTTCCCCGCCAGCGAATCCAACTCACCACCAGGTAGTGATCGGTGGACAGCTCCGCCCCTCTCTTCACCCGAGTGTCCAAGACACAGGGCCGAAGGTCACCTGAAACAACTACAAAGTCGATCATTGACCTCCTGCCTAGGGCGTCCTGATGCCAGGTGTACTGATGGACACCCTTGTGCTCGAACATGGTGTTCGTTATGGACAAACTATGACGAGCACAGAAGTCCAATAACAAAACACCACTCGGGTTCAGATCAGGGGGGGCGTTCCTACCAATCACACCCCTCCAGGTGCCACTGTCATTGCCCACGTGGGCATTGAAGTCCCCCAGTAAGACAATGGAGTCCCCCGTTGGGGCACTTTCCAGTACCCCTTCGAGAGACACCAAGAAGGCCTGGTACTCCGAACTGCTGTTCGGCCCGTAAGCCGAAACCACAGTTAGAGACCTGTCCCCCACCCGGAGGCGGAGGGACATGACCCTCTCGTCCACCGGGGTGAACTCCAACACTTGGCGGCTGAGCTGGGGGCTCACGAGTAAGCCTACGCCAGCCCGCCGCCTCTCACCTTGGGCAACTCCAGAGTGGTAGAGAGTCCAACCCCTCTCTAAGGACTGAGTTTCAGAGCCCAGGCTATGTGTGGAGGTGAGCCCGACTATATCTAGACGGTATCTCTCAACCTCTCGCACCAGCTCAGGCTCCTTCCCTCCCAGAGAGGTGACATTCCATGTCCCAAAAGCCAGGTTCCATGATCGGGGTTTGGGCCGCCGAGGCACCCGCCCTCGACTGCCACCCAAACCACATTGCACCGGCCCCTTTTGAGGTCTCCTACGGGTGGTGGGCCCATGGGAGAGTGGTCCCACGTCGCTCCTTCGGGCTGTGCCCGACCGGGGCCCGTGGGAAGAGCCCTGGCCACCAGGCGCTCGCCTGCGAGCCCCGACCCTGGGCCTGGCTCCAGAGTGGGGCCCCGGTGACGCCAATCCGGGCGACGTAATCGGGTCCTCGTTGTTTCTTTTCATCAGGGGTTTCTGAACCGCTCTTTGTCTGGCTCGTCACCCAGGACCTGTCTGCCATGGGAGACCCTACCAGGGGCTTAAGCCCCAGACAGCTTAGCTCCTGGGATCACCCGAGCTCTCAAACTCCCCCACCACGTTAAGGTGGCGGTTCACGGGGGAGCAGAGCTAAAATAACATTTAAAATGGTTCTTTTGTGGGGGATTGTTGGTCTTATTCCTGTCGTTGTGTTTGCTCCACATGCTTCTCATCCTCACACTCCAGGTTTTTCATGCATCACCTGGTTTTTGCCGTGTGCTTTCTTACTGTGTGGATTGGTGCCCCGCCTAATTTTTGGGAGGAGCACCTGTGTGGATGAGAGGAGAGCGGCGGTCAAACGTACCTTTCTGTCAGGCTCAGGTAAGCTGGAGCCAACTGGAGGAGACTGCAGGACCTCATGTCTGCTGGATCTCGTCTGCTCCTCTGTGATTTCCTGGGTCTTATCGCCCTCGTTCCCCCTCTCTTCCATTGGTCCTGTCTTAACTTCCTCCTCTTCCATCGTTTTCTCTGCATCGCCTGTATCAGCAGGAGTTGCTCCATGTCCTGTGAGGCTGGTGGCATCACAGCAGTCCTCCCCAGCGTCGTAGTCTGAGGATGTGCTGGCCAGCTCTGCCTGGAAACAGTCGCCAGGATCCCCCCTGCTGCTGGGGTCATGCTCCCAGGACTCAAGCCATGAGGTTTGTGGAGGATCAGCGGTGACCACCAGGGGCTCCGGTAACAGACCGGATTCAGACGCAATTAGCAGATTGGACAAAGCCTCTTGTGTCAGCTCTTCCAGTGTTTCTGTTATCCATCCATCCGCCTCCTTTGTTTCTCTGCTTTCATTTTCTTCATCCATACTGGTCCCAAACAAGTCTTCATCAGTATCTCCTTCATCCGCTCCCTTTGTTTTCATTGCGTCTTCTCCTTTATCGACTTCTTCTCTTTGCCTCTTCTCGTCTTCCTTCCCTTCGTCCCATCTGGTCTCCTTTTCTTCCAGAGTTCCTGTTCTCCCTTCATTTCCTGTCTCATCACTTCTGTCACTTTCATCTTCTACCTCTCTTTGCTTCTTTTCAAAGACAAGATAGTCGCATTCATCTCCTTCTGAATTTCTTTCCTCTGACGGCTCCTCTTCCTCCTCAGAGACTTCTGGGCAATGGTGCTCTTCCATTTCCTGACTGCTGCAACAGAATAAGTTGTCTCTGTCCAGATCTGGTGAAGATTCAGTCTCCATGGATACAGAATTTCCTGCTGTTGCAGGTACAGTGGAGTCCCTGACGAGGCTGGTGTCAGGATGGCTACTGTGGTCACCGGCTGGCAGTTCAGGCGCTGTCCTTCCTAGCCCAGCTGTAGCTCTCTGTGGAGAAAGAGGTATCAGTCAGACTTGGAGGAAACTGAGGCTTAGAGCCTGAGGCCTCAAAAAAGAGACACCATTCCTATTGGAAAAACCAAAACTGGAATCCTGAAGGCAAATACATCAGCTTTGACTAAAGGGGACTATTAACTCGTTCCTCACAAAGAGCTCAAATCTGCCTGAAAGTCAGAGCGACTAGAAGAATATTTAATCTTCCTACAACTTCACATGCCATGTTAGGATTTACTACAGAGGTAATGCAGCCTTTACTACCTTGCAACTTTTCATTCTGAAATACTAGTAACTCTGTTAAAGCGACACATTGAAGAGTTTCGTTACACGAAAGCAAAGACTCAGGGAAAAGCTGAAACAAAGCCGTCTGACTCTGCAGTTCAGACGCACTTTCTCTCCTCTGCTGTCTCCTGTCTGCCCCTCTGATCCTCTATCCATCCTTCTGCCTCTCAAACTTAGAAAATAGTTCTGATAAGCTGCTCTATAAATTCAATTGACAACATTTTTATCTATGCTTAGGAGCAGGAAAGTGGACCCGTCCTGTCTGGTCAGACCTTCTACAGCTGGATACCAATGATCCCTGATTGCCTGTGAATGCATTCCTATGTCCAGATGTGTGACTCCACCCATCTCAGACATCCAGGATTCATCCAGCCGACGAGCTGTTGGAGCTCTGCTGAGAGTCACAGCGGGCGGTTCAGACTCACAGACAGTTAGAGAAAAGAGACATAGGAGGAGAGCTTTAAAGAGCTGAGAAATGACAAAGAGAGCAGAGTGTGTGTGGGGGGGGCAGGGGGGGCTTTGTTGCTGCTTTTTTTTTTGGAAAATACATCATGGATCAAGTAGAAAAGTGGTCTACTTAACTCTAGTTGTGTTTTGGTTCATTTATTCTAAAGCAGGAAGGATTAATGTGGAAAACTTTCACAACAAGAACTTAAACTAATCTGACCTCAATGGTTTTTTAAAAATTGTTTTGGCCAAAGTCACAGAACCTGCATTTCTTATATCTCAGTCATCATTTGAGCTGCTCTGCTGCTATTAAGGATGCATTTATGCAAAAAGGATTTGTTCTCTCTTCTGAAATGCACATTTACAGTAAACATCACTAGCTATCCACACCATGAGGTCAACAGTACAGAATCAATTCATGACAAGGAATCAATGCTCCTCCTCTCGCCTGCTGAAACAGATGGAAAAACAGATGTCTGTTATGACACATGTCTGTCTCCTCTTCGCTGGTGTTTTACAAAAAGACTATATAAAGAGGGCAGTGTCAAGAAGGGCATCCCACATTAAACCAAACATGCAAAGCAGACCTAGGATATCCATACTGGATCGGTGGAAGTTAACAACAAGCTCCATCAGTGCTGTTCACCGACAGGATGCCGATGGAATTCTGACTACTGTTGGTGGAAGAAGGAGAAGAGGAAAGTCATGAAAGTTGGACTGAGAGTAGAGACTTTGAATGTTGGGTCTAGGGCGTAGTAGAAGTAGACATGGGAAAGGACCCTGACAGACCCTCCCTCTTGTCCAATCAGAATTCAGTATCCCAGGGCTGGACCAATCACAGTTGAAAAGGAAACAATTGACAGACTACCGCATTTTCACCACCATAAGCCGTGCTTAAAAGTGGTAAATTTTCTCCAAAATGTACTGAGCGCCCTATGGTGCGCATAATGTGTGACTTCAGTAAAGAGGATGTAGGAGAGGACAGCATGAGAACGGTAAGGAAGAAAGTGAGAACGTGAAAAAAAACACCCCCCCCCCCCCCGAATAGTACTAAAGTGCAGGTATGTGCATTAAGCAGAACAACATTGTTTTGGAAACCCTGAAAATGCAAAGAGACACAATTAAACTACAAGCTATCAGCTACGAGGAGGAACATGGGAGCAGCTGCCAGAGAATTCAAGATGAATGAATCCATGGTTCACAAGTGGAGGAAGCTGGAAAACGAACTCCGACAGTCAAGAAGACGCAGCTGAGTTTCCATGGAAACAAGGCGCGGTCACCCGAGTTGGGAGACGGACTGGGATCATGGATTAAGGATCAGAGAACAGCTGGGAGAAGCGTCTCTACAGCCAACATTGGACTGAAGGCAGGAAATGAAAATGAACATTTTCATGGAGGTTGTCTTGGTGTTTTTGTTTACTGAAACGCCATCATCTTTCCATCTGGGCGCAGCAGCGGTTTACGATGAAAAAGCTGTCTTTCCAAACACAGTTTTACTAAGTCTGGGAGTTACGCCACAGTTTGTGAATGGATTGTAGAAGCTTGGGCTAACGTGACTGCTTCCACTCTTCTTGGAGCTTTTGAAAAAAAACGGCATCATTCAGGACTCTGACAATGACGAAAGGGAAGCTGGCGTGTTTGATAGAAATTCAGCCCAACTGTTGATTTCAGATACAGAAGACGAGGACTGATGGATTTTTGGATACTGATTGATGGCTGAAAAAATACAAAATAAGCCCCAACCAACTCAGGTTTGCTCCTGCTGCCTTTTTTAAACACACGGTAGCATGCATGTTTTACCGGTATGTGTTAACGTGCTCGCGCTCTAACACCCGCTGCGCCTTTTGTGTGTGTTAAATATAGAAAAATCACCCATAACTGAGACTGCGCCCTATAACCCAGTGCGTCATATGGTCGTGAATACAGAGTAATCTTCCTTTAGGCTTTTGTCAGTCAAGTCCAGTCACGCTGACGGTGCTCTTTAGGATTTGTTTTGCCTTTTCTTCCCCATCTGTGGCCTCACACCATGGGATGACATTGAACTTGATCTGTCTGTTCTTTTTTCGTGTTATTTCGAGTTGGACAAAGTAACTGAATAAGAATGTTTCTGTTTTTTAAGCTTTGTTTATTTTGTTCTTGAATAGAATTTAAAAAGAAACTAATGGTATTCTGGGTGTTTTTTTCTTTTCCAGTTCATTACCTTTTTTTATTTTGACAGAATTGTTTGTTAATTATTGCCTATTGTCCTGTTGCACAGCATGATAGCATTTCCATGTTTATTTTGTCAGAAAGCTGTTTAGATTTGCAATAAAGATTTAAAGTAACGTTTATTTTGTTTTGAGTCTATTTTCAACGTTCTTTTCTTCAAAAACGAAGTATTTAAAAAACTGAGGAGAAATTATGAGATTTAGCTTTGAGTTCCTAGCTTATGCACAGGATGTTGACAAGGCAGGATGTTGGTCTGTAAAACTTTAAAACATTACAATTTATTTTTAGAATCAATATTTCGTCTTTAAATGGAACCGATCAAACAGTTTAGTGGTTTGATTTTCTTTCCCTTTACAGTTTTGCTTAAATTTTTGGTTTGTTTGTAATATTTATGCCTTTTCTTAGTTATCTGAAATAACAGCTGCATGATGGGCTTAAATTAGACAAGTATAGTTATTTGGTTTATATTGTGATATATATTGTTATCGCATGATATGAAAAACTAAATTGTGATATAAATATGTCCATAGCACCCCAGTTGGAACCAAGACAGGAAAATGTAGAGAGTTAGTTATCATGATGCAGAGGAGGAAGGTAGACACGCTGTGTGTCCAGGAGAGCAGGTGGAACGGTAGCAAGGCTGGAAGCTGAGGAGCAGGTTTCAAGTTATTCTATCGTGATGGAGATGGGAGGAGAAATGGAGGAGGAGTTGTCTTTAAGGGAGGAGTTTGTTAGGAGTGTTGTGGAGGTTAGAAGAGTGTCAGAGTGATGAGTCTGAAGTATAAATGGAAGGTGTGATGTCAATGTTGTTAATGGGTATGCCCCACATGTGAGCTGGAGGAGAAATTCTGGTTGGACGTTGATGAAGTGATGATGAGCATCTCTAGAAGTGAGAGATGTTGTCATTGGTGCAGATTTTAATGGACATGTTGGTGCAGGAAACAGATGTGATGAGGAGGTGATGGGCAGATTTGGTATCCAGGAGGGGAACGTAGAAGGACAGATGGGGGTTGATTTAGCTAAAACTATGGAAATGGCTCTAGTGAAAACGATCTATGAGAAGAGGCTGGAACATGACCACAGAGTGGAGGTAGAAGCACACAGACAGACCACATCTTTTATAGACGGTGTAATCTGAAGGAGGTCAGAGACTAAAAAGCAGTGATAGATGAGTGTTTCCAGACCGCAGAGGATGGTGNCCAGTCTATACTCCCAGTCTATACCATCAATCCATATCAGTCTATACCACCAGTCTATTCCATCAGTCTTTACCAGAGGTGGGCACTGAGGGCCACATGCCTGCATGTTATGCAACATACCCTGCTCTGCTATGTTCAGTCTATACTACCAGTCTATACCATCAGTCTATACTATCAGTCTATACCATCAGTCTATACTATCAGTCTATACTACCAGTCTGTACCATCAGTCACCTTCTCTACATGGATGACATAAAGCTATATGCTAAGAGCGAGCGTGACATTGACTTCCTGATCCACACCACCAGGATCTACAGTACTGACATTGGGATGTCATTCAGGCTCGAGAAATGCAGCCGGATGGTGACAAAGAGAGGCAAGGTAGTCCACACAGGAGGGGTCTCACTCCCAGAAGGAACAATAGCAGACATTGAGGACAGTTACAAG
This sequence comes from Oryzias sinensis, assembly GCA_037389245.1. Classification (NCBI taxonomy): domain Eukaryota; kingdom Metazoa; phylum Chordata; class Actinopteri; order Beloniformes; family Adrianichthyidae; genus Oryzias; species Oryzias sinensis. The sequence continues at coordinate 8,049,562 of CM074494.1, read as the reverse complement.
TACCTTGGAATTCCGCAGGCAAACGGCAACCTGGAGCAGGCAACAAGGAAAGCTGCAACAGCTAAATACCTCCAACGAGTGAGGCAAGTCCTGAGAATCCAGCTCAATGGCAAGAATAAGACCCGGGCAATAAAAAGCTACGCACTGCCAGTTATCAGATACGCTGCAGGAATAATAAGATGGCAAAAGGAAGAGATACAGACCACGGATGTTAAGACACAAAAGCTCCTCACCATGCATGGAGGGTTCCATCCCACAGATAGAGGCTCAGATCTACGACACCAGACAAGACCCAAGTTGTAGGCTCTGTAAAGACCAGCCTAAACAATCCAGCACATAACTGCAGGGTGGAAGATGCTGGCAGGGAAAGCACACATGGAGCGCCACAATCGAGTGGCTGGAATAATATGCAGGAACATGTGTGGTAAAGAATGAGAGAGCAAAGATCCTGTGGGACTTCCAGATCCAGACTGATAGGATGGTAATGGCGAACCAACCAGACATTGTAGTGGTGGAAAGAACAGAGGAAAGCTGTTGTGGTGGATGTGGCAGTGCCAAGCGATGATGAACATCAGGAAGAAGGAACATGAGAAACTGGAGAAATACCAGGGACTCAGAGAAGAACTGGAAAAAGCCTGGAAAGTGAAGTAGACAGTGGTGCCTGTGGTAATTGGAGCACTCGGGGCAGTAACCCCCAAGCTGGAGGAGTGGACACAACGGATCCTTGAAATGACCTCAGACCTCTCAGTCCAGAAAAGTGCAGTGCTAGGAACAGCTAAGATACTGCGCAGGACCCTCAAGCTCCCAGGCCTCTGGTAGAGGACCCGAGCTTGAAGGAGAAACCGGCCGAGGAGCACAGAGCGTTGATCAGCTGCGGTTTAATTTTATAATGTGTTCACATTTCATATTAGCATTTGTCAGAACAGAAAGAAAGTCTGGGTATAAGGGCTGGTTAGGCCCTAACCCAGTGATTCATCAGCTGTTGTTTTTATAATACGTTTGGGGGGAAAAACTAAATGAAACTACTTGGAATGAGTTAGAGCAGAGCTGTCAATATGTCTCTAATACTTACAGTATACGTATATATTGAATATAAAAATAGCAGCTACATGTTGCATCAGTGTCAAAGCATGAAGTCAATTTTTCCCAGCAGACTGAATCAGTAGAAGCTTCTTTCTTTGATCACAGACAAGGTCAAATACAGATGAAGCTGTTTCCATACACACACCAACACACACGCAAATATACTCTTTATTGTGTGTCCCGTGTCCACTATGACACACCAATACTGTAAGGACCCAAATAACGTGTAAAGTCTGGTTAAGAAAAAACACTTTTTCAATTTTCTTGGTGATCCATATGACATTAGTCTTTATTATTTATTCCCCCTGGCACATGAACTATTTTTCATTCTTTCAAAATAGTAATGTTTAAGAAGTTTGTAGAGATTTTGTGTATTTTAAAAATGTTTTTTGTCTAAATTTTCCACACTTTAGCTATATTTACACATAACTTATTTACTGATTGTTTTTAGGGTTTTTTGGTTCTGCTTCTTGATTCAGGTATATCTCACCTGATCATATTTCATCTTATCGTCTACTGAAACTCAAGCAATCTAACCAAAGGAAGAATGGCCTGTCCTCAGCTGTAACCAGCATCTGAACAAAACTTGGTCAGTTCTGTCACTACAGTTTCAAACCCTTAAAGAGTCACCTTCACCATTTTGACATCGTCCTGTGCTGTTGTTTGAAACTTTTGCAGTAACCACTTCAAGCAGCAGATGGCATTATGCGCATTTTGTGTTGTTTCTTAATCTGATATGTCATAATGGAGTAGCATTCTAGTACTGATATGACTCGTTCTTTGATTTTTATCTTCACCTTCTGAGCCTAAAAATCCTATACACCTCAACTATGAGGGACTCGTCTCTCATGTTAGCCTCGTAGTTAAATCCAGACTCAAGCAGCAGTCACAATCCTGGTCAAGTTAGAAAGTCCAAAGCCTCGTTTCCACTGAGCGGTATGGTCCAGTCCAGTCGGGTCCAGTCAGGTTTAGATGATCCAGACAATTCAGGTGAGTATTTCCACTCAGAGTTGGACCGTCGCGGCGCATACGTGGTGAGGCTAACAACAACAATGGAGGTCATCCAGCAGCTCATTTTCAGCTCATATCTACAGAGCATTTCATGTTGTTTAGGAGAACATTGCAGGCAGCGATGAGGAAAACAGACGCTTTCTTGGAGCTTTCTTTGTCCTAATGACCTTCAGCCAATCAATAGGTTTCAACAGTAGCTCCGCCCTAACCGGTCTGTTCCATTTTTCTATGAACCTACAGCCAACTGGGGCCCAGAAATGGTGGGGTTAATTCCGCCTTAATGGGTCAATTTTATAATGGAAACGCTGAAAATACTGGACAGGACAGGACTGAAGCGTACCGTACCACTCAGAGGAAACGAGGCAAAAGAGTCATGGAACCCACAGATGGAGAGCTCCTACTCCTGATCATGCAAACCTAAAAAAGACGTTCCGGTCACATTGTTTAAAAGTTCCATATCGCGGCGCTAACCTAAGCGTCAGTTGGTTTTCCAATTATTGACATAAAAAACATCAACATAGGTTGACATTGGTATTCAACAGTCCAGTCCATGACAACATCCGCACCACATATCAAATTGTCCGCTTTCGTGGAAAAAGGGATTTAAACCTAAAAAATGACCAGATAAAAGTACCAAAAATGGATTGAAAACACATTTCTTTGTGAGTGACCATGAGCGGGATGATGCCCTTTGATGTGTCCATTTTCAGACTTTGCAAAAGCGTCGGTCCTTCGCTTTGCGTCAGACGGTCCAGGCTTCCGGGTCATCCGTTAGTTTGGGATAATGGACACCTCGTCGGGCATTATCTCTTTACATGTTTACCATCTCACAAAAGAACTTTAAAGTACAGAAAACACATTTTACCAGCTGCTGCTTCAGCCGTTGGCTCCTGCGGCTCAGTTCCTCCTGGTAAGAGCAGTTTGTTCGGCCAGGTTTCTCTTCCCCTTCATATTATCCCTCCTCACCCTTTATATCTTTGCTCTCTCTCCCTCCCCTCCTTTCAAACACACATGTCAGTGCCAGCAGCGTGCACACTGAGTGAGTGTGGGCAGCAACCAATCAGACAGCAGCAGCTTTGGCAACATTCGCCGCACACACATGTTGGTCCTGACACCCTTCACTGACAGTGATTAGTTTGAATGTAGGCATGCACAGTGCTGTTCCTCTCTCTGTCTCTCTCTCACACACACACACACACACACACACACACACACACCCAAGTGAAGCACATCTGTCATCTGTGACCATCTGATCCAGCTTTGAAGAGGATTATGTTTTTGTCCTCAAACATCAAATCTCTCATGGTTGTGTGCAGAGCAGGTCATTGTTGTGCCTGCGATGCCTCCCACGTCTCCACAGCTTCGCCTTACTCTATTAAAAACTTCAAGCTTCTTGGCAACGTCAGACTGATTTGCATGCAGCCTTGACTTGCCTTAAGAATATTATATAACAGGCGGATGTAAACATGTGTTGTCACAAAAATGTTTTGTTCTCAGTGAGTGCAGCAACAGAGCATACGCTCCAGATCTGGTGTGCAGTCATGATATCCACACTGATGCTAAAATAGGACTGTTCTTTCACAGAAGGATGTAGACAATCTGGTCCATCCAACAGTTAAAATTAGACTATTGTAAATCAAAGCTAAGATTTTTTCTTCTTCTGACAGATCAAATCTTCAGCTTTTTTTCAATTTTGAATCATTCTGGTATGAAAATAGTTCCTTCAGATAAAGGGTGCGTGTGCTTGAATATGTAGTTTGTGCTCCATGTAGATGACATAAGAAGACCTGCACACTTCCAGCTAAAACGATCAACTTCAGCAGTTCAGCAGATGTTTGACTCCTTAAAGTCCCTCCAATCATCTTCTGCTCTGTTTTCAAAGTGTTTCCAGTGGTCTTTAAAAATTATGATAATGATGCCGTTTTTAGCCTAAATCTAGGACATAGTGTCATGACTAGCAGGCTTAGCAGACCCAGTGCTGGAAGGAGACTCGATAGGCACTGAGGTAAGTAGAAATAGATTTAATTTGGCAGCAGGAATAGTATTGAGTCCCATGTTCTGGAGGTTGGAGGGTCTTGACGGCGACAACCGTGTGATCTGTGATGGGAGCCAGAGGAGCGATGGAGCGAGAAGTGGACAGCAGCCAGAGGAGTTCCTCGTGAGGGCGAGATCCGTAGGAGTACAACGAACTAGCATCGATTACAGGTCTGTGGTCTCCTTAAGAGTTTGCAGGCTGACGAGGATGAGGAGGCGCAGCTGGTGGTACCAGGTGTAGCTGATGAGGGGGAGGAGTCTGCCAGAGGCACCCTAACACATAGTTTCTGCAGAGCGGCAGGAGTTCATTAGAAATTCACCTCTGAGTTGAGGATGGGCCTGTTAGTGTGGAGAAAACCCGCACACATTTCCCATCATACCTTTTTTAACACTCTCTCCCGCTAGGTTATAGCCCTCACAACCCCAATTTAACATTAACGGTGCAACAAAAACAGCAGAAATATCATATCTATCCAGCCGTCCAGTTCTGATCCAGATTCCAGGTCAGACCAGGAAAACAAAGATGTTCATGGATCTGTTTGTCTGCAGTTGGATGATCAGAATGGAGCAGAGCAGGGATACTTTGGCCTGACGGTTGTAATTTATGCGTAACAACTACAAGCTTTGTCAAACAGCAGGTCTTCCTCTGCTCTGGATTCACCACGATTTGATTAAAGAAATACTGAGACACAGTTTGAATCTAGATTTTCTTGATATAAGCCCTCTCTCCCGGCCCTGCCCCCATCCCCTCTTGTCGCCCCGTTGCCCCCCCTGCTCTGCTGCTGAACTCTGACACGCACATGGTACTCTACCTCATCAGCAATGAAGAACAATACTACAGTCACTTTATTTTTCTCTCATTTTCACAGTCATCACTTTATTTTTTATAATTTATAGTCACCTAATTTGTTTGTCTTATTCTATTTTATTCTGTAATTTGAAGTTAGATTCCCCGTTTAGACTGGAGTTTGAAGAGAAACGGAATTTCAATTTCTATGTATGTGAAAACATTATAGAGATTGACAATAAAGTTTACTTTGACTATATCATGAGAAAATGCTAAAGAACACATTAGAAACACCAAACACGGTTTACATTGGGGTGGGTCTTTAACTTGTTCTGGTGGGGTCGTTTGGGTTTGTGAAGTGTTGGGTCTTTTGAATTGTTGATTTAGAGATTCGTTCATCAAATCTTGGTGGACTCTGTGATTACTCAAATATAAATCCAACTTCCTTCTGCTCATAATGAAACCCTGTTCACCAAGCTGAAGATCTAATAATCCACCAAGCTCCTTTGGAGGCTGATCTTACATTTCTAATGAGGCGATGAAATGCGATGTTCCATCCATCCATCCTTTGTCTGAACCCGTTTAATCCCTTATGGGGTCACGGGCTGCCGAAAGAAATGGGAAGTTCCCTTAGTAAAAGTTGCTGATGCCTTGGAATCATCATCAAAAGAATCAGCTTAGTTCTTCTTGCCATCTTTTGTCTTTTCTCAGCTCAATAAAATTAAACCCATGGGATGTGCCTTTTTAGATTCATGTTTACAGTGAAAAGTGAGTTTAACAGAATCCACACATTAACCACCAATGTATTTTGTCATGAGAGAAAGAACCAGGGCTGTTGAGCAACTCCAACCACCAGGTGGAGCAAAATAGCTTTCTTGTGTTCTAATCTAGACCAGAGTCTGTTATGTATGGGAGCATTTCTGTAGCATAACTAAAAATAAAAGTCAATACCAGAAATGTGTTTTCATTTTCTAAATGAAGCTGCATTTGTTGACTCTCGGACTGGCTGGTCGGACCCTCTCCTGGTCCGACCAGCCCAGGGGTCGGCAACCTTTTTTACTCAAAGAGCCATTTGGGACCGCCCCTAATGAAAAAAAAAGCACCCGGAGCCACAACCCGTTTTGACATCATTATATATATTATGCATGTATATATTATATCAAGGGTGCTCATTACGTCGATCGCGATCGATTTTCAAGGACATAAGTGTAGATTGCGGGCCAGAAAAGATAAAAAAAAGTACTTCTTTCTTTTCATCTTCATGTTTATTTGTTACATGTTTATTTCAACATTATTGTTTATGTACTGATGATTAAAAACTACACAGTGAGTTTACATAAAGATACTTTTGTATTAACAGATGAGGCGTTTTATTACAAAGACAGAAAGCAGCGACCATCGTATTCATGCTCTGCTGTAAACGGTGCAATGCGGGGAGCGTGGCATATTGTGAGGCATTTGGCGCTGCTGGCTCCGTATTGATCAGTATTGATGGGGAACGACGACTACTAATTTAGTGCTCCGTCCTCCAAACACACAATATATTTCACGCACACACCTCCGCTCCGTGCTCACACCCCCATCTCCACCTGCACGCGCCCCTCCCTCGTGGCACGCGCGCCGCTCAGCACAAACACACACTCCGCAACAGTATAAAGCGCGTGCCTCACAGCTTCCTTGATGAGCTCGTATTTATCGGGCGAGAACTGCAGAGCTGATAGCAGGAGGAGAAACGCGGGGCGGCTTTAATAAACTCCGGTTGCTGGACTTCTACCGGGGACATGATGTGCCGCGGGGAGAAAAAGACGTTCTGAAGGCAGAGTTTGCACTGAGTGCATTTAAACTCGCGTCTGCAGTGACGTATGTGTCAGAGGATGTCCGATTGGCCATTCTGCATGTCAATCAAGTCCCGTACTTTTCGGTGAGGATTTTGATTGGCTGGTGGATTTTCAAGAAGCACTCTCTTCTCCTTCAATCTCCCCCACCTCCCCGAAGATGACCGGTCGATCGCGACCGACGCAACGAGCTCCCCTGCTCTGAAACACACATCACCGCACACGGGAGTCCAAAACACCGGCGCAAACTCTCCGTCACCAGAAAGCCGCTCCCCGTTCCGCGCCACGCCAAGCCCCCGGCAGAAAATCACTCCAGACCCGGAGTGTTTATTGAAGCCGCCCCGCGTGTCTCCTCCTGCAATCAGCTCCGCAGCCCTCGCCCGACAAACACGAGCCCACCAAGGAAGCTGTTTTTTACGTGGCACGTGCCTCGCACGGAGCCAGCAGCGCCTTTAAAATGCCATGAAAAATGAACAAACTAAAATAAATTTGAATTTTTATAAAATACTCATTATATTCCAAAGTCACAGGGAGCCACAACAGAAGGATGAAATAGCCACATGTGGCTCTGGAGCCATGGGTTGCCGACCCCTGGACCAGCCAGACCAGGAGAGGGGGGGAGAGATCCCCAGGCCAGGAGCGTCCCGGGGAGAGGGGGGTAATTATATCTCATTTCTAATTAAAATGGATTAACAGAAATACTTTTAGTATGTACTGTCTGTAGAAACTGAACCAAGACAAGGTTGTGGTTTTGTTCCAGTTTCTAATGAAGACACGCCTGCTGAGGTGAATTTAGGTTGCATGGGAGGACATGTTGTAATACAGCTCTCCACCCACACTTCATGCCAGCAGGGGGCGCTACTGCGCCATTCTCTAGTTTGCCAACCGCCATAAAAACACTAGAAGAAGAGCCTGTCAGTCAGTCGGTTAGACACGCCCCCCATCTGCTGCAAACACCGCAGGTCTCCGCAGTCGGAACGGCCGCACTCCTGTACACGGTTCTCCTGTCGCTGTCACGGAGTACGGACAGGTAAGGCGCGCGGCCGCACCGCGCGGAATTGCTTGCACTTTCTTCCTCTGGTCCTGCTAACTAGCTAGTTGACATTTGCCTCGTTTGTCCTTACGGTTATCTGACCCTTCAGCTGCTTGTTACAAATTTCACAGAGCAACAAAAAACAGCTATTAATGTCTGGAAACGCGCGAGAGCATATTTACAGTTGATCTGATTTGTTCAGCTTTAAGCAAAAATACGCAATAAACTCTTGATAGTTGTGCATACGACGTGAGTGCTGATCTAACGGCGCCGCCCACCGGTAAACGTCTCTATCAGCTCCACCTGTTCGCTGAAATGATTCTTGTTTGGTCACTAGAGGTGAGCCAATGTGTGGAGCGCAGTCCTCGGAGGTGAAACGTGGACTTCATGTGGTTTGGACGCGATTCCAACTTTGCTTCGAGTTAACCCAAAAACTTTGATGATTCTGAACGAAGTCCGGAGGCGACCTCAGCTGAGCGCGTCCCCGCGCCTCTGCAGTCCCCCGTTGTCTGCGGGGCCGCGCCTGCCGCCGTGCACGTGTCTGCCATAGTGTAATGGTGTGAACCACCTGGACCAAACGACCCCAGAGACCATGGGACTCTTATAAATAGATGCCACACAAGAGCTCGGAATTCCTGACCTTTCCCCGTCCAGGCGCGCACTGCGCATGCTCCAGCGACACAGAGATGCGTTCAGGGACTGGGAATCCCTTCACCGGTTCTGACGGCGTGGAACTGCCCACCCTCTGCCGGACCGGCCCACTGTGCCACAGTCGTTTTCCTTTGGACAGAGTTCATTTCAGAAGCACAATTACATCAGTGTTTAATGAAATCCACAGCTGAAAGATTAAACCAAAGAAAATAAACATTTTACAAACACTAAAGCTGGACTTTTTTTTTTAAAGGAAATGAACTGAAGTTGGTTCAAAGGTACTGAATACAGAGGTGAATATATTTACTGCACTTTGAAAAACTTTTTCAAAACGACTATTCAGCTGAAGGAGTGTCGGGCCCTGTGTCGGGCTGGGGGGTCGAGGGTCAACCGGCTCTGGCTTTTTCAGTTCAGTCCATTGACTATGTAGAGAACTGGACTGGGTGAGTGTGATGTCACCCATAGGGGAACTAAGCAATTCTGTCGCCGCTTTCCCGCAATACGGACGCCACCATTTGAAGCCAGACGAGCTGCGAGGGATCGAGAAGAGGACAACAGAAAATGTATCAAAAAAATGACAGTTTGATTTTTCTCAAAAAATATAAATACTTTACAAACTTCAATGGTCAACTGAAACATAATGAACTCGGGCAACAAACCTGACTTTAACTTTTCCAAATGAACAGAAAAAAAAAAAACTGACCTCCCCAAAGACACAACAGGGGGAAACTAACAACATTTAACAAAGACCACAGACAGGACTAAACACACAACTTGATCTCTTAGTGGGGGCATCACAGAGGTTAGCAACCTGTGATTGGATCAAGTCAGTCTGAGTAAACATTTCTATGGCAACCACTGTCCACCAATCAGTAGTAAGCTTGTTGGAAAGCCACACCCCTTCCACTGAAAGCAGGCTCAGGAGAATCTGTCAAACATTGAGGTGGGGTCCAGTGGGCATCACTTGGTTTTACAGTGGAATCTGATTGGTCAGTTTCTAACTTGAATAACTCGAACAATGTATATGTCGTGGGAAAAAAATAGAGGACGATCAATAACACGATATCATTTGGCTTATTGGAGCCACTTCCTGTATGGAATACTGGGGGGAGGGGTCACCCAGTCCAGTTCTCATATACAGTCAATGGGTTCAAGGCGTCTTTCTTTTTCTGTGAAGCTCATTGGACTGAGAGACTTTAAGGCCCAACAATGCTTAAGGGCGTTTGGAAGGTGGTGAGATGTGCTGGGAATACAAACGTGTTGCTATAAAATTAAAGTAAAAAATTCTCTGGAAGCTCAGAGCTGCAGGACTCCTTGTGTTCTACAGCAGGTCATTGAGAACGTCTTTGCTGAAACATCCTGTTCTTTCCCTCTAGGAGAGCAGGCCTTTTACCCTGAGGACATCCTCTCATAATGTTACCTCAGCACTTGAAGCAGATCCGTGTTCTGATGCTCAACGACAAGGACAACTTGGAGAGGACTCTGTTCAGACTTGAACAAGGTAACACTACCATGTCCCCCTCAGACAAAGAACTGAAGCTTTTAGAGAATTAAAACAATGGTCCAACTTTTCACACAGAACAAGACTTTCATTTACAAGGTTTGAGTAGAAAAGGCCAGTTTACTGAGTCAGTCAGCTTTTTGATGCGTCACTGTTTTGAAAGAGAGTTAGCAAAATCTATATCAGTGACGGGCACATTCCTGAATGTTCGCCTGCTCTGGCATGTTCCAATTGGATGGACACACCTGAACCAGGTAATCAGTCATGTGTAGGGCTTGGATATCTGGAAATCATGCCGATGCTGCGGCTCTCGAGGCCTGGAGTTGCCCATCCATGACCTTTATATCAACATATTTTGTAGCTTTTTTCCCAGTATTTATGATTCTTTAATGCAAACGTTATAACTATTTACCTTATACAGGCATTATTAAGCTTTCATCAAGTAGTTTAACATTTGAGTGATTAGTTTAAAGGCCCATCTTGTTCATTTTTTTGTTTTTTTTTAGAATCATTTAGCTTTTTTTTATTTTGAGTTTTATTCAGCTCAGTTAGCCTCCACATAGCAGTTAAAGCTGTTCTAGCAATTGGAGAAGTATTACCGTAGGTTGTCTCTCTGTTTTTAGCTTTTTGCATCACTTTTTTCCAAAAGGGACGTCTGTATGGCTGAGGTCCAAAGTGCACAGTTCATGAAATGCGGCACTTTTGGGTTCAGAGGGGAAACCGCAGATAGCATGATTTCCAGCATTGTCCATTTAGTTATCCTTATCTGGTATTTGTTCTTGTGAGCAGAAACGTGTGTACACGTTGTCTGGGGTTAATGCCTCTGGAGGACTCTGGTCCGGCTTTCTGATGCCGCTAGTCCCGCCCACATTCTTGGAGGGTGCCTCTGGGCTGCTGAAAACGGTGCATCAGCACATGGATGTACTGAGGAAAATGAAGACACCTTGGAGTGCATGCGTGTTGGCTGAAAAGACGCGTGCCACTTGACATTTACAGTACTCTGAACATGAGAGGGATCCATGAGCTGACTGTTAAAGGGGACTAATATATATTTAGACAGGCCTGTCACAGTCCGGACTCTGAAGGAGCTGCATGCTTTGGGGTCCTGCTGCTGCAACCAGGTGCACAGTCCTGGTTGCAATATAAAGCAAAAAGGTTGATCACTGCAGGAAGCGCAAGAACCTTTTCTCAATGTGTTTCGACACCCAACTGTTGTGTAACAATTGTACACAGTTCTGGTGAAGCAAGGCTGTGTTTTTTTTTTTTTTATTTGTTTTAAAGAAGAAAACTGTCAAAAGTACAAACCTTTCTGTTTCCTCAGGCTTCGAGCTGCAGTTCCGTTTGGGCCCGAGCCTCCAGGGACGGAGGGTTATCGTTCACACCAACTACCCACTGGAAGGGCAGCGCTTTAACCGAAACAACTTCCGTGTTTTGGCGTGGAACTACCCATCAGGGAGGGAGGATGATTCTGATAAGTTCTGCTCTCTGGAGCTCCAGATCGCTGGATCTTATCAGTATTACTTTGGATATGCGTAAGGATTTTATTTTTATTTCCACACCTGGTGAGGTCTCATTTAGGTAGGTTAGGCCAAAGGTGTCATGTAGCTTTAAGGATAGGGGTAAAGGTGAGATGGAGACCCCCCCCCACTGTGCCTGCTGCCGGGTCTACGGTTCCCGCCTGGGGTGTCTGAGCCCACTCCTGCAGCAGCGTCCACAAGGACACACTTCTTGAGTGCAGGGGCCGCCGTTCGCTCAGCCGTGGTTAAACCAGCAGCACTTTAGAAATGTCATACGGCCCCCCAACACGGTTTACATGTTGAAACGCCATCATCACTGCTTCCTGTTTTCAGAATAGAATTACTACATATACATGCACTTATATATGCGTGTGTGTGTGCGTGCGTGCGTGCGTGCGCGCGTGTTGCTTTTTTTTAACTGTTTTTAATGAAAAACCTTTTTTTTTTGTGTGTGTGTGCCTTTTTTATGCACACATGTATGCATCTTTCCTGTTTACTTGACATAGGTTTTCTGTCATCCCAGTTAATGTTTCTGCTTCTGCCATTGTTCTTATGTGGACCGTTCCTAGTGTTTCTTTGCTGTTTGTCAGGCAAAAAGTTTAGGTTTCACATCTAAACACTAGGAGGTTATACACACACACACACACCCAGCCAGCCAGCCGTCCAGGGCGGCTGGGTCAGACGGGGTGTTTTGGACTCCCTTCCCACCGGCCTGGACTTCAATAAACGCTCCTGCGGGCCGAACTGGTCCTCCACCAGGAAGAAAAGAACCAAAGTGCGCTGAGTGTCGTTAAACCCAGAGACACGTATGTTTCAGAGGACGGGCCATTGGCGCTTCTGCATGTCAATCAAGTGACTTACTTTACGCCGAGGATGAAGATTCTCTGAAGGATGTTTAAAAATATACTTATTGTTTATTTATCTTTGATCCACCATCGATCCTTTGCGATCGAGCGGTTGATCGCGATCTACGTAATGAGCAGCCCTGTTCTAGGAAAATCTGCCTTACTTTTCACTGATTTAGATCCACCAAACCATGACTTGGTGTGAATCTGCTGTGTTTCCAACAGAGGCGTTGAGAGATTGGGGGGAGGATACATCGTCGTTGACCCAGTCCTGCGCGTTGGGGCAGACAACCATGTGCTGCCGTTAGACTGCATCACTATTCAGACCTACCTGTCCAAGTGTCTGGGCTTCCTGGACGACTGGCCAGACAGACTGGAAGTGGCGAAGGAGTCGGGTGGGTGTTGGTTTAAAATCTTTGACGAGATTTGTCCACCTTCAATTTTACAAACTTTAAATAACAGCATCAATGCAGAACAACAGCCCCTTTGTTCTGCAAAATATGAAGTTTGGAAAAACAAAATTGGCTCTTCAGAAGTTGAACTTTGATGTGATCAAAGGGTTTAGAGCAGGGGTCTCAAACTCGCGGCCCGCAGGCTATTTGCAGCCCCCAAGACGATATATTGCGGCCCCCGCCTTAATATGAAAGTTTAATGTTAATGTGTCCTGCCAGTTTGTATGAATGACACGTTTTCAGTGTTGTGCGCAGAGCTGATAAACCAACCAATCACAGTGGGGTATAGGACTCTTGGGGGCGTGACAATGACCGGGCATGAAAGCAGAAGAACATTTAGGGAAACCTAACAGGCCCCTCCCCGGACCGCATTAAGGAGTTCCTTACTTTCCTTTTTAGAACTCATTTATTGGCGTGTAATTGTTTGTGTTAAGTCCAAGTTCAGTCCAGATTTACTGACAATCATCTTCAATCATACTGAGGGTCTCAGCTGTTTGAGAGGAAGTGCTGCCAAGTGTCCAGCAGTAAGAAGACAAGAGAAACCGTGTTCAGAAGAACCATTAATGGAGGTTACAGAACTGTAGAATTGGAGTCTTCCTTTATGTTTAATAGTTATAATTCAACAGTCTTTACTGAACTGTGTTTATAAGGACGTTTAAATCAGAAAACAGCAGATCCAGAAGACTAAACAAACTGATTTAGGGAATTAGTATTACTGATTTATTTACCTATTAATTTTTTTATTTGGGTATTTTATTTTCTTTGAATGACAGTTTTATAAGTAAATTTTGTACAGAAAACTGTTAATGATAGAGTATAGTTAATGGTTCATGTTCCATACAAATTTATTGACTCGCAGACACTCACAAGTTGCGTGTGTGCGTTGAAGTTGCGGCCCTCCCTCAGCTAGACCCTGCCTTCTGTGGCCCCCAGGTAAAGTTGAGTTTGAGGCCCCCTGGTCTAGAGCAACGACAGGGTTTTGCTTTTTATCACAGGTCTAAACTTTGCTTTCACATATTTGCAAAATTTTTAAGATGGATCACATTTATGGAAATATCTGTTCTGTGCAGCCAGAACACTAGTTGAACATCAAATGAAAGGAGCTACTAAGCGTGTGCCTGGTACTCTTCTTTCAGGTTACAACATGATCCACTTCACTCCTCTGCAGACTTTAGGAGAGTCACGGTCCTGTTACTCCTTAGCTGATCAGCTGACTTTCAACCCCGACTTCAGCAAAGAAGGCCAGAAGTGCAGCTGGGAAGATGTGGGGGCTTTGGTGGAGAAGCTCAGGACGGAGTGGAATATGCTGTGCATCACTGATGTGGTGTACAACCACACAGGTGAGTTCAGATGACTGTTATGTCATGCTCTATTCATACAGGTCAGACCACATAGAAGACTCCTTCAGAATAAATCCTCTTGGTCAATCCTGGTTGTTGTTTGATGACTTTATTTGGTTAATGTCCTGTTAGCCCTTTAACTAATACCAAGCTTCTGAAATCTAAAGCTTTTCCAATCAAAAACATCTTCATAGGTCAGGTTCCTCTTATTTTTTTATCTGAGTATTCAGCAACATATACAGTGCAAAAGACATTCAAACATTTTTTTATAACCCAAAAAAACCCACCCTGTTGCACCATAAAAGAAAACATTCAATGCAATATACAAGAATTTTACTGATTAGAGTAACACTGTTACGCCTCTGAACTGGCTGCCAGACATTAAAAAACCCTGCAGTACAACCCTTCATTGAAAATCTGATTTTTCTCTAAGGTAAGATGGCACATGAGATCAACAAGATATTTCCTAAAAGTAGGGGGTTGTTTGTTTTTCCAGTGTAGGAGGATTAGCCTTCTGGCCAGAAGTGTAGTGAAAGCGATTACACTTTTGGATTCACTAGGAAGCCGCAGGGAGAACTCGGATACACCAAATATCGCAATTGAGGCCTCAGGAGCAATGTGAGTCCCCAATGCATCAGAAAGAAGTTTAAAAATGTTGTTCCAGAAGGCCCCCAGTGTCGGACAAAACCAAAACATATGTGACAGTGTACCTGGTTCCCTTTCACATCGATCACAATTAGCATTAAGGTCTGGTTTGATTTTAGCTAGCTTTACTTTGGACCAATGCAGTCTGTGAACCACCTTGAATTGTATAACCCCTAGAAGCAGCTTCAAACATGTTCTTTCTGCTTTGATGGTATTTCAGCAGCTTTAATCTGATGGATTTGTCTGTCAGAAACCAAACTCATTCTGTCTTCATCTGCACCAACCAGCGTGTCTCTGAATCAGCCACAAATCTCTTCATAGGACGATGATCACGCTAATGTTTCCCTGAATCATCAGAGGTTTTATAACTTTTTCAGGCCTTTCAGCAGCAGAGATCCTTTTTTTCCCATATTGGTTGAAAATTTGGGTCTGCTAAATAATGTGGAACGTCCTTCTTTAGTAGTTTTTCCTGAATTGAACTCACCTGCAAACTAATTATCACAGGAGTCTGAGATCCAAAGAGCCCAGAGACACAATATCATCCATGAGTTTCATTGAAAACCTAAGACTTTGATCATTTTGACACTTAAATACAATTAGCATCATTTTTAATGTGGAATGCACTGCAGTGGGGCTCAAGGACCCACACTAGATGTAGATCATTGCACCTCCCTGGGAATTGAACTCTGATTTCCCATGTGCCAGTCCTGCACCTTACCATCTGAGTTATCCAGAGGCTCCTCAGACTATCATGAATACATTCTGCATTTTTAAAAAGGGACATGATCGTGTTGATGGACGTATTTGAATCTTTTGTAACTGTCAGGAGTTCACAGAAGCTGGTTTAAAATCTCCTCCTAGAAAAGCTAGTGCTGTAAATGAGCTGCTGTGAAAGTCTAAAAGGTGGCAGAGAGGCTTGACTTACTGACTGCTGGGCTGACGGCAGGTCTCCACAAACCATCCTCAAGATATGAAATTGTTGAAGAAACTTGATCAGTTTTACCCTTACTCACTCCTAAAGCTTCTTCCTAAAGGACTGTTGGCTAAACTTGCCTGAACTATTTAATCTAAAGTGCATTTTGCCTCGTGGTAACTGAAAAATACCTCCATTAATTAACAGTGTTCATGAAATGCTCCCCCATTTCTGTGTTTTGTTCAGCTGCAAACAGTGTGTGGATAAAAGAACATCCAGAGTGTGGCTATAACCTGCTAAACTCTCCTCACCTGCGCCCCGCCTGGGTCCTGGACAGAGCTCTCTGGCATTTAACCACAGAGGTGGCAGAGGGCCGCTACAAAGACAGGGGACTTCCTGCTGACATCACCGATGAGAGCCATCTCAATGTGAGTACTGAGACATGTTCAGGGACTGGACTGTCTGAAGCCGGGCAGCCTGTCGTCTGAAGGTAGTAAACGTTGGGTAACCGATACGATGCTGCCAAAGCACTATGACAGAACAAAGCGCTCTGTTCTGTCATTCAGAGGTTTTTCAATGTAGCTGTTTGACCTTAAAGGCAGCTGAGCTCTGGAAAAGACAAAGAAATGCCACTGTGGCAGCAGCTGAAAGGACAAACAAGCTCACCTGCAGAAAAACGTCCTTTGACCATTTTTCTCCTCCAGAATATTGTCTGTGTTCAAATGAGCAGCTGACAAAGGAGTAGAGATCTGTGAGATGTGGCCGAGTCCCTGCCTTCTTGTTTCAGCTCTTTCTAATGGAACGCTCTTTCTGTCCTGTGTTTCTGAGTCAGGCCATCCGTGGCGTCTTCTGGCAGGATGTGGCTCCTCAGATCAAGCTGTGGGAGTTCTTCCAGGTTAAAGTGGAACTGGCTGTGGAGCAATTCAGAGTGCAGCTGCAAAAGGGTTTGTAACCCCCTTCAGATGACATTTATCACTGTTCAACCACAGATCAATGACTGTTGGGGCTCTAAAATGGAAAGAACAAAGCTTTAGCGATAAAATGTCTTGCTAAATGCTAACATGCCTGTAATTTTAAGGACAGTTATCAAATTTGCTTTGATAGTGGACATATTGGGGGAAAATCTATTGACCTCTCATGCCAAAAGGTTCTTTTAGGTAGCCGGGCGTTCTTGGGCTCTACCTTCTATTTTAGTTTTGGAAATTCTTGAAACAACCTGGAAATTTGCATTCTAAGTCATCTTGTGACAGTTTACAAAACTCTGGTTTCCTGAAAGAAAAAAGCAAATTTAGGGAGACAGAAAAATGAAAGCATCGTTTTCTTACGTCTATTTCTCTATATCAAGACACAATTTTCTCATTTAGTGTGCAACACAACCCTAATCTCAGATTGACTTCAGTCTGGGCAAAGAAACCAACTGAGGAATCTGACAGAGCTCAGTCAAACCTGAAGTTCATGACTTTCAAAAGTGTTGATTTGAGATTTGTGTCATGATTTGTTAGGCTTCAAGCCAGACCAAAGTAAGAGCGGAGGGAAAAAAGGCCTCAGCATAATCCAAGACCCCCAGTACCGTCGCTATGGAAACACAGTGGACATGGACTCTGCTCTGGAAACATTTGTACCTCACAGGTGAGAAGTTTAAAGTTACTATGTTTGTTGGACTATACAGCTCTGGAGTATAAGTCGCAGCTGCCAAAAAATGCAAAATAAAAATGGAAAAATCATTTGTTAATCGCACTGAAGTATAAGTCGCACTTTTGGTAGAAAAACGACTCCAGCAAGCCTGACGTTGAGGCTGCTTTCACTCAGAACATGGAGGTAACCAGTATCAGAGTACTCGCCATCTTGTACTCATCACTGCAAAATGGAGAAGAATGTTGGATTTGAACTACAGTGGGATAGTGTCTGGCCCGAGAATGGAAGGCCGAGAGTTCAAATCCAGGCCGTCATGCCAGAGACTGTAAAAGAATTGTCACACACCTGACGGCTAATCCAACTTTAAGTGTCGGAGAAGCTTCTCCTTTTCAAAGTAAAAGTGTCGAGGAAAAAAAGGGACATGAGGGTGTAAGGGGAGGGGATCGATCTGCAATGCCCTTTGGGGGTGGGGCTACCTGGCAGTGGTCCTCATCCTATTGGTTGCGGCACAGCTTTGTGCCCCTCCCCTTTTGGTTTTAATCTTCTTAAACATGGACATAACAGTCAGAAAGCAGGGATGTCGAAGGCACCCCAACCCCAGGCATGGACCAGGGCCTGGTTCATGCCTGGGGTTAGGGTGGGGGGTTACACAGAACTCCATGTTTGTCTGGGGCTGGGGGTCCCCTGGTGTGTCGGCAGGGCTGTTCTCTGGCTGGGCTGGAGCTTGCATCCTCTGTGCTCCTGGGCCCCCAGTTCTCCACCCCTGTGGCTGTTCTGCCAGTCCTGTTCTAGGTGCGTCGCTCGGTGGGTGGGTTCCATTGATCTGCTATCCTGTGGGGGTTTCTGGGGGGCCTCGGACCACTGCTGCTTTGGAGAGGGGTCATGGTGTGTGTGTGTGTGGGGGGGGGGCTCTCCCTGTGGTGTTAATTCACCTTTGCACTAATAGTATGTGTGACAGAATGAAGTGTGTGTGAGTCCATGTTTACCTGTTTGTGTGTGAAGATTTTTGGAGCCATTAGGTCTGTGACGTTTGCGTATGTGTGGACAGGCCCCGCCCCTTTTAGATTTATCACTGCAGTGACAGTAATAAATCTGCTTTGTGATTCTACACCCCCCTCCTTTAATCATCCTCCGCCCTTTTTTTTCCTCTTCTTTCTTTTGCATCCTTATTCCCCGCTCTAACATCCCTCTCTCCCTTTTTTTCCAACAAGAAATGTATGCAAACATAATTAATGCAAAAAGAGTTTAGCTTCAAATCCAAAAGCAGTTTAAACAAATATACACCTCGCATGTCAGAAGATTGACCTCCTATTGTAACAGAAACCCACGAGGCCGTCAGCTCTGATCTGTCTTCAGTTGCTTCACTAGGATTTGGGTAAACGTGCATGAACCCCATGAAGTGTATGTGTGACGTCCCAAACTGAGATGGTGTCGTGTCCTCCACAGCTCTTCCCCCCACCACATCGAGGAGTGCTGTGGTTGGCTGAGACAGAGACTGAATGAGCTGAATGACGAGCAGAAGCACATTGTGCATCAGCATCAGGAGCAGGTAATTCTCCATAATCAGGTTTCTCCTGCCAAACATCTCACATGTGGATGTAGTTATGGCAGGAGAATACCATAAATGCTGCACACATCCTCACACCACCGTCACTGACAGAATGCTCTTCTATCTGTACCTAAGCCTGGTTCCTGGAGCATCTCAGAAAACCAACGTTTTCTTCTTCTTCTGTGTCTCATCAGGCAGTTAACTGTGTTGTTGGAAATGTGGTGTACGAACGCTTGGCTGACCACGGCCCCAAACTGGGCCCTGTTAGCAGAAGACATCCTTTAGTTACCAGGTAATGGCTCACAGGGAAGCTGAGTGGTTTGATCAGAAACGCGTGTTTTTCCTTCCTAAATATGTCAACCGTACGATAAAACTGTGAACAATGTTTTAGACAACATGCAGACTGTTGGTGCCCTTATTATTACAGGGAAACCAACATGGATCCCTGAAATCAATGGATGTTATGAAAAGTAAAAAAGATCATCCAGAGATTGTTGAGGTCCGTGATCAGCTAAAGTCTCTTTCTCTAAAACAGGGGTGTCAAACTCATTTTGGTTCGGGGGCCACATTCAAGCCATCTGATCTTAAGTGGGCCGGACCATAACATAAAAGCAAAAAACAGCTTCTTTTTTTTTTTTTAACTCAATTGGAAAACATGCTTTAACCAACATGGTAGCCTATTCCCTTATTATTACACATTCATTCACAGAGGACAATGGATCTCAAATAAAATGCATTTCACTTAAAAAAAATTGGTTTATTCAATTTAACACAGACTGAATATTTTACATCTGACAGTGAATCAATCCATATAATAAACTCAAGAGGGGCTGCGGAAAAAAATTGAAACACCTGCCTAAAATGTAAATGTGCAAATCAATGAAATATTAAACTAAATGAAACTTGCTAACATTTGTAAATTTGTAGTTAACCCCCTTTCTCTCCTGAAACTTCATCCAGTTTTGATGGAATACTGCCCAAAAATCAGCTCAGCGAATGTCCCAGAGTAAACTCCTGTGAACCCTAAGCCTTATCCAGCTGAACCTCTTTGTCAGGAGCAGAGATATGCCGTCCTGGAAGTAACTCCGAGTGCACGACTGTGATGGAAACAGAACATTGCTTTTAAGATTCAGGAGTTCGGTTGGATCTTACAAAATTGTTTTGAAAGTGAAGCAGCTGAGCTGGTTTCTGGATCACTTCCAAAGTGTAGCTGAAGTTTAGCTTTAAATGACGGGTAAAATAGAAAAAATGGAAACTTCAGCAGGAATTCTACAAACGTATCAATTCACAGATAACATGGATTAATATCGAAGAATTCAGTTCACCTTTTTAACATTTAGAGGTTTTCTGTTGTTAAGTTAACACACTAGAATGACCCTCAGTGAGTATCTGCAGTGCTCATGGGAGTGTCACTATCCCATCCACGACTGGGTGTTGGTGGATGATTTTTTTTCTTCTTTTTTCTAAGGTATTTCACCTATCCATACGAGGACATGACTCTGGAGGAGGAGATGCAGCTTCTGGACCAACCAGATAAGATGCAGCACTTTTTGGCTCACAACGGTTGGGTGATGGACGATGATCCACTGCGCAATTTTGCTGAGCCAGGTAGACACAATAAACATCAGTGTGCTGATCGACGCCATCTCTGCAGTTGCACAACCTCTTCTATGCAATGCAAAGCTTTGATGGGTCATTGTGGGCAGGCTCCAACGTGTACCTGCGGCGTGAGCTGGTCTGCTGGGGTGACAGCGTCAAACTGCGCTATGGTAACGGACCTGAAGACTGTCCCTACCTGTGGGAACACATGAAGACGTACACTGAGATCACAGCCAAACACTTCCATGGAGTCCGGCTGGACAACTGCCACTCTACACCGCTGCATGTCGCCGAGGTGCGTCTTTAAACACCAACTTATCATCCAAAGTCTGGGCAGGTTCCTTATCGCTGAAGAACCTGGAACTCCCAGTAACGTTCACGCAGAACGCGATTCGTCAAGACAGGCCAGTTTCAATGTTAGTAGTACAGGTGTGATCTGAGGTCCTGAGCGACGGGCTCGGCGCTGGTTTGAGCGTCGCAGTGAAAATTCAAATACTTGAACTGTGGTGAGGTTGTCGTGTCAACCAATCGGGTACTCTGGTCAGGTTTGGGCACGTGGCCTTTTCAGTGACTTGATCAGAAAGTGAAGTTAAAAATTCAATATGGCAGATCGATGTGGGGGTTCTCGTTCGGAAGTTCCATCTGTCCATCCAGCTGTCTGTCCATCCATCCAGCTGTCTCTCCATCCATCTGCCCGTCAATCCATCCATCTGTCCGTCCGTCCATCCAGCTGTCTGTCCATCCATCTGCCCGTCAATCCATCCATCTGTCCGTCCGTCCATCCAGCTGTCTATCCATCCTTCTGTCCGTCCATCCATCCCTCTCAGGGGGGCAGGGTTGCTGGATCCTGTTCTGGCTACTGTTGGGTGGAAATAAGAAGAAAATCTCAAAGTTCAGGCCCTGCTCGGGTCGTCGGAACTTTGTGATATTCTTCTTATTTTCATCGAGACAAAAATAACAGAGGTCCCCAGAGTTTCTTCTTGTTTTTATTTTCCCCTCGGGTTATGGGGGACAGTAAGCCTTCAAACTGGGTCACAGAGAGACGGAAACACCGCATCATCTGAACATCATCCGGGTCATTCATGCATTGTGAATGAAATAAACACAGACTCCGCTCCAGGTAGAAATTAGGCTAAAAATATTTGGCCGTAGCTCCTCCCACACGCGGCTGTGGTGTCGAGCTATGAACACCTTTTCGTACAGGTGTCGAGTAGCGAGTTTGCCGCATGGCGACTCACAGGCAGCCAGCATGAATGTGTGTATGGCGTTCAGTGTGAACGCAGCTTTAGGTCGGCGTCTTCTTAAATGGCGACTACCAGAACCAGCCCATGAACGCCTCACTGATGACGGGTCTGCATCCTGACATGCTTTCAGTAACAGTGAAAACGGAACAGGACGGCTGGGATGGGACCAGTCTGAATTCCACAATGCTGGAACAGATTCATGGACTCTGGAAAAACATGAGGACAAACTGTTGCAGCTGCTGTTCTTCTCTCCCTGTCTGTGCTGCTGTTGTCCCGTCTGGTTCAGGCCATGTTAGATGCAGCCCGAGATGTTAGACCCAACCTGTATGTGATCGCTGAGCTGTTCACGGGCAGCGAGCGCATTGACAACGTGTTTGTCAACCAACTGGGACTCAGCAGTCTTATACGAGGTACATGCCTGTGTCTAACTGTGCTGTCTGTCTCTCTGTCTCTTTCTTCCTCGCACACACTCTTCTCCACATCTCTACTGTTTCTCTCCTCCACTGCATGGTGTGGTTGCTCTGAGGCCCTTCATTAACTGCCTGCAACCCCCCAAACACTGGCTATCCTCCGTCCGCCCTCCCTTTCTGTGGCTTTTCAGTCCATGCTAGGTGTGGCCCGAGGGGTGTGTCCTAACCTGTATGTGGTGGC
Organism: Oryzias sinensis; assembly: GCA_037389245.1. Classification (NCBI taxonomy): domain Eukaryota; kingdom Metazoa; phylum Chordata; class Actinopteri; order Beloniformes; family Adrianichthyidae; genus Oryzias; species Oryzias sinensis. The sequence goes on along the minus strand of CM074494.1, from coordinate 8,027,237 downwards.
CGAATTGTTTACTGGCAGCGAGGAGCTCGACAACATCTTTGTCACCAAGCTTGGGATCACATCGCTGATAAGAGGTGCAGTACTCTGCAATACTACACCACCATAAATACCCTCATCTGTGACACTCGCACACAAAGACACACACACATACACACGTTCTGTGATTGCTGCATGGCAGATGCTGTGGAGAAAGAAAACTCAAAATGCATCAGGCTGCAGGGATACAAGCGACGTCTCCCAAATGTTGTCCTGCATCGCTACAGATGACACTATCAGAAAGGTTCAGTTGCTGGTCTAGAAAGGGATCACAGCAGCCCCTCTCCCCCCTTCACAGAGGCCATGTCTGCACATGACAGCCATGAGGAAGGCCGGCTGGTTTACCGCTATGGAGGAGAGCCGGTCGGTGCCTTCGTTCAGCCCAGCCTCCGCCCTCTGGTGCCCTCTATCGCCCATGCAATGTTTCTGGATGTCACCCATGATAACGAGTGTCCCATACAGGTGAGTCTGTGGGCCCTGCCGTTTCCAGTCCGATTCCCTTTGCTTCTCTGAACCCCTGTGTCTTTGCAGCTACGCTCGGTTCTGGACTCTTTGCCCTCTTCTGCCATCGTCTCCATGGCCTGCTGTGCCACCGGCTCCACCCGAGGATATGATGAACTGGTGCCTCATCAGGTCATTTCAAACGTCTCGCTTCAGTTGCCATCAACAGAATTATGGACATCTTTGCATATTATGCACTAGCAGACTCAAATTTTTCATTTTACTGTTTATACTTGGTTATAGCATTTGTTAGATTTGTAATATTTGTTTGACTTTTCCGTATAGAACTTTTAGTTGATTAGCCACAAAATCAGTCTGAGATGACTGGACTCATCGGCTTCCCTCTGTGAGACAGTCTGTGCCTCAATGTGGCTAAAGGAGAGACGCTGCTGCAGAGACATGTCAGCTGTTGGGACAGCTGGACCTGCTTTTGAAGAAAGGGACGCTGCTTTTGGGATGCAGCCGTGGAAGTTTATGATGGGAGCCGTGGATCAGTGGGAGCGTAAAAGCAGACAAAACGAGGACTCTGAGGTGTTCCTGTCCTGCTGAAGGAACACGGTAGTTCTCTTTGGTAGCTTAGCAGCAGGGCCAGGGTCAGGCTGCACAGAGCCGTTTGGGGTTTTCTGAGTTCCCGTCTTCATTGGCTGCGTGTTCCTCCTTCTTTAACAACCTGTTTATGTAAATGTCAAAGCATCATGACCCAGGTTGGTCTTTCTTGTTTTAACGCAAGCACTTGGATCAGTGTTGAAGTGCTGATGGTGGGACTGTGTTCACATCAGAACATGGATGTAGCTGCTTGTTTGTGTGGATTACAGATATCTGTGGTCAAAGAGGAGAGGTTGTACCCCAAATGGAACCCCGCAGCAGCCCCCTCCTCCACTGGGGAAGTTGGACCCCAGACTGGCATCATTGCTGGGAAGCGGGCTCTGAATAAACTGCATCAGGAACTAGCAGCACAGGGATTCGTGCAGGTATGATGCCACTGAAAGCAGCTTTCCTGCTGCTTGACATGTAAACACCACAGCTGAAATGTCGGCTTCTTGCATTTGTGTTTGTGGTTTTAGACCAACCTCACTGTCTTCTCACCGTCTTCAGGTCTACGTAGACCAGGTGGATGCAGATATTGTTGCAATTACCCGTCACTGTCCCAGTACACACCAGTCTGTTGTCACAGTGAGCAGAACAGCCTTCTGGAAGCCCCAAACCCACCAGTATGACAGCAACGTTGCCCCCATGTTCATACCGGGTATGCCATCCTCTCTGTTGATTCTGTGGCAGTGGTTCGGGCTGCAGCTTCCCTTTCGGTTTGACCTTCCTCATCTGGCAGATTCTCTAAAGGAGCTGTTCCTCCTCTGTGTGTCTGCAGGACAAATCGAAGAAATAATTCTGGAGGCAAGAACGGTGGAGAGGAATGCTGGGACATATAAGGAGGATGCCAAATACATCAACGGCATGCTGGAGTACACCGTGGAAATAAAGGAACATATACCGGTAAAATGCTTTGGATCTGTATAGTAATACACGGGACTACTACAGTAATACACGGGACTACTACAGTAATACACGGGACTACTACAGTAATACACGGGACTACTACAGTAATACACAGGACTGTTACAGTAATACAAAGGACTAGTACGGTAATACACAGGACTATTACAGTAATACACGGGACTACTACAGTAATACACAGGACTATTACAGTAATACACGGGACTACTACAGTAATACACGGGACTACTACGGTAATACACAGGACTGTTACAGTAATACACAGGACTGTTACAGTAATACACAGGACTGGCACAGTAATACACAAAACTATTATAGTAATGGTGCTTTTTAATAACTGTATCATAACGTTTGCTTGTGTTGCAGTTTGTGAGCCCAGAATAAGAGACTGATGGCCACACAATGACACAGTCCTCCATAATCAAGGTGGCAGTGATTAATCACAGCTTCCTCTCATAATTCTGCAGATCAGTCAGAGTACGGTGGTGAAACACAGTGGAGTCACGTCCAAAGGCCGGTCCGAGTTTGTGCAGGAAATCCATTTCCAGAAGCTGACACCTGGCAGCGTCATCTCCTTCAGGTATTAAACAGACAACGGTGGGCTGTTCATTCATTCACATGCTAAAAAGGTTATAACTCAAGTTTGAGTCAAACAATAACAGAACTGCCGCACCTGCCCTCCTCACTTGAGTTTGGGGGATGGTGAAGACAAATCAGTTCTGTCATTTTTGAGAAAAGAAAGTCCTTATTCTCCTGGAACATACTAGGAAATACTATCGTTTTTTTCTGAGATGAAAAATGGAACCGTTGCTTTGAAGCAGGTTTTCAGCTGCTTGGCTCTCACCTGACCAGCTATAGCGGCTCCAAACCCTGGACTATCCAAAAGGAGACGTGAAAAAAGGCCTTTCAGCTAAAGCTAAACGGCTTGTTTCAAGGCTGCGCCACACAGCAACTACTTACATTTGGGCATTTTCCACGTATGAACTTTCAGTCATTCTTGATCCGTGCGTGATTTTCGTCATTCATACGTGTTTCTTGTGTTCGTCGATGTGCACAGATGTCCCTCGAGGGTTTCGGCTGACGACTTTTTACATGAATTCGGTTTTGAGCTGTTCAGAATTTTTGGTCGGTTGAGAATTACGCATTTACACGTATTTCACATAGTTTATTCACAATTACTACATAAATCTTACACAGTTGTGCATGATTTTTGTGAGACACACAAATTTGTGTCTTTCCATGACCGTTCCAGGTATGTCTAATGGACTTTTCGTTCATGTAAAACTGATGTATAACTTTTACATCTGTAAACGGCGCACATATCACGTTCAGATTAGGTAATTGATGCTCGAATCACTAATGAATTGCACGTAAATCACACAATAATAACACACGGATCATGCACTATTGGCATATTGTGTGATAAGAATATAAATCAGCCGATCTTTCACCCGTCCAGCAGTCTAGACTGAGTTGGGGGTCTCCTACTCCCCTCTGTGGGGATGTCAGGTCTCTCACGGGGCTTCCCCTTGTGGGAAGACGGGTCGTGTCCCCTCCCCCAAGGGGAATCCGTCAGTTAAATCAGAACAAAACTTTTGTGAGGGCCCGCGGCGGGCGCTGACCATGGTGCTAAGGTGATTTCTGGTCCCTGCTCTGGATGTCACAGTGAAGACATTCAGTGTAGCATCTTTGTGAAGTGAAGCAGTTTAGCTCAGGCAGCAGAGCAGGTTTGACCAACAACCGAAGGGTTGGCGGATCGATCCCCGCTCTCCCCAGCCAGCTGCCGCCCCCCCCTCGAGCGCGGCCAGCCTGCAGTTTACCGCTCCCCCCAGGGGAGGGGTCAAATGCGGAGAAAGAATGTCCCCATTGTGGGATAAATAAAGTAAAATTATTATTATTATTATCTTCTCGTACGTGTTATTAGATCTACATTCTTTTAACTGAACTATGGTAAAAACCCAGCATGCACAGGTGCTTAAGTGCTAGTGACATTCATTTCATGACAGTTAAGGTGGTAACCTCAACCTGCTGAATCCTTTCATTGTTTTTTTATGTTGTGATATTTATCATGTTTATGTTGTGGTGGGACTCCTCCCTTTATCAAAAAAGCCAAAATAAAAACAGAATAAAGGATTGACTTTTGTCTGCTCAACAGGGTCAGTTTGGACCCCAAAGCACAAAAGCTGGTGGGAGTCTTGAGGTATTATCTGTCCCAGTTCAGCCCAAAGTACAAGAGGGGCAGTGTGCCAGATGAAAACCCGCCTCCGGCTCTGCAGAAGCCCCTGGCTCAGTGAGTATTCCCCCTTATGTCGACACCTAATCTGAAAAGCATTGGGATTTATACTCTTGACAATTGGAGTTATTGAACACCCATCCACTGGAAAATAGAATTATCAACATGTGAAAATGAGCAATGGTCTGCAAAGAAAAAATAAAGGTTTGTTGTTTAATTAGGTCAGAATTGTAAGCAGTGCTCCAGTTAAAATGGTTAATCACAGTTACTGCATTTCTAGTTTACCTTTTTTCAGTTCTAAAATTAAACGTCACAAATGCTTCAGAAGTTTAAACATCATCTCCTCTCTAACCGCCTGGTGGGATTTTCTTAAACAACCTCACATAATTCCCATGCAAACTCACCCCCATTTGGAACAACCCTGACTTATTAATTAACAAAGACATGATTCATTTTGCTTCCCCACCTCTCTTCCTTTTTACTCTCTTCCACCCCTCCCTCACATTTTTCCTCTCTCCCTCCCCACACACACTAAATGTAACAAATAAATAAAAATAATTAAAAAAAGGGGGTTTATCCAAATTGACACTCTGGTTTTCGAAGATATATAACCTCTTTTTGTGATAGTAAAACCTGTCCAACACAAAAGGCCTTCAGCTCTCATCTGTTTGCTCAGCTGTTGGACAGAACAAGTAAAGAAAAATAAAATAATAAGACATGACCTTTCTTTGCCGGTTGGGAAGAATTTCACCAATGCTGAGAGACAAACCCGTTCTCTTTTTGGTTTGAACTGAAGCCTGAAAGAACAGAGATACTTTGACCTTCAGAAGCAGTTTCTGATGTTGAGCCATGAAGTGCAGCATGGTAGACCTGTGTGCATCTCTTCACCTGTACGACTAAAGAAACCAAACAGGCAAACAAACACACGTGTATAGAATCCATTAGGTCAAAGACTAGACTGTAAAACATTTATTTTAGATCTTTTCTAACTATCTGGAACAAACATAAAGTGTTTTGGTTGGACTCTCATTGAAAAACCATCCCAGTAAAGATTTTCACTCTTCCATACGTTATGCTAATAAAAACAAATGGAAGAAAACTGCTTTATGGCTGCAAAACTGTCCATTAGAAATAATAATATTGGGAAATGTAAATGAGGTTGACTTGATTCAGTCAGAATGTATTACAGTTTTATTAGAGACTGTAATAATTGACATAAATAAACGTAAAAAGGAAGATTCTTCTTGATTTTTCTTTTTCTTAAACAGTGAATTTTCTTTTTTAAATGCAAGACATCATCTAATGCAGTCATGTTGATGATACTGTTTTAGTCTTTTACCTTCCGATAAAGTTCTGTTCTGGGAAGAGGAGGATGAGAGCTGCTGGTGCTGAAGCTGTTTGTTCCACAGGCTGATGTCCAAGCTGACTCTGGCAGATATGAACATCCTGCTGTTTCGCTGCGAGTCAGAGGAACAAGAGGATGGAGGAGGAAGTTACAGCATCCCGGGCTGGGAGAGCCTGAAGTATGCTGGACTGCAAGGTACATGAAGAAAGTCTGTCTTCTCAGAGGGATCTCTGGGTAGTGTAGGTCATAGACTGTGTGTCCACAGGTTTGATGTCGGTGTTGGCGAACATCCGCTCGAGCAACGACCTTGGTCATCCTTTATGTGCCAACCTCAGAGAGGGAGACTGGCTGAGCGACTATGTCTTCAAAAGGCTGATTAACCGAGACGGGCCGCTGTCACAGGTCAGGCTCTGGTGACTCGGATGCTTGTGTTACTCAGGTTGCAGATGGCTAAACGCCATCAGATTTTTAGCTGGGTGGCTTTTAAAGACCTCAGAGAAGTGTGGGTGAAGCATCTTTGGTTGTTGAGGGTCTGTGGCGCTGTTGGCAGGTGGGCCAGTGGCTGGGGGCCATGTTTGACTATCTGAAGCACATCCCACGCTACCTCGTCCCTTGCTACTTTGATGCCATCCTGGTGTCCACCTACACCACAGCCCTGGACTCCACTTTCAAGCTAATGTCGGGGTAAGACATGTTCACTTCCATCTGCTTAACCCTTGTGCTATCTTAGATGACCCCACCCTTACATTGACGTGTTCTCCCTACCATGACAAAGGTGGATAAAGGTGGAAAGATTTCATGTAATCCATGGACACCAGTGAGGTTCACAAATAATTGAAGAAAAAAGGTTCAGAGCACTGTCTAGTGGGTCTAGATGACCCAACTCCCAACGTCAAAGTGCCTAGGATAGCACAAAGGAAAAAGGAGCAACACTTGCAGTCCTGTTGATGTAACTGCTAAGTCACTAGAACCTGTTGGCTTCATCACTAAGTGGCTTACAAGCTGCTCCACCTCCAATGTCAACAATCTAACTTACCAACACCAATAAAAGCCCTTTTCATCTCTGGACTTTAATATCCAGTACCACCGTTTCAGGAGGACACTTTTATCCAGGTGCATAAAAATCTCTCAAAATCCAGTGTGACCTTCATGGAGAAGTGTCCCAAAAACTGCACGCCTTCATCATTCCTCCTCCAGAACCTGCTCAGCAGTCAAGGCTGGGCTTCAGTAGCAACCATTTTTACTGACCAACACTGGATCAGTTCTATAACTGCCCATCCAGTACCGGGGGTTTAGTACGGGAGTGTGTCCGTTCACCTGGTAATTTCCCGTCCGTCCGTGAGCAGAACCGTTGGGTTCTTCAGTCTCCAGTGCTCACGGAGCAAACCGTGCGGGGCAGAAGTGACCAGGATGCCACAGGTGAACGCACCTTTCTCCAAGCACCTCTTGTCTCTGTCTCAACACAGTTTTGTTCAGAACGGCTCCAGCTTTGTGCGCCACCTGGCACTGGGCTCGGTCCAGATGTGCGGTGCGGGACGCTTCCCCGCTCTCCCCCCGATTTCAGAGAAGCTGAGCGACGTGCCGTTTCGCCTCAGCGCCATCACAGGGAAGAAGGAGCAGTGCTGCGTGTCGATGGCTGCAGGTCTTCAAATCATTTCCAGGCACTTTGGAAGACTTCAGGGTTTTTGTCACTCTCACCCATTTACTGGCCTTCCTTCAGGCCTGCCTCACTTCTCTGCTGGGATTTTCCGTTGCTGGGGGAGAGACACCTTCATCGCCCTCAGAGGACTGATGCTGATCACAGGGAGGCACGCTGAGGCTCGGTATGTGTGCTCCAAGACATGCTGGACCAGCGCCGTCTGCACCAAGCTCCCTTTCCAGTGCTGATAACCTCCCCTTTGTTTCTGCAGGAACATCATTCTGGCGTTTGCGGGAACTTTGCGTCACGGTTTGATTCCCAACCTGCTGGGAGAAGGTCGCTCTGCCAGATACAACTGTCGAGATGCAGTGTGGTGGTGGCTTCAGTGCATCCAGGTATTCAAACTTAAAAGAAGACTTTATCCTGCAGTGAGAAACATCCAGCAGGAGACAAACATCTTTCAGTGTAAAGAGAGATAGAAAAGTGTTTGAGCTTCTTCAATGACCGTTTCTTAGCTCTAGGTAGAGTAAAGATGATCCTATCAGTGTTTTTACCAGAATTCAGAATTAATTCAAACCACAACTTTACTTTTCTGCACAGAACTTTCAAATGTGTTTTTCTGGGGGTCTTCCAGTGAGGTGGATGCAGTCCAAGGCTTTATTCAGACTGGACTCATTTGATCTGCTTTAAGTGAACCAGAGTTTGTTTCCCCCGATAAACCAGAACTAGTTTTCAGTCTGAATACACCAAAATGGACCCTGGTCAGGGACCAAGAACCGCTCTCTGACACATCTTTGGAAGTCCAATCAGACTGAGATTTGGTTTTCTTTGCCTCTCCTCTGGCTCTCAACTGGCTCTCCTCTGGCTCTCCTCTGGCTCTCCTCTGGCTCTCCACTGGCTCTCCTCTGGCTCTCCACTGGCTCTCCTCTGGCTCTCCTCTGGCTCTCCTCTGGCTCTCCACTGGCTCTCCTCTGCCTCTCCTCTGCCTCTCCTCTGCCTCTCCTCTGGCTCTCCTCTGGCTCTCCACTGGCTCTCCTCTGCCTCTCCTCTGGCTCTCCACTGGCTCTCCACTGGTTCTCAACTGGCTCTCCTCTGGCTCTCCTTTGCCTTTCTACTGGCTCTCAACTGGCTCTCCTCTGGCTCTCCTCTGCCTCTCCTCTGGCTCTCCTCTGGCTCTCCACTGGTTCTCCTCTGGCTCTCCACTGGCTCTCCACTGGCTCTCCACTGGTTCTCCACTGGCTCTCCACTGGCTCTCCACTGGTTCTCCTCTGGCTCTCCACTGGCTCTCCACTGGCTCTCCACTGGCTCTCCTCTGGCTCTCCACTGGCTCTCCACTGGCTCTCCTCTGGCTCTCCTCTGCCTTTCTACTGGCTCTCCTCTGGCTCTCCTCTGCCTTTCTACTGGCTCTCCACTGGCTCTCCTCTGGCTCTCCTCTGCCTCTCCTCTGCCTTTCTACTGCCTCTCCTCTGCCTCTCCTCTAACTGTCCTGCAGGACTACACCAACCACGTTCCAGACGGACAACAGATCCTCAGCTGCCCAGTCACACGCATGTACCCAACTGATGACTGTGAGCCCTGTGGACCTGGAGAGGTGGTGCGTGTGCACACACACTCGAGACATGAAACTTCCACACAGTCGGCAGTTCAGTCGTTTTCATGAACGTTTGTTACGCTGCCATGGTTTCCATAAAGGTCTGCATGCAAACATTCACATGCTCATCATGTTCACTTCATGCTTTTGTGTAGGAGCAGCCTCTGCACGATGTCATCCAGGAGGCTCTGCAGCGCCACCTGGAGGGAATTTCTTTCAGAGAGAGAAATGCTGGACCCAAGATCGACATGCACATGCGTGATGAAGGTGGAGTAGTGTGTGTGTGTGTGTGTGTGTGTGTGTGTGTGTGTGTGTGTGTGTGTGTGTGTGTGTGTGTGTGTGTGTGTGTGTGTGTGTGTGTGTGTGGGTGTGTGTGTGTGTGTGTGTGTGTGTGGGTGTGTGGGTGTGTGGGTGTGTGGGTGTGTGGGTGTGTGTGTGTGTGTGTGGGTGTGTGTGTGGGTGTGTGTGTGTGTGTGTGTGAGTGGGTGTGGGTGTGTGTCTGTATTAAAAACATTTCAGCAAATGAAATGAGAACAAAATAAAATGCAATAATAATTTAGTGATTTCTTTTGATTGGGATGCCAAAGTAATCTTTACAATATTATTGTTTTAGACTTGGAATGTGTCACATGATTCCTGAGTTTTCTTATGTTACCTATTTCTGATTTCACTTTTTAGATGAGGGACAATATGCAGCAGTAATAAATGCAAATGATATTTGTGTTAGTTAAAAGCAGCAGCAACATCCAACATCCAAGTAACATCCATCAAAATAAACACAGTGTAACAATTTCCTCTATCTTACTGCAGAGGAAGAGTACAATAAAGCAAAATATTACCTGCTTTGAAAAAAGAAAAGGCGTGTGCAACTTAACATAAACATAGAAAATCCAGCAGTCTCACTTTGTTTTAGGCGTTTTAGTAACTTTTAACAGGCCTTAAACATATCACCCAGCAAAATACACCCCCAACACCATATAAATATATTCACACACATTAATTCCAAGTGTCTCTGTTCAAAACTAAAGTTTGATGTAAATGAGTTCGTTTTTCAGTCTCTCAGTCCCAGCAATGCATTGCGTTTAACCCAAACAAAACAAACAGGCTCGATCTCACCGGCTTTCCGTCAGTCCTTGGCGTGTAGATTCCATGAGAGGAAAAAAAAGAAGAGGAAAAAACCCACGCGTTAATCTGTCCACCAGGAAAGGAAAAAGTAATCCAGGGTGTAGAGCTTGAAGTGGAGCGGCTCTGGAACATACAGTGTCGTCCTCAGACACGGCTCTCTCTTTTCCCGGGAAACGTAGTTTTTAAAACAACAGCTGTTTTCCCACGTTGCAGCCCGTGTCATTGGAAGCTCCGCCCCCTCGTAGACAGAGTTCTTCTTAAAGGCGCATGCTGCCTTTACTTATGCCCGTTCAAAACAGTCACAAATGTAAATCATAAGAGTCCCACACTAAACAGCTAATGCCATAATATTTTCATCAGCATGTGAAGCATATATTTTGCCCCTGCAGGGATTTATAGCAAAATATTTAATAACTGTTCATCATGCTGTTTGTGGCAGTGTCACAACAGACCATCCAGGGGAGAGGCCGGCGTGTCTCAGGTGGACCAGATCAGTCTCAACGGAAACACATGAATGAGTGTTTGGGTCTATGAGAACACAAATGTGGCTCAGTTTAGTTTAAAAAGGCTGAAGATGACCGAGAGCAGAAAGAGGATGTTCCAGGCTTACAGACGGCCAATGGCGGGGCTTGTTTCTGTTTTCCAGGGTTCACGGTGGAGGCTAAAGTGGACCAGGCCACTGGATTTGTGATGGGGGGGAACCGCTTCAACTGTGGGACATGGATGGACAAAATGGGGGAGAGCGACAGAGCGCGGAACAAAGGGATGCCCGCAACTCCCAGGTCAGGCGTCACGGAAACGACGGGACAGGTTGTCAAAAACGGCACCAAAAAAAAAGGCACCGCCTCCGTTAGTTTGTTTTTAGCTGTCAGCAGGGAATGATCCAACCGCGCTGATGCTGCCTGGTCACCTCTTAGTTTGCATTTGCCCCAGGAAAGGTCAAAGGTTAACAATAAGGATGCCAATTTCCCAGAATCCTGAAGTTGTGTGTTTACTGGAATCAGCAGCCAAAGTCTCTGAAGCGTCAGCAAACGTTGCTGTGGGGGAAAAATAAAAAAAAGAAGTGCTGCTGATGAAAGGAAGAATCCAGAAACGAGCGGAGCCCCCTTCCTTTGAAGGAGAGAACAAAACTTTGCAGTTTTGGATGACATGCGTGCTTCTAAATGCAAAGCAACATCTGAAAGGAAGTTTTGACATTTTCTACAAGTTAAAAATTAGTTTACACAGTTTTTGGAAAAAAATTTAGGAATTTCAAATCAATATTTGTGTAAATAAACGTTTAGGGATAAAAAGTGTTTTTCAACTGTGTAGATTTTCTGGCTTCAAGCTGAATTGTTTTGTAAAAATAGAAATAAAAAGGCTTTTTTTTCTATTACAAAATCATAAAATGCTCATATTTATTGATTTTTAATTTAATTCAGAACGTCTCCTGTAGGTATAAAAGGACAGTTTAGGGAACCTTTACAATCCAGTGGGCTCTGCGGTTGGTAGTTTGATTCCTGAGTCCTGATCCCTCTGGTAGAAGATGAGAGTTACAGAAATGTGATAAGGTCAAAGGTCAGATTGACTCCCTGAGTTTGAGTCAGAAAACCTTGTTTTGCTGTTTCTAAACGGTGCTCAGTGGCTGGTCTGCTCTGATGAAGCAGCACTTCATCACTCATGTCCTGATGCTCTTGGCCAGAAATGTGATGAAGGATCCAGGAATGTTCCAACTCCAGATGAATCCTGCTGAATCAGCAGTTTTTAAAAGAGCAGAACCCTTTCAGCAACCACACCTCAAACGTTCTGGAATCAGAAACATCGTTAAGATAACCGCTCGTGAATTTTTGAAGGGAAGGTTGATGCTCCACTGCTGACGGGACTTGAAAGACATTTTCCCGCCGTGTTGTAGCGCAGCGGAGACCTGACCGCTCTGGGTTTGTTTGCAGAGACGGAGCCGCCGTGGAGATCGTCGGCCTCAGCAAGTCGGCGGTCCGTTGGCTTGTGGAGCTCCACGCCAAAGGACTGTTCCCCTACGATGGAGCTAACGTCCACAGAGACGGTACGCACTCACTCACGCAGCGAGCATCGCCACAGAGCGACTATGTCACGGTGTCTGCTGTGTTCCAGGTAAAGAGGTGTTCATCTCGTACGCTCAGTGGAACCAGCAGCTCCAGCAGTCCTTTGAAGCAGAGTTCTGGGTGCCTGAGAATCCCGCTGATCCAAATGAAAAGCACCCTGAGCTGGTGCATAAGAGAGGCATTTATAAGGACAGCTACGGAGCTTCCAGCCCCTGGTGTGACTACCAGCTGAGACCCAATTTCCCCATCGCCATGGTGGTGGTGAGCCGAAGCCTCAAACGGTTTGTGAGTGGTTCCGGAGCGGAGCTCTGAGCCGAGCGTGTGTTTGTGCCACAGGCTCCAGAGATGTTCACACCGGAGAGGGCCTGGAAGGCTCTGGAGGTCGCCGAGAAGAAACTGCTGGGACCACTGGGAATGAAAACGCTGGACCCTGAGTAATGATGGAGGACACAGCCCTGCTTCTCTCTGGACGCCGTTTCTGCTCAGTCTAAAAGTCTCTTTGTTTGTCTCAGTGATATGGTGTACTGCGGTGTTTACGACAACGCTCTGGACAACGACAACTACAACCTGGCCAAAGGCTTCAACTACCATCAGGGACCGGTGAGTAAAAAGTAGAATAATCAAGAACGTACTGGGTTCAGTAAGTCCAGGTTATTTCTGGAGGCTGAGCTTTCATGGGCCTGAAATATTTTAGGCAGTGAAGCATTCAAAGCCTTTAGGATGGTGGCTTTGGTTCCAGAGCCTCATCTATGAAAGATCTCTCTGCCGGTTCTGAAAAGTCCAAAAGAAAGACTAATATACCAAGCTTTTTGTGTGAACCGAAGACTTCCCCGCCGCGTCTTCGATGTTTGTGCTTACATGTGGTCTCTGACGGCCGTCCACGTGTCCTGGTGGCTCAGCATCTACAGAAAAAACCTGCAGACTCCAAGGGAGTCCAGAAACGTGTGACGCAGGAAGAGACTCTGCAGTCACAGTGCTCTTCTCTGTCCGTGCACAGGAGTGGCTGTGGCCAGTCGGCTACTTCCTGCGGGCTAAACTCTACTTCGCCAAGAAGCTTGGAGAGGACACCTACAGCAAGACGATGACGCTGGTGAAAAATGTCTTATCCCAGCACTACACTCACCTGGAGAGGTAAGCAGGGCTTTTCCCACCAGTGCAGAACATTTTTTGAGGGTTTTTTACTGGACCTGCAGACAGATGCTGCTGTTCAGACCTGGGGCACATTCATCCTCCTCTTCCTCAGCCTTCAGTCCAGTTCTCCTGGTTTCCCCACACAGAAACGAGGCTGCATTTCTGCTGCATCTAACCTGAGACCGCAGCAGCATGAAAGAAGTCCTCTGCACCTATAAGGGTGGGGGGGGCAAATGTCCAGACTGGGTGGGAGTCGGGGTGGCCCCAGCAGGGAAGATAAAGGGGTGGAACAGCGGCTGAAGCTGGTAGCCTGGGCGCTCTGAGGCCAGCCGCTTTAACAAGGAGAAGGGAGACTGGGAGGTGGTTCCACCAAAGCTTTGCTATAGGGGAATTCAACCAGGAACCCCCAGGAACACTGCTGGCTGAGAGGGAGGGGCTCTGTTCAGGAAATATGGCAGTATAAGCTTTATTAAAACCCAGATGAAATCATTGAACTGCTGAGAGCTGCAGACACTGAAGAAAAGCTGAAGCTGGAGGAGAGAAGATCTTGACTGGTCCTCAGAACTCTGGCTGCAGCTTTACAGAACGATCTAGAAGGAACAAATGCTGTCAATCCATTTAGACCACGGTGAATTCTCGACTCTGATTGGCTGCTGGCCGTGCATTAAAACTGATGTACGTCTAAAAAAGTAGTTCCGGTCACATAGCTTAAATGTTCTGTATCACTGCTCTGGCTTCTTTCAAACAAACTTTTTCTTCATCATCTGGACAAAAACGAGCGGTGAGGGGAGAACTTTCTCTCTGAACTGATGCTTCATTCAACCCATCGTGACCATCAGCATAGATCTCGCTTTCCTTTGCCGCTGCAGTCCAGGTCCACACCACGAATCAAATAGTCCACTTTTTGTGAAAAAACGATCCAAATCAGAAAAATAATAAGAACAAAGGACTAAAAACTGGTTGAATATCTATTTTCTTTTGTAAAAGGCCGTGGTATAAGTGGGTTAATGACCTTCAACGTGCACAAATTAACGGACGAAACGGAAGCACTCCGCTTTGCGTCTGACGGTTCAGGCTTCCACGGCGTGCGTTAATTTCTGATAATTGCGAGCATCATCGCTTAAATAAAAAAAGATTCTGATGTCAGAAATGTTGTAGAGGAGGAAAAAAAAGCAGATGAAAGGCTTGATGTATGTGAGGGCTAAAAGCCAAGTCTTCTTCAGAAGGGACTTGTGAGGCTTCTGGGAGCTGGACTGAAGACCACATGACCATCCAGAGTGAACACATGAACTATGAGTTGACCTCTAAAATGTCCAGGTCAAAGAGGAACAACCTCTGCTTTAGGACTGGACAAGGACAGAGTGTAGAGGTTATTTAGTCGTTTCATGATCAGACACAGAAACGGTCTGAGGAGACGTACCTGTAGACATACCTGCACACAAACCTGCAGGTTTAACGCAGACGTACCCTCAGGCATACCTTGGAGAGGATTAGAAATCTGTCAAGAATGTCGTTTCTGACTCTCAGAATTCAATCAATTCTTCCCAAAGTTCTGGTGCAGGTCTGAAAGAGAAAAGAGGATTGAGATCATCAGAACCTCCAGATTCAAAAACCTGCTCTGGTTTGGCCCGTCTCTAGCCTGACCTTTAACCTTTAACCTGTTCCATTGACCAACAGTTAGTCTGGAACAGGTGAGACTGCAGCTGCAGCCAGACTTTTCAGGAATATTCTCCAGGTCTGAAAGCAGGAAACCAGTTGAAGGAACCTCTAAAATCTCACACTTTCTGTTATTTGCAGTGACGTGTTCTCGTGTGATGTGACTTTTACTCTTTGCCGTGAGGTGATGGGAGAACTTCTGCCTCCTCAGGTCTCCATGGAAGGGCCTGCCAGAGCTGACCAATGAGAACGGCCAGCACTGTCCATTCAGCTGTGAGACGCAGGCCTGGTCCATCGCCACGGTGCTGGAGGTCCTCTTTGACCTGTAGGGCGAGATGCGGGACGGCCGAGGCTTGAACCCCACGCCGCCTCAACGCGATTTTACATTAGAGTTTCCCTTCTTCTGTCCTGTGCCCTGAGGGGGGGGGCTATGAGAGGAATAAAACCATCAGAGGGATAACATGTCTGTTTGGTCCCGCCTCCTTCAGAAACAACAACTCCAGCTGTTTCCTTCTGTCCACATCATTTCCCACAAAACGCAGAACTTCACTTCCACTGATCCTGGCTGTCACTCAGAACAGGCCCGTCCTTTTGGACCTTCCAACCAGCGTGCACGCTCTTGTCTGCTCTGTTTGACCGTCTTTGCTTTGGTCACCCATAACATCTTGGACTTTGGTTCCTGCAGCCTTTGGTTCCTGCCTGATGGCAGCAGGAACTTCTCTGAAAAAGGACCTGCTATCTTAAGGAAAAGCGGCGCCGGCTGCTGTAACCATGGCGATCGGTGTCTGCGTGCTCTGCTGCCTCTGGCAGCTCTGCCTGCAGCTGCGCAGCGTCTGAACTCATCGCTCCTTCACATTTCATCATTTCTAACATCACAACACCTTTTGGGTTCTGGGGAGAACCCCCTCCTCCGTCCTTATTTTAGAAAAAGACTGAGAGCTCCTCTTGAAGACAGATGGCAGCTGAGATCAGTGAAGCTGAGAGAGAGACTGAGCTCGTTTAGAAAACTGTTAAAGAAGTTGATTGATGCCCTTTTGACTTCATTGAGTTGAATTCTTAGTTGCTGATAATCTGAGTCGTGTGATGCTGGCCCTTTAAGAAAAACTGACCACGGTTATGTCTGAATTCCTTCCCTATTCACTATGTAGCGCGTTGGACATTTTGCAGAGCGGTCCAAAATCCAGTGCCCTGGAAATTCATCCATGTACATCCATGCTCTCTAGATCGGCTAATGTAGACCAATTTTGGCCAAAAAACATTCATCGTCTTCTGTTTTGTCCCTTTCGGGGTCGTGGGGCTGCTGGAGCCTATCCCTGCCACTTGTGGGAAAAGGCAGGGTATTTAAATGTATTTTTTTTTAAATGGACCATTTTTAGAGTATTAGACCATTTTTATCTTCAGAAGACAGTGGACTCATAAATAATTGTCACAAAACGCTCATATCAATTAGATTTTAACTTTGTTAAATCGATGACGTCATATCCACTATTTAAAAAAGTAGTGAGCTTGGTGCCCGAATTACTTTTAAAGTTCAGGGCACTACATAATTTTTTGTATTTAGGGGTTAGGGCGGGAATTCAGACACAACCTTTATCTGGTTCTGTTTACGTGTTTTCATTGAAATACAAGATCAGAAAAGTCTAAAGGACGTTGAGTTTATCGCCACTCTGTCTGAAGGTTGTGGGATGTTCAGCTGAGTCGGTGGTCCAGGATCTTCCCTCCCACTGGGGGAGCCTGTGTGAGTCGCATCACCTTAATAGAAGCTAGTCAAAGTTGATACCTCTCACAGTGACCTTTCAGACTCAGGGACGCCCCCCTCTGGTGCATGGTGGTTCTGTTGAGCTGATTCACAGAAAGAGTCTATAGCAGGGGTCTCCAAATCCAGGCCTTGAGGGGCCGCCCCACACATCCGGCCTTATCTGCTGCTGATTACCTGGATCAGGTGTGTTTAGCCAATAAGGAGCTTCAATGGCAGGATGGTTGGAAACATGTTGGACTCCGGCCCACCAGGCCTGGATTCTGACAGCCCTGGTCTGTAGGTTAAGGTTGGACCTCTGATCACATGACTGATGCCTTTGAACGGCCGTCAGAGGTTTGCTGCGGCGCTGTCCTGCAGGCAGCTTCTCAGATGTTCTGACCTCTGAGTCCAGATGTTGGCAGCAATTTTTGCAGAAAACAAACTAAACGTTGCTTGGGTTGAAATGTTGCATAGAACTTAGATGTTGCTTTCCGTTATGAATTCATCTGAAGAACTTCTGAGTTTCTGAAGCCGTCAGGTTTAGAAATGTTAACGTTCAGCTTCAGGCGTGAAACTAAAAATGTTAGCATGAATATTCTTACAAGTCTACCAGATGAAACAGACAACGCCCTCTCACACCCACTTCCCCTTGAGCCCCCGGCTCATTTAGATAGTAACCACTGACTGTATAGAGAACTGGACTGAGCGGGTGTGACGTCACCCTTAGAAAACGTTTTACCTCTGGCTCCAGCCAAAATTGCCACCATGTTGGAGCCAGTCAACAGTGATTGGTCCAAGTCGGTCTGAGTCATGTTTCTATGGCAACTACTGTCGTCCATCAGGAGTAAGCTGATTGGCTTACTTCCTCTTAAGCAGTTCAAGCGATTGGGTGGGGATCTGGCCCCCCTCTCCTGGGGGGCTGTCTGCGGGAGTAGGGGGTCCACTCCAGGTATGGGACCTTGGAGTTTTGGCGGGTTGGGGTCTCCACTGAAGCTATCGGTTGGGGACCTGACTAGTCGGGCTGCCCCGGTCCTGTCGGAGCTTGACCAGAGCTCTTACAGGGGCGGCGCTTGAGTGCAGGAGGGGTCTGGGTTTCCCCCTGGGGCCAGCCATCTCTTGGCTCCTCTCTATTTGTTTGGGGTGGGGGGTGTTAGGCCTGGGGGATTGGCTCTCTTTGCAATGGGGCGGACAGTTGTTTCACCAATCTTGGGTCAGTCTGCCAGCTGTCCCAGACTTACCCTCGTTCCTCCTACAACTAAGTAGTTGTAGGGGGAGAGGGGTCAACCTGCAATGCGCCTCTGGGGGGGAGGGCTACTTGCCAGTGACCCCCCCTCCCATGGTTGCTGCATGGAATTTGGCCCCTCCCCTCTTGGTTTTATTTGCACCTTAGACACGTAGAACCCTTGGTGGGGGGGGGGGGCAATGCTTGGACATCACTGCCAGCAAGCAGCATATGTCTCCAACACCCCTCCCTTCTTTCCTCGTCTTCTTTTCCGTCCAACAAAACAAAGGATAAAAATCTAATATAACGTTGAGCCTAAGTTACAGAAGGGGTTTATACTAATATACTCCTCGTGTGTCAGAAGATCCAGAATCCCCTGCAGTAAAGAGGCCTTCAGTTCTGATCTGGAGAACCTGTCAATCAAACGTTGGATGTGGTGTACATGCTTTTACTGAGGATTCCGATTGGTCAGTTTGTAACTTTAATAACTTGAATAATGAAAAAATATAATTACAAAAAAGAGTATTATCAAGAAGATACTAAAAAAAGTATGAGGTCAAGAATGGTTAGTCTGACCAATAGATGTTTTAGTTCTTAAGAGTTCAGATTCTCTCTGTTCCTCCACCAACATCAATGTTAACGAGCCTGATGGCGTCACAGCGAGCGCCCATAACCCCACGGTCACTGAGGTCCTACTTACAGACACAAGTTCAGTCTTACAGCAGTTTGTCAGAATAAAGTTCCCGACTAGGAGCCACCCGAGGCCGGACGGGGGGCGTGTAATTCCATCTTCTTTCATTCTGTGTGTCACCTGTGCGGTCAGTGCCTGGTTGTGTTGCGTCCCGTTGTGTTGTCTCCCTGACAGAACTAAATAAACGGATTGGTCTCTGCCTCGTCTGAATGTTTCATGTGTCACGTCATGCTGTCTGTAAGCACATCTTTCATTGAGTTCTTTCATTTGCCATGGTGGCTGTGGTGCAGCGGTAGAGCCACTGACTTCTGTTCAGTTGATTTATCTAAATCAGTGGATGTAGATCCATGACTCTGAACCCCACACTGCTCTCTGCATGATGTTGAATGAAGATGGGGAAATCGGAGATGCTTTGCTGTAAAGGCGTTTAGCCCAAATCTTTAAAAAGATGAAATACAGTTTGGACTCCTGGAAGGACACAAGAGGGGACAGGTTCTGAACAAAGAGGAACCGAGGCAGCAGTCCTCCTGATGGCTGCTGACAGGACGCCAGGATTTCCCGCTCGGACACAGTCTGTCACCTGGAGGGGGGTGTCTGCTGAGACTCCAGACCGCATCAGTGAGGACAGGCCAGAGGTTTCACTTTAGAGGATGGATGTAACTCTGGAAAGTCATGAAAACTCCCTCTGAGGCCAGAAAGAAGGAAATCCGTCTCTATTCTTCGTAATTTAACAAATACATTTGAAGAGACAAATGATTGACAGCTGGCTGGTTAACAATGTTTGAGTTGTGCTTTAATCTTAAAGTCAAACTGCCTGACAGAAATATCAGGCAGTTCAACAAACAGAAAAGTCTTCTTCATGACATGAGCATCGGTGAGTGTTATTTGTTCCACTTAAAGGCCTAAATACTGATGTAGCAGAACTTTCAGAGCTGAGACGAGTTCTCTAGAGTCATCTTCCTGTTTGACAAAAATCCTTCCAGTCTTTCTCTCGTCCAGCAAAAAGATCAACAGACTCGTAGAAGACTTTAAGTCCAGTTTCATCCACGCTGCCTGGATGAATGAGACCTCCATCGATGCTCAGTCTCACTTCTTCTTGGTTCTGAGACTTTAAACGGTAGAGGTAGATGTAGGAAAATGCTTGCATGGACTCACTCAGGATGGTGACAAAGGTTTTCATGAAGACTCTGGTGTGTTTCTGGACAGACTGCATTCATTAGGTTTGGGTGGTCAAAGAACAAAAATGTACAGATGACAGTTCAGGGTCAACGATGTAAAGGACAGATTGAAACTAAACCGGCGGATCACTAAGGGATCCCTGTCTCTTTGCATGGATCCTGGACGGGGGCCCACTCTCTGTGGGCGGGGACAGCAGGTCACGGCAGGTGGGAATGAGACGTCAGTGATGGTTGCATCTCAGTGTCGGGGGGTCTTACAGGCCTGGCAGCAGGCCTGCCGATAGTACCAGTGTGAGCAGAGCTTCACCTTCAGGACTAAAGCACAGTTGGCTGTTGGCTTGTCCTGGCAGAAGGCATCTCCTGAGACGGATGCTGCTGCAGAAACAGAACAAAGCAGTTAGCGTCAACTCCTGGATGACTGTTTGGGCCTCAAACGTTGATGCTCAGCTTTGACGGCTGTAGTTTCGTACCTGGTGCGTCTGCAGGACAGTCCTGGATTTTACAGTTTTGTCTAGTTTCTGGCTTCAGAAGAGGGTAGCAGTTGTTACCCCAGGTTACCAGCTCCCCACCCTGGTAGCACTTCACCTCTCGAACTTGGACGCCGCTTCCACAAGTTTTACTGCACTAACAGAGCAAGAGAGAACATTTTTTCCATTTGGTTCTTCCTTAAGTTTGGGTTCCAATCCTCTTTGGTTTCCGGCAGAAACAGACGTTTTCTTTTGAAGATGGAAGAACCGTACAGACACATCCACTGAATCCTGTTATCCAATCAGCTAAACCTTTAATTATTTGACAATACAATCAATCCTGTTATTTATTTTCTTAATTTATTTTACTTTACTTGTCCAACAGCCGAGTACAAATCTTCTCACACAGCGGGTGGATATTTGTATAAACCCCTCTAGTATCTGGGGCTAAACTGTATTCTTCCCTTCAGCTATCCTGGACTGAAAGACCAGATTGTTTTTGCAATTCTTCTTTCTTACTGCGCCTTTGAGCAAAGATTTTGCCCCTCCCCCACAACTTGAAAGACTTACCAACATTTGCACACACCTCATGGGGCTAAAAAAAATCCTTCTTCATCCGCTAACAGCAAAATCTGGGATATCCAAATGAAGTCCTGAAATGATTATGGGATGGCCACAGACCTTATGGCTTGGGTGCCATTTGTTAGTAAAGTGTGAAATTTGGTGATTTTTCCCATAAGACAGAAAAGAGAACATTTGTTTGAGTGATTTTCACACACGCCACCAGCTGAAGTCTACAACCACAACCTCAGGTTTGTTAACCTTTGACATCTGGAAGAGGCCATCATCTTGTATGCCATCAAAAAGGTAAAAGGAAGCCTCCACAGTGTGTGATATAACTGTCATACATGGAGGAGGAAGTGTGATGGTATGGTTTAGCTGGGTCCAAGGCCTTGGAAAGAGTAAGAGTCACCCTGAACAAAAAGCTGCCACAGCAGACTGGTTTCTAGAAAATAATGAGTTCTCTGGACTCAAACGGTCTCCACAGTCACCAGAACCCTGTAGAGAACCTTTGGGATGTGGTGGAACGGGAGATCGGCATCATGGATGTTCACAAATCTGCAGCAACTGTGTGATGCTGTCATGTCAATGTGGACCAAAGTCTCTGAGGAATGATTCCAGAACCTTTTGAACTAATGCCCCGAAGGATGAAGTTTTTATCATTTTACATCAACTCTGCGTGTGTGGGCAAGGGGGGGTGGGTGTGAGGATGTGTGTGTGTGAGTGTGCGTGGGTTGTGCATCCGTGCCCTCACTCAGCTCAGGGGGCGGGTCCATCAGGAGGCAGACCTACCTGGGACCAGGAAGTGCTGAACCATTTGGAGCAGGGTCTCTGGAAGCATGAGGACGTGCTCTCTGGTTTCTTGTCTGGGTCACAGCGACTGTCTGGAAACTCTCGGAATGTGCCTCTTTCCAGGCCTGCACACACCACCCGACGCCGCCTCAGGCCCCGCCCACACGTCACATTACACTACAACATTTAAACACAAGGAGTGAAAACAGTCGTGGGAAACATGATGGCTCCTTCTTTCCATTTGGAAATAACAACTTCAGGAGAAAAATGGGAACACAGCAGTGAGTTCTTCCTCCTTAAGCCTAGACAAAATGCAGAGTTCTGAAAAAGTGGCTCCTGCCAATCGGTTTCCATGAGAGCTGTTAAATAATTGGGCTATAGTCACCTGTTGCCACTCCTGTTCCACCCAGTGGGGGGCGCAGTCTCTGTCACCACAGGGGTAAACCGTGAGGGGCCGCAGTAATTGGTCACACTGCTCCTCTGACATCACTAACCCCTCCGATGAGCGGCAGGTCACGGTGCGCAGCATCCGTCCGTCCCCACATGCACCCGAGCACTGGAATTTCACATTACATCTCTGTTAGCGTCTCCTGCTGCCGAAATGTATCATGGTTAGCACAGAAACGCAGCCATGCAGAGCCCGGCAGGATGGGTTTAGCCAGCCAGACGCACACAAATATGGAGGAAATTCAGTGAAAACGGGCCCTGTGATGGATGAGGAAACCATCAGGGGGGGAACTCCACCTTCACCCAACAGTGGCTGGGATAGGCAGCATCACATGACCAAGAATGAGATTCAGTGGGTTTGGAAAAGGATGGATGGATGGATGGATGGATGGATGGATGGGTGGATGGATGGATGGATGGATGGATGGATGGATGGATGGATGGGTGAGTGGATGGACGGGTGGATGGATGGTCTGTAAACAGCCTGAGTACATAAACCTTTATAAATGGAGGATCATACATGTTCAGAAGTTCAAAGCCAGTTCGAAATCAGGTTCACTGCAGTTAGCTGAAGCAGTAGGACGCCAAACTGGAGGGACTGTTTCCCCTAAAACCACATGGCGCACACTGCAGAGGAATAACATGCATGGTTACCGTCCATGAAGGAAGCTTCTCCTAAAGACCATTCATGAAAAAGTACGCCTAGAATCTGCTAGTGCCCCCGCTGATGAAGATGAAGACTACTGGGATGCTCTGGAGTCATGAGACAAACATCACCGTTTGTGGAACTAACACTTTTAAGACTGCACGGCATCACAAAGGTGAGGATTTCAAAGACAAATGCCTGGTGCCTACAGTGAAACACGATGGTGGCAGTGTCCTAATGTGGGCTGCATGAGTGCTGCTGGTGGGGGGGGGGGCTGCATTTCATTGATGATATCATGAACTCAACAATGTGCTGCTCTATACTAAAGGAGAAGATGCTGCATCCCTTCATGCACTTTTCCAACATGACAACAACCCAAAACTTCTAAAGCTGCTGCTGCATGTCTGAAGAACAGGGTGAAGGTGATGGAACGGCCAAGCATGGCAACTAAAACTCTACTTGTGGAAAGTTTGGACATTTTTCTTTTGTTCGTTGAGCTTCTGATTAAATTAGTACTTTCTAAAGGGGGTGCACTCATTTATGCTTGGTACTGTACATTTAAAATCCATTGGTGTTTAAACAAACTTTATTTCATAAATGTTTGTTTCTTTGTTGAAATAGTTTTTTTTCTATCATTCTTTTGTTAATTTATATAACTTAAATATCACTGACTATAAACTAAATGATTAATTACATCCCAATAAAAACAAGAAAAAGTCTTTGAGTCATAGCTACAGCTGTGTTTGTATAACATCCTATGTTTTACGTTGAGGTATATTTCATGACATAAATATATTCATAAGGCATCTTTCAATACATGACCTTAGTTATAGGATATATAGAATGTAATCATATACCAATCAATGCATTGCGCAGTACATTATCATATATTTGCACATTATCATGTATTTTCACATACTGAGAAACATATGACTTCCATATATGGAGCATATTGTTCAATATGCTGAAAAATATATGATTGTTCTGTAAGGTGACTGCAGGCAGCCAGACTCCTGTGTCATAGGGGCCACACGGCCCGCTGGGACGGCCCTTCAAGGTAGACCTGTTTGTGCTGGAACACCGGTAGCTAAACCTGAGGAGGATCTGGATTTTCAGAGTAGCTGTGAGGTCACAGGGTCACAATGCTAATGCCAGTGCTAATGCTAAATATTTCTGGGATGTGTAGAGCAGGGATCTGCTGAAAACAGAACCTGTTCTGGAGGCTCGACCTCCTGTTCTAAAAGTCCCAGCTTGAACTAACGGGACGCTGCGCCACAGCGGTGGCTCCGTGTGGTTCTTCAGCAAGCTGCTGAGGATCTTTTTAATGAATAAAACTCACTAACGTGCCAAACATTGAGTGAGAGTCAAAAACAAAAACGCTTGTTGCTGTTTTTGAGGACCCTGACCCATCGACCGACTGTCCCTTCCTCAGGCTGCTCTTGTTTGAGCGTACAGACTGAAGAACTTACAGGTCCCCAGTCAGAAACTGTCCACCGTCGGTCACAGGGCGGCCCCTCACATTCCTCTCTGTCTGCTGGTTGGGAGGTCAGGTTGCACATCCTTCTGTCAGTAGAGCAACGAACCTCTCGCGTTCGGAGGCCCTGTGAGCCACAGCGTGCCGAGCACTGAACAAAGAAACCCAAAGAAGGAAATGTGAGACTTGTTTTCATCTGACAGCTTTTAGATTTCCTGAAACAACTAAAAGCTTCTGCTTTGGTTCAAGCTGCAGGCTCTCAAGAAAACCTGGAAAAAGGATTCCACCTAAAGATATTAGAATAAGGTTAAAGGAGGAATGATAAAAATCTAAGGAAATCTAGAAATCCTACATGTATTGGGGTTCACATAAATCTGGTGCGACATACTGACCATCAGCTGCACTGACCTGTACCTGTCACGTCTCTGTGGATACACATAAGAAGAGGTTTGTTTACCCATCAAAAACCCTAAACTTGCTCGTTTAACCACCTGGATGAACACAAGTCCAGTTCAGCGACTCGCTGCCTTCAACTCGCCTCCAATGGAAGCCAGCTGCTCTACAATTGTCGGCATCTCAACAGGATGTGATGTCACGAGACCCGTGTCTTCCTGAAAACTAGGCGGGGCAACGAACACACTTAGTAGAGCTAAAAAGCTCAAGGACTTGTCAATCAAAAGAGCACTCCATGTTTGAAGGCAAAGTTTACATTTGAACAGATTCTGTAGAAATGTCTGGAATCTTAACTGATAAGAGATTTTTTTAATGTTCTTTCCAGACTGCGTGGGTTTAGGGGATTTTGCTGTCAGACGGTTTTCCATTGGAGTGAACAGAGGCTGACCTGGTTCTGGTTACCTGGTTACCTGATGAACTGATGTGTTTTCTGAAACCCCAGATTTCGATCATCTTTGTCTTTCTGACTAACTACTGCGAGGGATAAAGTTTTGCATTGTTGCCTAAACTTTCTCAAGTCGAGCTCGCATTTCTTGTTCTGAAGTCATGGGGACGTAAGGCCCACCGGATTATTTCAGGCCACTTTAAGCCACCTTTATGAGGAGGTTTTGGGGTCCTGTGGTCTGAATAAACACACAGCTTGTCAAAACCCTGCAGCCACAGCTGTGGAGTCAGCTGCAAAGACAGTCCTGTTGCAGTACCTCCGTCCACTCCGACACCTCCCACTGCGGTCCACAGCTCTGGCCAAAGCAAGGCTTTCTATTGGCTGGTCTGTGGAGGTCATGTGACAAACACAGCGAGTCGTAGACTGAAGAGTCGAGCCCCGGAGACAGCATTTTCCAGCACCTCACGGTGCGGTACTGAAGCCCCTCCCCACAGGTCCGAGAGCACTGGCTCCACCCACTGGTCTCCCATCTGCAGCCAGAGCAGAATGAAATCTACATGTGTTTCATTAACTGAAGTCTCGAGGCTCGCTGGTTAGACTTTCTCGTGAAAACAGTGCCGAAAACCTAAATAACGTATCAAATAAATGAAACTATTGGCCAAAAGACATTTCTGAATTGACAAATTAAACTTCAACCAAAAAAAAATGTCAAACCTTAAACAGGGAGAAGAATTAAGCTACCGGAACCAGAACCAGTGAGAGATAACTCACTGAAATAGTGTGTGTTTGGGGGCATGTCCCTGCGGCACACTGGCAGCTTGTACCCCATCAACCCTAACAGTAGCTGGGATAGGCTCCAGCAACCGTGTGGAACTAAAAGGGATTCAGTGGGTTTGAAGATGAACAGATGGAAGAAAAGCTCAAGCCAACTTAGATCTGGTGTGACTGGCCGTGGGCACACCTGAACATCTAAGCTTTTACGCTATGTGAGCACAAACACGCCGCAGAACATTTGTTAACGTTAGCAGATGCTTCCAAACTCCACTTCGACTTTTTGGGGGGATTTCTAGGTTTAGCATGCAGTTCATTAGTGATCACAGGACAACGGTTCGGTACCGTGGAGGACATTCCTTCCCACTGCAGAACTCGTGGGTGGGTTCTGGTCGGGTCAGAGAATCGCAGTACATATCATCCACCTCTGTACCATCGTAGCGGACACACATGGCAAAGCTGCTGGACAGACCTGGTGGAAAACACAAACCCAAACAAAATCCTTTGTTCCGTTTCATGCATTTATGCCAGACGTTACATCGAAATAAAACCGTCCTAATTTCCCCTTCTCTATGTGGCCTCAGCAGAGAAACTGTGGGTGTTTGTGTGCACACCTGCTGTGCAGGTGGAGCTGCAGGGGGCGTGAGCAGACACCTTCCAGCGATACATGTCAGCGGGACTGACGCGGCGCTGCAGCGGCACATCGTTGCTGAGAAAAGGAACACGCAGGACAATCATAGACACAAATGACTTAAATGTAGACAAACAATGTGTGTTCCTGTCTCAAACTAAAGGTCATGATTCCACTGATTAATATTCAAAGTCCCAATCCGACCATCTTCTGGTCCCCAGTGGACTTTTCCTTGTTTCATTCTGAGCTGTGGGCACAGTAAGCCTTCCCATCATCCCTTTGTCTACAGTCTCTCCCACTAGCTTACAGCCCCTCACACCCCCAAATTAACATAGGCATTGTACATTGTAACAAAAATGGCAGCAACATCGTCTCTATCCAGCCGTTCAGTTTAGATCCAGATCTCAACTCAGACCAGGAAAACAAAGACGTTCATGGGGCGGCCGTGGTGCAGTGGTAGGGCGGTTGACCTCCAATCATAACATTGTGGGTTTGATTCCCGCCTAGCCCGCCCATGTGTCGAAGTGTCCTTGGGCAAGACTCTGAACACCAGTGTGTGAATGTAAAGCGCTTTGGGCCTATACAAGTATACGCCATTTACCATGGATTTATTTGTCTGCAGGTGGATGATCAGAATGGAGCGGAGCAGGAAAACTACGGCCTGCCGACTGTACGTCACCGCTATGGGCTTTTTCTAACAGTCTGCTCCTGATTCACAACGATTTGAATAAAGAAATCCTCAGAAATGTAAGCTATGTCCACCATCGTCAGAAAAATGCCTAGAAACAGCATTTTCATCTAAAATAACCTTTTTTCTCTGGCGATACATTGACATGACAGTAACCCTTGTGCTATCTTAGATGACCCCACCCTTGCATTGACGTGTTCTCCCTACCATGACAAAGGTGGATAATGGAGGAAAGATTTCATGTAATCCATGGACACCAGTGAAGATCACAAAACATTGAAGAAAAAAGGTTTAGCGTACTGTCTAGTGGGTCTAGATGACCCAACTCCCAATGTTAAAGTGCCTAGGATTGCACAAGGGATAAAGATGAAGGCAGAGAGTGGATGGGAGGACGACAGAAAACGTGCTTCACGTGACTAAATGGATAACACTAAACCCAGCTGGAGGTACCGGTAACTTGGTTGGTGTGGTGTCAGACCTGTCTGTGCCGGCTCTCTGGGCAGCTGTTGTCTTGTGGGGGTCAGGATCCAGGTCTTTGGCGGCTTGTGAATTTGTAAGTGTGTGCTTGACAGAGTGAACGCTCGTCTGGTTGCGATGCAAATCCCCCCGTAACGTGTAGGGGGCAACATCTGACAGGGCAGCAAAGTAAAGGCGCCGACTGCCTGTGGATGGAGACACAAGCAAACCTTTACCTACTCACTCACCAGCTGATGTGGACTTCAGCTTAACTCACAGTTTCATCAGTCAAAAGAGCAAAACTGCCTTTGATGGGATCAAAAAACAAAACTTTTAGAAAGTAAGACATTTTTGTCAAGATCACTTCAAAAGAATCTACCAATTAATCAATGAGTGATGTGTGAACCACAGATCCCTGATGGAAGCAAAACCAAGTTCACTTAAAAACTATCACACCAAACACACAAACACATGGAAATATTAATTAACACAAAAAAATCCAAAAAGGATCCACAGAAAGTAAGGTTGTTATGATAAATCTATTCCTAGTTCTACGATCAGGCCAGATCCATCTGTCTGAGACAGAATCGGATCAAATCAACCTAAACCGTAAAAAATTGTTTCAAAATTTGATCAATGGATCATCAATCTGGAAGATACCATCTGGATTGAGGTGGGGTAGGTTTATGTTATTCTAAGGTAAAAACGACCAATCACAGCAGACAACACTCATGTGATGTCATCAACAAGGATCAGTCCATCATTCCAGTCCAATGTGTGGAAAGATTTTGAATAAAGTCATGTGACCATCCAATGTCTAGAATGTTCTAAGAATGTTCCCTTTGGATTCTCTGGATGTGGAAAAACAACAGTGGTGAACTTTAGGAAACTAACATGTGAATGGATTTGACATTCATTCTAGTTGACTTGTTTGTTTGGACACAGATTTCATTTCCACTTGATGATCTGGAAGAAATGCAAGAATCTGGAAAACTTCACTGTTCAGTAGCAGGAATTTCTGTCTGAGTCTCACTGCTGGAATTTAGATAAAGATGATCTGGATCCACTTTAGGTCAGAGGGTCAGATCCAATCGGAGCATTCAAAATGAACTAAAATGCACTATGAATCAAATCGTTGTTAAAATGAATCGTTACAGCCCTAACAAAAACATTCACATAGATTTACTCGAATTTTAAGATCCTTCAAATTCCAGAAAGTGACTAAGTTAGTAGTGTTTTTATAAAACTCTCCTCTGCCTTTTGTATCCTGCTAACAGCTAGAGGATGGAAAGGTTCAACTCACTGAAGTCGGTCGGTGGTGAAGCCTTCTCGTGTACCACGTCATTGCCACTCAACACAGCATCAACTGGTCTGTCGACCCGAACCCCATGAGGAGAGGGAGAAGGGGTCCGTGTCTGGGCCTCCCACACATCCTTCTTATCCTCATCTTCCTCCAAAGGTTCCTCTGCTTCAAGGAGGCTGTTGAAGCAATGTGCAGATGCCTCACATCTGCTTTGGTTCCTGGAGCCACTCTGGGCCCCTGTGGCGGTCTCTGGTACTTGTTCTGAGGTGAGGTTAAGGTAAAGGTGTGGGGGCCCACTGGAGACAGCTTCAGAAGCAGAGATGTTGTGAGGCACAAGCGGTAGGGTGTACTGGTATGTGATATGGGAAAGTTTTCCATTCAGATTGTAGTACTGTGGACAGTGAGAAAAAGAAAAGGGTCAAAGAACACACTTCAGGGTCACAATGGAAACTGTTTTGTGCTTTATGCTCATAAGTGGTACCATAACATTGAGGGCCTGCACTGTGGGCCCCTGAGCGGTCATGTACTCCAGCCCGTCAGAGAAGCCACTGCTCGGACGTCTGTATTTGAACACTGTTCCCGCCACATGAAAGTTTTGTGGATTGTCAAAGACGGGATTTCCATTGAAGAAGAAGCGTCCTGCTTCATCTGACAAGGCTGGACAGGAGAGCAAACATCAGCGTTTGAACATGAAACTGCATTTAAGCCAGAGCTTTAACAGCCTCTTTGTCTGTTTAAGGAGGAAACTATGGTCAGCTCCCACGTGAGGTCCTGGGTCTTGGTTTTGCCCAGGATTTGTAATGAGTCCTCTGTGGAGATGGGAGAATCTGTTGGAGTGAGTGAGGGCGGGTGAACGGTGGGGCGGAGACTTTCCTGAAGTCCACGATCATTTCCTCTGTCTTTTGAGTGTTCAGCTCCAGATAGTCGCAGCTGCACCAGGACACCAGCTGGTCCTCCTCCCTCCTGTAAGCACACTCATCACCATCTGAGAAGAGCCCACCCAATGAGCGGCATCATCTGCAAACTTGACAACTTCGACAGATTGGTGGCTGACGGTGCAGCAGTTGGTGTACAGGGAGAACAGAGGGGATAGAACACAGCCCTGGGGGGCAGTCCTGATGGTCAAACAGGATCCTGGTGTATTTTCCTAAGGAGTCCAGATGCTGCAGGATGAATTGAAGAGACAGATTCACTGCATCATTTTTGGATATGTTGGCTATATTGACTGTATAAGAGATCTGGACTTAGCGACCGTGACACAACCTGTAGAAAATGCCTTACCACCTTCTCCAACCATATGAAGGCAATTCAGTCGGCATTTTTCCACGAAACGGACGTCGCCATGTTGGAGCCAGTCGACGGTGATTGGTCTGAGTCAATATGAGTCAAGTTTCTATGGCAATTACTGTCGCCAGTCAGGAGTAAGCTTGTTCCAAGGCCACACCCCTTTCACTTTGAGTGGCCTGTGAGACTCTGTCCATCAATCAAACAATGCTTTTACCAAGACATCTGATTGTCAGTTTCTAATATGAATAACCTGAACTACTGAAAAAATATGAAAAAAAAGAAGATTGTCAAGAAGATGTGTAACCCTTGTGCTATCCTAGGCACTTTAACATTAGGAGTTGGGTCATCTAGACCCACTAGACAGTGCGCTGAACCTTTTTTCTTCAATGATTTGTGATCCTCACTGGTGTCCATGGATTACATGAAATCTTTCCACCTTTATCCACCTTTGTCATGGTAGGGAGAACACGTCAATGTAAGGGTGGGGTCATCTAAGATAGCACAAGGGTTAAAAAAGGTATCAGATCCAGAACGGTTCTTCTGACCAATAGAATGACTGAGTAACAGCTGTTCATTTCTCTATAGATGTCTATGGGATTTTGGCTTCTTGGAGCCACTCCCTGTTTGGAACGCCGGGGGGGAGGTGTCACTCAGTCCGGTTCTCATATACGGTACAGTCAGTAGTTGACTCTTTAGGCAAACAACATTGAATCTAGGAGTGGGACTTTGAAGACAGGGCAGGACCAATCCCTCAAGAGGCGTCATGACTACAGGCGTCAGCATCACAGGCCTGTAGTCACCAAGTCCTGTGATCTGTTGCTTCTTGGGGACAAGAACAATGGTGGAGGATTTGAAACAGGTTGGGTTGACACATGGCATGATCCCATGGATGTGTTAATAATGTCCGTAACCACAGCCATCAGCTCCCCCACACAGTGTCTGAGGGCAGCAGGAGAAATGCTGTCAGGCTGGAGCTTTGTGAGGGTTCAGTGGTCTGAGCTATCAGTGCAAATCATTCATTCATTCATTCATTCATTCATTTTCTGTACCGCTTTGTCCCTTTCGGGGTCACGGGGCTGCCGGAGCATATCCCGGCTACTTGGGCGTAGGCAGGGGATGCCCCGGACAGGTCGCCAGTCTGTCGCAGGGTAGAACGTCCGCAATCACACACCCATTCACTCTCACACTCACACCTAGGGACAATTTAGAGTTGCCAAATAACCTATGAAGTGCAAATCCTTATGTGGATTTAGAGGGCGGGGGTGAAGGAGAGTGAGACTGGTCTTAGGGGAAATGGCCTGTTCCAAGAGAGGAGAGGACAGGATGATAGAGACTAGGGAGGCAACAAGGGTAGAATTAAGAACATTCATCATTCATTCATCATCTTCTTAACCGTTTTATTCCCTTTCGGGGTCACGGGGTTGCCGGAGCCTATCCCGGCCACTTGGGCGAATTAAGAACATTGACTATAAATGCGAACTGGACTAACTGACGCCTCACCCTGCTGTTCCAAACAGGATGTACACGCTGGTTCAAAGAAGCTAAAATCCCATAGACTTCTATAGAGAAATAAACAGCTGTTACTCATCATTCTATTGGCCAGACGAACCATTCTTGCTCTGGTACCTTCTTTTTCTAACATCTTCTTGATAATCCTCATTATTTTCATGATATTTTTCTTTATTCAAGTTATTCAAGTTAGAAACTGATCAATCAGATGCTTCAGTAAAAGTTTGATTGAAAGATTCTCCTGAGTCACTTACAGTGAAAGGGGTGCAGACTTTTGAACAAGCTTGATTGGTGACAGTAGTTGCCATAGAAACGTGACTCAAACCGTCTCGGACCGATCGCTGTCGTCTGGGTCCAAAATGGTGAAAATCGTTGAAAAATGGCGACTGAATTGGTTTCATTTGGCTGGAGTTTTTCTATGGGTGATGTCACACTTGATCACTCCAGTTCTTTATACAGTCATCGGTTAAACCTCCTAGTTCCGGTTCCTGTCTTCACTGTTGAAAGCTGTCTCTTTCTGTTGCCTAATCTCCCCGAGCTTTGCACTAAACCAGGGCTTGTCATTACGATAACCCCCCCAGGTCTGTGTTGGAATAATGTGGTCCTCACAGAAGTGAATGTATCAGGACACACTGTCAGGTAGTTTGTTGTACTATGTGAGTGTAGCTCCTCTGCAGTCGTCAGTCCATCTCTGTAGTCCTAACGGGTTTGGAAAGTTCCAACCCTCATCTGTATGCAGGGATCAGGTGGATCATCACATGCTCTGACAGTCAGAGGTTTGACAGGGATCCAGCGGGCTCTCCTCCCGGTGGGGCATTGTATAAACTGTCAAATCTTAGTAGTTTCTGGCTCAGATTACTATTGTTGAAGTCACTGAGAATTAATCGGGGAGGAGCTCTTCCCATACAGAATGCACTCATGGCCTCGCATCCTCTCTTCTCTGAGCCACGTCTCCGTGGAACATGAAACACAGGAGGAAAAGTCCTTTTCCTTCACATCAGCAGGGCTATTTTTTCATCTTGTTACTTAGTGAGCAGAGGTTAAAGAGGATGATGACCGATAATGCCGTGTGGGTCCCCCTCCTGCAGAGACGCACAAGAGCTCCCGTTCATCCCCTCTCTGTTCTGGCCAAAAGATGTTTCTAATCAGCAGCAGATGCATAGAAACTGGGAATGTTGTGCTGCTCTTTGTGTGTGTAAAAGCATGCAGACACATGTAGAACGCACAAAAAAAGACAAAACCAAATGCACCAGAACACCAGGGCAGCCGTCCTTGGTGCCATCAGGGTCTCTAGTATTCCTACACTAACCGTTTTGACAGAAGTGTTATTATTTACCATTATTCCATTTATTTTTGCAGGTATACCATTTGTTGCATCCTTTTTACAACAATATTTTTATCCCTTTTTGGGTTATTTTTGCTTGAATTTTCTCGTCTCAACAAATTTAGGCTTAACTGGTAAATGGATCATTTGGATTCGGATGCTCCTTTTACTGCATGTCAGCTCAGTTCAAACACACAGATCATTGTGTAGCATGTGGAGGCCTTTCTTCTCACCCAGTATGTTCTCAGTCTTGTGCCTCTCTATGATTTGGATGTCTGAAGCTCCCGCTGGGATGTTGGTGATGAACACATAACCTTGGGACAAAATGTTCACGTTAATGTAAACTAAAAGAAACACCACCTCACTTTACATGTTCCCACATCTCGTTTCATGCTCGCATGTCAGTCTCTGCCTAGGTGTGGATATACATTAAATGAAGGTCATGGATTCTGATTCCATTATAAGCCTTAGATAATCATCAGAAACCATCAGTATTGATACTGTCAACTTTAAAAGAAATAAGAAGTTGAACTGTCTTTAGTCTGAAGTGGCTCATGATAATACTACCATCTCCTCAACAAAAAGTATTTAAGAATTGATTAAATAAAAAGTTCAAATGTGCTAGTCTGCTTTGATTTTGTACACTTTTTCATGATGACATCAGTTCCTATGAAATTCACTAATACATTTGATCTTTTTGCTGTATTTGGCAAACGGTCTTGAAGTTGAGATGGATTTAAAATCTTCCAATTGCCATGACTCAACTTTAAGACGACGTCACCTGGATGAATGAGAACCTTCACCGACGTGTGGTATACCAATGACAGGTCACCAATGACCAGGTAACGGTGCCAACCAGACCAGCCTAAACAGAGTCTAACCAGACTTCCATTAACGGCCATGCGAGGAACCTGCAGGTTTCCTTTCTATTTCTGCCCCACAGCCATTTTTTTGCAGATGGGGGTGGGGGGGGGATGCCTGTTTTTTTTTTTAAAGTATCTAAATCAACAAAAGAAGTTGAGGGAAAACATTTCAAATAAGTCGGCATAAATTCAAATAGTCTGAATTAAAGAGTTTGTCCAATGAACTGCTTGGTTTTGGCTGGTTTAGTTCCACATCTGGTTCCACGGTTGTAGGTGTGTTACCTAACTGTGTGAATGCCTTCCTGTAGGATCCTGTGACGCGCTGACATGTCGTTCCATTACCGCCACATTTCCCACATCTGTCCACAACCTTTGTGCTGTACAGCTGCCCGTCACAGCCTACCGGCTGAGAGGGAGGAGTTATCAAGATGTGAGTTATAATACTCTTCCAGCATGTCATCAGTTTCACACTTGCGCTAATAAAACAGACCTGCTGTGGTTAGTCAGTAATGAAGCTGATTAATGCTGGTGGCTGCAGCCTCTTCAGAGGAGTTACCTGACAGATGCCCTCAATGCAGACTCCATAGTGTGTGCCATCATGACAGAATGTGCCATCGTGAGCCGGAACAAGCAACTGGCGCTCGCCACCATCAGTCGTACATTGCAGGTCACATGGCTTATTGGAGATGCTCATGTCGTCAGCTACAGTGAGAGTTGCACATTTTAAGAAGCAATAAATAACACTTTCTACACTGTTAAAATTCCACATGTTAGTTTTTCTTTTTTTTTCTTTTTTTAAACTTGTCCTGTCCAACAGCTGGGCAGACAGATGAGAGCTGAGGGCCTCTTGTGTTGGACATATTTTACTTTAACAAGAGGGGTTATTAATCTTCAGACAAACCAAAGGTATGTCTGAATAAACCCCTTTTGTAATTGAGGCCAAACTTTATTAATTTCAAACGGAAAAGGAAAGAAGGAGAGAAGAGAGGGACGTTAGGGGAGTGATGAGTGGGAGGGGATAAGACATGAAGCAGCATAGAAGACCATGAAGCAGCATGGAGCGACAGGTTTACTGGTTGTTTATCATTATGGTAAGGTTCAAATGTAGTACAAAAAGGGCAGAGCCTGTCCACATACACACTGAAATGTTCTCAACACACCTGCTAGCTGCAAAAATGTCCATGTCAACATGTACACAAAACAGATAGTGTTCACTGCACACATACCTATGCCTTTAAGCCAACTAGTGTGAAATCTTACATTCATTCAATCATGCAAACTATTTGTGCAAAGGTGAGCTAACACCTGTGCTCAGGTGAGTGTTTATGTTCTTCTAAAATGGATGGTGGAATGTATGAAAGAAGGAGGAGGAGCGTATGCCCCCACCAGACCCCCGCCCGCAGCAGCAGCGGAACCCCAGCATACGGCGCAGGCGAGACAGCATGAGCGACAAATCCGCCACCCAGGCCAGGACCAGCAGGACACTCTGAGGCCCCAGAGCCAGAGAGCAGGGAAGCACAGGGGAAAGGCGCCCCAGCCCAACCAGGAGCAGCCAGCGCCGGGAGAGCGGGGCCCCACCGAGAAGGGCACCCACAGCTTCCAAGCGAAACACCCCATCACCACCCAGGGTTCGGGCATCCCCGCCCCAACCCCAGAGTGCGAGCACGAGACCCCCAATGGGAGACCCACTCCACTCAGGCAGCATCCCACCCGATCCGGTTGGTCAGAGAACAAGACAGGGCCAGCCACCCCCACGGGCTTTTGAGAAAAGGGGGCCCTGAGGTGTTACAAGCATGGCGACCAGGCTCAGCCACTGTTGGGATTTGGCGGGGCCCAGGGTTCTGTTTACCCCCGGCTCAGGTTGTCTTGTTGAGCGGAGAAGAGCACCGCCCGGGCCAGGAGACCCCGGCACCCAGGGAACCACGCAGCCGTTGCCAAAGGCAGTACCCCCCCAACAGGGAAAGTGAGGACAGATGGTCTAGGTCCCACATTTCTTGCAAAATGTGTGTGCGTGTATGTGTGTTTGTGAGGGTGTGTGTGCATGTGTGTGTGTTTTATGTTGGAGTGTATATTTTGAGGGGAGGGTGCAGTTAAAATTGGCGGGTAGGGCACTGAGGGGACATCTCCTGATTACTCACAGTGATGTCCCCTCACCCTCCCTACCAAGGGCCCTACATGTCTAAGGTGCAAATAAAACCGAAAGAGGGGGGGGCCCACTCCATACGGCAACCATGGGAGGGGTACCACTGCCAAGTAGCTCCCCCCCCAAGGAGCATCGCAGGCTAAACCCCCCTACATGTTAGATTTAATGAATTCAGATTTCAATCATTTGGTGTTTTTATTACATTAAAAGCTTAAAACAACAACTGAATTCAGTTTAGTAATAATGAGTTAGTTTACAACCAAGAACTAAAGTGCTATGCAAAAAAACATCAATCGGGCATCTACCATCTATGACTGTTACAGTCCAATGTAATTGAAGTAACTACAATAAACCCAGATTATCAAGGTATACAAAAGTATCCAAGACAAAAGCCAATTGAAGCCTTGCTTAAACGTAAAGTTTCATATGGAGAAACACAGAAATAACAACAGAAGTTTAGTCACACATCCCCTCTTGGGTTCCGACTAGGGGAAGGGGCTGTTCCACCCAGACACTCACAGATATCACTGTCTCAGTCAGAGAACTTTCTAGTACCCCTCCCTGGGACTGCAAGAAGGCCAGGTACTCTGTTCTGCTGTCCGGCCTGGAAGTAATAACCACTTTGAGAGACCTGTCTCGGACCCAAAGTAAAGGAATGCAACCTCTCATTTCTACAGGATCAACCTTAAAAGATGGCGGCTGACCTGGGGGTTATTAGCAAGGTTACACAATCCCATCACCTGGAAGGGTCAACTCCAGTCAAAGAGTTGGGTTTTGGAGCCCAACCTTGATTATCTGTAGTCGGTTTCGTTAAGGCTCACACTCCAGTTCAAGCTGTTTTCCACTCATCCATTAG
Source organism: Oryzias sinensis (assembly GCA_037389245.1). Classification (NCBI taxonomy): domain Eukaryota; kingdom Metazoa; phylum Chordata; class Actinopteri; order Beloniformes; family Adrianichthyidae; genus Oryzias; species Oryzias sinensis. The sequence goes on along the minus strand of CM074494.1, from coordinate 7,990,523 downwards.
GAAATAGTACCTTACCAAGTCAAAGTCAGCTTTATTGTCAGTCTCCTCACATTATGAATCAAAGAAGTTGAAATTCAGTTCCAGGTCATTGCCTGCAATGGCATAGTTGTAGTGTTCTGCAGCTAGCACTATTTTAAAACTTCCTTTATTGTAAAACTCTGATGGAAAGACAAAATGTGGCAGGCGAAGATGCAGCAGCTAAAGAGACAGTTGTGGACTTCAGCGGATTACAAAAGGACAAGATTCAAGAACCTGCAGACCTCTAGAGCAGTGTTTTTCAACCTTTTTTGAGCCACGGCACACTTTAACCTTGACAAAAATACCGCAGCACACCAGCATCCAAAAATAAAAAATAAAAAAGGAGAAACTCCTAGTCTGTTTTGATCTACAGCCCCTCAGCAATCTCACATGCATTTTTGTGATAATTATGGCAGAAAAAGCTGGAAGTTGCAGCTGTTTTTTCTAAAAGATGTAATAAAAGTTAAGTTAGAAGATTTAAAAACTTTTGGATGTGTGTTCGTTGTGGTTTCAAGACATTTAACAAGGACGACTCATTGTGCGCTGAGATGCTGTCACTTTAACCCATGAGAGATGTAGTGCGAACAGCCGCCGAACGCAGACAAACTGGCGTCTCTGAGCTTCATTGTTTTGTTTTCATTATGTTCCACGGTTTGAAACCGGATTCTGTGGAAAGCTACACTTTCTCAGTTTCTGTTGGAACTGAGAGACTTTGTGAGCAGAATCGGAACAAGGAAGTGAAGACTTTAACCACTTCTGATTGGTCAGACTGATGACGCGTGATTGAGCCTCCAAGAATGATTGGTGGAGACAGTTAAAGGGGTGGGACTTTTCTGAAAACAGCTGTTCCTACAGTATATTCCTAACTACTCAGTGTTTTATCAGGGCCTGTTTGGATGAACACAGAGCTGATATCCTGGAGATGGTAAATGTTTTTAGATCAGTGAATGAGGACAATTTCCCAGGGCAGACTAGTGTGCCGCGGCACACTGGTTGAAAAACACTGCTCTAGAAAGAGTTTAATGAGGAGGAGAAACAGCTACAAAAACCACATTCAGACGTATTCGACGGGCTACAGCTGTCTGGTTCCTCTGGTCAAAACACTTCTGAGCCTGGACCAACAGAGGAAACGTCTGAACTGGACCAAAGAGAGGAAAGACTGGACAGTTGGCCAGAGGTCCAAGGTTCTGTTTTCTGATGAGAGGAAATTCTTTCATTTGGGAATCAAGGGTTTGGAGGAAGACTGGTGAGGAGCAGAACCTGAGCTGCTGGAGGTCCAGAGGGAAATTTCCACAGATTTCAGTATTCTAAATTTCTGAAATCCTGTTTTTGTGGAGTTTATAAACTAGAACCCCAATTTATGCAATACATGTGTGTATATAAGTTATTATTGTAAATTATCAGTACAGAAGTTGTTCGGTGTAAAAATCAACAAGGTCATCCAGTTTTAAAAGTCTGGATTGATAAAATGATGTGTGTGTTTGACCAAGATAAGCAGCTTTATGTCTGATTCTTCTTTATAATTGAATTCATTTTCTAAACTTTAGTTGGTGTCTAATGTGCTGCTTCCAGTTTAGTTTGTTGTCAATAAATACTCCAAAGAATTTGATTTCTGCAACGCTCACAATTGAGATATTATTTTATTTTTTTGACACTGGCATGTACGTTATCATTACCAAAAACACATTATTTTGTCTAAATTCAAAGTTAATTTACCGTAATGCATACATGCTGTTTTTATTAAGTTCTGCAGTTTCCATACAGTGTTTTGGAAAAGGTAGTAGAACAACAAAGAAGTGTTTGTGAAGATAGTGTGGGGTCAGGTTTCAAGTGCCACGGTCTACATCCAAACAGGTCTAAAGAACTAAAGAAGTCATGTGTGTGAACAAGGAAACTCTGCTTGAACGTATCAATACATTTAACAATTATTGGAAGGCTTTTGTTTTAGGAATCAAGCAGGTTTAAAACTAAAATAAACGCTAAAATGTTAAAAATGTACTGTTTTCAAAATACTTCAAAACATAATTTTACCATCATTAAAACTATAGGTACAATAAAACAGTGTTGACATGGTAGTGCAGTCATTAGCACTACCGCGGTCCTCTGTTCAAGCCCCAACGAGAAACGATGTGTGTTCAGTTTGCATGTTCTCTCTGTGATCCAGTGAGTTTCATTCTCATGAACTTGAAATTGTTCCAATGTGTAAATTAAGGGATTTTATGTCTGTGTGGTGTAGCATTGATGTAAAAGCCTTGGCTGGAAACAGCTGAAGACGTTGTCGTAAGAGAACCAGAAAAACTTTTTATTTACCATATTTTGGTTTACAGGAAAGAACCTGCAAATGAAAATATGGTGATATTATTGTAAAAGGAAGCACAGTATAAGTACTATAGAAATATTTACTGGAACAACTGGCAATTGAATGCCAGTAACTACATTTACAATAGTACAACTGTAAAATGAAATACTGTAAAGTATCTGTGCACTGTATTTCCTTTTACAGCTTTATTACTGTAAGGCAGTACAGAGAAATTCTATTTCATTTGACTAATAAAGCTGTAAAATGCTTTACAATAATACATCTAGCTGCCAGAAAGTTACAGAAAATACTGAAAGAGACACGAGTGTGGATAGATGGTAACGCTCACAAACACCGCCTGCATTGTCCTTTAAACATTTTACGGCTTGTATTTAATTGCACTTTGTGTTTGAGCCAATTTTCATTTTGTCATTTATTAATGCTGCGGTTACACACACAACTGCCACCACGTGACGGGGGAGGGATCAGCAGAATCTTCACTAGATACCACTGCCTTATTATTTTGAAAATCGTTGGCGTGGTCGTCGATGCAAACCGCGGCAGTCAGGTAGGGATGACACCTTTACGAAATCGGGCGACAGCTGGGCGGCTGCAGGCCAGTGGCAGCCGCATCGCTGGCCAGCAACAGCTCTGATTGGACGATGTGTAAATGTCTCTGGACCGCGGCTGTTCATATCAAGTACCACTGGCCGCCACATGCCCAATGGTTGGGGGTACATAAGAAGTGGGGCATTCTGCACCACGGGTCATTTGTAGCTCAGATTTTGAGCACACATTAGAAACATGTCAATTTACAAATGGATACGTTTTCTAGCCAACATGCCTCTAAGAAAGCACAACGTCTTCTTCTCAGCATCAACCGCAATATATTAATCTGCAGGTGTCAGAGTCGCTGTGGTGCTGTCAATGCCATGATGACTTTTGTGCAGCATCAATGCCGTCTCCCCATTTGGACCCCGGGTGGCCAGGATCTGCAGATTTACATCATCGCCGGGCTCCCGGCCCATATCAACAACCGGCGCTGCTACAGACGACTTCTAACAATCAGGCAGTAGGACGGCAGCACGGGGGAGGGAGGTGGCTGGCGGTTGTCAGTCTGACATCAGACGATTTTGGGGACCATGTAGACCCTCCAATCAGTCAATCCCTCTCTGACTGCGTTTCTTTTTTATTTACGAGAATGTTTAAGCCACTATTACCGTGAGAACCTCTACATGCACAGAACTTTCCCAAAGCTTCTGTTAATTTTGATTGTTTGCAAATTGAACATTTTTGAGTTGGAGTTTACCAAAGTTATTAAAAGGGGAGAGCTAAATGAGAAAGTACTCAATGAAAACAGACACAGAACAGATCACTGGCAAATGGAATGAGTCTGGTTTGAGGTGATGGATGACTAAAAAGGAAAAATGATACAATTGTCATACCTGAGTAAAGTGGGATCCACTGGTAATAACTTCTTCCAAATACTTTAGAGTTGAACTGGGAACACTGGTGCTGCTTGAAGCTAACACTGGGACTTGGACATGGCTGCGAAAAATAGTTTTGCATTATACATTGTTTAAAAATATATCTTTGGAGTAATTCTTTAGAAAGCACCATTAGTACCATACCTTTTTTAGACAAAGCTGGTACTGTTTTGGTGAGCCAACACAATATGAACTGTTCACATTCTGGGTAGTAGAAAGCCTACATCCAATTCAGGAACCAACAGGAGGGAAAAACAAGATGAATGTGGGTTTCAGAATAAAAAAAACTGTTTGAAATTAATTCCCTTAAGGTCAAGATTATCGCTGTAATGAAGGAGTGACTGTGAAAAGTTTGTACCTTGGCTTTCAAAGGGAAGACATACAGTCACTCAGTGTTTTTATTGACTTTTACAATCTACAATCTATGTGAATAATCAAGTAGTCTTATGGTTTTACAAAAGGAAAATACTATGCAGAGCATAACATGTCACAAAATATCAGATAAACACTAATGCATATTGCATTGGACCTTACAATGTTTTTTTTCCTTTTACAAAAAATGCCAAAACAGTGTCTCACAAACCCACATCCCCTTCTTGGGAAGTAACCCAAATTCACTAAGAAATCTTCTCTTTTTAGTCATGGCATCAATTCTGGTGAAACGGACAAGTGACAACAGACCAGTTAGAAACTGGATCTGGTATTAATTCTGAAATTCTGCTGTCTTAAGCTAAAGACATTGTGTGGGTCATGTTGACCTAACGTCTAGTTACTGTAATATACAGTAATAAAGAAGGAAACTCTTTGTTCTTCATCAAGTTTACTTAGAACTTTGTCCTACTTCAAATAGAGTTCAAATCAGACCTAAGTCTGTAGTGGACTAGACGGCTACTAGTCGGCTCCTCAGACCACAACAGCGTCTTTATCCTCCATCATACTCACCAGTGGTTAGGAGGACACAGAAAATAACTGAGGACATCAGAAAGCTCCAATACAGGGATGCTTTGAAACCACAGATAGGAGGATCCTCACATCCTCCAACAGACAGGTGATGTCAGAATGACAGGTGAAGGTGACAGTGGCGCCCGTGGTAATTGGAGCACTCGGGGCAGTAATCCCCAAACTGGAGGAGTGGCAACAGCAGATCCCTGGAAAGACCTCAGAGCTCTCAGTCCAGAAAAGTGCAGGACCAGCTAAGATCCTGCAGGACCCTGACAATGTATGAATCTGCTGTAGCCACTCCTCCAGTTTGGGGATTACTACACCGAGTGCTCCAGTCACCACAGGTCCTACCACTGTCCCCTTACACATTAATACAACTTTTGATGACAATTTTTAGTGTTCATTTTTTAGAAAACTGGTTGTAACTTAAGTTTTTTTGTGCCACAACAGTCATAAAAACACCTGCAGAGTCCTGGAAGGACAACTTGCTAATATCTGCTCCAATGAGACCTCTGCAAAAACGCTCCAAAAACATGCTTGATGGGTTAATCCAGTGGTTCCCAAACTTTTTCTGCAGGGCCCCCCTTTCTGAAGATTAGAATATTTTCGAGCCCCCCCACACTAACACAAACCTACAAATCCTTTGTTTCTAAACTCCACCGCGTCCCCCTGCAATACCTCTGCACCCCCCTAGGGAGCGCGCCCCCCCCAGTTTGGGAGCCACTGGGTTAATCAATGAATCTTCATTCCTCCTAGGTGTGCATGTGAGTGTAAGGCCCTACAACAGACTTCAGGGTGTACCCCGCCTTTGTCCAACGGTAGCTGGGAAGGGTTCCAGCAGCCCTGTGACCCCAAAGGGAGTCAGTAGAGTCAGAAAATGGATGAATGCTACACAAGTCACATTACAGTTACACAAGTCAGTTACAGTTACAGAAGTCAGTTACAGTTACACAAGTCAGTTACAGTTACACAAGTCAGTTACAGTTACACAAGTCAGTTACAGTTACAGAAGTCAGTTACAGATACACAAGTCAGTTACAGTTACACAAGTCACATTACAGTTTTAACCACCGCCTTACTGGACGATTACCTCAAAGAGGCGTTTTGACTAAAATGTTTAAAACTCTTTACCTCTGTATGAGACAGTGTCTCTCTTGACTTCTTACTCCTCCTCCACAGCTTCTGGAGCATGAAGACCAATTAGACCACTCCCCCCACCACTGAAACACCTCCTCCTAAAGAAAATATGCAAAACAACCAATCAATAAGATTCCTAAATAGTTTTGTACATAAAGTGGGGAACATTTCATAAATAATCACCAAAAAGCATTTTGTGATATATCTGAACAATTGAAACAGTTCTTTCATCTCTTGGTGAAGACTGACCGTTGAAGTGGTTCTTTACAGCCGTGAACCACCACTTTTATATGGTGGGGGGTTTGAGAGCTCAAGGGCTCTCTGCAGCTGAGCTGTCTGGGCCTTGTGCCTCTGGTAGGGTATCTAATGGCAGACGGGTCCTGGGTCATGACCCAGACAAAGAGAGATTTAGAACCACCTTTATGAGTACCAAACACCAAGACTCGCCCAGATTGGCGTCACTGGGGCCCCACTCTGGAGCCAGACACCGGGAGAAAATGAAGTCCGCCCTGACTACCTCAAGTCTCTGGATGCTGTGCGAGTGTCTTGGGTGACCCGTCTCTGCAGCATCGCGTGGCAGACGGGGACAGTATCACTGGACTGGTAGACGGGGGTGGTGGTTCCCCTTTTTAGGAAGGGGGACTGGAGGTTGTGGTCCAACTACCAGGGAATCCCAATCCTCAGCATACCTGGGATATGCCGGGGTTCTGCAGAGGAGAGTCCGGCCGATAGTCGAACCTCAGATCCAGGAACAACAGTGTGGTTTCCGTCCTGGTCGTGGAACAGTGGACCAGTTCTACACCCTCTTCAGGGTCCGCTCATCGCTCATCCAGTCCCGATGTGATTTGTGGATTTGGAGAAGGCAAAGCCACAAATTTTGTTTATCTAACGACAATAAAAAGTCTGATTGTGTTTTTGAAGTGTCCTTTTATCCTTTTTGACATAAAATGCAGTGAAGTAATGAAAGATTCAAACAAATAAATAATATAAAAATAAATAAATAATTATTCTTGTAGATCTTTGGGGTTTTTATTGTTTAATTTATGATTTGTGCTTTGAACAAAGCTTTTTCTATCTAGAGTGATTCTGATGTGATGTGTAAATGTAACATTTTTCTTCTGCTCCTGATTCACAACAATTCCATTAAAGAAATACTCAGAAATGGTATTTAAAGCTAATCTCTTTCTATTTGTCCTCAATCATCAGAAAAATGCTACAAGAAGATGTTAAAAACAGCAAAGACCCCATTTTCATTGGAGTGAAAAGCAGAACTGTTCATGACAGCTTTTATGAATTTCACATCTTTAATAGCGACTCCTGTTAAGAAAATGTGACTAAAGTTTTTAGTCAATACTGCATCCGTACAATTAACCTTCATTAACAGCTAACTGAAAACTAAATGTACAATTATTTTAGATAAATGACAAATACTGCCATAATTAGGGCTGCAACAAACAAATATTTCACTTGTTCAAAAATCTTTCAATTGTTTTTTCAGTTAGTCGATTAGATGTAATTTTTTTTTCTAATTTCTGCTTTTATTCCACCACATCAGTTTCTGGAACAGAGATCTCAGATTCAGATTTTAAATACACACATGTTCTAATAGCATTTTTCTCAAAAATAGTATTTAAGATTAAACCTGCCGTCCTGAGTATTTCTTTCATTCAAATGGTTGCGAATCAGAGTCAGATGAAGAAATGCTGTTGGAAAAACCGGCAGCAGTGACGTAGCTGCTATGGTGGACCAAAGTCTTCCTGCTCCGCTCCTCTACAACTACCCCTGGCTGAAGCCGGCAGACTGGGGCGTGGCTCAACGTGGGCAGGGTCAAACGTGTTTAACTCCGCCCACTGTATGTTATTCTTAGTCGTCAATGCAACTGCTGTATTTTTCTTCACATTTTATAAGTTTCCATGTAAAATATTACCACCTACCAGTTTCAGGAGATGATTAAGTTAAGGCTTGCCACGTTCATTTTTTATGATTCAGTAAAAGATTAGTTATTTTGATTTTAGAATATGTATTCTGATCATCCACCTGCAGACAAACAGATCCATGAACGTCTTTGTTTTCCTGGTCTGAGCTGGAATCTGGATCTAAACTGGACGGCTGGATTCATCTGATGTTGCTGCTGTTTTTTTTTTTTTTGCCACGCTAATGTTAGGTTGGGCTTGTGAGGCGCTCGTCGCTAGCAGGAGAGAGTGTAAGCAAAGGCATGCTAACTTTGCGCTGACAGTCCCGCCCACATTCCAAAAGCGAATTTCTAATGAACTCCTGCTGCTCTGCAGAGACTACGTTATAGAAAACATCACAGGTTTTTGGATTTTGGCTAAAAACTGCCAAATCACAATTAAAAGACTGTTGGGAACGCTTTGGAACGCACTTAAAAAATGACTGGAGCAGGACTTTAAGTCTATCAATAAAAATTCACAAATTAACCAGATCAAAAAACTTGTGTTGCATAATATTATACATTTTAGGTTATACGTAAAAAAAACAAGGACCAGCAAGTGCCCTCTTTGTGTTTAATTTAATTTTTTTTATTTACTTACAAATTTAAGAGCCTACATCCTAAACTATATCCATGCATATGATCATATATGACCTTTTGAAAACTAAAGAACATTTTTTTATGAAATATGAGTTACTTCAGCTCATTTTCCAACCTGGAAGTAATGCGACTCGATCTCTGAGGCTCCGCCTCTCTCTCCTTGTGGGTGGCGCCCATTTCATGACATCATCCTAGAGTGGGCCTCAGCAGTGTGTCTGTGATTCTCCCATTAAAACAAACATCTAAACTTTTATAAAGATGGATGTTCATATTCTGTATATAAAATTAAAGCGTTTAACTTAGCCGATCACCACTTGCTCCACGGAGAAAGTGTGTTAGCCTGGGGGCGGGGCTGGCAGCAAAGACTCTTCTTGAAAGGGGCGGTCTCACTTTGTGATGTCACAATGTGAGAACCAACTTATTTTCATGGATTGGGAGGGGCTGGTGGTAAGAGAGCAGGTTTTCAGGGGAATGGTCAGATCGAAAAACCACTTTGGGATGTTTTAGTGAAAAATGAACATTATAAAACATTTAAAAGCTCAAAAAGATCATTTTACATGATACAGGCCTTTTAATTATCCGCTTATTTTATGTTTGTCTATACATGTGAAAATGTGTGGTCTGTGGAAACCAGACAGAGCGACAGCTTTCAATGCTGACATTGATGTTTCAACATGGCGACAGCACAGAGACAATTGAATCGGTTAGTTCAAAAGGGGCCCAAGTCCACAATTTTTCAAAATAGAGATATTATATGTTCTATGGTCTTCAAGGAAAAAGCTACCTGATTATGTATAAAAAAGTCCCAAGTCCATTGTAATGTATTGACTGTGCTTGACATTTAAAATGCATTAATGCAAAATCCTGGACTTGGGCCTCTCTTGCATGGGTTTAGCTTTATCCCATAGATGGCAGCACTGTTATCCAATATGGCAGCACCCCTGTTTAATTCAAGAAGGGCCCAAGTCCAGAGACTTTAGTTTGGTAGTCTTCTGAAATTATAAAAGTGAAGTGCTTCATATTATAATGAACTGGTGCTAAATCTGGGTAAAGTATTAATCATTTGGTGTAGCCTCCCTTTAAGCTATGCTATGCAAATCATTTCCTGGAAAAACAAACCTCTTGGACTTGGGTCCCTTTTGAACTAACCGATTCAATTACATCCAACTTTAATGATCAACACTGGCAGAGCTGAAAGTTGTGAAGAGTGAACATGTTCTTCAGCAGAAACACAAAACCTCAGCTTTACTTTCTGCCTCTGTTGTTTTTACAGCATTTACATCACTTTTAGCAACTGTGTGGGAAGACATTTTGACTGCTGACATTATTAAATATGACATCAAATGATTGCAGACCTACAGATTTTGGACAAAACTGTGTCAGAAGTCGATCTATAATAAGCTTTCCTTTTCTTCTGGTTCCAGCCTGATGAACCCACTAAACTAAGGAAACCTTTTTATTGTGACGCAGCAGATAGACATCCAGTCTCCACGACTGCTGAAACAACCTTCAGAACCACACTGAAAACTATCAACTGGGTCTGCAATAATCAGCAGGAGATGCTCAGTCCTAGATGGGATCATCTGTAGTTAACTAAGTGATTATAAACCCTCACTTTGTGTTTAGCCCGTGTAAACGGCCTGTACTCTAACCATGAAGGTAGAAAGGGAATAAAGACAATGAAGAAGGTCGGCACAGATTCTGCATCACTGTCTCCACTTCTTTCTACAGAAATGTTACCGTTAGTGTTTTCCTGCCTCCTCAGAGCCAAACTAACCAAAATTAGGAGCCTGGTTCTGCTGGAGGCTCCATCCACAGTAAAGGAGAGGAAAGACGGTCCACCTCGTCTGCATGCTGTCACAGATTTGGTGCCATGCGTTTGTCACTTCCTGTGTTCATTTTTGAAAGGAATCCGGACTTTGTTGGACTTCATTTAACTGGTAGGATGGTAATTAATTAAAAGGAGCAGAAAACACTGATGAAGCTGTTCTGACATCCTTCCAAACACTTTCCTAAAACATGCACATGCTGGTCTTCTCCCACTTTTGACCGATTTTCCAGAATGGTGATGACAGTTTCACGAACACTTTTGATCTTCTTTAAACGGGCTGATAACTTGACCTTTGGCACACTTGTGTTCCTGCAGGTCCTGGTTCAGGTGCTGCCTGCAGTCCGCTAAAAACCAGCTCTGTCAAGGGAAGCGGCTGGGATTTAGATGGCAAACATCAATTTTGTTTTAGAGAAATGCCAGACTGAGCAGTGAAAGTTTGATACAAGAGGGGATTTAAAAGAGTCTGAGTGAGAGAAAGGGCCTTAAAAAGAAGATGTGAACGCTCCACAGAGAATCTGCAAGCAGAAATCCAGTTAAGGGAAGCCTGAGACCTTCTCAGGACACAGTTTGGATGGAGATCAGAGAAGTTTGTGAGCACGGAAACAAAAAGTGGTCTGTTCTTGGCTGTCAGACCTCAAATGCATCCAAACTAAGACTTGACTTTTTGATTTTTATTCATTTTTTTGTTTTTCTACCGGAGATTTAAACCTGAGCAAGTTGCCAAGAGGTGAAGCGACCCAAACCAAAGAGAGGCTTCACTTTCCACAATCTTCACCTAAAAGTTCACTTGAGTTCAGTTCCTCATAAAGTTTCAATCATTCATTCATGCATCTACAGATCCGTCCTAACACAGCCGTTAACAGGAGGTTGTCGCTCATGGAGCAGACTCCCGCACAGACCGCTCTGCAGCCGAAGAAGTTGGCGCGTGCGCTGAAGCAGCGCCTCCTATTCCTAAGCGCGGTCCGGCCTCCCGGAGGCGCGAGACAGGAACGGTTCCGCTGCTTACCTCCGCGGAGCGGCCGCAGGTCAGCGGGAGAGCCGGCAGCAGCAGGAGGCAGCAGGCGGGGAGAGCGAAGCCTCCGGTACCGAACATGCTTCATTCATGTCCTGGAACCACGGCGCCGCCCCTCCTCCTGGCCCCCGTTCCCTCCCTGAAGCCCCGCCCGTTTGTGGAGGCTTTGAAGTTTGTTCCACCATTGACTACGTGGCCCCTCCCCCCGGCGCTCCAAACAGGAAGTGGCTCCAAGAATCCAAACTCCCACAGACGTCTACAGAGAAATAAACAGCTGTTACTCAGTCATTCTATTGGTCAGAAGAACCGTTCTGGATCTGATACCTTATTTTTCTAACATGTCCTTGCTAATCATCTTTTTGTCCATTATATGATTCTTTATTACGAGTTATTTTAGTTATAAACTGACCAATCAGATGCCTCAGTATAAGCAGGTGGCGCCCTATGTCCAAATTCCCTCCCTAATCCGTAAATACTAAAAAACTAAATTATTGTGGGATTATGTAGTGGCCTGGATTTTAAAAACAGTTCGGTCTCCATGCTCACTACTTTGTTTTATGACGTCACCGATTCACAAAGTGAAAACCGAATCAAAGTGATCATTTTATGACAACTATTTACGAATCCAAAAGCTTGGATGGTTTATAAAAGTTTTAAAATACTTTTTTTCACAAAAAATGTTCAAATGCATTTTGGTCTATATTTGCCAATCTAGTAAACATCGATTAACACTGGTTTTACGCAGAGACTTCTGGGAAATTTCTTGGGTTTTGGAATTCCAGATTCGTATAGCACGGCAAAATGGCAAATGCACTATATAGTGGACTAGTGAAGGAATTCAGACACAACCTTTATTGACAGATTCTCCCAATGCCGCTTTAAATGGAAGAGGTGTGGCCTTCTGACATGCTAACTCCTGATTGGAAAGAGTGACTGCTGTAGAAATGTAGACTCAGACCAACATGGGCCAATCATGGCTTTCTCTGTTCGCCTGGTTCCAATATGCCGGTGGACACATCGCAGAAATTTTGTTGGAACTGAAAGTAACGCCTTTTCTATGGGTGACCTCACATTCGCTCAGTCCATTTCTCTCATACAGCCAATGGGTTCAACCCTGCGCTTGACCTTGGTAAACAGATTAGGTTACTCAACATTTAAGAGATCAGATTACTTTGGGCACATTCCCACCAACAAGTTTGATCCCCCACGAAGTTAATTTCCTTTATCAGTCTGTTTCTTTTAACAAGCATTAAAGCTAAATTAAACTGTGTCAACCCTGACCAGGATTTGAACAAGGTAAGAACAGGGTGCAAAGGGACTTTAGTTCAATTCCCTTTTGTGTGAATCATAGACTGTAAAAGAGAACTGTCAGGAATGATTAGAAACAGAATAGTTAGAAACTCCCTTTTGCATTTTATTAAACTAACTTTTACCTTTTATTACATTAATGGCTTAACCTCGATTTACTATGTATTATCATCTCAAAATTATATTACACTCCAGACAGAGCACAACCAAGACTATTGTCTCGCAACATTCCTTTAACATCCTCCCTTTTTCATCTTTGTGTGTTCTGGTGTATGCGTTCTGGCAAATGTCTGCAAGAGATCTGACACTTTAGGTGCTCTGACCTTCGAGCATCTAGCCTGCAACAGTCTGTGGGTGTGTTTTTCACACCATGATCCATCGAATGAGGTTCTGAATATGCAAATGCAGGCTTTTTATACCAAACCCCATCCCTGAGCTCGTTGGTTCGGACTTTGAATGTACCATGTTCATCTGTCTGTCCCCTTCGTGTTTGTGCGAAGTAAAACCTCCACAAAAGATAAGTAACTGTCTCTGAGTCGTTATTCATTATTTCTGTGTGTAAGAAACTGACGGGGTTACGAACTAATACAAATACAGTCCTTTCTAGAAAATCCAGTTTCTTCACAAGAACTGGACTGAGAACTGGACTGCCATTCCAGACAGAGAGAACCTGCTGGCTCCAAGTAGCCAAAATCGGTTGTCGGTTGATGGAAACTGGGGCCCGTTATCAATTGTAATGGTATCAGACACTCCCCAGCGTGCAGTAAGAAAAAATAGGAAATTAATTACAACTTTGGTTGTTATGGACCTGGCAGGCTGATTATCAGGCCACTTTGTGGGGAGATCATAAGCCACCAAGAAAAAGTGGTGATGGGGAACACCATGGAGGTCACCACAGATCTCCAACTGTTTGTGGCACCATGGGGTAGGAGGCCATGATAGAGGCTGCAGTGGTGGGGGTGGAGGAAGACCTGTCTCACCACTAGTTAGACAGGCGGTGCAGTCTTTGACTATAGTCTCTACATCTCTGTCAATACCTGACCACCAGAGTATGCCTTTGCAACTTTTATGACACTCTAATGACCTTTGTGTACAATGTAAGCCCTCAACGCTGTGAGAACCAGTGTGCAACCCTCTAGCTATACACACGTCATTCCAGCATGACAGGTCAGCTTTAACTTGTGAAAGGGAATCAATTCATGCGGCATCTTCGCCGGCCAGCCTTCGCAAATAAACATGCAGAGTTGTGAGAGTGTGGGATTCTGTGCCGATGCAGCTGGAGTCTGTGAGAGAAACTGCTGACTACAGAGGAGTGGGCGGCATGAGGAATAATTGGGACTCTAAGGCATCCTGACTGGTCTCAGGTGGTGGGTTGGGTACAGAACGTGAGAGCAAATCAGGCGCCACATTGTCAGTACCAGGAGTGAAATTGAAAAGTTGTATACCTGTAACCTCTCCCTGTATCTGTGCAGATGTAATGGTCTCTTCCACAAGCCTGATGTACTTAGTAAGGATGTGAAAGCTTAGTGATCAGGACATGGAGGGAAGTGGCAGCCATAAAGTTACATGTGCCACCTCTCACATGCCCAGACACAGGCCAGTGCCCTCTACAGCACTAGTCGAAGGACACCGAACGGTTGTTGCAGAATGGTTATGGTACCTACACTGGCATTGCTCCATGCAGCGCAATGTCATCCAAGCAACAGCCCAGAGTATCTGGAGGTAAAGTAGATCTCCTATATTGAAATTGTGCCAAACTTTAGCAAATAACGTCAAAGATCTCAATTTAAAGTACCATTGTGTTTTTGAGGCACAGTAGCTTACCAAAGATCAATCTCGTAAAAATCCAACGGACACCAGCAGCTTTCATGCTATTGCTCGCATACTTCTACACTTTGCTGTCAATGGGAATTGCCTCACAATCATTGTTTTTTTTTTTTCAAAAGAAATCTTTCCAAGTACTTTGCTATTTTGTTTTTATTTTCATGTAAACAAGTAATTCTTCTTGTTTGTACTTTTTTGTGGACACATATTATTTAGTGCTCAAGATATAGTAATTGCGTTTTTCAACACAATTCGTGCTCAGTAGTCTTCTGGATGAGGTTTCTAAAGACTAGTCAAACATGTCCTACATTTCCCAGAATGCATCACTTCGCAGGGTTCCAGCCATATTGCTTCACCTTAGCGCGTCGGCTCGGGTTGGCCCGCCGTTCACAGCTAAACACGTAAGTAAAACAACAGCATATTGTCGTATGTTTACTTGGGATGAGTTGCAGACAGAGTCCGGTTGCTTCGCGCGCGCCTTTTGCGGAGCTTAGGCATTCCGGTGCCGACAAACACGGACGTTCCGCTGGAGGCGGCGCTCTGGCTCTGTGTGTTCACGTTAGGGGCTGTTGTTGTGTTCTAGCCTTGAAGACGTCCACGAACCCTACACGACATTAACGACGTGAGCTGCTGTTGTAGACATTTGTGACACTGAAGAAAGCAGCCTAGCCTTGATGTCGGCTTTGTGCCCGGCAGAAGGGGACTGTTTGTTGTTGTGCACGCGCTCAGCTGAGTAGCTGCAGTGATGCTAACTCTGTTAGCTTTAGCCACATTCGGTATCGGTTCTGTTGGGGTGCGTGTTCCGCGGCTGGTGGGGCTGCGGGGAGGGGGGGGGGGGCTTGTGCTGCCGAAAACATCCGGGACTCCGGTCCCTGCGTCCCCTTTTGGACTCAAAGACGCCGGCCTTAATCAGAACGACACACGAAAGACCGCGAAGCAATTACAGATCTGCCGCTTTTTCAGTTCACGACAAACCAAACATGACCGAATAATTATTACCGAATGACTCCACACTTAAAGTGAGCGGGGGCTTTTGTTCTTGGCGATCTGAGGGTCCCAATGACCTCGTGTCAACCGTAAAAGGGAGGTGGGCTACAGCAGGACATGATTCATTCAGAAAAAAAGGCTGACATAGGAGCAATGTTTGCTTGACTGGTCATGAAACGATTTAAAACCCGCGTGCGATTTAACGGTATTTGAAAGGGTTTTCTGATCGCGCGCTGTCCTCCAGAAGGAGCAAGTGTCCTGCTTTCAAACAGAACGTGTTCCCTAAAGGTCACGTGCTTCTCTGGTTTGGGACAGAGCACGGTTCTGGCTGCAATGTTTTCCCTGAGGAGTGATCTACGGTGGCCCTGAAGTACAAATCACTCCACACAAAAACATCACAGATCACAACTAACAAAGCTAAACAAAGAATTAAAAAAGCAAGATTTTTCCCATTAAAAAACATTTTGTAATACTAAAGTAATTTCCAAAAATCCAAAGGAAATGTTAAAATTGAATTTTGACGTTTGTCCATCCTTTCAGCTGAAAGTTATCTAGCATGAATACTGGATCTGCGCCATACGTACTGAGCAAGGTGAAATACCAAAACTCAGATGTCATAGATTGCTCTGTGTTGTGTGATTGACAAATTCTTTTTGGGGCTTCATTTAACATCACAAATCTTACTTCCTAAATTGGTAGAATTAACAAAACAACCAGATCTGTCTACAGGAGTGAGCTCATAAAACCCTAGATACAAATCAACTCGATATTTTATGATGAACCTCACTGGTTTGTTTCAAACAAAGCTCCCGTTTTGTCAAAAGAACCGACAATGTAATGATGACAAAAATATTCTTTTTGTGGTTTTATGTTTTTACTAGGTCCTTTTGTAAGTTTCAAGGTTGAGCCCAAAGAGTGAAAGAAATCCTGTTAGACCTGTAAATACCCGGCTCCTGAAACAGCTGTGGTGGCAGCGTCGGCTTTACTCCGACTGTGACGGTGGGAGTTTGGCCTTTTTTGTGTAAAATGAGCAACCTTCATCTGACTTTAGCTTCAAGAATCAACGAGTCAGTTTTATTTTCCTCTCACTTTGATTAAGAAATGTTTTTACCAGAAAACCAGGGTGACTTACTTTATCTGTGGCAGTCATGGTGCAGAGGTCGAGCGGTTAACCTCTGGTCAGAAGGTTGCAGGTTCAGCGTCTCTCTAGAGTGTCCTCAGGCTAACCGCTGATCCCCTCATTGGTCCTGGTGGTTACAGGTTGGCGTTCAGCAATGGCGCCGCCATCAGTGTGTGAATGGGACGGGGACTGTAGAGCACTATAAACGTTTACGCCGTTGGCCTTTGAGGTCATTTGTGTCTTTATACGCCTACTGTTTCAGAAGTAAGACCACATAATGAAGCTGGAGCTTCAGCTTCTTCTTCTGTGACGTAGAAAGCCTTAGCAGTGTGATGATGGGTGGTTTCTGTGTTGCAGCATGACCCAAACCGTTCAGACCAATGGGGTTCAGCCCCTCAGTAAGACCTGGGAGCTGAGTCTCTATGAACTGCAGAGAACTCCACAGGTACGTCACCTCGCCTCCTTGTAGCCTGCATTGCTTTCTGGTGGCAGACACTCCATTACAGAGTCCAGTTCAGCTGGAGGCGTCTCCGTCTTCTGTCCATCGGCACTTTGGTGCAGGACAAACACAGGATTCCATCTGTTTGACCCGTTGGTCCCTTTATATGACAATTGGACCTAAATCAAAGATCTGGACTGTATTGATCTGTTGGTTCTTCTGCTCTCTTAGACAGACTCACTTTATTCATCAACTGTTGTACTTGAGTTGTATTACATTTAGAGAAAAACAGTAAAAACTTGATTTTTTTGCCAAAGAAAGGCTCAGACTTTTTTTTCTTTAAAACTGTCAAACTTAATAACACAAAATGTGATTTTCAGAAAAATTGGTGTTTTTGCATCATTCCCAACTCTAGTCGTGTGTTCTTGGACTTTTTAGCTTCACAGTTGCTTTTACATTTGCCTCTAGAGACGGTAGTGTTTATGTATAACATGTGGTTGTCTCTGTCTCAGGAGGCCATAACAGATGGACTGGAGATTGCAGTGTCGCCTCGATCCTTGCACAGTGAACTTATGTGTCCCATCTGCCTGGACATGCTGAAGAACACAATGACGACCAAAGAATGTCTGCACCGTTTCTGTGCTGACTGCATCATCACAGCATTGAGATCTGGGTTGGTTTCCCTGCTCAACTGGACCTTTATCCTACTGAAGCTTTGTAATGCGAGGCAGAAGCCCCTGTGGTGGTCTCAGGGACCACCAATAGTCTCAGGGACCACCACTGGGACCAAGCTCTGGTCCTCAAGAGCCACAACCCTGAATTTTTTTCCAGCTCTCCCTCCCCTCCTTGCTGCTGAGTCAGGTGGTTCCACACCCTAATTGGCTGAACACACCTGAGTGAGGTAGTTAGCATCAAGCAGTCCAGAGAGACACGGTCAGGACAGACAAGGGAGAGACGTCAGGACAGACGAGTGGTTCCAACCAGCAGCAGAGTTTTAGTTTGAGCAAAAACTTCCAAATCATGACAGATTAGCTGAAGTCAAAGGAGTACTTTGGGTTTTTAAAACTGGAGTATTATTTATTTTATTTGTTGTTGTTTTTTGGAGGGGGGTGTAAATAGTCTAGTTAAATTACAAATAAGTTTACATTTTTGTAAGATTATGAGGTTTTTAGTGCTGAGGCTTCACAAACATGGAGGGTGGAACACGTGATTTATTTCCTCTCAAACAATCTTTAGATCCGTTCGATCTTTAGATCCATTTGATCTTTAGATCTCTTGTGCGTTTTTCTGATTTGAACTCAAATCCATCTTAAACTTGAGACGTTTTCTGAAGCTCAGGACGGTTTCCTTCTGCTTCATGCTGGGATTAAAGCAACAACAGACTGGAAGTGGGAAACATCCAGAGTTCAGAGCAGCTTCCTGAGATCTTTTCTCCAGTCAGACTTTTTTCTTGTGTTGGGGTCTGCAGGTAGAATGTTTTCAGCGTTAGTCAAACCTCTGAGGGCGGGGCCACGGCTCTGGACCCTAGGAGTAACGCTGAAAACAATGATTAGTTCAGTTCTACTTGATGTTAGACCTTCAAAAACTCTAGCAGGTCTCCAAACTGCTTTTGATGCGTTCAGATGATTTTGAACTTCCATCCAAACTGAACGTTGACATTCAGACGTGCAGGGATGAACTCTGGCTGCTCAGCAAAGGCGGCATGGCGATGACCCTGCCGTAAACATCATTACTAGAGATACAGAGGATAGATGGGGCTCTGCACTGACTGGACGTATTCTCCTGTGCAGGAACAAAGAGTGTCCTACCTGTCGTAAGAAGCTGGTGTCAAAGAGGTCGCTGCGTCCAGACCCCAACTTCGATGCTCTGATCAGTAAGTACAAAGATCCGCTCTGACCAGCGGCCAATGAAACGCCAGAATCCTGACCTGTTCCTCACCTTTCACCTGGTGAAAGTGTGTTTGGAGCAGAAAACCCACCTGAGTGCTGATGAGCCTCTGTAACAGGAGCATAAATCAGATCTTGTTCTCGATATTCGTCTGCATTGTTCCGGTTCTCGATGTTCGTCTGCATTGTTCCGGTTCTCGGTGTTCGTCTGCATTGTTCCGGTTCTCGGTGTTCGTCTGCATTGTTCCGGTTCTCGATGTTCGTCTGCATTGTTCCGGTTCTTGATGTTCGTCTGCATTGTTCCGGTTCTCGATGTTCGTCTGCATTGTTCCGGTTCTCGATGTTCGTCTGCATTGTTCCGGTTCTCGATGTTTTCAGCGGGTCAGCCATGTTGAAGGGTGGACGTCTTTGTTCCGCCTTTCACTCGTGGGTCCGTCTCTCGTTACCGTTATCCCCGTTAGGAGCTGCACATCCAGATTCGTCCTTCCAGTTTTCCTTCTGTGTTTCATGAAAGCCTAAACTGCTGGTTCTGAACCAGTCTGGACTCCGGTGGTAAAAGTCTGATCTAAAAGCTCCTCATAGGGAAGTCCTGAAACTAAGACCTCCACTGCTTTTCAGGTAAGATCTACCCCAGTCGAGACGAGTATGAAGCCCACCAGGAGAGGGTTTTGGCGCGCATCAGCAAACACAACAACCAGCAGGCCCTGTCCCACAGCATAGAGGAGGGGCTTAAGATCCAGGCCATGACCAGGTGAGGCCGCTCTCCAGGTAAAGCGTGTTCTCACCGAAAAGCCCCCGTCAATGTCCTGTCATGCTTAGGCTGCAGCGCGGGAAGAGGCACACGGTGGAAAACGGCAGCGGCGCTGAGGACAACGGAGACTCCTCCCACTGTAGTAACGCCTCTGTCCATAGCAACCAGGTACGTTTACCTGCAGGGAAGCTGGCTGTAAACCACCACACAGGAGTGTCAACAGAAAGCTGCTTGGATGATTTTAAATTCTGTTCTTTAGACAGATCTACAGAAATACTCATGTCAGAGTCCAGAAAACTGTAGAAAGAGCGATTTATGGAGTGGAGAAAACCTTCAATGGTTCAGGAACAGACTCCAAAAAGAGACTGGAACCATTTTCACATGTGAGAAGTGAGGGAATAGAAGACGTTAAGAATCCAGACGTTTAACACAGAATCATCTCTGGATGTCTGGGTTCTTGTCGTAGGACAGGCCTGGAAAGTTTTGTGTTTTAGTCATGACCTGTGAAATGTACACAAGTCGGCCTGCATGCGCCGTCAGGGCCGAGTCCAAAGGCCACACAGACGGCGAGTGGCTCTGAGGAGGCAGCGCCTGACCTCGGTGGCTGTTGACTTCTGTTGTCTGACCTTCTGCAGGAGGCGGGGCCCAGCATTAAACGCACCAAGATGAGCGATGACAGCGGGCTGGACATGGATAATACTGTTGAGAACGGAGGCGGGGACTCTGTGATGGACGGCGGCGCCAGTGAAATAGAGCTGGTGTTCCGGCCACATCCCACACTGATGGAGAAAGATGACGGCCACAGCAGGTGGGTCTGCTTCCTGCACCTTTGGGGCAGATGAGCTGTAGCAGCCTTGACCTGAACTGGACCTCTGTGATTCCATGTGTGACGCCGAGACAGCGTGGAGTTTGTCCCTCGCTACATCAAGACGTCCGGGAACGCCACG
This sequence comes from Oryzias sinensis, assembly GCA_037389245.1. Taxonomy (NCBI): domain Eukaryota; kingdom Metazoa; phylum Chordata; class Actinopteri; order Beloniformes; family Adrianichthyidae; genus Oryzias; species Oryzias sinensis. The sequence goes on along the minus strand of CM074494.1, from coordinate 7,969,984 downwards.
GTGGACCACCTGTCCAAATATCTGGCTGTCCGGCTGGCTCTGGAGGAGCTGAGAAGAAACGCCGACGCCAGCCCCGTCAACATGGAGGCGGCCTCCGAGAAACAGTACACCATCTACATCCCCACTCCTGGAAACCAGTTCACGGTGAGTTTGCTCAGAGCTGGGCCTGTGCGGCCCATACAGAACCGCAGCGGCACAGGCGTCATGGCGGCAGCCTCGTCTAAACCGGCGTTCTGTTCCAGGTTCTGAACGGCTCCTTCTCCCTGGAGCTGGTCAGTGAAAAGTACTGGAAGGTGAACAAACCCATGGAGCTGTACTTCGCCCCCACTAAAGAACACAAATAGAGGAGAGGAGAGGAGAAGTGCCCACATTGGGCGGCGTGGAGTCAGAGAGCGACCCGGAAACTCCTGCTCAAAGCTGACAGTAGTGAGTCTGACAGTGATGGCGGGTTTGTGGAGCCAGAAGGACTTTTGTACAAAGCAGACAAACGTCGTTTTATAACTTTGTGATTTCCTCCCAGTAGAAAGTAGCAGATCAAGACAGCAGACCGGCCCAACCAGTGCCTGTCCTCATGTGGTCTGTGCTTGGGCTCACGGCGGTGCATGCTTGCCGCACGCTCGCCGCTTCAGGAGCGACCGCAGCTCTGAGCGCTCGCTCCGTCATGAAGAACGGCTCTGGAAATGGCTAGTGAGGCTTCTGGTTGGAGCCGGCCTGTGAAGCTGGACCGAGTGGCTGTGGCGGGGATCTCGGTCTGCTGTCCTGATCTGCTGTCCGTAGGAACAAACTTCTTGTAACTGTGGCTCATTCTTTTCTAAACGTCTTTTGTAGCAGTGAGGGGGCTGTGTTTTACTATGGGGGGAGGGGGGGTGACCATTACAGTATTTCCACGGATCAAGTTTTATCACCAGTCTGGACTGTCCGGCAGATGAAGTGCTGGTCTGAACTCCTGATCCTCTGCTGGATCAGGTGATGGTGAGGCTGGACGGGTTGGACTCCGCCTCCACGTCTTTGGGTTCGTCAGATTTGTGGAAGTGTTCAGTCGGAGAGCCGCAGTGATGCTGTGGTCACTTCATCACAGGAAGTGTGTGTTCAGTCCAAACAAGCAGAAAAAAAGGACGACGACGTGGCTCGTCAACGTTCCCGGCATTTACTGATTCAGAAAACTGTCTGAATTGTGTTCCAGTGTCCGCCGTCATGATGGGGTTGTGCAAATGTGCCACTTTTCATTTTTAGTTTGATAGACAAAGCAATCAGTGGATCTAAGACCAACCTGAGGGTCCAACGTCCCAGATCCGGCTTTCCGGTGGACCGGCGTTTGGTCTTACATGTGATCATGCCGACAGAAGCCAGGCTCACTGTGATGCTTCGAGAAGTGCTTCACTCCCATCATGTTTGATACTGTTGTCTTTGTGGAAACTGTAAATCGGCCTTTTCTGACAAATAAAACCTGATCTGTGTGGTTCAGTGTGACTGTGAGCCCCATCAGGCCTGGTTCTTCTAAAGCAGGGGTCTCAAACTCGCAGCCCGCGGGCTATTTGCGGCCCCCAAGATGATATTTTGCGGCCCCCGTCGTAATATGAAAGTTTAATGTTAATGCGGCCCGCCAGTCTGTATTAATGACACGTTTTAAGTGTCGTGCGCGGAGCTGACAAACCAAACAATCACAGTGGAGTATATGACTCTTGGGGGAATGACGTTGACTGGGCTTCAAAGCAGGGGAATATTTAAAGCAGGACACCCGACAGCCCCCTCCCCGGACCACAAGAAGGAGTTCCTTACTTTCCTTTTTAGAACGTATATATTCGCTCGTAATTTTCCACATACGTGCAGTCCGTGCTGAACCTTTCTCTGGGCCGCACAGACCCAGAGGAGGGTTAAGGTTATGGTTACGGTCAGGCGCGCGGCAGCTTATCACCCCCAAACAAACGGTTCTCATGCACGGCTGCGACTGCCCGCGGGAGGTGGGCCAGCCGAGGAGAATATATGTGTCACACCTACATGCGTGACAGCTTAGGGAGCTCTAACATTAAAAACGTGCGTGCAAAAACAAGGGGGGGGGGGGGGGGGTGAAGGCGAAGCTGCAGCGAGACTGAAGGGGAACAGGAAGTTGGAGTTGTCCTTGACATTTAATTTAGTTTTAATAAACCTCTCCCCCTCAGTACGATCTGTGATATCTTTTATATTGATTTTAATGTTTTGTAGTTTATGTAGCATTGTTTTAATCAATTGGTATTTAAAATTATTTTAATTGATCACAGAACTACAAAAACCATCAGGACACATGACCCACAATGCATTGTTTTGTAGTCATTATTGCTGCTTTCGGTCAGTGCAGTACTAAATTTCCAGCTGCGTTGGCTTAGGTTTGCCCCTTGCTCCGCCCCTTTTCTCGTGATATTTTTGTGATGATTGACAGGTGATGTTGGAGCAAAAACATACGTCACACACCAGGTGATCAGCGCAGCGTTTCGTCCACCTGGATGATCTCAAACACGCTTATTTATTGTGCATCTTGGCTGCACGTATTTAGTGTCACCAACATACATTTCCATTCTTTTTTTGAGCTTTTCTCTGAACTCAGGTGTCAGTAACAATTGTTCAGATCTCCAGTGAACATCGCACGTTATTTTATGAACCAGTTTGAATTCAGTATTAAGATATAGGAGTGGCTGACCGGCTGCTCTACAATAACTTGTGACCAGGGTTTAAATATGCAAAATGTCATGAGAAAGAAAATCCAAAAATGGTTTCTGAATTTTGTTTCTCATTTACTGATTTGTGTTTTAAAGAGTAAACATAAAACAAAATGCAACACAGACTCAGATTTGGGAGCACATCCACTGACTTTTTCACCTTAAATTTCAACAAGTCCAAGTACCGTCCAGATTTACTGTCAATCATCTTCATCCACACTGAGGGTCTCAGCTGTTTGGAAGTGCTGCCAAGTGTCCAGCAGTAAGAAGAAGACAAGAGAATCTGTTCAGAAGAACCATTGATGGATTTACAGAACTGTAGAATTTAAGTAATCTTTTGTGTTTAATAGGGGCGTTTAAATTAGAAAAGCAGCAGATATAGAAGACTGAATAAACAGAAATGTATTACTAATTTATTTACTTATTGATTTTTATTTGTTAACGTATTTTATTTTATTGAATTTGAGTTTTAGAAGTAAATTTTCTACGGTTACTAATAGAGCATAGTTAATAGTATAGTATAATATATGTTCAATACACATTTATTGGGTCTCAGACACTCACTAGTTGCGTGTGTGTGCGTTGAAGTTGCGGCCCTCCCTCAGCTAGACCCTGCCTTCAGTGGCCCCCAGGTAAATTGAGTTTGAGACCCCTGGTCTAGAGCCTGTGAGGTCTGCAGCATCACACAAACCTTAAGTCCAAAACTGATGAGGAACCAGGACTACAGAAACCCTCTCAGCACGGCGCAGAGCTGAAGCTCAAATTCAACCAACAGACTGTGGGTCTTGTTCTGCAGCAGGACCACCACTGTAGCCGGGTGGGCTTTAGAGCTAAGTGTAACCAAAACATCTTATTGCAGCTCCAAAAACCGACTCGGCCGTCTGCACGGACTGTAAAAACTGAAAGGCGACTCCCTCTGCAAAGTGACCCACCAGTCCGTATTTCCACAGGCTTTATTGTTCCCGTTTCTTCAGATAAAAAACAGTTTAGAGCTTGGAGGAAGTAGAAAAGTAAAAAGAGAAGAGTGTGTTCAGAAGTTCAGGTCCCGTCCCAGCATGCTCTGGACAGGAGGGAAGCAGCAGAGCTTCGGTCCTCAGGAGCTGCTGGAGAAGTGAGAGGAACACTGCAGTTCATCAGCAGGGCTGCAGAGGGCGCTCCCACAGCGAAGCAGGGCTCTGCACGCCGGCTGGAACGCCAGCACACCACAGCCAGAGCGAAAAGGAAGAAGATGAAGACACCTGGCTCTGGTACGGAAGAAAAAGTCCAGATGTTGCAGGAAGCCGCTGGTTCTGAGAGGATCAGACGGACTTTCTAGCAGTCAGAACTCTGACGATGGAACCGACGCCTCCCACTGCTAGAACCTACAGACACACAAAGAAAGAACTTAGCAGGAAATCCCAGCAAACTATGAAGACGAGGAAGATGCAGATTCCTGAATCCAAGTAAAACGGAATCAGTTCAGTTTATATGAAATTTTTATAAAGTTTGTAAAGATCCAAATCCTGCTTTTCTTTAGCCTTCCAGACTAAACTATATCCATATTTGACCATGTTACCGTTGGAACACTAAAGAATAGGGCTGCACGATATGAGGAAGACTCACAAGTGGTGAATATTGTGATGACGACATAACTGTGATACATGAACGAATAGCACAACAGCCAAAATCATTTCTATTTCACATCAACAGTTTAAATAAGAGTCAACATAACTCATTATACTCTAAGGCCGCCTTTACACTGCGTGGTTCAAGTGACCCAATTCCGATTTTTTCCTCTCACGTGGCACAGATCGGATATGATCGGTGAATGTGTAAGCAGGACAAAAGCGCATGGATTCCGTTTTTCTCAGATCGGATACAGGCCTCTCTCATATGTGGAAATAAATCGGAAACAAATCGGATACGTGCATTTCCATGTGCCATGTAAGCAGACAGATCGGATATTCCCCAGTAAATGCGAGTCGTACCTCAGTGACGTCAATTCAGGACACCACCAACTGAGATCACATGACTTATTAAGGTGCTTTTGTGCGCTGATTTTGCTGTCAGTGTGTTACCTTTCAGCCTCAGGGTTCAGACCGTAGTCGGAAACCGCTGTTATGTCCGGTCCGGACGCAAACGGTAACTAATGAAGCGGGATACCGTTGCTATGGAACAGGCTAGAAGCCGTTTATTTCTTTAGGGGGCGTGTACGATGGGGACCGTGTGTGTGTGAGCGCGCGCGCACGTGCGTGTGTGTGTAAGGAGAGAGAGGGGGTGTGAGCGCGGAGCGGGGGAGTGTCGGAGAACCGTAAATTTAAAAAAAATGTCTCCCCTAAAAGTTTTGGAGTCTTTCTTAACCCACTCTGGAGGCTGAGGGTTCAGAACGGAAAAGAGAACCCGAGGAAATCTCCCGTGTGTTTCTGACTACGGTCGGAAAAGAGAAGTCATCGCGCAGGAAAGGTTCAACACTTGGATCAAACTGTTAGTGCAGCACAACGTCTGCAAACACTTCCTCATTCAAAACTCAGAGAGAGCACATAAGACGGCCGAGCAGCCCCCCCTCCTTTTTACTCCCCCGTGCGTCCCCTCTGGAGCGCCCAAGGCCACGCCTCCTTCCGTCGCCGCCTTGCCTCCATGACAACCGCAATCACAAAAGTCCGAAAGAGGTCCGCGGAATGCGGAAATACTGTTACGTAGTCCTCAGAACGTCTACGTTTGATAGTTTCAGCATTGTATAGTGTAAATGCAAAAATCAGATACGGGTCACTTTTAAAAGATGATGTAAGCGGGTCGTCAAAAAAATCGGATACAGTCAGAAAATCGGATATGAGCATCAAGACCTGCAGTGTAAAGGCGGCCTAAATGACCCTCGTCTACATAGAACGTGAACATCTGACATAGAAGAGCTCCATCTGATTGGTCAAGTTCATAAATGGATTGATTTGACCCGTTAAATGGTCAATGTTAAACTTGTAAAGCACTTTTCTAACTTCTTTTGAGGCCCAAAGCGTTTTAAAGTCACAGTTCCATTCATACACTGATGGCTTCACCAGCGGCAGGGTGGGGTTCAGTGTCTTGCCCAAGGACACTTTGACTATAGGCGAGTGAGGCAGGAAGCGAACCTGCAAACTTCTGATCAAAAGTGGACCCCCCCCCCCATGGCAGCCTTAACATTTCAAGCTGCCATAAGATGGTTTTAGCACATTTAAGGTAACCATTTATCACAATTTTACCCGACTTTAGTGATACGCGTCTTGCACAGCTTGATATCGCGATAACGATATATTTTTGATTTATTGCGCAGGAACACTAAAGAACATTTTTTACTATAGGAGTTATTTTCAGCTCATTTTCCAACCTGGAAGTAAGACGACTCGATCTCTGAGGCTCCGCCTTTCTCTCCTTGTGGGTGCTGCCCATTTCATGACATCATCCTAGAGTCGGCCTCAGCAGTGTCTGAGTTTCTCCCACGAAAACAAACATCTGAACTTTTACAAAGATGGAAGTTCATATTGTTCATATAAATTGAAAGCTTTTAGCCGATCACCACTAGCTCCACCGAGAAAGTGGGCGTGTCTGTTAGCCCGGGGGTGGGGCTGGCAGCACAGATTCTGGGGGGCTGGTGCTCAGAGAGCAGGTTTTTTAGAGGAATACTCACAAATGCATGAATGGATCCAAATACCACTTTGGGGGAGTTTTTAGTGAGGAATGAAGATTATAAAACATTTACTTAGCGTGGAATAGGCCCTTTAACAGTAAAGGCTGATTTCCACTGGAGCATCTGCGATGCGTCGACACAAAATAGAGAGCATCCATTATTTTAAATGTTTACATCGCATTTGCCAGGTTAGCGTTCCGTCCAACCCCAGCTTTACACAGGAGTTCTAGTTCCAGTCTGTTTATGCGTCAATTTTGAGGCTAAAAGCTAAGGAACTGGAAACTGCTCTGGGGACCAAAATAAAACTTCTGTTGCACGTTCAAAATGAAACTATATAAGATGTAATTTACGATGACATGCTAACGCGATAACGCACGTTAAAACCACGGATTACACCACCACAGGTGAGGAAAGTTTAATTATGGAGGTTCAAAAACGTGTTTTTACAAGAATTGTTAAAAGAGGAAAATCACTTGAGTGTTGAGAGAGCGGGACCAACTACTCCACCATGGGGGCACAGGACAAACCACTCCTCTAGGATCAATACGGACTACCCACACAACGTAATGGGGACAGCAGACAGGCCGCAGTCCGACCGTAGTGTCCATTTAGGGTCACAGAATCCCTGCTCAGATCCTGAGGTTTGTTTTTTCTTTCTCTCTCTGCTTTAACTCACCTTTTCGTGCCACTGCAGCAGAGTGGCGCTGCTGTTGTCCGAGGGCTTCTCAAAGCCCTTGTAGATGTATCTCATCAGCAGGTCCACTTCACCTTTGTCCAAAGAGCTCACCGTCTTTTCTATGTCGCTGCCCTTAAAGCTGCAGAGCACCTTGACCACCAGCTGCTGCACTCCTTCCTGGAGGAAGCACAAAGGTTTCACTGCAGACTCATGATGAAGACAGCAAACCACTGCATCCACTGCGTGCCTGTGAGGACGTTCCTCTACAGTTCTACTGTCACCAAAAGCATGCAGCTTGGGGAAACTTTCAAGCAAAGCTCTGTAGTGAATGTAACAGATGCTGAGACACCCTCCCTGGTGTAGTTCTGCCCCATGTGGCCAAACTGGCTCATGACAGCTTTGTGTCATCAGTGATTCAGAACTGGAAATGCTACAAGGGGGGTCACGGTGGGACAGAAACGACAAACCAGGAATTTAAGTTCTGATTTTCAGATTAGAGAGGTTCTGCTCACGACTCTTTCAAAGCAGAAGTGTCACTGTGGCGTTCTGAGCGCTTGCTTCAGCCCATTTTACCATTGGGAGTTGGGTCATCTAGACCAGTGTTTTTCAACTAGTGTGCCGTGGGAGATGGTCAAGTGTGCCGTGAGAAATTGCCCTCATTAACTGATTTAACAACATTTTCCATCTCCAGGATTTCAGTTCTCTGTTCATCCCTACAGGCCCTGATAAAACACTGAGTAGTTAGGAATATGAAAGATCGTAAAATACTTTTTTCTTTGTGTTCATTTGATTCTATTAAATACATTTTGATAAGAATGACGGTACCACGATTTAGCCGCAGCTTCAGCTGCTTTAGGAAAAGTTACGCCCCTTTAACTGTCTCCACCAATCATTCTTGGGATCTTAATCACATGTCATCAGTCTGACCAATAAGAAGTGGTTAAAGTTTTCACTTCCTTGTTCTGAATTCTGCTGAAAAAGTCGCTCAGTTCTAAGAAAAATACCAGCTAAAGCTCGTCTTTAGCGGTGTAGTTTTCCACAGAATCCGGTGTCAGACCGTGGAACAAGTGAACAAAACAATGAAGTTTAGAGACGCTAGTCTGTCTGCGTTCGGCGGATTATTAAACTACATATCCCATGATGCATTGGGGTAAAGCGACAGTGAGCGTCTGAGCGCACGACTCTCTCCTCTTAATGTCGTGAAACCACAACGACCACAAATCAAACTGTTTTTAAATCGTTTAACTTAACTTTTATTACATCTTAAAAAAACAGCCGCAGCTTCCAGCTTTTTCTGCCCCAATTATCACAATCACAAAAATGCATGTGAGATTATTGGAGGGACTGTAGATCAATACAGACTATAGAGTTTCTCCTTTTTTTTTTTTTTTGAATCAAAGTCTTACTTTGGCATTCTGGTTCTTGGAGTTGACTGGAGGGTTCTTCAGGACTGCGCGCAGCGCTCCGTTCTGGTTCCCTTTGCAAACAGAAGTCAAGGACTACAGAGGAACCAAAGACAATCAGAGGGCCAGACACTGTGGACTTCCTGCACAGCAGCAGACTGGACAGGACAGAAACGTCAAATCTGCCGAAAGAGATGTGAACGGAGGAGTTTCAGAACATTCTTTCCGCCGCTTCTGTCCTCGTCCAGCAGCGTGTCATGAAACGGGGCCGACTCGTGGGTTCATGCTGATCATGAACTGAAGATGAGCAGTTCATTGACATCAACACCAACTCGCAATCGGTCTATGAGTGAACATCCCTCAGAACCATGTGGAGCATCCACACGCGTGCTGCATGTGACACTGAAGGGAACCTGAGAGCCAAAGTGTTTTCTGCAGACACTTTTCTGGATGACCATTTCCTCAAAGCGGAGCCTTCGGTCCAGCCAGACCCGGAGGGATCTGCAGAGGTCAGGAGCATCCTCTTCCGGTGATGCTGAGGACCCCTGCAGATCACGTGACCGACGTTTCTCAGTCTCTTCTGAAGGAAAGAACTCTGTGGTCGTGGAAACGCTACCAGATTGTTTCTGAGCTCGAAATTATGCTGATGCTGATCATGATGATGATCAGACCGGTGACCTCCCGAGGCCAGGTTCGGTTCCTTTCACACAATCAAAGGAGCGGAACACATCAAAGAGTCGGGAGGGGGGGGGGCGTTACGTACAGGTAGAAGCCCAAACGCCGCGCGCTCACAGAACCCGAACACGAGCCAGCATCAACAACCACCGGGCCAAACTGGACCGAGCCAAGCCACACATGGCTTAAGGTCACTCGAAAGGATATTGTCTCAGTAGCGAGTCCACCTCCGCCTCGTCCGGACCGGCCTGGTTCTCCCCTCCCTCTTCATCGTCCACAAACTTGTTCTCGTCGTATTCGTCGACGTCTACCTTTCGGAACCGGTCGGATACGGTGTTCTTGGACATTCTGAAGCTGTTTAAAATGAGCAGAACCTGGTTTTGTGGAGATCAGGTGTAGCTAATTCAGCGGTCCAGCTGCACTTCCTCGTTTATTTACTTCCTGAATCTCCTCTCTACTCTCTTCTTCTTCCGGTAGTTGTGTCCGGACAGGGACACGCGGGCTCTCTGCTGCCCCCAGTGCCGCCACCCGGGACTGCACCCGAACGCAAGGAACAACACAGTGTATGGAAGCATCTCTGTCTCATAATTCAAAATAAGGCTACGTTCACACGACAAGGCTTAATGCTCAATTCGGATTTTTTGAAAAAATCCGAATTTTTTGCAAGACCGTTCACATTTCATAGTAAATCCGAACTTTTGTGATCTCCAGGGTGACCGTGACACGACCCAAACGAGACCCGCATGCGCAGAAGAGTACACAACGGTAAACGACGTCACTCGTCGATTGCGGAAGTAGCCAACGTCAACGATGGATGCCAACAATAACAGTGTTGCCAACAGCGGAGGTCTTTTATCACTATGGAATTTATTATCACGTAGTAGCCAGAACTATAACAATCTTCTCATTTTAAGAAGAAAGTTAAAAAGGAGGAGAGCAAGGGTTTTGGCCATGGCGTTTAGGGGAGCTGTGCTAGCAACGTCGGTAGAGAGGAACGTTTGGGTGCGGAGTCGCAGCCAGGAGTGGTGGGATACTGATGTTAGTGGCTTCACTGATGCAAAATTTATTAGTAACTTTAGGATGACCAGATCCACCTTCAATTACGTCTGTGAGGCCTTCGATTAACTCTGTCAAGAGAAGAGACGTGTCTGCGGCGGCCCATTACTCTTGAGCAAAGCAGCTGTCCAAAAGTTCTAGTGGCTGGGTTTATCCCCCAAAATAAAACGGACATGTAATGCGTTGACGGACACTTTGTTTGTTCCAGTCCTTTACCTCCTTGTATTTTTCTTGGAGGCTTTAATTTTCTCTGGCATTGAAGCCAGGATCGTCTGTATCCCCGCTCGTTCATTTCTGTCGCAATTTCTTCAAAAACCGCCCTATTCCTATAAGAGCCCTCAAGTTTTCCCTGGATAGAACAATCGCCCCAAATATTGATCAAATCAGTTACCTCGCTTCCCTTCCACTGACTGTTCTCTGATGCAGCGTCCACCATGGTTGTTGTTTTCGTCCTCGTTCCCGCCTAATTTCAACGCAGAATGATGATGCGTGTAGCGTATTGATGACGTACGATTCGGAACCAGGTGGCCTGGCCGGTCAGACGGTGGTCGCAATTGAAAAGAGCGGATACGTTTCGGATTCAGGACGGCAAACCCAAGTGGCCTGGGTTGCAATTGAAAAGATCGGATCTGTGTCATTCAGACTGTCATGTAAAAATCGGAATTGGGTCTCATAGGGGCAAAAAATTCGGAATTGGGTCGTTTCAGCCTGCAGTGCGAACGTAGCCTTATAGTCAATACCCAAAATGCTTTTTTATTTTCTCAATAAAGCTGCATTGGTTGACTCAAAAATTAAATGAAAAATCAATTCTCTCACCCCCCCCTGGATCCGCTAACTGGAATTGAATTATTACATTTTTTTGGCTGTGGATGTGAAAACAAAAATGCAATCCCTTCTTCTTCTTCTGCATTATCGCTTTAATTATGTCACAGAATGTGAGATGTTCAAGTAGAAAATGAAAAAGTATTTTGGATTATTTATTTTTATTTTTGAGTCATTTGATGCATTTACATTGTGAAAATGAAAAAGCATTTCTGTTAATCCATTTTAATTGTCAAATTAAATATTTCTAAATGAATTTTGCTACACATTTACCAGCGAACTTTTTGAAAATGAAATGTCAAATACCATTTTCTTTATCGTTTTAATTAGATGATAGAATGAGTGGTGTTGAAAAAGAAAAAGCGGTTTGGATTTTTAATTTTATTTATGAGTCGGCGAATGCAGCTTTATTGTGAAAATGAAAAAGCTTTTCCGGTACTGACTTTTATTTTGTATTATGAGACAGAAACGCTTCCATACATGGCAGGGTGAGGTGAAGAAAAGCTGCTGGACTCCTTTCAAGAATTCATTCCCATTACTCTGTGACTCCCATAGGACGTAGCTGGAAATTCACATCAAAACGTCTTAAACAGAAATTCAACAAACTAAAGGCAAACTTGTTTTCCTTCTATATGCCTTTGTGTTCTACATCTCTAAAGTTTAGAGAAAGTTTTACAGTCATAACATTTTTAATCCTTTTAAATGACTGAGTGTTGTAGGTAAATATCAAACTCTTGGCAAACAGGAAACACTGCAGGTTTATAGTCTTGCAGAAAAATAGATGCAACTTGTCATTTGTTTTAACGTTAAATTTACAGAATGATGACGTTCACACGATGTCCTCACCACTTCAGACTTTTTTGTTAATAATTAATATTAACTGGAATACTGTGTGTTTTCTAGAAGTACTTTCCCAGTTTTTCTTTGCTACATTTTGGCTAATTCTTCCTGCAGGGGACCTTCTAAAACTTTCTTTTAAGGCTTTCAAACCCCCTTGTTGTTCAGCATGCCTCAGCTGATACCACATACTTCATAGACCACCTCAGAACAGCTCATAGTCTGTCAGGTCAGATCCTGGTGGAAGGCAGCACCAGCGGACGAGATCAGAGGCAAAGCTTTCAGCAAACATATTAGGCTTTGGAACATCTTAATAGTCTTGAGCTTTAAATTGTTCCTGCAGATCTGAGACAGATGTTTGTGTTTTTCTGGCAGGAGTCCTTTACTTGGTTTGCTTGATGTTCCCATAAAGCTCCGGTTTAGTTTCCTCGTCTCCCGGAAGAACTTTGGGTCTTGGAGCAAATGTCCCGTCTTGCTTTGTTTCCTATAGGCCTTCCAGCTGGGATGCTCCTCTTCTTCTCCTCTTGCAGACACGTCAATGGGTTCTGCAGTCCTGTGGAGCTTCATCTTCTGCTAGAATGAGCTGCTGTCGTCTCAGAAATGTCACGCTTTTTAGAGATGGTCTTTTAACTTTTGACCAACTTAAGTTTCTTTTGTCCTTTGAGACATCCCTCTGGTTTTATTTGGAGGTGACCTTTTTCTAGAATGCTGAATGGTTCATTTATGGTGAGTTTCATGTTCTCTCTGTGGTGAAACTTCATTCCAGTCTGAATTTCACTTTCTCTTCCTGATGGAATGAAACAGGGCATGACCAATATTTACCATCCTGATTTGTCTGAACTATTTTCGTGTTTGTCCTCAGAAATGCCAGCTCAGTCAGCGGTGACAAAGGTCTGGCAGTTCTGCTCAGGGAACTGACTTTGTACAACAGAAAAGGGCGTACCGGCATTAAACTGCTGGCTGATCAAAATGATTGCTGGGTTAAAAAGATGGTAAGCGTGAAGAATGATTTCATCTGTGAAAATGCTGAAACAGACAAATACAGAGAAAATAAGTATTGAATTTCATCAACATTTCTCTCCAAAACATATGTCTGTCGGGCTATTGACACAAAATTTTCGCGATGGCGGCATCAGCCAAGTGATGCACACATAGAAAAGAAATCCAAAACATTTATGTCTGCAGGCCAGGGTTATGTGTAATAGGTAAATCAGAAATGGAAATCAGGCTCTGTAAAGCCGCCTCATTGATTAAGTCCTAAATGTTTATAGTTGTTCATGTGAGGCGTGGCGCCCACGACAGACATACACAGCTCTAGCGTTACCCAACAACCATGCAAATATTGCCATGGATGACCCCAACACGAATGACTAGCCGCGAATGGCCCCAACACGGATGACCCCAACCGCGAACCCTACGAATGACCCAACGGATGGCCCCAACACGAATAGCCCCAACACGGAATGAGCTAGCCACGGATGACTAACCACGAATGACCCCAGCGGATGACCCCAACACGAATGGCCCTACGAATGACCCATACGGATGACTAACCACCGAATGACCACAACCACGAATGACCCCAATAACCTGAAATGACTAACCACGGATGACCCTACAAGAATTTCCCCTACGAATGGCCTTCTAACCACGAATGGCTAACCACGAATGACCCCCAACGCGGATGGCTCAAACCTGGATGATAACGGATGGCCCAACACGAATGACCCCAACAAAATTACCCCTACAGAATTACCCTACGAATGATCACAACACGAAGGACCCACAACACGGATGACTAACACGAATAGCCCTAAAGAATTTCCCCTACGAATGGCTTATACGGATGACCCTACAAGAATTTCCCCTACACGAATGACTACAACACGAATGACCCCAACACGGATGACTCAAACACGGATGACCCCAACAAGAATTACCCCTACAAGAATTACCCCTACCGCGAATGACCACAACGAAGGACCCTAACGGATGACCCCAACACGAATGACCCCTACAAAAGAATTTCCCTACTGAAATGACCACAACATGAAGGACCCCAACAGACCCCTACAAGGAATTTCCCTACAAATGACCACAACCACGGACCCCCAACGGATGACCTAACCTGAATGACCCCCAACACGGGCCAGCCCCAACACGGATGACCAACACGAAGAATGACCCCACGAATGACCCCAACCGCGAATGACCCCAACAGACGGCCCCAACACGGATGACCCAACGAATGGCCCCCAACACGGAATAGCCCCCAACCGGATGACCCCCAACAGGCCAGCCCCAACATGAATGACCCCCAACTACTGCAGGATGACCCAACACGAATGACCCCCAGCATGAATGACCCCAACGCGGATGACTAACCTGAATGACCCTACGGATGACCCCAACCGCGGATGACCTTGCGGATGACCCCAACACGAACGACCCAACACGGATGACCCAACACGAATGACCACAAAATAAAAGACAAGCAACATTTATTGAACAGAAAGATTGTAACGTTTGTTTCAGCATCAAATGAAAGAGACAAAATGTTTGTTTTTTGACATTTCATTCTAGACTGTTGTGGTGTTTAAGTACAAAAGAATAAAAATCATACATAAGGCTGAATAGGTTAATAGGTTTGTTTTTAAATGAGGAAGCCATAAATGCAAGATCCAGGGGCGTAGAAAGCTGGAGGCTGTGATTAAGTTCATCAGAGCTCCTCCTCTGGTTCTTCTCTCCCACCCAAACAAGTCTCACTTCATAAGCGGTTCACCTTCAGGTCCAGACGGAAGTCCTGTGCGTAACCAGGCGTCCCCTTAGGAAAGAGCTTTGACCCGGCTACCGTCGGCCAGGGACACCATCGGCGAAACAGAACCTGGCGGTACAGCGAGCCACTTGTTCCTCAGATGACCGTGAAAATCGAGATAGAGGATGCATGCCAGAACCAGCAGAACCACTATTGATGAGACAAAGAGGCGGATCCGTTTAAAGAGAGCGTTCCTCAGAGAAAATGTTCTGAACACGAAAAGGTGCTCGGAGAGCGTGTGGTCAGTTATCCTGACAGAGCTGGAGTTCCTTCAGCCTCTCGGCAGGTCGATTCTTCCCATCTGCTGGACCTCCAGACCTCCTTCTAAAGTTCTGAATTTTATTTTTCTGGGGTGGGGGGTCTAGTGATTACACCAGAACTTACATTTATGCATATTTGGCCTGCATTTCTTTGATTGACAGGAGCCTTTCCTTCCTTTGTCTGGCTCAGTTTCTGAGTGCTTTAAGGTGGGTGGAGTAAACTACAGTCAATAAGCTCCACCCACTTCTGCCAGAATATTTTAACATCAATGTTTGGAAAAAATACTACTCAAAAATATGTTTAGGACAGAATTCTTTACTTCTGGCTTGGTTCTGTGTGGATGATGTCAGAGACTATGTCCTGTTTCTAAATGTTTAGGTAGAGAGACACTCAAGAGTCCAAATGATGCTGTGAAGGTGTCCAGCAGCGGATGGAGGTTCTCCTCCTGCTCGGTCTTCATAAACCAGCCTCTGGGAATCTCTGCGGCATCAGGACTGGAGGAAAACGGCGGAAACTCACCCATGAACACAGAATTCGGAGTGGGATCCGCCATGCTGAAGTGTTTATAGACGTTCCCAACCAGAGCCACGATCACCACCGGATACACTGTGATGATGTTACGAACCCAGCGGTCCAGAACCCAGTTCTCCAGGATGAACCTGAGCAGAACCACAGAGGACGTCACACACTTTATTCTCCCAAATAAAACCCAGGGATAGTCAGACGTCTGCTGATGCAGAGAAATGCTTCACAGCCTCGTCTGCTAATATCCAATGAAGGCGGTTCTGGTTCAGAACAGTCGATCTTACCAGCCCGCCACCTCAGCAAACAGGATGCACAGAGATGCTGTTGCTGCTGTGCTCTTGTTCACATTCCACAGGTGAAGAACCAGAGAAAAGTTGATGAGAGAAGCAACAGAAGTCCATGTTGTGTAGACGGCCAAGCCATTCTGGACCTGGAAACAACCAGCAGAACGGTCACTGCAGGGATCAGAGCCGACTAGGGTCCGTAGGCGTGCAGTCTTACCAGCAGGATGAGAGAGGCCAGGTCTTTTCCATGGTATCTCTTTAGCCACAAACCATAATAGTCTGTGGCAGAGCAGCAGAAGAACAAGGCGCTGAAGTTGGTGATGACCATCAGCAGCAACACAACCATGGCAACTAGCATCAACCTGCAGCACAAAGAGCAGAGATGCTGAGCAAGTCTGGTGCAGTCTGGTATAGTCTTGTCCAGTCTGGTCCGGTGCAGTCTGGTCCAGTCTGGTGAAGTCTGGTCCTGTCTGGTCCAGTCTAGTCAGGTCTAGTTCAATGTGGTCCAATCTGATCCAGTCTGGTGCAGTCTAGTCCAATCTGGTCCAAAAATTCAGTCTGGTCATGCGTAGTCCAGTCTGGTCCAATCTGGTTCTGTCTGGTGCAGACTGGTCCAGACTAGTCCAGTTTGGTCCAGTCTGCTCTAGTTTGGTGCAGTCTGGTCCAGAAGTCCAGTCTAGTCAGGTCTGGTTCAGTGTGGTCCAATCTTATCCTGTCTGGTACAGTCTAGTCCAATCTGGTCCAAAAATTCAGTCTGGTCCAGTGTAGTCCAGTCTGGTCCAATCTAGTTCTGTCTGGTGCAGTATGTCTAGTCAGGTCTGGTTCAGTGTAGTCCAATCTTATCCCGTCTGGTGCAGTCTAGTCCAATCTGGTCCAAAAATTCAGTCTAGTCCAATCTAGTCAAGAGTTCAGCCTTGGCTTCTGCAGATGCAGATATCATCAGCGAGGCTAATCACAACAGCGGGTAACAAGCTCCACCTCTGTTCAGCAGACAGTTAGTCAATTCTGTGGGTTTTCTCCAAGAGGAGATTTTTATTCTCCTCCAACAGCCATCAGCAAATGTTTACGTCCTGAAACTGAGACGAAACAGCCTGTTGTTTCTAAATAATGTTTGTTTAAAATCATAAATAAAATGTTGCAGTCTACCATAAACACAAGCAAGTGTCCGTTCCAATGTGGTGAGATCATCATCCAGTGTTTATGGGAAGCAGCTGCTGTGTGTAAAGCTCATCAAATCTGGATCTGAATGTTCTGCAGAGAAAACATGGAAACACTCATCGTTCTGTCAGCTTCGCCAGGAATCAGGAGTTCACCCAGGGTCAGATCGAGGGTGTGGAGCATGTTGAGGTTGGACTGCACCAACCTCAGCATGTCTCAGCATGTCTGAGGTTGGTGCCTGTGCTGTTGTGTCTGTGTGTGTCTGTGCTGTTCACTGCTCGTCTTTGTGTTGCATTCAGATGCGTGAGACTCAACCCTTCATGTAACTTGCAGGTTCTACTGCAAAGTGACCGTTTCTGCACAGAAGCAGACGGATCTCGCTGCTGGAGCAGACTTCTGTAAACTGCATCCACTGCCGGGTTGATGGAGTTTTTTGTGGAACATCTTTTTCAACAGTTCCCTTTTTTATTTTTTAAGGTAGTTTTATTTCAGGTTTGTATGTTTTTTCAGCAGCTGTTTTCCATGGCGCTGGATGAGGTCACGCTGTCAGAGGAACTAAAGGCCTGCTGGGAGCTAATCCTCCTTAATGAGTTTGTTTGTGGTTTGGATGGAGGACGGGCTTCTGTCACGCAAAAACAACAAAACACAGACGTTCTGCAGCCTCTTTCTGCTGCTTCGTTTGTTCTTCATCCTTTAGCTGGGAATTTCAGGGGCCGGCTCCGCTGCCTCTGTTGGTTTCGTTCAAGAACGATTATGGGATACGTTGCATGCTATGGTGCGGTTGTGGCTCTGCCCGGATGAAGGTTTGTGGTCCTACATGCTCCTGTGGAGTGAGGTGCGTTTTCTCGTGCCAGAAAATAACAAAAGACATACTCCCTGTCCCACAGGAGAAGCCACGTGACGTTCAGGAGCATGTTGAACAGCCAGGAGAAGTGAAAGCCAAAGGGCAGCAGATACTGAGCCCAGGTCCTGTTCAGAGACACCGGAAACATCAGACGAGCAGGAACTTTAGGCTACAGCAGCAAATCCTCTGTGTGGCGTTTACTGACCCTCTGAAAGCTAATGACGTGACATAAATGACCATCAGAGTCAACCACGTATAGATGACCCCCCAGATGGAGAAGGTCCATCCAGCTGGAGTGATGTCCGTCTCGTATCGAGCAGAAACATTTCCTGTACTGTAATGGAATGGACCTGGAAGAAAGAGCGAGATCCTGATCAGAGATCCTGACCAACAAGAACCTGACCAATGAAATCCCGATCAATGAGATCCTGACCACCGAGATCCTGACAAACAAGAACCTGACCAATGAGATCCTCATCAGAGATCCCGATCAATGAGATCCTGAGCAGCACTCATTTCCTTTCAGCTTCAGAAATCCATCCAAACTTCTTTGGTTTAAAAAGAGTCCAAACTTTCAGAAGAGTGGCAGCAGGAATGAGAACTGCAGGTCTAGAGGTTTGGAGTTCTTAGGTTCGGTTCCGTGGACCTGCAGTGGAGCTGATCTTTCAGTTCTGGGAGGAAGCGTCACGGTCCTGAACGGACGGACTCTCCGGTTCCTCTGCCTTAAGGGAAATTCGGAGTCTGCGCTCCTAAACAGGAAACAATGAACTGGGTCTGATGCCACACCCACTCCTGCAGGAATGTTCCGACCGACGGAACCAGAACCGACCTGCAGCGCCCCCCCCCCTGTTCTTCTTTCATGACTTTTCTTAAAGTGTCAATGTTATGTAAGAAGCACGCAGATATGAGCGCGTAACAAATATAAGAAAAAGAATCCCTAAAAAGTTTTGAGGCGCGTGCGGCGCGTCTCACCTTTGCCCGCTCCAGCCAGCGCGTTCACGACCAGAACCCCCACGAACAGGAGCGCGCACAGCAGGATGACGGCGATCCGGGCCCAGCTGTTCTGCTTCATGGTTCCTGATGGTTCCGGAGCTCTCAGTCCTCTGACACTGTGGCCGCGCCCGCACTGCTTATGTCACGCACCGATCCTGTTAACTGCCGGCTTTACGGTAAAGACACACCTTCAAAATAAAAGCCTCGCCGCTGAAATGTTTTTCTAAAACTTAGAAATATTACTACTAGTGATGTGTGTGTGCAGCACGTCAGAGCAAAACTGATGAGATGTAAGGCATCCACCTAAGCATTACTGAGGGGCCTGTAGTCACATCCCAATAGTCTCAGTGATCCCATTTAAATACTTTAATCATTGTTTTGAATGTTCATACAGACTCTTTGTTCAACATTTTCTAGAAATGTCCTGAGCTGTTTTGTGGAAAGTAGATTTTGATCTGAAAGGGATTTTCTCCCGTAATTCCTGGTCTAAATGTTGTTTTTGAACCGGATCCAGGACAAACCAGAGGATCCAGTTTTTCTGAGGCTGATGAGAGACAGATGGATTCCAGCTCACAAACCCTCAGAACAAACCAGACTGTCAGTGGCGATTTCTTTAAAGTACACCTGAGAGTTCATGCAGACTCGAGGTTGTGAGTCCAGTTCTCTGATTTTCAGAAAACTGACGTGCAAAAAGACCAAAGTAAAAACATGAAACGTTGTCTGGTTGATGCAGTAAAGTGAATGTGAAGACTGCAAGGGAAGCTCGGCTTCCCTTATAATGTCACAAAATTAATGATCAAATATGTACTATTGTATTAACATTTTATTGACTAAAAATGCGTTAGAAAACGTTCAACTCAAAGACGAGTTCCTTCAGAATCAGTTACATAAAGCAGGTTGGCTGACTCCATTTCCTTCTCACACATTCCCGCAGCGTCACTTCCCTATTGAAGCCCAGCGTCCATTGACTTCAATGGGGCTGCTTTGAACGGTTTTTGTCAGCGCTTCGAAACTAGATGGTCATTAGATAAACGCTGCGATTATGTCCCGCCCACGGACGCTCAGCGTCTCTGGGGGTGAATGGGGAGTGGGCTGGCCTGGACTCCGAGCTTCTGCGGAGTCCAGGCTCTCCTGGTATGACAAAGCTAGCTGGCTGACCGAAAGTGCTGTGACAAATAAAATGTACTGCTGGTCATGCCTCTTGATGAAACCATCTCACGGATGTGTTGTTTGGTCAAAGGTGGGGTTTGGAGATCGGTCTAACTTTGACGGGGCATCTAAAAGACATGAAAAGAGCAATGAATATGTGAGTGCATGTGCAAGATGAAGTTGCATGGGCAGGATCAGAGCTTCCTCTCTGACAGACCAGTAGCCGCCACTGCAGACGGTTGGGTCAGATCTAAACTCTGCTTCTGAATCCAGTTTGGAGACGATCAATCTAAAAAAAACCAGGAGATGCTCAGAGTGTTTGTGAAAACCACGTGGGTTGGTCTACAGCCGTCTTCTCCACAGTGAATGCACCAACAGTAACCCAAGTAAAAGAGAACAACCTGGTTCTGAGTCTAAACTATTATTTAGTAGATGACTGTCTTTTACAGAGCCCCTAAAGGGACATGAAGAAGAAAACACTAACTGGTGCTCACCCGTTAATTTAAAAACCAAATGGCTTCAGTTTGTGGGAAGAATCCAAATGCCAAATATAATTTAGACACTTTGCAAAGTAACTGCGGCGACGGCCTCCTCTGACTTCAACACCCTGTGGGTCAAGTTCTTGTAGAATCAGACGGAAATGTTCTGTCCTTACCTGCAGTCCATTTTTAACGCACTTGGAATGCATCAACCGATATCCATGGAGTTTACCGGAGGACCTTAATTCTTCCTGAATAAAAGTGGTAACCGGATCTAAACTGTAAGCCCTGCACCGAAACAAACGCGTTTAAGATGGCGTTCAGAAATGAGATAATTGTGGCGTGAGCAAGCAAAGCTGCAATCTCTTTGTAGACGAGTCCAAAAGCAAAGTAAAACTCAGTTGGCTCCCGTAATGCCGTTTCCAGGTAACTTGGGGAAATGCCTCTGTGCGCCAACGACCACAAATGGCCAGATAGGAATCATGTTAGCCAGTTAGTAACAGGTGTGCAACTGTTACTAACAGTTACTAATTTTTTCCTTCGATGTCCATTTAGGGGCTCTGTAGTCTTTCAATAGCCTGAGGTAAATAAACTAAAGTTTGAAGTCCCACTGATATCGAGGGACGTGTTCTGCATTCTGTAGCTTTGTGAGTCTGCAGGAGGTTCTGGACCTGAGCAGCCGGGTGGATCCGCTCCACTGAGTGTTAGAGAACACAAACCTCATTTTGGATCAAACAGGAAGTTCCTGTTCCTCTGAAAGGGATGAGATGCTGCTCATGGAAAGAGCCTCATCATAAAGAGGGATGTCTCCAGAGACAGAGGTGAAGCGTCTGAACCACTGGTAACTAGCTAACTAAGTAACTAGGTAACTAGTGGTGCCGTCTGGACTCCTACTTCTCTCTGATGAGGCCTCGACTATTTTTATGACAGAACGTCTGAACTTTGACCACAGATCCGACACTCAACATTATTGATGAGTTTTATTGTGAATATGATCCATGGTTACCGTGGTACTCTGGATATCCAGAATGTACCGTCCTCTGAATGTGTGAAGGTGGTCATGACAGCGTGAGACTGTGAGGCTCTGCAGGATCAGCTGTCATGTTTCCATCAGACCTTCACTTCCCCCAATTGAATCATCAGCTGATTGTCTTTCAGAGAAGAAGCTGTAAAATTCCAGGAAGAAAAGAAATTCTGGCTTTTAATCTTCATTAATAACACCGACACCTGGGAAATGCAGTCCGAACACTGAATGCAGTGGCAGCCTGCTCCTCACAGTGATGGTCGGTTGGTAGAGTCCTGGTTAGCTGGAGCCTTTCAGCTCGGTTGGGCGGGTTCAACCATTTGCAGGAGTGAGGCGAGTTCCTCACAGGAACATCGCCGGCGCTCTGCAGTGCACACTCTCACAGCGGTTAGAGTCCAACGACAGTAGAAATAAAACCGATTTCTCACGACTTTCACACAGCAGAACTGGATGTGGGCTCCTCACGCTCCACATGGAGAGGACCCGGCTAGGGGGCGCTGGCGTTCATTTTCTCCTGACAGCTGTCCCACAGGCTCTGCAGCCTGTTGTCCTTGTTGGCGCAGAAGTCGGTGAAGTCTCGGAGCAGGCGGTCAGCCAGCCTCTCATCTCCCAGCAGTCCCGTCCTCCAGGCTTTGGTCAGCATGGTGTTGTAGGCCCAGTAGAAGCCCACCCTGTCCTCCCCCCCAAAGGGCCCCTGGCTGTTGGAGGTGGTGGAGTTCCTGCGCCTGCGCTGCTGCCCGCTGGAGTACTTCCTCTTGGAGTAAGGCAGCTGCAGAAAGACAGTGCCTAAAGGGACAGAAGAGTCGCGCCGTCATCCTTCCTGCAAACTGCAGCCGGCGGGGAGTTTCTGCTGCCGCCCAAACCTGTGACGTGGATGTACTGAGGCTTGCTCTCCGAGGGAAAGTTAAAGCCCGACGCAGAAAACTTGTCTTGAACAAAACCAAACCTTGAAGAGAGGAAATAAAAGGATGAAAACATTTTCGGAGAAGTCCCCCTGACCTGAAAGTGGCTTCAGGTCGAGCCCTGCACACCAAACCGGAAACTGTCGACTCATTTCTCGAGTTCTAAAAACACGACAACCTCCTGCTGCTGCTGACCTGCTTTCGTTGGAAATTCAGCATTTATTTCATCGGGCGTTCGTAAGGTAACTCCGATTTTAAGTTCCTAACCAGCCACACCTGAATGTTAATCCAGGCTTCCTGTCGGCTGACGATGTGGGAACAGAGGTAAAAGGCAGAGACTCTAGAGCTCCTCCCAGCTAACCTGCAGCAGACGAGCCCAGCAAAACATAAAAAGGAGCTTTAACCTGTACAGTATGGCCTCCTGAAAGAGCTGCATCCTCTCCCAGTACGTCTCCGGCTCAAAACCTGTTGGTTGCCATGGAAACAGCATGAGGCAGACGTTCAGTTAAGATCCGAACCCACAGAGGACACGCCCACCTTCAAACAGGCTGTCGCTGCTGTTCTTCAGCAGGCACTGGATGCACAGAGGGATGAAGAGGTGCGCCCTCAGCGGGTCGCCGTACAGGTAGGTCGTCAGGGCGAAAGGGACCTCCAGAACAGGAACCAGCAGGAAGCCGCAGGAGGCGGCTTTCCTGTGCCAGCCCTGAACCTGAAAGGAAGCAGGCCGCAGTCGAGAACGAGCCTTCTTCCAGCTAAACGTCATTAAAGACAACGGGAACATTTCTGATGAGGAGAAATCCTGAACACAGAAGCTGCTCAGCCTCCAAAAAGGGTTAAAGCAGCAGCCTCTCTGCTCAGGATCTGATGAAACGTCTCTAAGGTCAAGACGGAAGGAGGGCGGGGGCCTCCGGTACCATCTCAAAGAGCACGGCCGCCGTCACCGCCATCCAGTGCAGCTTGATCTCAAAGGCGGCGTTCAGGGAGAAGTTGCCGTGGTAATAACAGCTGCACCACTCGGTGCGGTCGCTGCGGTTGTTGACGTCCACATCCAGCGTGACCGTCTTCTGCTCTGGGACGGTGGCAGCTGGAGGAAGAGGAACAGAGGAAGAGGAGAGAGACAGGAGAAGGCATGAACGCTAGAAATGGGAGGGGCTTAGCGCAGCGTGGATGCTTGGACAGACGTCTGCGTTAGACTGTTTCACAGCAGGCAGTCGGCATCAGGAAACGGCCGAAGCAGATGGATGACCGGTTGACCGGGACTCTTCCCTGTGTCCATTCTAAAGCAGGACTGCTGAGCCCTCTGGGGGGGGGGGGGGCCCTACTGATCAGCTGACTCAGACATTTCCTCATACCGACTGAACAAACCGGATCCGGTAACCAGCAGCAGGAAGTGCAGAGAGAGCGGGAAAGCAGGCGGGGTGCATTAGAGCAGCTCACCCCTGACTCTTAAACTGATGTCTGTTTTGGACAGAAAACTGGACGATATCAGTTCTACAGAAGCCAAAAGCGGCGTATGTCGTCCTGCTGCAGCTGGAGACGTCAGCTTCTCCTGAATGTGCACAAATCTGTCAGATGTCTGTCTGCAGGAGCTTCAGCTGCTTCCCGTCGGTTACACACGCCTTTCCCAGCATGCTGATGAACCCTCAGAGCAGCAAATGACATCAGACAGCGGCTCAGATCAGTTTTCTGCTATCTAACTATCTGTTATCTGTCAGCAGTGAGACATTCAGGCACAGCGGGGGGAACCGGCAGAGACTCAAGCAGCTGTTGAATGGAGACACAGAAAAAAAGAGGACTGAACCATTTTGAGTTCAGACCATAGTACATTCAGCCAACTTTAGAGTCCAGCTCTGATCATCTTCTGATCCGTTCCCAGTCGTCTTTTAATCATGAGGATGTTGTTTTTAGGCAAAAATCTGGGTCGCTTTCTAGGACATAGTTTCTGCAGAGCAGCAGGAGCTTGTTAGAAATTCACCTCTGAGTTGTGGGCGGGACTGTTGGTGCGGAAGTAAGCCTGCCCTCATTTCCCATCATCCCTTTGTTAATAGCAATTTTTTTTGCCCCCCTAATGTTAGCTGGGGGGGGGGGCTGTAAGCAAGTGGGAGAGAGTAAACAGAGAGCTCTCAGTTATGGGTAACAGGATCAAAATTGGGACTTTAAGGACTTCCTCATTTTTATATCGTCTCCCATTCAAGGCTGCTAGCGCTGGAACGCAGGTGGAGTTACAGGTGAAGGCTGAGGCTTCTGTTACAGTGTGGTGAGCTGAAAAGCAGGCGAGGACGCTACACCACAGCATGACAGCACCACAGCCAGCAACACCACAGCATGCACCCCACACACCTCAGTACCACAGTTACCAGACTGCATGCACTGATCACATGTGGCGATCACACGGGACACGATCTGGAGAAACTTGGGTGAAGGAGGAGGACATGGCTGCTGTGTGGAGTGGACTGGGGGGTCAGGCTGCGTATACCTAGCAGAGCGGCGGCCTGGCTGCGTCCTCCAAAGCTGCGGCTGAACGAGCTGTGCCTACTTGCATAGGAGGCCGGCCGACTAGGAAGCCAGGGCAGGAGGAAAGCCGGCAGGTCTGAAGGCCTCCGCTCCTCCAACACGAAGGCCACCTCAAACCATTTCCTCTGGAACAGAGCGAAGTCCTCCGGAACCGCGGTGGACCAGCCGCCTCCTGCGGCGGCCGGGAGCTGCGTGGTCAGGCCTGCGGCGGAGAGAGCTGGGTCAAGATCTGTCAGTGAAGATGCAGACATCTGTCCACAGAAGACGAAGGAACAAGGGCTTGGTGTGTTCCGTCATAGTCACCATCCTTTTCACCGACAATCCTGTAGAAGTAGAAGCCATAGATAAAGCTGCGCATGGCGTCTCCTGAAGCATGAGCCACCAGGCCTTCATCCAGCATTTTCTGATCAAAGACAAAGACAAGACATCCAGCAGGTGAACACAGATGGACAAGATCGTCCGGGTTTACAAACCTTCATGGAAGAATTTGGACGGATTCGGTTTTTCTTGAAGTGACTGTGTGGTTTCAGGCGAGTTACAGTTTCTCCCTCAGAACCGTAAAGGTCACCGTGTCAGAATGATGATGTCATGGCTCGGTTCTACATAACAAACATGCTGACGGCCTCCTGACCCCTCAGGCCCACCAGGAACCGTCGGTCAGATTCCCCACAAGATAAAAGCTACAGTCAGTCAGAGCAAAGGCTGTTCAGCATTTCTATAGAGTGCTTGGCTCATTTCTCATGGCCGACACACTGCTGCACACTCCACCACAGCGTGCTCCTGACAACTGTGGCTCCATCCACAGTGGAGGCAAAAAGGTTCACAATAGCACAAAAAGTGTTGACAAAGATGCACTGAACACAACGGTTCAAACGTTTGAGTCAAATGTCTTCCTCGGCTGTGAATGGGTTTTCAGAGGTGCAGGAATCCATGTCTCCTACCTGCATGACATCCACTGCCATCCCATGTGTGGCCACGCCCTCCACGTTGTTGACCAGCCAATGAACAACCTCAGAGCTGATGAAGCAGTGGGGCGGCAGACCCTTCTGCTCGGGAAGTAGCTGCACACCCGTCCTGCAGCGTCAGAGCAAAAAGACATGGATGGTCTAAAAAAACATACAATTTAACCCCCAACCCCTAACTCATAACCCCTTAACCCCTAAACTCATAACCCCTTAACCCCTAACTCATAACCCCTAAACCCCTAACTCATAACCCCTAAACCCCTATCTCATAACCCTTAACCCCTAAACCCCTAACTCATAACCCCTTAACCCCTAACTCATAACCCTTAACCCCTAACTCATAACCCTTAACCCCTAAACCCCTAACTCATAACCCTTAACCCCTAACTCATAACCCTTAACCCCTAAACCCCTATCTCATAACCCTTAACTCTTAACTCATAACCCTTAACCCCTAAACCCCTAACTCATAACCCTTAACTCATAACCCTTAACCCCTAAACCACTAACTCATAACCCCTAAACCCCTAACTCATAACCCCTAAACCCCTAACTCATAACCCTTAACCCCTAACTCATAACCCTTAACTCATAACCCTTAACCCCTAAACCCCTAACCTGAACCTTTCAAAGAGCCATTTGAACCAGTTTCCACTGAGATGAAAGCACAGGGAGCCGCAACACTAGGAGTGTTAGAAAAAAAGGTTTTTACCGACATATCGCGATATTTCATTCAGCAATACTTGTATTGATTCAAAATCCTGTCTGGATATTTATTTAATTATTTATTTTAATTATTTGTATTCTTTATGAGTGTGATGTTTCCTTTGAGTGACATGATGGAAACAAATTCACTTTGATGCAGACTCCTTTCTATTTTTTTTCTTTAAATCCAGTAAACCCAATAAATTATATTCACTTTATGGATGAAAACTATGTTTTTGTAGGAAGCAGCTGTTAGCGGTGAGTCTAAGCCCCGCCCCCGCCTCTCTACCTGTTTGTTGTTTTCCTCTGCGTGTAACCCCCCCCCAGCGTCATCGTAGCAGCAAGGTGACAGGATAGGAGGTGCGCCCTAACGCAAATTTAATGAATTTTACGTGGAAATGGGTTGTTTTATTCTAGGGGGGATAAATAGGCTTTTTTGGGCGTTCATGTGTCCCCTATGAGATTACCACTGACTGTCCTTTTAGAAGAACTTTCCATCCCAGGGAGCAGAGGAGGAGAAGGTGGAGGTCACAGGGGGTCACCAGTCCAAAAGGACAGAGATGAAGATGTGAGTCAAGCAGGTTCCAGGTGTGATGAAGTGTCATAATGAATGAAGGGAATGGCGAAGAAGACTGTGATGAGAGCGGCCATGTTGTTGTTCAAAGACAGGACATGGACGTCCATGCAAGGAAGGAGACGTTTGAGGGGAGGAGCAGTGATGATGATGATGGTGAAAGGAGGGTGGAGCTACCAGGAAAGAGGAGGTTGATGGATGCAGTAAAGGAGGACATGGGGGGTCTGTGTGAGCGAGGACGATGCACCGTTCAAACCCCTAAAGGGAACAGCACAGGAACTAAACAGGAAGGACAGCTTGGACTTTGTTGGACGCTGCTCTGAGTCCCGCCCTCCTTTGGGTTTCTCCTCATGTCCCTCAGAGACGCATGAATGCAGGAAAATCTGGAGACAGACGTTTGCGTTTGTGTGTGGATGACGTCTTACGTTGGGTGTTTGATGGCCTCCAGGATCTCCAGCAGGGTGGAGGACGAGGACAGGCAGTGTGTCCCTGCAGCAGACTGCCCACTGTCACGAGATCAGGAAACGTCACCGCTGCTAATCGGCGCCCAACCGTCGCTGCCCGTGAGCAGACATGAACGTGAACGGCTCACCTGGCGTCGGCGCCGCTGGCTGCGGCGTCTCCTGCAGGTGGGACTGCGGCGGCTCCAGGCTGGCCAGCTTTTTCTGCAGCTTCCGTGGTTTCAGCAGGCAGCTGGAGGCAGACGCTGGAATTATTCAACTGTTCCTGTGAAAAGGAAGGTCTGACAGGAAACAGCAAACCGGATCCAGAGAGGGATTCTGCTTTTATTAAGTCACGTCTTTCACTTCTTCTTTAATCTGTTTTTAGTACAGTTATCCTGTAGTCGGTTCTTTACAGGAGTTTGGATCAGAAGGAAGAGTTCTGAGCCAAAGAGTCTGTCTCTGGGAAGGAAATCCTCGAACATGGACAAACCATGAACAAACTTTAAAGCTTTACCGCTAATATCTATGATTATTTGAATTATTTTGACAGAAATAAGGGACAGATTTACAGAACAGATCTGAGGGTGAATCCTGGGAGAAACAGGACCTTCCTATAAGTCATGAGAGACTTCTGCTGCAGAACGATGCGAGGACAGAACAGGATCGCCCGTTCTTGGTTGAACAGTGAACAGCAGGCCGCGGAGTTCTTTGATATACTGCTGGACTTTTCCTTTAGACGCGTCTGGAAATGTAGTTTTTCCACAGGCTAGACTTCAATGTTTCCTTCAGGTCACATTTAGATCAACAGAAGAATTCGAAAATGTGCTTCACAAACAGAAATCTTTATGTTTTGGACCTAAAACTGTTCATTCGTAGGTCTAGAATGCAGATTTCTTGCACTGTAGCTGTTCAGCTTCATGTCACGTTGAACTAGGAGTTTGAAAACGACACGACTTCCCGCCGCTCACATGCACCCCCCCCCCCCTCTGGCTGCAGCATTAAACACACAGAGAGCATCCTGCAAATGCTGCTACTGACCTGAGAAGGGTGGATGTAGGAGGAGCGGGGGCTACGAATAAAATCCAAAATAAAGGCAGCGTCCTGTCAGCACGCAGGAACAACGTGCGGCGGGATCACACCCCCAAAGCCCAGCAAAGAGGCAGAACAGAAGCACGGAGAAAAGGTTGATTGGAAGAGACCAAAGCACCAGCAGCAGCACAAAAACTCATGAATGTGCAGAAAGTCGGAGGCTGAAGCAGCACAACAGACAGGAAGACTCACCTTGCGAGGACTGTCTATGAAGGAGACGGTGGAGACGTCGGCCGGAGCTGCAGACGGCTTCAGCTGCTCCTCCAGGCTCCTGCAGGAGACCAGAGGCTGTGAATGCTGCTCACAAGGCCGGCTGCAGCCCACAGACACTCACTTCTGGTTCTGCTCCATTTCCAGCAGTGCTGATAAGGCTGAGGTTCCCCTCTTTCCCTGTGGGGGGGGCACAGGCTCACTTGGGTATGAAGACAGGGGGCTGCTGACTTGCAGACTTTTCATGGGGGTCCCCTTCTGCTACACGACAGACACACAAACGGCACAGCGTGTGAGCGGGACGGGCATGACACGACGGTCCTGAAGTGAGGCGGACAGACGTCTTACTGTGGCCCCCAAACCCCCCAGAATAGCCATTCTGTGGACAGAGCCATCCAACATCAGCGTTTCACAGATGAAAACGCCGTTTGAACACTTCTGCCATTTTTCTCCTGATGCAGGACATGAAACATTAGGACGAAAACCGCATTTCTGAGGATTTCTTTATTCAAATCACAAATGTTGTCTTTGTGATGTAGAAAATACGCTGGGCGGGGCTACGTGCTCCCTGCTCTGCTCCATTTTGATCCTCCACCTGCAGACAAACAGATCCATGAACGTCTTTGTCTTCCTGGTCTGAGCTGGAATCTGGATCAGAACTGGACGGATGGATGGCTACGATGTTGCTGCTGTTTTTGTTGCACCGCTAATGTTAGCTTGGGGGTGTGAGGGGCTGTCAGCTAGAGGAGAGAGGGTAAACAAAGGGATGATGGGAAATGAGGGCAGGCTCATTTCCCAACCAACAGCCCCGCCCACAACTCAGAGGTGAATTTCTGATGAACTCCTGCTGCTCTGCAGAAACTATGTCCTAGAAAAACGACACAGTTTTGGGGATTTTGGACAAAAACGGCATCATCATGATTGAAAGAAGTCTGGGAGCGCTCTAGAAACAGATGAGATTCTGTAATGAAATGTCTCAGTCCTCTACAGTCGCTGACAGCAGAGGACTGTTGGGAAAAACCAAAGAAAATCAGAAGCATTGTGGAGGAAATAATGCAAACACAACCGTTGTTTAGGATATGCAGCAGACACAACTCAACACTTGATAGTTTTCATGTCCATCATAACAGCCAAACACGGAATGTGAACAAATCTGAAGCATTTGTGCTCCTTAGTCTTTCCTTGTCTGAAGCTCAGGAATCCTCCTCATAATATGCAGACTACAGGATTTCATTTGGAGACCGTCTTTGGTGTTTTTGCCCATTAATGACTGCTGGGGGCAGCAAAGGTGGTGTTTTCAGCTGGGAAAAGGTCAACTTTAGCTGCAAGCAGCCTGTTTAGATCACCTGTCCGGGTTGTACAGGTACATCAGGAAAGTGCAGGAAGTTTGGATCTGCTCCTGATGAGCATCATCCCAGTACTTTGTGCAATCGGAAAAACTGAAGGACTGTTCCTGCTGCTGGAAGAAAAACACTGGACCTGAAGCCAGGTAAAAAGAAAACTGAAGTTTAGCTGAAGAGGAGGACTGAGCAGCTCGGCTCCCTATAACCTGAATTTTAGCTGTAGTCTGCCAAAGAAACAGATACTGACAAAAGTACCGTCCATCCGGAGATGGAGGCAACTCATTCAAAGGACCGAGGGGTGCACAGGCAATAAACTGTGACCAGACGCCTCAACGGACGAGTTTCAACTTTCCTGGAAATTGTCTGGAAAACTCCAAACAGGCGCTCGCACGTCAGAGAACAGCTACGTTTGCCACAGACAGCCGTGCAGACAGCCGGGCAGGCAGCCGCGCAGGCAGCCGGGCAGGCAGCCGGGCAGGCAGCCGCGCAGGCAGCCGGGCAGGTAGCCGCGCAGGCAGACGGGCAGGTAGCCCCGCAGGCAGCTGCGCAAGCACGCTGAGACTGGTTTCCAACTGGATGATGGGAACCAGCCCACAGTAGTGTCCACTAGTGTCTTCGTCCACCAAAACACATGCTAGAGACACGGGGCGGGGCTCACCCTGATGATCCGGTCGGAGCGGTGGCGTCTTCGGATCCGGTTGAGGCCCTCCAGGAAGCGAATGAATCCATCCAGCAGGACCCACTCCCCGCTGCTTCCCGCTCCGGCACCCGCTCCCTCTCCGTAAACATCCCAGTGGCCTTCTCCGTCCGCCACACGACGAGCTCCACCCGCCGGTAGCAGCAAAAAGCGAGTCCTCCAGAACTTTAGAGAGTCAATCAGGCTACGGTTCAAAGCAGAGGCGGAGTCAGAAACACACTGCTGTATTCAAACCGAGCATCAAGCATCACGAAGAACACAAATGCTGCTAAACGGTTTCATTGGAGGAAATAAGTTTAACGAAGGAGCAGCCTTCAGTGACCGACTCCCAGAAATGACCCCAGCCGTACCTGAAGTCCTCTGAACCAGCAGAGCAGATGTACTGGTCCAGGTAGTTCCACTTGTACTCTTCCAGTCTCTCATGGCCAAACTCAACCCAACAGGAAACGAACTGAGCGTCGGCGTGTGGCGGGCAGAGGCTGTAGCTGTACTGGATCTGAGCAGACTCGTACGGGTACCTGGCACAAACAAAAGATTAGAAAAGTTCCTGTCAGGTCTTCATGTTATACAGAATAAGCATCAGAAGAAAAGTGATTTAGAAATGAGACACATGTTGAAGATGACAGGTCGTTTTGCTGTGAAAAGACAAAGTTTGCTCTCCGACATGCTCGGGCCCTGTGAGGTGTTACCCCCCCCTCTGGGGGTTTCTCAGGTGCACTCACTTTGGCAGGTAGCGAGTCACCGTGATGATCTTGTCTTTGAGGCAGACTTTATGGAAGGTGCGGCCCATGCTGAGCCAGAAAACCGTCTCCTCCTCCTCCCCGCGGCGCATGGACACCAAGCCTGACGGGAGATGCTTTTTTTAATCAACGGGTCGATACCCCCCCTGGTGACGCCCCTCCACTAAGTACAGTCAGGTATCCTAACACGGTTAGATCAAACCAGGAGAGCTAAACCGATCATTTTGTTTCCATGTGTGGTGAAAGGTTTACCCCGGGTGTACAGAGGACTGCTGCCCAGAGGCGTGGCGGCGGTGGGGGGCGGCTTCCTGTTGTTGGGCTGGACGATGATCTGATACCCCTGCATCAACCTCTGACAGATAAACTCCTCAAACACCTGGGATGCGCTCATCACTGGAGCGTCATCCTCTCGCCTGGAGGTCAGAGGTCATGAAAGCAACACTCAGTATCAAGTACAGTCAAGTTAACAGGCTATTGTTACGTAAAGGTTAAAAAAATGGTGCTTTGGGTGTTTTAAACATGTTCTTTTAGCGTTTTTCTGATGAAGGAGGACATTTAGACACAAATTCAGCTTGAAGTTGTGTTTCTGGGTTCAGGTTTTTTAAAATCGTTGTGATTCAGGAAAAGATGGAAAAAGGCAGCTGGATAAAGATTATATTTAGGTGCTGGGCGGGGCCACAGTCTCCCTGCTCCGCCCCATTCTGATCATCCACCTGGAGACAGATCCAGCATGAATAAAGAAATCCTCAGAAAAGCAGCTTCAAGCTTCATTTTCTGTCCTCCCTCATCAGAAAAACAACACAAGAACATATCAAAAACATCAAAAACACAGTTTCTTTTAATCTGTTGGACAAAAAACGCCAAATTGAAGTTAAGACATTTGAGAAAAACTGATGAAGTCATCAAAACGTGTCCCTCAGGAGGAGGCTCTGGGGCATTTATAACGCATTATCTTTAATTTTTTTTTTAGAAGTTAACCTTCATACGTATTCCTGTGTGGGGTTATGGGGGGGGGGGGGGCTTTCATTTGAATTTCTGTTCTTTTTATAAATAAAGTTTGATTTGATTGAAAAAGGCTAAAAACACCTCTATATTTGTATTAATGCGACTGGATCTGCGGCCCTGCGGGGTGGGGGAACACACCTGGGGGAACACATCTTTGGACTGTTAGGACGAGCAAACACAAACTCTAGACAACGCTTTAAGAATGCAATCTGTGCAGAAGTTTCTACGATCCTGTCGACAAAGACGAGTCACAACGAAGCAGCAGAGCAGCCGAGTACCGCTCCAGGTCACTGTGCGGCAGCAGGTCGTAGCATCCCTCCGTGTAGTCGTTCTGCAGGGTCTGCCGGTCGGGGAAGTAGTCGGTGGTGAGGGGGAGGCACGCCGGCGTGGTCAGCGACTTCCAGTCCACCCCCACCGTGCAGCAGAAGCTGGGCACTGTCGGGGGTGCAGACAGCAGCAGGACTTCATGTACACACAAACATTCCCCAAAGCAAAGACGAACGCATGGGCCCACAGTGGAGGGGTACATGTGTGGGGGGAGGGGGTCGTGAGGTTGGGGTGGGGAAAGGGTGAGAAAGAAAACAAAAGAGGGGAAAGAGAGGAAGAAAAAACAAAGAGAAACATCACTTGTCTGGAAATCTGGGGGCCTGCTGGCCCTTCAGATGAGATTGATCACACATGCAGATTGTAGCTCAGAATTATTGTATCCACAGGAGGTGGAGCAGCATCTGCAGCGGCTGCAACATTTGCAACATTTGCAGCTGCGATGTGGATCCTGCAGATGCAGCAGTTGCAGCTGATGCAGATGCAGGAGAAGTGGATCCTGCATCTGCAGCATCTGCAGCATCTGCAGCATCTGCAGCATCTGCATGTGCAGCAGCGCAGCCTGCTGCTGGAAGAAAGATCGGCCATGCACAGAAACATCACATCTCCGGTTTTGAAACTGAACAGGGGGAATCGGACAGGAACACAGGTCGACAGTCGGTGGCCATGCAGAAGTGGGATGTGAATCCAAGATTTGTGGGATGCAAACAGGTTCTGGTGCGCAGAAATTACAGGAGGCCAAATTAAGTGGTTGTGATCAAATCACCAGGAAAAGGTTCAGACAGTGGAAGTCAAGGAACATAGAGGGGAAGAGCAGAACCAGAACCACATGACCCATCTGTGCCGTTTATACCTGCGAACCCCGGAGACCCGCCAAGAACCCCGCCCGCCTGCTGAAGCAGCGTGAGCCCCCACAGGTTAAACACCCCGTTCTGCTGTCATTTGTTCAGTGATTAAAAACGTGGTTCTGATCCGGAGGAACAGCTGCGTCATCCCAACCCGACCCACTCCGGCCTCCTGCTTACAAAGAAATTCAGACTCACTTGGATCGGATCCACCAGTGGGACAATCTTGGAAGGAGGAGCTACGAGTGGCGAGCGGCCCTGGACGGTTCCACAACAAAGAAAGAGCAGCACAGTCATTTCAGAGCCTCACATTCAGCCGGGAACTGGTTTCCTGAGGCCGACAGAAACGGTCGACAGCTTTGGAAACAGCAGAAGGTTCAGGAAAGCATCCGGTGAGTGTGAGGCATAAACCCGGCTCCACCCACGGGGAAATCAGAAAGACATTCACTTTACTGCATCAACCAGACAATGTTTCATGTTTTTACTTTGGACTTTTGGCACGTCAGTTTTCTGAAAATCAGAGAACTGGACTCCCAACCTCGAGTCTGCATGAACTCTCAGGTGTACTTTAATGGAAAAACTGTCAAATATTCATATTTTGGGTTTGGTGATCTCCAGACATGGTTCTAAAGTGAGGCACTGGCGACAAACTGTTATTCTGCAGATGGACAGAGTGCTGAATGCTTCTCTGAATCACTGCTCCTCACACTGTCAAACCGTTGAGGAGCGTCTGCGTGTTCAGGCTGCAGAAACCAGCAGGTCTGCACTAAGCTCATGTTCTTCTGCAGAGCTCGTCGTTCTGGTTGGATTGATGTACGTTGTCTTTTTTTTAACGGTTAAACTGTTGTCACCGTGGACACATTTTACGATATTAAACATCTCTCAGTTTGTGTGCAGATCACCGCTGCCGCCGCCGCTGCCAGGGCTTCCAGCGAACTCCTCTGCTCCCCCACAGCTGTAAAGGTCTCCTGCTTGGCGAGACGTTGTTCTCCTTAAAGAGAAGACACGGGGATCTTCATGCATACGGCCTCAGCAGTGATGTACGGAGGACACGCGTGTGCACTGAACCTGCCGGTGGCCTCGTGGTAGGCCAGCTCCAGCAGCTCCGCAGACGTGTGGGCGGGGTCTTTCTGCTGGCTGCCCTGCAGCTCCGCCATGTTCTGTCTCGTCTGATGGTGGATCTGGATCGGCTCTCCAGAAGGTCCTGCAGAACAAAGTCCAGCACAGACAGTTGGACTCATTTATTACAGGTCTGACAGGAATAAGGCGGCGGACACGGCGGATTCACGGCATCGTTGCATCACCATAAATGACTCCACAGATGTCTGAAGAACGCGGCGAGGACTTTGACCCCGTTTAAGATTCCAGACCTCTGCAGATAAATCCCAGTGGGAACTAACTCACCCACAGGGAAAGTGTGCATCCATCGCCGGCGATTGGAGGTGAGCTTCATGGGCATCCTGGACGGTGTGAAGGGGTTAATGAGAGCTCTTTGAGGCGTGTAACCTCCTGGACGGATGTGCAGTGTGGACTCAGCACTTCCCACGGTGAACCGGCCCGGAGCACTGGACTCCCGCTGAGAGTCCACCATCTTCTCTAAGAACTCTGAAAAACACAGCCGGGGGTGAAGAGGGGGCCCTGAGCTCGTCTTCTTCACGTAGGCACGGCGGCTGCTTTACCTCTGGTGCTCGTGTATCCAAGAGAGCTGCTGACTTCGTAGTGCAGTGCAGGCGCGCGTGGAATGAGCAGCATGTTGGACACGGGACCCAGGCTGTCATCAGAGGCCAGGCTCCGCTGCTCCTCCAGGCCGCCCGAGCACACGGGGGAAGACGCCCCCACGCCTGAGCTGACGTCCACAGAGCCCACGCTCTTCCTCCCACTCGTGTCTCTGTCTCGCCCCATCCTGGTAGAGAGGAAGACGATGCTGCTCAGCACGCTGGTCCAAAAATACAGCTGTTGCAGCAGAAGCTGGGAAACACCTGTAGATGGTGCTCCTCTGGATCCGCGAAGGACCTGGGAGTCTGAAGACCTGAGCATCGTAGGCATCATAGTCCACCTGGATGGGGAGACTGTTGTCCGGGTCCTTAGGGGCGCACAGGCCTGAGAGACACGGTGCAGTCAATATGTGAACCATGAACACGGCAGAAACATGCGGCTCAAAGCTTACTGTGATCTTTGCTGCTCTTGAACTTTTCTGCATGAATCTAAAACAACAAAATCACAGTTTAAGGTCGAACAGAGAAAAACGTTCCTGTTTTAGTCAAACGTCCACAAACCTTTCGACCAGCCAGTTTGATTCGTGGGGTGAAGGAGCCACAAGACCTCTGACTGTTTGACGTGTAGAAGCTAAAAAAAAACAACACGTGGAAAAAAGATGTGTGCAACACTCCTGTCCACCTTAAAAGTGCTAATGTTTGGAAATCAATTAAAAAAATGAAATCTCCTAAAGGTTTTTATTCATAAATCTTTTAAATCAGGTTCTTCCCTACACCAGAAAACCTAAAACCTCCGCTGATGACCTAAACGCTGTTAAGGGGCGTCACCACGGTAACCTCTGTCAACCGCTGTGACCCGGTAAGCCAATAGGCTCAGAGCCCCACCTCCCACAAAAGATTTCTATGTTCATTCAAATTTATAATCACTCTATACCATGGTCTGGATGAATACTGGATTCTGATTGGCTGCTTGGACAAAAACCAGCGGTAAGAGGTGAACTTTGCACTGATGCTTCATTTAACCCATCATGACCATCAGCATAGTCGTCACTCGCATTTGCAACCAGTCCGTGTCGGTTCCGGCTCAGCCGTGACTCCTTCAGTTTATACGAAGTTTTTTGCCCAGACGTGTTGCCAATAAAGTTGAGTTTGTCAAAGAAGGCCCAAGAACACATCACATCCATTGTGTTGCTGCAACACCTCAGCTTACCGGTCCGTTTGCATGATAGATACAACATGGATGTACTTGTGGCTTCCCCAACAAAAACCTGCCTGAACCGTCACTCTGCTTCAGCTGGGTCGTCTTCTTCCTAGAGATCATCCACATGATGACGACTGCGTCTTCTGTGGCTCTGTTATGATGGCTGCGTGTCCAGTGTTGGCGGTTTTAGTGGTAAATAAGAGTACCGAGGAGGACTTTCAGAAAACCTTCAGACCAGGACTTGGGGCTCCTGCGACCCGATTGTTCAGTGTTTCTCTGTTGGACCAGCTTCAACAAGTACTGAGTGCTGTAGACCCCAGAAACTCCACCCACATGGACATCCTCTGTGTGACGCACATTCAAAAATGTCTCTAAAGTGTGTTAAAAGTGAAAGAGACAACTTAACCACAAGCATGATTCTGCCCAGATGTTCTACCTGTGGTTAATCCAGTGAGGAAGGTTGTAGTCGTCCCCCACACGAGAGTCTCCAGGGCTGGTCCTGTTGTGCAGCTTCAGATGACAGACCATATATATATATATAAACATATTCACACACGCACACCTTTCTTTTTAACCACACACACATAGGACGTCTACACAGACACGTTTCAAACTGGAATGTCATAGAACAGAGTTTTCATTTCCTTAACTCCTCAAAACTGGAACTTTCATAGAATCTAGATTAGGGCCCACTGTGTGATTGATTTCATGTATTTGTTTGCGTTTACATTAACTGGGGTTTCAGCTCATAAAACCCACAAAAACAGAATCATAGCAAATAAGAAAGCTGTGGAGAAATCATCTTTTAATTTTCAGTTTTTGCAGAAAGATAAAAATAGAGATTATGATAACATCAAATCAATCAAAGATAAAATATTTTAACACACAGTTTTAACATATATATATGAAAAAAAAAAGTTTTTTTTTTCTCTGTGCTTGTTACCTTAAATAATGGTACAGCATGCAACGGCTGCTCTCCCATACACACCAGGTCAACGCCGATACCTGGAAGTGGACAAGCGTGCGTCAACATTTCCTTCTCTCATTGTGAGAAAACCAGAGACCTGCTCACCGTTGTCAATCATGCGCTGTTTGGTCAGAATCATGAGTAGACGGTCGACTTCAAACACTCCCACTCCAGGCGTAATGACCACCGACATCTGTCCGGTGCGGTCAAAGTTACGGTTGATGTAGTGCTTGTCAAACACTGAGAAAAACACAGTTTTGTTAGTTACTAGGGCCGTAACAATTCATTTCCATGATTTATTTCATATCATAATTTGTGGTTGAAGATCCGATTCACTTTGGTTCATTCTGATTGATCCGATTGGATCTGATCCTCTGAACTAAAGTGGATCCAGATCATCTTTATCCAAACTTCCAGCAGTGAGACTCTGACAGAAATTCCTGCTACTGAACAGTGAAGTTTTTCAGATTCTTGGATTTCTTCCAGATAATCAAGTGGAAATGAAATCTGTGTCCAAACAAACCAGTAAACTAGAATGAATGTCAAATCCATTCACATGTTAGTTTCCTAAAGTTCAGCCAACTGTTGTTTTCCACATCCAGAGAATCCAAAGGGAACATTCTAGACACTGGATGGTCACATGACTTTATTCAAAGTCTTTCCACACATTGGACTGGAATGATGGACTGATCCGTGTTAATGACATCACATGTGTGTTGTCTGCTGTGATTGGTCGTTTTTACCTTGTACCAAACCTACCCCACCTCAATCTAAATGGTATCTTCCAAAATTGATGACCAATTTATTACATTGTGAAACCGTTTTTAACTGTTTAGGTCGATTCGATAAACTTGCCTCACACAGATTGAACTGTTTGGATTGAAGGAATAGAAGTGGATTCATCGTTACAGCCCTACCAAGACACCGATATAACATCTGAAGCAGCTACTCTAGGTTTGGCCATATTTGTGTCATTCTCATAACGTTTGGCCACAAATGTACATTAAAAATGTCTTGGTGTTGTTTCTCTCAAACACATATTCTCTCCTCCATCTAAAATGATTCTCTTATTATTCATATGAGAAAACAATTACACTGCCTCCTCTGGTGGCTCTTGAACCCTGAAGTAAACATGAGGCGGAAACTAACGTCAATCCAGTCAAAGTAAATCAGAAATATGGTTAGAATGAAACAAACTGCAGTATGACAGTGTTTTCAAAAACACCTCTCAATAGGACTGTTTGTCCTTTTTCATTGTCAGATAACATTTTCTCCAATCGTTTTTCTCATTTGTGTCTTTGATTTTCAGCTCTTAATCTTTGAAACAAGAGGATGGAAGGAGACAGGCAAAGAAATGACCCAGAATGAGTCCGTGTCTAGTGACCAGCGGTTTCACTGGCTCTGTGCTACTCACCATTAAAAGAAAGGTTAATGGCCTCCAGGTAGTTTCCCTGTGCAGCAGTCGAGTTATAACCCAGAGGAAAACCATCTGCATCCAATAAAACAAACACAAAGAGTCAACTGGATCCACAACCTTGAACCTAAAACGGCTTCCAGCAATACCTGCTTCCTTCAGGCGCACCAGAACTGGATACTGGATGAAGAGCTTTTTGATGGTGACCAACAGCGATGTCCACTCGTCTCGTCTCTCATTCTGTGCCACAACTCTAAAACACACCAGGAAATGTCAAAATGAGCCGTCTTCAACTCCAGTTGGTTTTTCTGCCAATCCCAAGGAAGTGAAGCTCATGGGCAGGCCTCATGGGATGCTTTTTCCACCCCTGTGCTCAGTTCAATCTCTAAATCAAATCATTGAATGGGCTTTAAACTATTGATTAATAAAATTAGGAAAATCTATGTCAATTCAAGTGCATCAATTTTCCATTGATGGTAAAGCCTCACCTGCTATCAGGAGGTGTTTACTATAGATAGAGGAGTCTTGGATGCAGTGGTATAAAGTCCACCAACATCGGACTCTAGAGAATTCAATTCAATTCAATTTATTTGTTTAGAGGATAAGCCCCTTGAGATGTATCATCTCGTTTTCAAGGGGGTCCTCAAAATACAACAAAACAAGCAAATAAATAACCGACAGATACAGCTGAGTTTTACATATATCAAAACAAGACAAAAAGAACTTAAAATTTACAAGACAACAAACAGGCACACACCCACACACACAAACATAGGCATTTAATGCACCTACAAGTAATTAATAATTAATTTAAAGTAAGGAAATAAAATAATAAATAAAAGGCAGAAAAGAAATCAAATTAAATCAAAAACAGTTACATGAGTGTTGAAGATGAACTAAACAGGCATTTTTAAATGCAAAGAATGAGGTTAAAGAGCGAATGGATAGAGGAAGATTGTTCCAGTCGGAGGGAGCCTTATAATTAAATGAATATTTTCCAATTTGTTTTTTAACTCTTGGAACAGCAAAAAAAATTTGATCTGCATGATGTAAATTATAAGAAGACTGAAAAGGAGTTAAATATTGTTTGAGATAGTCTGGATAGCTAAGGTTAATGCATTTGAAAATGAACAATAGCCAGTGAAGTTGACGTCGAGAGGATAGGGGAAGCCAGGACAGTTGCTGAAACATAAGACAGTGGTGAGTTCTAAATGGACAACGAAGAATAAACCGACACAAGCTGTTATAAATAACGTTCAGTGGTCGGAGGTTAGTGAGAGTAGTGTTTTGATAAATGATGTCACCATAATCTAAAGTCGGGATGATCAGTTGTGAGATGATTTTCTTCCTGACTGAGAGACTAAAACAATTGATTGATAGATAAAGTAATTTTAAACGATACGAAATTTTGTGGACAATGGACTGTATATGAGCACTAAAAGAGAGAGAGGAGTCAAGCCACAAACCAAGATATTTGAATTTTTCTCCTACTGAAATAAGTGACATGTCCAGGTAAGTTAAATTTATTTCACTTGCAGCTACAGGACGTAGTCTTTTTTGAAACAACATAAAATAGGATTTAGATTTGTTGAGTAGAAGTTTATTGGATTGTAACCACAATTGAACAGAATTAAAATCATGTTGAATTGAATGCTGAATGTCAACAATGTTGGATTTAGAGGAGTAAATGACAGTATCATCGGCATAAAGTTGAATATTGCTGTAAATGCATTTAGTTGGAAGGTCATTAATGAAAATAGAAAATAAGAGGGGACCGAGTGCAGAACCTTGTGGAACGCCTTTGTCTACGCTTAGAAAGTTGGAATAGCTGCCATTAAAAAGCACACACTGCTGACGATGATGAAGGTATGAGTTGAACCAAAGGAGCGAGGATCTATCAAGGCCAATTGAATGAAGTTTGTCCAGTAACAGATAGTGATCTACCATGTCAAAAGCTTTGGTAAGATCAATAAATAAGGCGCCAGTTAACATGTTATTATCAAAACCAGAGAAAATATCATTGGTGAATTTTAACAAAGCTGAAGTTGTGGAGAAATGCTTTCGAAAACCGGATTGGAAAGGAGATAGTATATTATTAAGTGTTAGGTATTCTGAAAGTTGATTAAAGATAATTTTTTCATATACTTTGACAATACTGTTGATGATTGAGATTGGTCTATAATTGCTCATGTCATTAGATTTCCCTCCTTTATGAAGAGGTATAACTTTTGCACGTTTCCAAGCCAAGGGGACTTCAGCCGTGGTAAAAGAGAGATTTAAAAGAGCAGCCAAGGGAAAACAAAGCACATGAGAAGCAAGTTTAATAAATTTTGCTTCGATGCCATCTGGACCAGCACTACTGGTAGATGAGAGTAAATAAATACTTGTGCTTCAATCTAAAGGACCGTTTGGGTTCAACAGTTAGGAGAACAACTTTAGTCTGACTGCATCATCCCAACTGTAAGGTTTCGGCAGAAGGAGTATTATTATGTGGGGTTGATTTTTTTTTGAAAAACTTGATGTGGCACCTTAGATCCACTAAGAGGAATCCTGAATGCTTCAGCAGACCAAGAAATTGAAAAGAAGCATGCTAGAATAACTCCTCTGCTTTAGCGTGACAAAGAGAGATACTTCACTGCAGGATGAAGGAATGCGTTATTGGACTGTATAAAGTCCTACTTCAACTAGAACCTTATTAGACTGAAGGCTGAAAGCCAGGCCCTCCTTCTGGAGGAACAGCCAAACAGCCCATAGTCACACTCCTCAACCTCTTCGAGAGACTTCCAGAAGAGTTAAGACAGTTTGTCTTCAAAGTGTGAGCCGCCACCACAGTACCTCTACGGGTTACGGAGAGGACGACTCTTCAGTTAATTTACTTGTAAAGACAACAGACTGCATACACTTGGTAATGCAGAGGAGCAAAATGCTTCAATTATCCTGAATTTAAACGTTTAATTCATGCCAACCAGGTCTTTGCTGTCATGGTAACAGACAGGAACATCCAGCAAGACCACAACCAGGAACAATGGTGACTCTGAGGGTCACATTCCTGCTAGATCTCCCACACTACCTGTTCTAACTGGCTGGACACACCTGATCCAGGTAATCAGGCATGAGTAGGGCAATGATATCAGGAAAAGATGCAGATACACTGTTCTTTGAGGACTGGAACCCCGCCACCCTCTGCTGCGTTTCAAAGTCCTTCTGGATATACTACTCAATGGGATTGGTTACAACACAAAAATAAAACCATGACACTGATCTACACACATGACTTCCTTTTAGAACAGAGCAGAAAAGGTTTCTTTAAAAAACAAAAGCAAAAAATAAACTCAGAGGCCAAAAGCATTTCAGAAGTACTTCTGCAAATGGAAGCGCCATGATGGCTCATTCGGCTGCATGTAGGACCGACACGTGGAAACCAGGGTTCGATTCCCAGAGAGCGCGATGAGCTTCATCCAGTGTGGGTCCTTGGGTAAGACCCTTCAGGCTGCTGCCTAACTCAAGGATCCTTTACGCTTCCTTGAGTTACATTTAGGGCTTTTTAAGACCTTACATTTAAAAAGTAAGACCAATTTCTCTGCCTAATTCCCTGCTGATGAAGAAAAATGAAATCCTTGGATTCCAGACCAATAATTTCTACAGTGATTCTGAATGTGAAATACAACAAGCAATAAGTTCAAAAGTATCAGATGAACATCCTTCCCAAACAAAGTCACCTTCTTAGCTCGGCGCTCTTGGTACCAATCTCTTGGTCCACTACAGCCACTTCTGCCAACGTCTCCTCAGAAGGTTGGAGCTTGATATTCGGTTGGATCTCTGTCTCCCTGCCTTTCCCTCAGCCTCCTCTGCCAGTCTGTCTGCATCCCTGACCAAAACCTCAGACGTCTTTTCAGCCTGGACTCCTTACGCTGGTCCTCCCTTCCCTTCCTCTAAGGAGCCCGGGCTTCCGCCTTCAACCCGTCTAAGTCCAACTTGACCCGATATTTGGTCCTGACTGCTGCTAAACCAGTGACTGTGTAAGCATCTCGGTAGAGGGTCGCAAAAAGAGAATCAGAATCCTCATGGTGGGTCAACAGCATGTTTCTTGTCCAGCCAGGGGTCTGACCTGGGTAACATCTCCATGCCAGCCTCCGTGTGACCACAGGGCCTCCAAGCATGTCATTTCAACTCCACCTCTCTGTTGATAGAGACTCTTCTCTCCACTGTAGGTCAGTTGTAGGAGAGGATGAGCAGTTTCTTACAGAAGGCCCCCAGTTCAGAATGGGGCCCCTGAGGACACTGCTTAAGCAGAGGTCCAGCCAAGGAGCCAGCATCTTTGTGACGGAGGCGGAGCCACCATCTTTGTGAGGGAGGCGGAGCCACCATCTTTGTGAGGGAGGCGGAGCCACCATCTTTGTGAGGGAGGCGGAGCCAACATCTTTGTGACGGAGGCAGAGCCACCATCTTTGTGTGACATAGCAGAGGCTGTTAATATGATTTTGTTTATAACTGAATTAACTTCTTTTTAGTTCAACTGCAGAGCTCTGAAGAAAACCATGCCAACCAGAACCCAGAAGAAGGATCATCTCAGGACCAACGGCTTCATGTGGTTCATCAGTGACAATATCAAAGTGTTTGCAAGCGTCTGCAAGTCGTCTGGATCCACAGCTGCACTGGAACATATGCTGCTGCTCGTTTCTTC
Source organism: Oryzias sinensis (assembly GCA_037389245.1). NCBI lineage: Eukaryota > Metazoa > Chordata > Actinopteri > Beloniformes > Adrianichthyidae > Oryzias > Oryzias sinensis. The sequence continues at coordinate 7,926,313 of CM074494.1, read as the reverse complement.
TTTGTAGTCACAAGGGGGCCCTAGTCTGGGTCTCCCTGTGCCGGTCCCCAGCCAGGATAAAATACAGGGTTGTGTCATTAAGGGTATCAGGAGTAAAACTGTCCGCCAAACCACCCGAGTGAGTCAGGCGACCGCTGACGGGATGTGCTGAAAGCTGACCAACTAGTGGAGAAGGAACTTAAGGACTTACCTGTAGAAGTCTTCATAGAAATGTCCTTCGTGATCCTGTCTAATGGAGCCTTTCAGAATCTCAGGAAACTCCTCTGAACAAACAAACAGTCTTCTTTTAAAACACTAACCAGAACATTTGCAAATGCTGCTAGAATGTAAAAGACTCACCAAGAGATTTGGCACTGTAGAAAGTCCGTGAGAACAACACAACGGTCACTTCATGACTGCAGTTCTTCTCCTGAAACAACATTAATAATCTGTTCTGACATAGTGCAAAACATAAAATGAGGAAAAACAAACATGAGATGGAGGCCAAAACTCAAACCTTCCACTTGGCAAAAAGGTCAGAGAGGAAGCCGTTTACAGCCTTCTCAAAGTAGAGGTCACCTGAGAGCAAAACATCTCAACTCAATCTCGGCCTCAAGTATTAGGTTCCCATGGCAACGAAATGTTCTGAACCCACCATAGATGTCAAAGTCCCACATCTCACAGCTCATCTGGATGAAGATGTAGACCATGGCAGACGTGGATCTGAACACCACCTGAGGAACAGGACCAGGCCCTGAATACATTCACGCTGGCCCACGGCATCTGGGATACCCCTTCTTTTCAAAGGGATTTTAGCCTCCTCCCCTGCTGAATCTCAGGTAACACTCACCCTGGTCTCCTCACTGATGTAACCACAGGTCACCTTCTCTCCTTTCACCCACAGTTCACTGGCCTGTGCTCTGAAAAAGAAAACAGCAGCAAAATAAAAAATCCAAGGATGTTTTACTGTCAATATTTAACAGAATCGTTAATGCACGGGCACAATGGCACTAATTCTGTTTTAGCCCCACTGTAACGAAGGGGTGGGATATCTTTACTATTATCTGTTCCTTCAAGTATGATTATACAAATACAACAAAAAACAAGTTACCTGATTCCAGCAAATTCAACCTTCTGAGTCACATAAGCGCAAGTGCTCACCTGAAATTTAAAGAAGCAAATTAAAATTAAGCCAGAACCTTAAATTAAAGATAAAGGTGTTGAGATGAATGGAAGCGTGAACCACCAGGCTTTTCTTCAGTCGCCACATGTCGCCTCTGCCAATGTACTGGTCCTTAAACGTCAGCTCCACCAGATCCAGCGTCACATCCTTCGAAGGAAAAATACCAAAATATTCCACATTCTGGGAAACCAACAGGTGTGTAGCTGTGTCGCCCTGAGGAAACATACCTTAGGATCAACAATGTTGACAATAACGTCCTGGTATGCACGCAGTTTGAAGGCTTGAGCCACCGTCTGATCCACACTGATCGTCTCTGTGGGACAAAATGTCAAAACTCCAAACCTTTCTCCAAACCGACAAAACAACAGGACGAGAATATTTTAATTACTTTATGACCAGTAAAAACCAACAAGCCCGTTCATTTAGTTCTGACGTTTTTTTCTGAGCTTAGTGAAAGAAAACAGAAATCCATCAACAACACTTCAGTCACTCAGCAGAGAGAGGATTCTGGGTTTAACGTCCATCAAAAGAGAAACAGAACCAAAGGTTCAAAAAGGAGGTCAAACTTGCTGCTTCGCTTTGCAGAATTCCGATCATCTTCCTGATCCAAACTCTGCTCTACCTTCTGAAGACGGGTGGGTTCTGAGTGACGATGGGCAAAAGATAATTCACAGGAAGCCCATGTGAGTATCGGGACGTCGGCATCCTTTGTGCACCGGGTCACAATCCTACTACTTCCTACATTTTGCATTTAAAGCCTCGTTAGAAAGTCATGAACAGAGATCACATTCTGTCCTCCCCAACAGGCGGGCTGTGGGGTGTTTTTGGTTCCTGCTGCAGCAGCGACCCCCTGTCCTTCCGCCGGGAGTTAGGAAGGCTGAGAAGCTGACCATGGAGCCTACAGGGCAAGTCTGACCCATGAAACCCAGAACGCAGCGCACGGGTACGACTGCCGCCTTAACCGTCAGGTATGGGAGGAGTTTGGTGAGAACGCGGAAAATGGCGTGATTGGCTCCACTATCGAGCAGGGAAAACTGCACACCAAATGAACGACCTACGCTGTGGGAGAAGAAGGGGTGACCTTTGGCCGTCCGGTGCTGGAAGGAATAGGTTTGAGAATTTTTCAAAACCACGTCTTTATCTGAGAAAGCAGGGCCAGATAGCCCCTCCACAGCTGCAGTTAACAAAATGTCAATTTATGGCAAGATAGCTGTTCTGAAAGACAACCATCTCCGTTTGGCTCGTGTTCCTACCTGCACTTCCAACACTTTGCTGCAGGTTTACATGGATTGCTCAGATCAGGGTTACAGGAAATTAGCCAGACATTGTGGAAAACTCAGTAAAATCCCTGCTGTTCTCAACCAATCTGAAGAGCAATCTGGGGGGTTTGGGACATTTAGCAGACTGACACGGACGTCCTTTCCTACAGTCTGAGCGAGTTCTGCGGTGGTCCTGTGGCAGACCCAGAACACGCTGGACACACTGCATCACTTGGCTGGCCTGGCAATGTTTTCTAATCGGGAAAAAGCTGGATGAGGTGGCAGAGGAGAAGGAGGAATGAGAACCTTTACAGAGACTCATTCTCCTCTGTGCTCAACCCTAGACATGCAGAAGACAACAGGTGGATGGAGGGATGGAGAAACGATGTCCTCCGCTTCCTCAGCCTTTGCAGGAACGGCATCTCCAAACACGCCTACCTCCACCCCAGCCAAGCAAAGGCGATCAGACTGGACGTCTTTACCTTTCTGGAGGTCTTCCTTCAGGCTCTTCACTTGCAGCAGGAGAGGGCTGCAGATTCCAAAGGGAGAAGGCGGTGAAATGGAATCACAGCTGATGGACATCAGAGATGCTGTTCAAGCAGCCTCACCTGTATTCATCTGAGGGATGTGCAATCTCAATGACATCTCCTAAATTAACCTGAGGGAAGATCTTGGGGTTGACAACCAACTCGTCATCTGTTGACAAAACGAGTTTATTCAAACGGTACTCCAACCAAACCACGACTCTGACTAAAATTAGGAAAACGTGCAGATGGTTCTGCTTACCGCTTCCGCCGAAACCTTTCTTGTGCAGCACCAGTTTGTAGGATTTATTCGTCTTCATGTTGAGTCTGCTGAGCAATAAGCCTGTTTAATTCCCAATCCTCTCAGGAAAACTCACTGGGTTCCCAGCTCTGGTCCTTGGGGGACACCGTCCTGCATGCTTTCCGACCCTGATGAAACGAGCTTCCGTCAGGCTTCTGCAGAAACGTGGAAAACATGGAGGACAGAATAGACCAGGACCAGGACCAGGACTAGGACTAGTAGGACTAGGACTGCTAGTACTGTTAAATCACTTAAGTTTCATGTGCAGACTTACTTCTTCTTCAGTTGTGCAAATTTGTCTTTGAACAGCGGCGGGTCAATACAACTAGAATGCACATCACATGACTAAAGTCTGGAATGCTGCCTGCATATCTATGAGGATGTTACTGACATGGACTAACAGCGATCTCAGAGGGAAACTACAGTCAGAAAGGCGGCAGCGCGTTAGCGGCGGAAGCTAGCATTCGGCTACTTCCTTCAAAACAGGGACGCGATTGGTCATCCGCCCAATCAAAGAGTGTTCGACTACGAGATGACTCACATCGGTGACTTTCCGACGTCGATTTTAACGTTAAGGTGTAAAAACAGCTGAGCAGACGCACCGAGGCTTGAAATTGAACAGTACTGGAAAAAGTATATGGGAGAAAGAGACAGCAAATAACAGCAATGCCCGGCAGTGGCTGGCCTCTCTCTGAGAAAAGAACATAGCACAGAATCCAGTAACCATCAGTGACAGACATCAAAAAAGAGTCTCAGGTATAAAGAACTGGAGCAGGGGTGTCAGGCCCGCCAGGTGGTTAAGTCCGGCCCACACACGAAGAGTAAAAATCATAAGGATGAATAAAAAGAAAGCAAGTTTCTAGTCCATTCCTGTGGCGAGCTATGATTTTTTAAAGAAATAACCGAAATGCGCAATTCCGCCACTAGGGGGAGCAAAGGAAATGCAAAACAGGTGAAACCAAAAAGCGAAACCTGACAGCTCTGCATCTGGGTAAGATGCACTTTGGTTCCCTATGTTGTCAAAAAGTGAAGTGGAGTGACGAGCTTTCCAGAAAAAATGAACAGTTTTTTTTCCCACAAAGCTGAATGCAAAACCCCCATGGTTGGTATGTCATCAACAGGTCGCAGTGCTGAAAGAATATAACATTCAGCACCACTATGAAACTCACTATAAAGAAAAGTTTCACCATTTGCAATTAAGAACAGAGAAGAATTACCAACTATTAGCTGGACTGAAAAACAACCGTTTGCATTCACTGCAGCTGTGGCGTCAGTGATGGAGCAGTGACAGCTACCTTATTGTAAACACGTTGATGCAAACATCCTAACCCTTTTCAGAGGTTAACTTGTCCCCCAAAAAGCAGTCCACTTTTGCCAACATGAGTCTGTCAAGGATTACAATTGCAGATCCAACATCTCTGAGGAGACTTGGACGCCAAATGAAGGAATCCAGTCATTTATTGCATTTTCGGTTGCTATTTATGAAAACACCAACATCACAGATATATACAGACACAACAACAGCTGATGACATGGTGAGCTCTCTAGTTACTGTGCCAGACGATGTTGGTGTGAACTGGTCACGGGATGTCAGTCTGGTCACTGATGGCGCCCCATCAAAGGTCAGGAAGAAGGAAGGTGTTGCCACAAAATTCAGGCAGAAACCTGGAAAAGACTCTTGGACATTTCATTGTGTTTTGCACACTTGAATGACAGTAAATGTGTTGCTGCACAGGATTTGAATCCTGATATTGACAGTCGGGTGAAGTTTAAGGAGAGAAAGGGAGGTTACATTTTTATGTTTACAAACGTAAGCAGGCATTTAGTTTAATTTTTAATGGTTTGGACATTTATATTTTAGGCACAGTGTTTCGTTTTTTTCTGTGGCCCCTTTTGATTGTATAATCGGGATTGCTTCAGTGTCAGATGTCAAATATTCAGTCTGTATAAAATTATGTAGACAAACTTTTTTTTAAGTGAAATTCATTTTATTTGAGATCCATTGGCCCCAAGTGATTAGGCTCCTATGTTGGTTGAGGTATTTATTCAAACTGGGTAAAAAAAACTGAAACAAAGCTGTTATTTTGCTTTTACGTTACTGGTCCGGCCCACTGGAGATCAGACGGGCTGAATGTGGCCCCCGAACCAAAATGAGTTTGACACCCCTGAACTGGACAATGAGTTATATCGCGATATAACTCATTGGAACTGCCGGACAGCACCAGGCCCTGACATCAGGGGTGCAAAAAGTGGGTATGCAGCGAATGCGTTGACAGGGGTGCCGGCCAAAGGGGGTGCCAAACCGTAGTTGTGAAAATTATTTATAGTCCGTAATTTTAAATTTCACAGCTGTTTGTGCACATATATTTACACAATATGATCAGTAACAGAAGCACATTGTACCTGGTTGGGCGCCCCCGCCGTAGCCGCTCCTCCAGGCTAAAGCTACCAGTAAAATGGTCACAAGTTTCTTGCAGCTGTACCGAGCAGGACTTACAGCATCAATAATCATGAAGAGAAAACACTGAAAGGATTTTATCCTATGACTGAAACAGCACTAAATGATGATAACAGCTGCTCCTATGGGCAGAAGTATGTGTAATGGTGGGTTAGATGGTGTTTTTGTTTCTTTTTATATTGTTAAAATTTTGGATAATCATTTTTTTTCTGAGGGACTACTTAGTTTACAGCCTTTTGCTTTTAATATAACTTTGACTGAACAACATTTTGAATTTTAGTTAAACATTTGGAGATGTTTAACAACAATAAAGAAATATATTTTATTCTATCACACCATTAACTGATATCCAAGAAAATTTTAATTTAAAATGTTTCTATTTTTACACATATTTTAGTCACTGTATTCTTTTAAAATCTTTCTAACACAAAGTTTATATCAAACAGCTGTGAGGATGGAGAGACAGACGAGAGAAGAGAAAAAGAATCAGGACAGATGGAGGAAAGAAACAGGTTGGTCTTATGGTGGACGTTCAGGGCAAAGCCATTTCATACCAAGTCTGTCATTTTTAAATAGTATTCTTAACAAAAAAAAAACTTTTTTATTTAAAACATGACATAATTGTTGCTTGGCCTTATGATTTAGTGGATAAGAACACAGGCAAATGAGGTTGGTGATCCATGTGATATCAAAGAGAGCTTAGATGACTTCAGGTAGGAATCATTAAACTATTCAAGTCACAAAAACCTAGATGCTCAAACTTCTGCTGACCACCTGTTCACAAGTGCAGACATACAAAAGAAGTCAGTCCCAACAGAGAAGAATGAGAAGAGAAGTTCAGATGATGATGATGATAGAGAGAAAGAGAGATGATCAGCTGATGATGACGAGGGAGAAGAATGGAGAGGTGCAGGGAGAGGGCTGGGGCATGGCATTACTAAGAAGATCCTTCTGAATGGCCTTCACCTCACAGAAATGTTCTGCTGGGTCATATCCATAATCAGAAAAGAAGGGATGAGATTTATGCATTTAAACAATTTCATAACAGACTACTCGTTTTTTCTTCAAAAAACTTTATTGATCACAACGATCCAATACAAAACAGTACAATATAACAGGAAAAGAACAAGCCAGGGCGTTATTATTACATTCTATACAAAGACATTGAAACTGACGCACAGATCAATTGTTTTAATGGCTTTCTTATTGTCAGATAACCAGACTACTCAAAAGTTTTACAATTATTTCTAATTAGCAGACCCATATATTAAACCCCTAAATTTTATTTTAAATAGAATTGTCTTTTTTGTTATTTCACTTCTTTGTAAAACGTTGCTACATTATTTTCTTGTATTTGAAGATGAAGATATACATATGTACGTATAGTACCACTTTATTTAAGTGTTTTTTTTACTTTATTTGCAAACGTATGACCAAACAGGCAACCAGATTATCTTCATAAACAATATCTTTGTGACCAGTACACATAACTGAGGAAAAAAAATAATGCAAAAAAAATAAAATTTAAAAAAATTAACATGACAAAATCATGCATGAATAAGTAACATAACCCTCATTCATACTCATACATATTCATATTTGTAAACAGGGGTCCTAGAATAATTCAAAATTATTTAGTGTGTTCAACATACTATGTCTGCCAGAGGACACTGTCTTTCCCCATCAGTTAGGGGGGGTGGGAGGTGTGAAAGAAGTGGGGGGTTGTGCGTAGGTAAGGGGAGGGGGCCCCTATTTTTAAATTTTTGTTATTTTTCTTTTTATTTTAATGCTTGTTTTTATATTATTTATTTTGTTTTGTTTAATGAAAAGCACTTATTCTTTTATATGAAAAGTGCTTTATAAGTAAAGTTTGAATGAACAGTAGATTTGCACCGTTTTTATGCATACATTTTAAAGCTTAAAGATAATTTACTTGCAAATGTTTTTCGAATAAAATTAAATTAGGCCGTACGTTTTTCCATTTTGAGGTATGAATAAAACATATGAGATTAACAGCAGATTGTTTTCTGTTTTCCTCCATAGATGCATCGTACCGTCTCTTGGGCGCTGACCCTCCCTCCTCCTCCGGACGGTCCGCTGTGGGACCACGGTGCGTCTGTGTAAAAGATCCGTCTTGTGTTTCTGAGTCGAGACAAAAGTTCCGCCTCTTTCGCGTCCCGAAGGCAAATGTATGCAGTGTGGCCCTGGTTCCAGGGCTATGGATTCAGCCTGTAGCTGTCGGGAAATCGGTTTGACAGCTAGCTAGCTACGCCCGTAACTTGGTCGGAGAAACGGGACCCAGGTCGGTAAGTAGCACATTTGAATTTAGCGCACAACCGAGGTTCCTGCCTTCCGGGATGTGACTTTAAAAAACAGACTGTTTCGGCTAGTTAGCTTAGGGCGCTAACAGGTTAGCCTCCGAGGAAGAAACGACCCAGACGGACACGACGCTGTTAGAATCAGCGCAGCATCCCAAACACACGGGCCGAAAGCCGACCGCTTCGCTTTCCACCAGCTTATCTTAAGCCCAGAAGACAACCGGACCACGACATGAGGGATGTTATCACGAGTTCCCGCTGGAGAACAAAGATCTGATGTCGGCTAGCTAAACATCAGGGACACCGGCGTCTTCTAACCGGCCTCCTTCACGTCCAGGAAGCCGCTGGTGACATACTCCCAGAAGAACTTAGATGTTCCGACGCTGCAGGAACGGCATCAAACCAACATTTGGCCGCACTTGTGAGGAACCTGCTAAATGTAAGGGATGGAGGTGTCACTGAAAACGCTGGTTTTACTGAACCCCCAACAAGAACTGCTTCCATAACCCCGAATAGTAAAACAGCGATCATTGATGATCCAGGTCCGATATTCAGAGAAATCCTGACAATACAACGATTTCTGGAGTTAATCCCGTTAGGAGCGGAATGTAAAAGACTTGACAAAGACAGAAGAGAAGCGTGAAGCTGAGCTCCGGAGCTCTGCCTCACCCTGACATCTGGAACACCTTCATCCTCCTCAGGTGGAGGACCTGCTCAGCCTCCGCCCATCTCTTCAGCCAAAAACGGAAGAACTCCTTCAGTTTTGCAATAAATAAGCGGACTTGGTCTTGATGCTCACCATCGAATTAAAACGAAAAAACTATTCCTGAAGTTCAGGGTTGGTTTCCCAGCATGCCTTTAAATCTTCCTTTATCAGCTGATCCGTTCAGTATTTTACCTTCTCTGGCTGTGAACAGTCTGTCGTCATCCCGATGAGAAGCAGAACTTCAGGTGTAGTCTTACACGTTTAGCTAAAACCAGTGGCGGACGTAGCAGTTTGGGGCCCCAGGTGAACAATAACATGGGGCCCTCAGCGGTTGTTTCAATTATTTTTCTAAAAAAAATCCTTAACTATAGTTTAAAACGTCTAATGACTTCTCTATTGGTCCAGTTTTAGACAGCGTCAATGTCCAGAAACCAAAGGTTTTGATAAGAATGTATTAAATGCTCTAATTTGTTAATCCCTCACTTCCTAGAAGGAACAAATGACAAGTTTCTTTCTGTTCTTTCATTTGTCAGGTTTTACTAAACCGGACAAAAGAAACAGTTTCCTTTATTCTGTTCTTGTTTCTATTTTATGTCTTTCAGCACTTTTGGAAGTTAAGCAGCAAAAGTTTGTCTTTTCCTTTTCGTCTTTTCACAGCCCCTCGATCCCTCTGCTTCATTTGACCCTTTTTATTTATCATCATTTCATCTCTGCTGGTGTTACCAGGTAGTCTCGGTTTTCCAGCCCAAAAGTCATCTAAAGACCACCAGACCAACAAAAAAACACTCAAAATATTAACCAGGGATTCATTAGCAGTAATTAATCATCCATTATTCATGACTTCCTGATTTGATTGAAAGTCCAACTTGAAGACGTTTTTAATGATTTTACATCCAACATGTTTGCAGTCAGTCAGAGAAAAACATGAAATAATGGACTCCTATTGAACTTTACTAACAACCACTGATGGTTTGCCCTATTATTAGGAACAATTAAAAAACACTAATAATTAAGCACTATGTAGTTCTAGTTTAACTAATTAGCCTGTTATGATCTAAAGTGGAAATTGTTCTTGTATTTTTACTTCATATGAATTCAGGTGACATAAAATAAAAGCAAATGTTCTTCTAATATGTAATAAAGAGGAGTTTGATTATTAAAAACCTGTTCTTGTGAAAATAACATTTCCAAGTATTAAATAAAACATTCATTTTCTAATCTATTTATTCCCTTCCGGGCTCACGGGGCTGCTGGAGCCTATCCCGGCCACTTGAGAGCTAAATCAAAAATCGCCTCAGATGACTCAAAAAGTACCTTTTGTTTTTCTAATTGTGTATTAAAGGAACTTTGCGCAACACCAACAGTAAAAATCCTCCCAAAAATGTATAAACACATTCATGAAACAAATGATCTGTTGGTTTTATTTTAATTTAACGAAAGCTCAGCTGTTTTTTGTGGTCCAGCTGTCTTTTCAGTCCAGTTTCACGTCAGATGTGAAGTGAAACACATCACCTATAGTATAGAAAGGAGGATGTGGAATAAAAATGTCTACACTGTAAAACAGTAATAGAAGGTTTTACACTATTAGCATGCCACAAATAATTTTAAATGAACAATCAACCGGACCTTACTTAGGATTACGTAATCTCTCGTGCTGCAGAGCATCCAGCCTCGCACTGAAATTAAACAGGATATATGCAAAATAAAGCAAATTTTAAGGATAAACAGGTTTATATTGTTAGAATCAAACTTATAAATTGCCTTTATGGAACAGGTTAGTAAACACACATTTATTTTAGTGTCAGCAGGCTTTACATCTCATGGCTGCAGGTGAGGAAGACGACGGGTGAAGCGTCCGTCACCTGCTCCTCACCAGACTGCACATCTCTGCTAAAAACGTGTTTCCACCAGGAACTAAAAACTCCAGAACCGAACCCAAACTCGCCCAATACTGTCCGTCCACTTAAAGCACTTTTTTACCCCAAAGTCAGAATGAAAACCGCCCTATTCAGCTGGAAACTGCCAAGTCTGGCGACGCTGCTTCTGCTCGCTCACATGCCGGTCTTTGGACTTGCTGTTGACTGGAATATACCATTGCTGCAGGACGGGGGAGGAGGACCTAACAGTTTGACATGATCAGTCAGTCTTATGCCAGTTCAGTGATTTTGGGTGATTTTTCATGACAGAGTAAAATAATGATGGACGTAAAATTTTTAACAAGTCTTCAGCTCGGGGCCCCAAGAAAGTTTGGGGCCCCAGGTGTTCGCTTACCTTTGCATAATGGTAAGTCCGCCTATGGCTAGAACCATACCAGCCCAGCAGAGCCTCAGCATTTGGGTATCAGCGGTTTATGAACTGCGGGTAACAAATTAAAGCAGAGGTTAAAAGAAATGCATTTCACTTAGTTTGAGATACTTTACACTAATGTGCCCGAGTTTGTGTTGTCCGTATGACACACGGGGCTCCTCTACTGCTTCTGAGCGATACATTTGGGCTTTTGACAGCAGTCGGCTCTAGATTCTGTCATTTGTTCTTTGCTTTGGACTTGAGTCTCAGTGGTTTAGCACCTGAATCCGAGTTGGGGCCACCAGAGTTTCCTTTGGCTCCCATTACCATGAAAGTGTCTGTTTGTTGTCACGCGTTGATGTCGGTCCTGTGTTCTGTCCGTAGCTTACATGGTTGGAAACAGGCGTGCTGATCAGTGAATGCATAGAGTCAAGAGGGTCAAACTGCGTAACGGTAAAGAGGGTCTCTGGAACAGGTACAGTCTTTGTGCTGCGTCACATTCCAGTTACTGACTGATGTGATGAAAACCGTCTTCCAGTGAGCACACGTGCTTTGTCTCATGAACGCTTTTGCTTCCCGTCATGTCAACCTCCAGGTGCGTGACAGCGAGCATGACGGCGGTGGACGGCCTTACAGACAGCACGGAGGTGGTGGAGATGGATGACGTCCCATCTCAGTTCTTTGTGGAGAGACACTCTTGGGAGGGGCTCCGGGATATAATCCACTGTAGCAGGAAGTACTCTGGTCTGATCGCCAACAAGGCCCCCCATGACTTCCAGTTTGTGCAGAAGACGGGGGAAAATGGACCCTACTCGCATCGGCTGTACTACCTCGGTACGTCAGTCATGCCTTGATGGCGATGCACAACTTACAAACGTTTGTTTTTCTTCACTTGGCTGCTATGGAAAAAGGTAGAATTATGTGGGATACGACCACAGGTCCTTCTTAGTAAATTAGAATGTCATCAAAGAGTTGATTTAGTTTACATACTTGATAAAAAAATCAAATTAAACTGTGAAATACTTACACAGACTAAACTATCTATTCCATATTTTACCTTTCTGTATTTTGCTGATTACAACAGGACTTTATATTCTAATTTAAGAGAAAAACATGAATCAGCCCATATCAAAATAAAATCTGCAATTAATGAACTGAAATACTAAAATGATTTGACTTTCAGATAATATTCTACTTTAGTAGAATGGACCGGCGTACGCTTGCTCCTTATAAACAGCTATTTTAGCCTCAAAAAGCTGTCAAATGTGACGAGTGTGCACTAGCAGGTTGTGTTCAAGCCCTCCTTCGCTTCTCTTCATTCAAAGGTTGGCGTTTACCAGCAGGTTGTGATGATGTCACAGGTAGCTGCAGCCATTCGAGGCCTGCCAAAGCTTCAGCTGAAACGCTTTCGGTTGAGTCAGCAGACGGTTAAAAGAGCAACAGGAGACCCCGTCATTGGTTCAGTCCGGAGCTTTCTTTTAGCGTTGGTCTGTCCTTACCTCTCTGTTTTACTTGAAGCTGAAATGTAAACGTTTTCAAGGTGCTCTGGTGGGGCCTCAGTGTAACAGAAACCTCCCCCTGTGGCCTTCATAGCAGAAATGAAAGCGGTCAAAGGGGGCAGCAGTCTAACACTGGTCAGTCGTTGGTTCACCAACAACAGGAAGGGTAAATCTCAGCTCAGGTACCCTTTAGCATTAAAGAGGAGACCTGCCTGAAACTGCCCTGTGATTAACCGACCCTTAAGAAATGTGACATGAATGGAAAATGACCTGCAGTGTATTGATGAATTAGTTATTTCTTTGTGGCTTCTGTTTTTGCATTGGGCTCATCAGGAATGCCTTATGGGAGCAGGGAGAATTCTTTACTTTACTCAGAAATCCCCAAGAAGATTCGGAAGGAAGCTCTCCTGGTGTTGTCATGGAAACAGATGCTGGATCACTTCCAGGTAAGTTTCCTGACTCACACTGAGGTCTTTTAGGGTCTGCCAATGGAAAGGTTTGATGTTGTTGGACAAAAAAGCAGCAACCGTTTACTGACATAATCTACTTGGTTTGCTGCAAACTGTCTTCCATCTGTTATTTGCGCTTATTTATGACCTTAAAAATAAGATGAAAAAAGGGCTGGTGTAGGGATAATTCATAATGATGGTCAAATGATCGTCCTTTTCTTCATCTATTCTCATAAATAGCCTAGTTTGGTGTCCTTTGCTTGGATCCACTCCCCAGTTTCCTAGTGTGTCATAGTAAAGAAAGTTCAGATAAATCCTCATTTCCTTAAAACCTGAATGAAGAACTCATTTGTTTTAGTAAAAAGGTCCAAATCAGTTCAGGTCTCTGAAATTAGCTGCGGTTACATGGGCAAAATATCCCGATTGGATCAATGGTCGGATTAGAATTCAACCGTGCACATGGGCCCAGAAAAAGTTTTTCCGATTAGAACAAAGGTTCACATGGTCTCATTTTCGTCGGAATCAATCATTTGGTCATGCGCAGAAGTTTTGAAAATACCGGAAGAGGAAATGAGTCTTGGTGTAAACAGACTGCCACACAGTAGAGAACTGGCAGCTCGGTAATATACAAGATGATCTTCTAAACGTGCTTTTATTATTGTTATGGTTATTAGGAAACGCCTGTTCGCTCATCATTTTATTTTTAATCCGTAATTCTTTTGTGATGGAACGGAGCTGGAAGAAGCCAGGGTTAGGAGTGGGCTAGCACGCGCTAACAACATTAGCCTTGTTTAAAAAACACAAAATCCATGCGGGAAATTCTACATACTGCATCTTGGCTGCACGTAAATATGTGGGAATAACAACAGCCTTTATTTTGTCGGGACACGACTGGAAACACAAATCCACGTGATTGTTTGAATGGTTTCTCAGGGCTCACACACCAAAGCATGGTTCTGGCAGCTCCCAAACCCGGAAACCTCCCCCTGGAGCGCACACGTAACAAAGCACCACCACCCTGTCCTCAAACACAAAGCTATAACTCCGGCTGCTCTGCTCAGAGACATGGTTCACTAGCGCGGAGCAGCCGGTCGGTCTCTTTCGAGCTCCAAAGCTTTCTCTGGAGCACCGCACCGTCTAAGGGTGACGTAAACCAGAGCTGTAGTGACACACAATCGGATCAACAATAGGCATAACCCACCTATCTCGATCGGAAATAAATTTTGATCCGAACAAGTCTGATTGGGGCAGAGTAATCTGAACGGCGTGTTTACATGACACATTTTTCTTCCGATCAGGCGTTCTTTCCGATTACTTTTGTCCATGTAAACGCAGCTACTGTTTATGCAGCTACAACACCATGCTATTCTGTCTCCTTCCTTAATGCTCAAAGTAAACAATGAGAAAAAATGGTGGGGTTGTTCTTGTTGCTTGTGTGGACGGTAACTCAGGTCTGATGCTTCTCCAAGGCGACGCCCCTTCAGGGGGCCTACTCCCGAGAGGAAGAACTGCTGAGAGAGCGGAAGCGCCTGGGTGCTTTTGGGATCACATCATATGACTACCATTCTAAGACTGGCCTGTTCCTTTTCCAAGCCACCAACAGTCTCTTCTACTGCCAAGATGGAGGGAATAATGGTTTCATTGTGAGTAAACTGCAGCTCGCTCTTCCTGTGCTCATGGAGGGAGCTCCTCATTCAGAGTCCTGGAGCAGTTGTGTGGCGGCTGCAACACCAGACATCCCTGCTTCTTTCTGATTTGAAAGAGGACTTGCAGTACTATTTCCTAAATTATCATCTCGACATTATTTTCCTAACTTGCATATCTCTTGAAACGTTTTATTCTTTTAGAAACTACTGATCAGTTTAGTAAGTTCCTTAAAAATCAGAGTTGTGATACTTTCCGCCTTTCTCTGATGTGACGTGTCTTCTCATTGGGTGACTGCTGGGGTCTTTGTCTGGTCCCTCTGTAGTGATGGAGGCGGTGTGTGGTTGTGTCTGTGATGGCCTGGCCTCGTCTTCAGACTGTGCTCTGCTTTAACCCCATGATCCCTGTGCCTGTTCTCAGCATGAAGACAACTCCATTCAAAATTACATTTAGCTTTCAATGAAGTTGTTCAATAATAATAATAATAATGACATTTTTCGATTTCCACTTCGGTCATCTTCTGATCCGTTTCCAAAACTTTCCCAGTCTTCTTTAAATTATGATGATGATCTTTAGCCAAAATCCAAAATACCTAAGTTGTTCTTTAGGACATAGAAATTTACCCAAGTTGTAGGCGGGACTTCTGATGGCGAAGAAGCGCACCCTACTTCCCATCATCCCTTTGTTTACCCTCTCTCCTGCTACCTTACAGCCCCTCACAACCCCAAGCTAACATAAGCGGTGCAACACAAATGGGAGCCAATACCAGAGCTACCCATCCGTCCAGTCCTGATCCAGATTCCAGCTCAGACCAGGAGAACAAAGACGTTCATGGATCTGTTTGTCTGCAGGAGGATGATCAGAATGGAGCAGAGCAGGGAGACTTTGACCTGACGGTTGTAGTTCATACAAAACAACCACAAGCTTTTTCAAACAGCATTTTTTCATCTGCTCCAGATTCACATCGATTTGAATAAAAAAACACTTAGAAATGCAAGCTTAGTTCTATATGTATATTTATGTGTGTATGTATATATATGTATATATGTATATATATATCATCAGAAAAATGATTCAAGAACATGTTAGCCACCAAAAGCAGGAGTTTCATTAGAGTGAGACAGACAGAAAGCAGATGGATGAACACTAAATTCCTGGAAAAAGGACAGACAGTCATTACACATAATTTGTAGAACAAAAAACGACGTGTTTTAAACTGCAACCGTGAGACGACTAGAAAGAGACAGAGAAACTCAAAGTCCCTGGAAAATTCCTTTAGCCACTTTAAAAGGGGCTTAAGGCACTGTTTAATTAAGGGACCTTGTTTAATTAAAGGAGCGTTCTTCGGAAGAGAGGAGACACTTTCTAATCAAGTGAGAGCAGTTCTTTCATTGGTTACAAATGAGATGTGGGTGTAGTTAATGCTGAAATGGCCGGACGCTCATTCTCCTCTGTTTTTCCATTCTCAACTCAAAGTTTTCCTCATTTCTTTTCTGTTTTTGAAGAATCTTTGATGCTGCTAAATGTGGAAACATGTTTTATACGAATGAAGTGAATCCAAAAAGCACTAACATTGAACTAAAAGACCGTAGCTAGTCACAAACCCACCTGCTGTACTGTGTTAGTAAAGGATGCAGCCGTGGTAAAAGAGATGTTTGTGTGGCTGTAGGTACGTCTCTACTAACATATTTGTAATAAGAACTCATTCACCACTGTTTTGCATTGACTTGTTTTAGCAGTCTGCTCCTGTCAAGCCTGTGGAGATCAAGACTCAGTGCACAGGCACCCGCATGGATCCCAAGATCTGCCCTGGACACCCCCATTTTATAGCCTTCATCAACAACAATGACCTCTGGGTAGCCAACATTAAGACGGGCGAGGAAAAGAGACTCACATTCTGCCATAAAGGTCAGAAGACCCCTATTGTCAATCAGAAAATGCCTTTGTTTCCTACAAATATGTACAGTGAGGCAAATAAGTATTTGACCCCCTGTGATTTTCCAAGTTTTCCCACTTAGAAGTCATGGAGAGGTCTGACATTTCAGCTGCATGTCCACTTTGAGAGACATCTAAAAAAAAATCTGTAAATCACATTACATGTTTCTTTTTTAATGATTTGTTTATTACTGCTGCACAGATCTCCTCTAGATCAGTCAGGTTTCTGGGCTGTTGCTGAGAAACAGTCTCTCTCTAAAGGCTTTCTATTGGGTTGAAGTCTGGAGACTGGCTAGAACTCTCCAGAACTTTGATCTGCTTCTTACTGAGCCCCTCCTTGGTTCTTCTGACGGTGTGCTTCAGGTCATTGTCATGTTGGAAGACCCAGCCACGCCCCTTCTCCAATAGTCTGAGGGAAGGAGGTTGTTCTCCCAAATCTGGCTGTCCATGGCCCGCTCATCCTCTCCGTAACCCTTGTGCTATCCTAGGCACTTTAACATTGGGAGATGGGTCATCTAGACCCACTAGACAGTGCTCTGAACCTTTTTTCTTCAATGATTTGTGATCTTCACTGGTGTCCATGGATTACATGAAATCTTTCCACCTTTATCCACCTTTGTCATGGTAGGGAGAACACGTCAATGTAAGGGTGGGGTCATCTAAGATAGTACAAGGGTTAAGACAGTAGTCTTTCTGTCCCATGTGCAGAAAAACACCCCCAAACTTGAGACGGGTCTGGACATGTACTGGTTTAAGCAGGGGAACCTTCTGTGCCGCATGATTTCAAACATAATGTCAACCGTAACCTTGGAAACGGCGGTCCCAGGTCTTCCCAGGTCATTGACCAGCTCCTCCTGTGCAGTTCTAGGCTGAATCCTCCCCTTTCTTTGGATCAGAGACCCCACCAGGTGAGATGTTGCATGCAGCCCCAGTCTGAGGGAGATTGACAGGACTTCATGTTTAGCTTCTTCCATTGTCTAAGAATTGCTCCAACAGTGGATGTTTTTGCACCAAGCTGCTTGGCAATTGCCCCATAGCCCTTTCCAGCCTGTGGAGGTCTACAATGTTGTCCCTGGTGTCTTTGGACCGCTCTTTGGTCAGGACCATGTTAGTGGTTGGAGTCTTACTGAGTGTATGGGGTGGACAGGTGTCTCTATGCAGGTAACCACCTCCAACAGGTGCTTCTAAGTGGAGGTGGACTCACTAAAGGCGGACGTCTTTGAGGGTCAGAATTCTAGCAGGTAGACGGGCTTCACATACTTATTTGCAGCAGTAGCATACACAAATTATTCTAAAGATCATGCAATGTGATTTCCAGATTATTTTAGATGATGTCTCCCACGGTGGACGTGCATATAAGACGAAAATGTCAGACCTCTCCATGAGTTCTAACTTACAAAATCAGAGGGGGGTCAAATACTTGTTTGTCTTAGTGCATCTCAGATTTCTCTGGTTTGATTTAGCTTCTAATTCTCTGGCATTAAACAGACGTCTGCTGAGAATCCACATCATTCCTGTGGCTGTAAACAAACATGTGGGCGTGTCTTCCAGGTTTAGACAATGTGAAGGAGGACCCCAAATCTGCAGGCGTGGCCACATTCGTCATCCAGGAAGAGTTTGACCGTTTCACTGGTTACTGGTGGAGCCCTGCAGCTGTGGAAGGTCTGAACCTTTCATATACGAGTCACGTGTTGAAGGACGGCTGTGTGGGAGTCATCTGGGTTTTTCTTTTATCAGACCCTGATGGGGGCAAAACAATGTACCTCCTATATGAAGAGGTGGATGAGACGGAGGTAGAAATAATCCACGTTCCGTCTCCTGCACTGGAAGAGAGGAAAGCAGACGCCTACAGATATCCTCGCACAGGTTTGTGCAGCTCTGCACAGCTGGAAGTTTGCTGGAGTCCCAGTGTTGAACAGTTGCTTTCTTCTGGATCCACAGGGAGCAAAAACCCAAAGGCGTCCCTGAAACTGGCAGAGATCAGGACGGACCATCAAGGAAGAGTGCGTCTGCGACCGTCTGTTCCTGCTGCTCAGCGTCATCGCATCACTTATGCGTGTTCATGTGTTTGCAGATCGTGAGCACTCAAGATAAAGAGCTGGTGGCCCCGTTTACCTCCCTGTTTCCTGGAACAGAATACATTGCTAGAGTTGGATGGACAAATGATGGAAAATAGTGAGTGTTTATGAAAACACAGTGAACATGAATGCATTAAGGTCATAAAACAGCTTCTGTGGTCAAAACAGAATAGAGGGTAGAATCAGAGCATGATTGGAAACTAGAAGCAAGAAAGAAGCCAAATCAATTTCCACCTTTATCTATTATTATTTTATCTTTGTTTTAAAATGCAGTTTGTCTTTGAACCCCAAAGAAAGGAACGTTTTTCCTCCAAGTCATATCTCATGTAACAATCTACGTGAGCGTTTTTAAAACCATTGTGTATAATTAATAACCATCTATTCATTCAGCATAAAACACTAAAGCAGGGGGGGTCAAACTTATTTTCACCAGGGGCCACATCATCATAGTGGGTGTCCTCAAAGGGTCAGATTTAACTTATACATCTAACTAAATGTAATGAAAAATAAACGTAACTACTCCTTAATGTTAAATAACTCAATATTTATTTATTATAACTTTTTAAAGTGACAAATACAGTTCATAGAAAACATTTATTTGCTTGTTACTCTAGCATAAATCCTTTTAAATTGGATTCTGAAAGGTTAGGTTATATGGTTGCCAAATTCGATATTTAAAGTCTGATTCCCCCTAGATATGAATACACATCTTTTTTTTTTTTTATTATAAAAAGTTAAAAACTTTGAGGCTCTTCTGGGCCACATAAAATGACATGACGGGCCACATTTGAGTTTGAGTTTGACACATAAACCTAAAGGAAGAGTCGATTTTCTGCATAATTCCTGACATTCTTTCGGGGTGTTGGCTCTTTGGGTTTAGTGGGCTCAGCACCGGTGCTGCTCAGCAGCCTCTGCATGTTTTGGTCGAGCAGCTCAGACGTTTCAGGGCGGCTCTTTCCATTCCAGCGGCTGGGCGGTTCTGCTGGACCGCAGTCAGAGGAGGCTACAGCTGGTTCTCCTGCCACCGGCCCTCTTCATCCCGGTCACAGACGACCCGGCTCTGAGGCGGGACGGTCGGGAGGCCGTTCCCAGCGGCACGCAGCCGTACATCGTTTACGAGGAGACCACGGATGTCTGGATTAATGTAAGTGTTGTCGCCCGGCAGGATCTTTGGCTCTGGTGTGGTTTTCTGGAAGTTCCTTCAGTAAATGTAACCGTCTGTGTCCGGATGCAGGTCCATGACATCTTCTATCCCTTCATTCAAACTAGAGAAGACGAGTTTACTTTCATTTGGGTGAATGAGTGCAAAACCGGTTTTAGCCACCTCTATAAAATCACATCTCTGTTACGACCGGGCTTCCATTGTTGGATTGAGGACTACCAACATGCAGAAGGTAGGAAGCACGCTGTGTTCATGTCTGTGTGATGTTGTGTAGGGGGGTAATGATTTATTCAACCAGATCCATCCGTCTGAGACACACTAATCGAATCTAATCGACCTAAACCACTCACCTGGCTCTAAACGACTTTTGTACTTGCTTAATTATTTTATTCTTTATCTATTTAATACGTTTTTTACTTATATAAGGACTATTATTTTTTTAATATGCTACCCTTTTTATTGTTATTATATTCATGATAGTTAGGGTTGTTTTCCTTTTTAAATTTTATTTTAATTATTATTATTTTATTGTAATTTTTATTCTGATGTTTCTTACTCCAGTGTTTCCTCTTGGGGATCCATTGTTCCGTTGCACTACCACCTCCACCTGCAGGGGGTGCTGTTGCTGCGGTGCTCGTTCTCATTATCCCGGCTGGGGTTCCGCTCTGTGCTCTTGACAGCCGTAGATCGGCCCTGAGCTGCTCTGTGGGCGGGCGCTGAGGCAGTGACCCCCGTGGTCGGGCCGGGCCTTGGCATAAATAGATTTCTCACAGCAGAACCGAGCCAGACTGGTTCTTTAAGCTGCAGTTCTTACGTTCCTGTTCAGTTTTGATATT
Source organism: Oryzias sinensis (assembly GCA_037389245.1). Taxonomy (NCBI): domain Eukaryota; kingdom Metazoa; phylum Chordata; class Actinopteri; order Beloniformes; family Adrianichthyidae; genus Oryzias; species Oryzias sinensis. The sequence goes on along the minus strand of CM074494.1, from coordinate 7,905,696 downwards.
ATGGTTATATTGGGGGGAACTGGGTGAAGGGAGGAATCTGGTGAGGGAGGGGTGCCAGCTGTGTGTGATTGTCCCGTGTTTTCTGTTTTCATTCATTTTCATCTTTTACGACTATTTTATTAGCTTTTATGGCACAAGCTTTGTGTTTCAGCCGGATTGAAAAGTGCTACACAAATATAGTTTTGAAGTTATAAAATCTTTTCAAAATTAGATAAATCTATGATCGATATTGGAAGATACCATCTGGATTGAGGCACTGTAGGTTTATGTAAATCTAAGGTAAAAAGAACCAATCACAGCGGACAACACTCATGTGATGTCATTCAACACGGATCAGTCCATCATTCCAGTCCAATGTGTGGAAAGACTTTGAATAAAGTCATGTGACCATCCAGTGTCTAGAATGTTCTAAGAATGTTCCCTTTGGATTCTCTGGATGTGGAAAAACAACAGTGGGCTGAACTTTAGGAAACTAACATGTGAATGGATTTGACATTCTTTCTAGTTTACTGGTTTGTTTGGACACAGATTTCATTTCCACTTGATGATCTGGAAGAAATCCAAGAATCTGGAAAACTTCAGGAATTTCTGTCTGAGTCTCACTGCTGGAAGTTTGGATAAAGATGATCTGGATCCATGTTAGGTCAGAGGATCAGATCCAATCGGATTGAACAGAATGAACTGAAATCCAAAGAGAATCGACCACAAATTATGAAATGAATCAGATCAGTGTTGAAATGAATCGTTACAGCCCTACGTTTATGGTATTTGACATAAACATGTAGCAGACTTACATGTTTGGCCTTCCTTTTTTGACAGGAAACTTTAAATGTGCAATCAAGGCGGAGCTTCCACTGACCAGTGGAGAATGGGAGGTGCTGGCAAGACATGGATCCAAGGTGAGGCCCTGTGGTTAGACACACAGCTGTTTAGGGAGGACGCTCCACCAAAGCTCCAGTAGAGCTCAGAGTGATGCAGACTGGTGCAGATGTGGAATTTAGAGTTTGGTGTTGGGATTCATATTTCTTCAGATTCAGAAATCTGAATTGATCACTCTCGCCACTGAAACCATTCACGTTCAGATGGTGTTCAATGATCTTTTTACAGCTGCACTTAAAATTCCCCTCCAGTCATGTTCACATCTGTTTGCAAAGCATTCCCAGCGGTCTTTAATTGTGATTTTTGCTGTTTTTAGTCAAAATCTAAAATCCTGTGTTGTTTTCTTGGACATAGTTTCTGCAGAGCAGCAGGTGTTCATCAGAAATTGATGCTGGTCTGAATCCAGCCTTAGTCAATAAAAGACCCTAGCAGTTTGTTCTGAAGCCTTTGCCCCCCCTCATCAGTATTAACAGCTCCCCCCCCCTCACCAGATCTGGGTGGATGAGGCGGCACAGGTGGTGTACTTCCAGGGTACCAGAGACACTCCTCTGGAGCACCATCTGTACGTGGTCAGCTACGAGTCGCCGGTGGCTGTGAGCAGACTGACCAAGCCGGGCTTCTCTCACAGCTGCTCCGTCAGTCAGGTACAAACTTCTCTCTATGAAGAAATGTTCAGGAAGACGGACTCTAGTTAGCTATCTGCAGTTTTTCTAGATGGCTTATTTCTTCTATTCTTCAGATGTCATTTCTTACAGAGTTTAAGCTCTTCTTCTCCTTTGCTTGTATGAATATGTCTATCTTATCCTGTATTTGTTTTTTTGTGCAGAACTTTGACTTTTTCGTCAGCCACTACAGTAACGTGAGCACGCCCCCCTGCGTTCACCTGTACAAACTGACCCGCTCAGAAGACGACCCGCTGCACACGGTTCCGGAGTTCTGGGCCAGCATGATGGAGTCACCAGGTAAGCGAGGCCACTCCCCCTCAGGACGGCGGCGCGTGGAGACACGTGACCTCAAGCTGCCCCACACAAATGGTCCTGGAAACATTGAGATTTTCAAAGAATTGTTATATTCTTTTTTATCAATATTACACATATGTCACATACCAAACAAAATAGAGAATAGAAATAAAACTAGAAATGTTATTACATATAAAGTTTTATTACCTTTTCAGTGTATAAATCAGATGTGCAGCTGATTGACGTGACTGAAGGAAGCGTACCTGGGGGGTAGCAGCTCTAAGATCTGCTTGTTTCATTCATTCAGCTTTGCCTTCAGCAGAGCCCCCCCCCCCCCCCCCCATTTTGAACAGCTGTTGTTTGTACAGGTTTTTATTTTAACTCTGTACATCCTAGCCCACACATGGCACACTCATCTATCGTTACCCTCGTTATGACGTCTGACTAGCACTATTGGGTGACCCACAACAGATCCCACAATGCACTGCTCACGAGTTTGCACTTTGAAGGCAATCAAAAGTCCTTCCTTCTTTAATGAGGACTGTAATAATTCTACATTTTATTGAAGCAGGACCTTTCAGGAGTCTCAAGTCATCTTAGTGATTTATTATTCAAGAATCATCTGATGTTTGAAGGTTTATTTTACCATGAATCTTTTGTTTTGCAGGTTTTGTTCATTTTAGGCAGAATTTATGCACCGATTTGGAAACTCTTAATAACATTGGATCGTTCTGACCCTCCTGTCCTTTTCGTTGGCTCTCTGTAAATTTCAAACGAACCCTCCTGTCCTAATCTGTCTCCAGGTTGCCCCAGAGATTACAATCCACCTGAAATTTTTGACTTCCCTGCAAAGTCGGGCTTCCAGTTGTATGGCATGGTGTACAAACCTCACAGCGTGCAGCCTGGCAAGAAACACCCGACCGTGCTGTTTGTGTACGGCGGCCCGCAGGTGTGTGGCTCTCGGGATCTCCTGAAATCCTCTGCCCTGGAGCCGTCATGGTGACTGTGCGTGTTTGTGTGCCCGCAGGTGCAGCTGGTTAACAACTCCTTCAAAGGAATGAAGTATCTGCGTCTGAACACGTTGGCCTCTCTGGGGTACGCCGTGGTGGTTATTGACGGGAGGGGTTCCTGTCAGAGGGGTCTGGAGTTCGAAGGAGCTCTGAAAAACAAGATGGTGAGCGAGTCTGTTAAAGGTGTAGGCGTGAGGCCAGATCACATGACTCTGTCTGTCCTCTGCAGGGTCAGGTAGAGATTGAAGACCAGGTGGAGGGACTGCTGCACGTGGCAGAGAAGTTTCACTTTGTGGACCTGAGCCGTGTTGCGATCCACGGCTGGTCCTACGGCGGTTTCCTTTCCCTCATGGGGCTCATCCAGCGACCCAACGTCTTCAAGGTCTGAACATCTGTTGGGAGTTATGGTGTTGAGCATCAGATCTCATCTAATAAACATAAAAAGAGTTTGAACAAACGTCTGAAGGCGTCGGTGTGGTCTCTGTGAAAATCACAGGAGGCAGACCGACATTTCTGAGGCTACGTTCACACTGCAGGGCTTAATGCTAAATTCCGATTTTTTTTTTTTAAGAAATCAGATTTTTTTTTTGCATGGCCGTTCACATTTCCAATTAAATGCAAACTTTTGTGATCCCCTGTGTGACCGTGAAATGACCCAGAAGTGACCCACATGCGCAGAAGAGTACTCAACGGTGAACGACGTCACTCGTTGTTTGCGGAATTAGCTAACATTAACAATGGATGTCAACAACAGTGTTGTTAACAGCGAAGCTCTTTTTGCATTATTACATATATTTTCACAAAGGAGCCAGCAAAATAACAATCTTCTCATTTTAAGAAGGCATTGGAGCCAGGATAGCCTGTACCCACTGTTGTGGAATGGAGATGTGTGTGTGCTGGGGCTGCACACGTGTGTGTGTATGTGTGCGTGTGTGTAAGAGAGAGGAGAGAGCGCGTAGAACGCAGGAGGGAGTGTGTGTGTGTGTGGGGGGGGGCAGTGGAAGTGTGTCGGGTGCGCACATTCATGTTGTGTGTTATGAAGGAAGATGAACGGTAATAAAATAAGGCTTCCCCCAGAATAACTGCTATTGAGTCTTTATGAACCCGCTCTGGAGAATCTGAGGGTCCGAACGGGGGAAATGAACCCCGGAGGAGGGTCCATCCGCCTTTGACCCCGCGCTTCATTGCGGGGAAGGTTCAACACCACGCTCGGCCATTTCGCTGGAAATTTTTCCATAACCACCTGGTTGCGATAAGAGCCCTGGAGTTTGGCCTGAATAGAGCGATCACCCCAAATATTAATCCAATCGGTGACATCGCTTCCCTTCCACTGACTGGTCTCAGCAGTATCGTCTGCCATGGTTGTTTATGTTCTAGTTCCCGCCTACTTCAACGCAGAATGATGACGTTTGTAGCGTATCAATAACTTACGGGTCGGATACATGTGGCCTGGCCGTTCAGACGGAGGTTGGATTTCAAAAGTGTCGGATTCAGGACCACATACCCAAGTGGCCTGGGTATGTGGGTCACAATGGGTCACATTTGAAAAGATTGGATCTGTGTCGTTCAGACTGTCATGAAAAGATCAGATACAGGTCTCATCGGGGCAAAAAAATCGGAATTGGGTCGTTTCGGCCTGCAGTATGAACGTAGCCTTAATGGAAGAGCAGCTTCATTCTCGTTTTTCCTCCTTTTAACTGACTTATGAAACAAAATTAAAACTCAAACTCTAAAGTCTAAGTACCAGTTTGGTGGTTTGATGTGAGGCATGAAGTTTATTGACTTTGTTTTCTTCTTCTTTTGGAGTTTTTGGCTGCTTTCACAGCAGAGACACACATTTAAGCTGTAAGACGTTTGATTGGTTGATGAAGTTCTGAGTTTTTTCTGGAATTGCAGCCGAGCTGTGGAAGGTCCTCAGGTCAGTAACCCGTTTGTGTCGTGGTCAGCTGGCCATTGCAGGGGCGCCGGTGACGGTGTGGATGGCTTACGACACCGGCTACACGGAGCGTTACATGGACGTGCCAGAAAACAACCAGCAGGGCTACGAGGAAGGATCCGTGGCGCTCCACGTGGACAAGCTGCCGAGCGAGTCGGTACCCGAGCACGTCTCTGTTCTCCAGACTCTTTGGGTCCTTCTGCATAATCAAAAGGGACTCGAACACCGTTTGGATGTTTGTTATTTATTTATATCCAATTAGTTTTAAACCTGTTAAAAATCACAATACGATACAAACTTGCAGCTAAAATAAACCGTAACAACAGCAAGACTATGACAGCAAAGCAGAACATGTTGGAAAGAGAGCGGGCAGACGCTGGTGTCTGTCCCCGTCTGTTGCGACGTTCACCCCCCACCCCAGCAAGGCTCCTCCAAGCGACCTCTGTCCATGAGAAGTCTTTACACTTGCACAAATGCGCCTTTTGGGCTTCCGCGTTTAAAACTCTTGCATTCACGCGTCGCTATGCACGTTTTCAGGTGCATGTTGAAAGTTAAACCAGTTGAACTTTGACCTATCAGGGACTCTGATGTGGTAGTGACGTAAGGATGGCGTTCCTTTTAATCCACGCATCAACCGTTTGATTATGGATCATGATGCAGAGATCACTAATGGTGGTTTGTGCCCGTCATTTATCGGAATAGAGCTGTGAAGGAAAAAGTCAGAATTCACCAGATTTCCAGCGCTACAGCATTTCCCACGGAGACTCTTCCACCTGTGAGCACATTCACTAGTGTCGGGTAGAGACGCTCAGTGTGAGCAGCGTGTGCTAAAACCTGAACCCAGGTTCTTGAACGCGCGTCACATGCCTGATGTGAACACAGGGGTGTAATGGCCTGCTGTGATCCATCTTTGACTTTAGATATGAACCTTAAAACTCCTTACTTTGCCATATTTGGCAGCTATCTGTTCAGCAGTTTGAAGTGATATTTATGCAGCCACAAAACTTTCCAAGTATCAAATGAAAATGTTTGATGAAGGTTTTCTTTAAACGTTTTTTTTCTGCTTTTAAAACCTATTTTTGCGTTTGCAAAACAAAGGGTTGTGAAACATCTCATTAAACAGATTAAACAGACTTTAATAATCCCACGGTGGGGAAATTCTTTTTGTCTGCGGCAGCAAAAAACATTCAAAACAGCAAAAGCGACCTTCAAGCAAAAGTAAAGTGAATTTTTCAGGATTAACGGTACAAACATCATAAACCACAGAATAACATCAGATGCAGACGTTATCAGGATGTTCAATTAAAGGTCAGATCCCTGATCGACCAACTGCAAGTTCATGTGAAACAAAGAGCCCCAGAATGACAGCACATGCTGCAGTATGTTTGTGGATTACAGTCTTATTTCATCCTAATCCTAATCCAGATGATGTGATGTCTGACGGCTTTATTCCATCCATTCCTTTGACTGTTGGGATCATTTTCTGTGTGACACCTTTGTGTTTCAGGCCCAACCGTCTGCTTATCCTCCATGGATTCCTAGATGAGAACGTGCACTTCTTCCACACCAACTTCCTGGTGTCACAGATAATCCGTGCTGGGAAACCGTACCAGCTTCAGGTGAGACTGGCAGTCCTGTTTCACACCTGGAAACGCCCACTTTGAAGTGCTTGCCATCAGAATTCTGTGTAATCTATGCAAGCTAACAGGGAACTTTCAACGTTTTTAAAAACGTTTCTTTTATCAATCCTTTAGTCAGTGCAATCTAGAAAAAGAAGAGAAAAAAAGCAACACTGAGGATGTCAGCCTCATTTTTGTTTTCTTCTTCTTCTTTTCTTTTCCAAATAAAGTCTGTCTGGTTTCACTGATTGGTGGAATCCCGTCATTCATTATGGAAGCGATTCTGTAGCATAATTAAAAATAAAAGTCAAAACCAGAAATGCTTTTTCATTTTCAAAATGAAAAAGCATTCTGCGGACAGCGGGGTTTCCGAAGGAGGCTCTGGTCCCAAACTCCGGACCGCAGAAAGCGGAAATGCTTCTACGAAGTCCTGAGAAGCTGTGTACAATCATCAGGAGTTCACAACCATCACAAAGCCTGAGGCTGATTTCTGGCTTCCTCTTCTAGGTCTACCCCAACGAGCGGCACAGTATCCGCTGCCCTGAATCTGGAGAACACTACGAGATCATGCTGCTGCACTTTCTACAACAGTACCTGTGAGACAAGGCTGCAGAGGGTCGTCTGCACGCTTCCATCCCGTCATCACCCACAAGACTTCTCATTACATTTGCCCCGCCCGGGGTCCTTACAGTGGAGCCCCAAGCCCCCGTTTTAAGCAGGACTGGACTGCAGGAGAACAGAAATGTGTCCAAACCTGAGACAGAAGGCAGACGTGTAGAGAAACATTTGCAGACGGTTGCATTCTGTCCCATGTTTGTCTGCAAACATGGTGGGTTTGGCCAAATACCCCCCCCCCCCCCAACCTTTTTTTATTCACCCGTCAGAACATCCTTTTACTCTAAACCACCACATAAAGTAATTCTGCACATGTGAATAGAAGACGCTCGCGGAGGCGGCGCAGACGCTCGCGGAGGCGGCGCAGACGCTCGCGGAGGCGGCGCAGACGCTCGCGGAGGCGGCGCAGACGCTCGCGGTGGCGGCGCAGACGCGGTGCAGTTTGTGATGGAACAGGGACGACACCGTTGCGACGCTGCAGATGTTCAGCCGTTTTAAGCGTTCATTCTTCTTTAGAATGAAATATTTTTATGCCTTTTTATTCTCGTTTTTGTTGTGTTTTTATGGAAGAAGCTGCTCCGTTTTCTCCTGTTGGGTGATTTTTTTTTTTTTGCACCGCTTCGTCCGCTCACATTACTCGGCTCCTCGTGTCTGCTTGCCTTCTTAACATAATTTATATTGCCAAAGTACCTCTCGACTCTCTATCTTGCTGGTATTTCCTTTTTACTGCAATACGGACGGCAGAGGACGAGGACTGCAGTCTGACCACAGCTTTGTATCACTGAAATTTATACATGACGATGAATAAACATGATTATCAGTCCCAGACCGTCATGTCTGATTCTTCCTGCTTCGCTGTTGGTTTACAATGAAATGTCAACCCCCCAAGACATGAGGCCAGACTTGACTTTAATATAAGCCTCTCAGAAGGTCAGAGGTCATGACTGAAGCTCCAACTAATAATCAGTTAAAGTGAGACCAAAACACAAGAGCTGCCCGCCTGCTGGAGTGCCTCTTAACCGGAGATCCAGCCCCGTACCTGGACCAGACCACATTCAGGCTTCAGGCCTTTTCTCTGCTTCTGCACCTGAGATCATGGAGGACGGAGGCGGGGCCTGCAGATCTGAGGCAGAAACCCTTTCCTCTGTTTGAGTTCGTCTGATGGGAAGGAATGCTAACAGCTGCTCCGCTGGAACGTCTGAAAAACACATTCAGAGGAAAGAAACTCTAGTCCTGTTAGTCCTCCAACTGTCAAATATCAAAACCGATTTTTTTCCTACCTGGCCGTAACGGATGTGACCCTGGCCTGATTTGTGTTTCTCTTCTGTAGACACTTTTTCGTGACCTTGAAAGGCTCTGAGCTTTCCCTGACAGGCCTGTCTTTGGTCGTCTGGAGAGTCTGCCTGGTTCCCGCTGTAGAGATTGTTTTAGCATAACCCAGACCTTTCAGTTTTCAGGTGAGTTTACACCTGCATGACCTCTAGAAAAACAAACCGGTGAGGTCCCGTACACTCAGGGAGGGACGTCTAGGTTCAAACTAAACAACGTCAGCATCACTTTGGTGTTTTTATTGCTCTTTGTTGATCTTTTGAACTAGCTGTGGTATAGTGGTTAGCAATGTTGATCCCTGGTTCAAATCCCAGCAGGAGTTTCTATGTGGAGTTTGCATGCTGTCCTGCGGTCATGGCTAAACCTGCAGCTGCACAGAAGCATAAATCTTGTCACCAGAGTAGTGGCTTAAATATTTGCTGCCTGTGGGCGTCGAGGTCTACACGGTCTTTCCAATAATCCGAGTCCCGTGAACCAAAACCGCTTTGGAGTCGAGCTCTTCACAAAATGTCAGCTGCGCTTGAAGCCCAAGTGAACAGGGATGAGCAGATGTCAGCGCCTGAAACTGGGATTATTCTGGGCAGACGGTACAAACCTGGACCTGTTTGTGTGAAACAAAAGCTACAGAGAAACTTGATGACCTTCGTTCTTCCAGATCCTCAGCAGCCGCGTGCGTCTGTTGGGTGCGGGCGGCGCTTTGAGCCTGATGTTGGTGTGCAGACGGTGTTGCTGCAGGAGGCCCTGACCCTGCTGATGGTCAGTGCCTGAAGGAGGATGAAGCCCATTACCTGTAAGCCTGCGGGACAAGCGGCACGTGGAGAATTGAAGCCGACACCTGAAGGTTGTTTCCAGCTAATGTGCCGGAGCCGCTAAGGTTCTTACCGGCAGCAGATCTGCTGCATGTGTGGCTGACTCTGTTGACTTGGTGTTTAGGCTGTGAAAATGTTTTTTTCAGGACATTTTTTTTTTCAGGGTTTTAAAAACCTTTTTCTTTTCAATCAATTTTGCTCTGAAGGATCCTTGCAGAGAAGTTCAGCTGTGTGTCACTGAGCAGAACAGTACATCTCCACATAATAAGTACTTTTATTTGCAGATTTGACTGAGTAAAAAGTAAAAGCAGGAAATAAAGTAGCTCCGCCCCCAGCTCCACCTGCGGACCAATAAGAACCACAGGAACCAGGAAGTTCAGAATCACAAGGAGTGCAAAGGAAATGAAATAATGATGAACTCCAAAGACAAAAACCTAAATGTTTGCTCCATAGAAAGTTAACCCTGCTGTGGTAAAGATGCCCATTTGAACCCACGCGTGTGCAGGGGAGGCTGTGGGACTCCTGTCATACATGTAGCTGCTGCTGAGGATCCATGACTGTAACTGAATGCAGAAAACATGATGTGGAGAAGTCCGCCTTCACAGCAGATGACATTTAGTCAGAAATGTTCTGATTTTGAATAAATCGGACGACAAATATTCAAAGAATTCCCTAAAGAATACAATGAAACAAAGTCAAACTGGTTTAAATCTGTTTACTGGCTCATCGTGGCCGAATGATGTACTTTTTCTTTTTAGAAAAAAACACAAAAATATATATTTTTAAATAGACCATCTACGATAACATACTCTCAAATAAAAGCACAGAGATTATTTTACTACAAACCACAATTCCTGAAAACACACTTTAAACACAAAGTACAAAAAAATGCCTCTACGTTTAGAAAAGTCAATATGACTCAGTTTGATTTAACAAAACCTTCCCAGACGATAAAGAGCAGTAAAGAATCCTTTTAGCGTGATCCAGATGTTCTGGCAGATGTTTGGAAGGCTGGAATGCAGTTTATGCAGCGTTTGCTTCTGGATCTGCCGTCGTTGAACTTTGCTCGAATCTTTTTTTTATTTTATTTTGTAGATTTTGTTTTTATTGATAACCTTCTTCTGAAAAATCTTCCCCACCAGCTTTGGGTTTCAAACGTTTGTGTGAGCAGCCTCGTCCCGTTCCACCTGCGGGCCTGAAGGTCAGAGACTCGGTGACCTGACGCCCGGGTCCGAGTCTCAGCCGGGTAGAAAATGCCTTCGTCATCCGGTGGTAACTTGCTTTTATCTGACTCCAGCCACCAGCTGGATGTAAACTGGAAACGTCTCCATGATAGAAGCATCTTTGGGGTTGTGTTACTTGTTGTCTGTGTCTGAGCGTCCCCACACTGAGACGGGGGTCAGAGGAGAAAGGACCAGAGTCTGTTCCTTCCTTCCTCTTCCTCTTGACTCTTTTACGACTTGGTGACTGCTGCTGGGGCAATCATCATGACGCTGGACTTCAGGGGGTAGTAGCGCCCTCTCCAGGTCTTCCAGAAGATGCCTTGCTTCCTTTGGTGTCGCTGCTTGGGTGGAGGGCTCTGGAAGTACCGACCGTTCAGGTTGGAGCGTCCACAGTTACTGAACCACCACCCACCTGGGGAGACAGAGCATGTCAGTCCTGCTGATGACAAGTTTAAAGAACACTGCTTCACAGTTTGGACTGTTGTCACCAACCAGAGAGGAGTTTGGCACAGCTGATGTCCACCTTGAGGTCATTGTCCCGGTCTGAGGTGGAAAAGGGCAGCCCGGCCACAGAGTCGGAGCCCAGCGAGCTCTGGAGGCTGTTGGCGGCCACAGGTTCCTGAACCAGGAGCGAGTAATTGGTCTGTTTTCCACCCAGTTGAATGGGAAGGCGGACAGAAACGGAGTCCTCCCCCCAGTCTGAGAGCTGAATGCTGAGGACGTAGCTGTTGTCTTGAACAATCGAGTGGATGTTTTGGAGACCCAACCAGAACTCTCCTGGAGGAGAAGAAAAGAGGTCAGAAAACTGTTCAGGGCCCAGAGCTGCTTCTGTTTCTGCTGTTCAGTGGGTGCAGTGAGAACCGGGCTGATCTGACCCGGACTAACTGCACCTGACAGCGAGAGTGCTTTCAACTCTAAAGCACATTTACCCTCCAGGCTGCCAAAGCCCTTCTCGTAAGCCGCCCACAGCTGGTCAAAGTCCACGGAGCCATCCTGACGTCTTTGGATGACCGTCCAGCCGCCATCTGGACCCAAACAGAGCTGGATCAGGAAAAGTGCCGTGTTAAAAAAGAGAGGGGTGTGTTGCTGCTCCTCACCTGCCGTCATCTCACAGAAGACACTGAAGGGCTCAGACCCCGCTGGCTGGACGCTGTACACCCCACTGGTTGTCTGTCCACGTAGGAACAAGTCATGACAATCTACTGCCGTCCCTGAAAGACAGTTTGGGGCGGATGAGTACACACTGCTGCTGTCTGGATCCCCTCAATCCCAGGTTAACGTTGGGAATTGGGGTTTGACTCCAGCGTCTGACCCGCTGGGTTTTATATCAGTCTGAAAACCTGAGAATGTTTCTGCCAAAGTGGTGAAGATCGAGGCCGCAGGACTTGGAGAAGCTTTTTTTACAAGTCTCTAGGAAACCTGCGCTTTTCTTTATCCGCCTGAGGATTTCAGGGAAGGAGTGTCGGCCCGTCTCTGACCCAGCATGAACAGAACTCCACTGTTCCTGTTCAAAACACGACCTTTGTCCCAGTTCCCAGCGCCGCTCTCTGCGGCTGCTGACCTCCAAACCACTGAGTTGCTCTCTTGGATCCTTCACATTCCTCCACCCGCTTCTGCGGGAGGGCACCTCCCCTCACGTGCACAGCTGCCAGCTCGTGGCGTTGGTGCGCATGGCTGCGGCGTGCATGAGGAGTGTCTGCATAATGCTGGGGGGGATGGGGGTGTCCTGAGCGGGGGGAGCTCGGGGAATGGGAGCAGGCACGGCGCCGCCTCTCAGGTTACTGGATTCCTTCATCAGCAGAGCACTTCCTCTGAATCCTCCAACACGTCCTGTTGTGGGGAGGACGGGTCTGTGGGGGTGGGGGGTCTGCTCAGTTTACTCCTTGCTTTCTGTGCAAACCTCCTCCCTGAGGAGAGGGAGTCCGCTCAGGACCCCCCCCTGAAGGTTTGGGCCTCCTCGCCGTCAGTGGTGGTCGTAAACTCCCCCTCCCTCGTTTAATCTTGAAGGTAAGGGAGTCCAGGACCGGGACCCCCCACCCCGGTTCTTTGACGTGTCCCAGGACAGACATGAGAATAAATCGCAGGTCGAGGTGAGAAGAGTCTCAACTTTCCCCCACTTGGTTTGGTTCCAGTTCAGTGGATGAAAGGCGGCTTTTGACAGTGGTCCTGGCTGGTCGGAGGAGGCGGGGGTGGCGGGGTGGTGGGGGCTTCCCATACAATATTAGCCCTTCATGGAGCCTCATTTCTTAACATTTGGGATCTTAATTCCATGAAGTCTTTGGAAAACGCCAGTTTCAAAGTAGGTGTGTTTGCAAAACGCCACAGAAGAGCAGAGATGAGAGAAGAGCAACTGGATGGACCGAATCCCAAACATTTGATGGAGTTTGCCCCAAATTCATGATTTCAGTTTGTCTTTTCTATTTTACAAACTGACCACACACTGATGGTGGTTCATTATCTGACTGTTGCTTTGGACTGGAGGAGGAGTCCAGATCATCCTCTCATTAAGGTAAGCGGCGCCCTAAAAGTCCACCTGTTGCCGTTTCTGGCGTCACGCTGAGCGAGTCCCAAAGCTGTGATTTTAACTGTGAGTGATTTAAGCTTCTTTATGGCCACACCCAGCAGATGGCTCGCCACATTTGGCCTCAGATTGTGTCCAGTCAACCTGCATTAGTGTCAGGAGGAGATCTTTCACACGGTTGCTCCTGTACTCACCGACTGGAGTGTCGTGCTGCTCTGCAGCGCCGCCCTGGAGGGGCTCCTCGGTGCTGCTCCTCCCTGGAAAGGAAGACCTCTGTCTGGGCTGCTGGATCTGAGAGGGATGAAAGCCGTGTTGCCATGGAAACTAAACAAACACGACAGGAGCGGTGCGGGTTGAAGCCTGCGTACTGACCTGACTCTGCAGTGTCCGGATCCTCACGTTCTGTTTGTCCAGCTTGTCCTGCTGCAGCCGGACTCGCTCCATCAGGTCGTTGATGCGTCGGCTCTGAGACTCCACCATGTCCTGAAGCAAAGAACGAGTGTGAGTGACAGAAGCACAGCATGCGAACCTGCTGACACTTTGGAGAGGGACGTTCTTGGCCCCGTTGCTCCGACTGCTGTTGCGTAACTCTCTGACAGACTGGGATTTTTTATTTTCGACGTTCTGATTCCAGAAGGTTTCACACGTTCCTTTGACTCTAGCTCCTGCAGATTCTGGATGTCGCAGCTGAGGAAAACTTCAGCTGCGTCCAGACGTCTTAGTTTGGTCTTTGGTGCTTCCTCCGAAGTTCCGTATGTTCTTCTCGTGGAGGGAGACCAACTGAAACCCCGAGGAGAACATACGTTCTCCTCGGGGTTTCAGTTGGTCTCCCTCCACCTGCTTCAGACTTCCTACACAACCTTTGACCTCCATAATTATCACTGATTAGCGGCGTCATTAAAACATGTGCAGCAGGACTTGAGTGAACCCATCAAACCAATCCTAAAGGGGACAAAAAACCTGCAGACTGATCTTTCTTTTTCTGCTCTCCTCTCCTCCGCCCATCAGGAGCGATGCTCATACAGGGGGGAGTGTCGTGGTCACCTGGATGCTGCCGTCATGGCTGTTGTTGTGGGCGCCGGCGCTCATGTTGGGCGGTGCTGCGGCCCCCTGCAGCATGCTGTCCACCCTCTCCTCGAGGCGGCTCATCCTCTCGCTCATGGTCCTCCTCTCCTGCTGTATCTCCTCCGCCTTTTCCCTCAGCTCAGCCGTGACGTTCAGCAGCTGTCCCTCTCGGTCCTCCAGCCCCTGGGCTCGAGCCCTCAGCACCTCCTCCTCCTCTTTCAGCCTTTGGCTCTCCTTTCCCAGCTCACTCATGGTACGGTTGAATACTTTGAGTTTGGTGAAGATGTCCCTCATCTGGACTTTGGTTTTGTCCACGTGCTCCTTCAGCCCTTGGCCCAGCTGCAGCAGGCCGTGGGCGATGACATTCACGTCATCCCATGCTGCATACTGAACCCGCTTCTCCTTGGCGGCTCCACCTGAGGCTCCTTTCCTCTCAAAAGGGAAACCTGTGGCCATGAGAGCCACCATGCAGAGAGTCAGGGTTCCCAGAGAGGTCTTCATTCTGATGCTCAGACCCAGCGTCCGCCTCTGTCGTCTGACTCGTGCAGCTCGGTCTTCCTGTGGCGGCTCTGATTGCTCGGCTCGGGCTGAAGGAGCGCAGCTCTGCTATTAAACGCTCGCACAGTCCTGCTGTGAGCTGAAGGCTGCCTGCCATTGGCCGGCCGAGCACAGGGAGGGGTGCATGCGCTCTCAGGTTTCTGTTCCTCCTCCACCCTCCGTCAGCCATCCACGTCTGAGGCTGGGACGACAGGATCCAACACAAACATGATCCTCTTATCGCCACATTCATCTGAACCTGAGCTGCTGGAAACCAAAGAGAAGACGTTCTAATGCTTAGTCAACCGTCTTTAACCAGATTATGAAGACATTTATATCTATGGATCAGGGTTCTTTCTGCAATGAGTTGGTGGTTCAAATCCCACCCTGTTTTGTAAAGATGTACAAGTTACAAATATAAAAAGTCTCCATCAATTTTCAAGTGAAAACAACTGTTTTATCGTGTTTTGAGCCTTTAATTCAGAGAAAGGTTGATTTGTACTATCATGGTATGATTTTATTTTTCATATATTTAGATATATATAGGGGGGTTATGTGTATAAATACATGAAAAACAATATACCATGATAGTACAAACAAATATTTATCTGAACTAAAGGCTCAAAACACAATTAAACAGTTTTAAAACAGAGTCAGACCAGATTGGGTTTAGTCTTTTTCTGTTTAATTAATCACATTAAATCAGTCTGATTTGAAATCAATCTGTGTTTGTTTGTGTGTGTTAGTGTGTGTGCGCATGTGTGTGCGTGTATATGTGTGTGTGTGTATATGTATGTGTGTGTCTGTGTGCATTTGTCGAAGTGTCCTTGGCCAACACTGAACCCCACCTTGCCTCTGGTGGAAGGTTGGCACCAGTGCGTGAATGGGTTTGCGACTGGGAAGCCCCTTAACCCTTGTGTTATCCTAGGCACTTTAACGTTGGGAGTTGGGGTCATCTAGACCCACTAGACAGTGCTCTGAGCCTTTTTTCTTCAATGATTTGTGATCTTCACTGGTGTCCATGGATTACATGAAATCTTTCCACCTTTATCCACCTTTGTCATGGTAGGGAGAACACGTCAATGTTCATCTTGACCACATAGGATAGCACAAGGGATAAACCATTTAGTGATTTTCCTCTTGGGGTTGTTATTCTTCCTGTTTTTTAGGCCACCTCTTGCTGAGCGTTGGTCTCTGCCCCTTTCCACTCATTTATGGATCCTTTCCTTCTTTGACCCAGATGCCGACCTTTTCTTTTTGGATGTACGCGTTCTTCTTTCAGCTCGACTCGTGTTTTAACATGTTCTGTCTGAGCGAACACAGAAAAGCAGAGCTCTACTGCTGAAGGGGTTATGAAATCCTCGGACGCCTGAGGTGAGTATGTTTAGATCACAAGTCTTTTTTCAAAGTTCTACTTTTTAATCTCCAAACCAGATGGGAAGGGGGGGCTGCACTCAGGGAAACATGGGGAGACACGAGATGGCAGAAAAACAAACTCTGGGAGGAAAATAAAGAATAAAATAATAAACAAAATAAACAACATAAGTTGTGTTCATTCTAAGACCACATACCTGCTGAGAGCCCCCCCAAAAACAGGCCCCTTGGAAATAAATGAGTAATTCTCACCACATTGGCAGATTTTCCTCAAACAAGCATAAAACTCCCCAATGGGGAAAGAGAATTTATATTGAATGAAATTTGTAACCCTTGTGCTATCTTAGATGACCCCACCCTTCCATTGACGTGTTCTCCCTACCATGACAAAGGTGGATAAAGGTGGAAAGCTTTCATGTAATCCATGGACACCAGTGAAGATCACAAATCATTGAAGAAAAAAGGTTCAGAGCACTGTCTAGTGGGTCTAGATGACCCAACTCCCAAAGTGCCTAGGATAGCACAAGGGTTAATGATGAAAATGAGTTGTAGTTACGATGGCCACGTTCACACTGCAGGCTGAAACGACCCAATTTTTTTGCCCCTATGCGACCTGTATCTGATCTGTTCATGACAGTCTGAACGACACAGATCCGATCTTTTCAAATGCGACCCAGGCCACTTGGGTATGTGGTCCTGAATCCGATACGTATCAGACACTTTTGAAATGCGACCTGCATCTGAACGGCCAGGCCGCATGTTTCCGACCCGTACATCATTGATACGCTACAAACGTCATAATTCTGCATTGAACCCAAGGCGGATCCTCCTCCGGGGTTCACTTCCCCGTTCGAACCTGTAGATCCTCCAGAGCAGGTTAACAAAGAGTCAATAGCAGTTATTCTGGGGAAGCCTTCTTTTATTACCGTTCTCCCTCCTCCATGACACACAACATGAATGCGCGCCCACACTGCCCCCCTCATTATCTACCTCGCTGCACGCGCTCTCTCTTGTCTCTTACACACACACACACACACACACACGCGTGCGTGGCCCCAGCACATACACATCCCCTTTCCACAACAGTGGGTACAGGCGATCCTGGCTCCAATGCCTTCTTAAAATGAGAAGATTGTTATTTTGCTGTAAAATATATGTAATAATGCAAAAGAGCTTCGCTATTGACAACACTGTTGTTGACATCCATGTTAACGTTACCTACTTCTGCAAACAATGAGTGACGTTGTTCACTGTTGAGTACTCTTCTGCGCATCCGGGTCACTTCTGGGTCATTTCACGTTCACACAGGAGATCACAAAAGTTCGCATTTATTTGGAAATGTGAACGGCCTTGCAAAAAATCGGATATTTTCAAAAAATCGAAATTGAGCCCTGCAGTGTGAACGTAGCTTAGGACATGTCTTAAACTGAGATTATTTTCAATTGAAAGACTTTTGATATGATTATTTTAGTTGCAAACAGGAAATAAGACAATTTTCTTAAACTAGGGGCTTCTAACTGTCTGAAGATTAGTGTTTGCAGTGGACCCACCAAATTTGGTCAAAGGACCCCCAAGTCAGACGCTCAGACATCAACTCAACCCACCAACCCAGAGCAGCAACAGCAAAGTTACACCCCCAGAGAAGTTTTCGAAGCCGTTCAGTTCTCCCGGATGAAGGAAAGACAGGGTTTGCCCCGTCCTGCTTGCAGCCCCAAAAAATGGGTGAAAGGCAGCAGACAGACCACAGACAGCCTCTACTGTCTCTACTTTGTGAAATGAATGTTGTTCCTGTCCCGTTCATCTGGTAGCACCCTCTTGGTGGGCTCAGTGGGGGTCTTGGAAACCGGCCATCTCTGCCCCGGCTATCGGCTTGGCCCACCCTGGACCATCAGTCCACTTTCATCCTCAGGGACTATTGAGAGTCACCAAACAACCTCAGAGGAGAAAACCATGTTGGGCCTTTTTCGGCGGGGGGGGGGTTCAAACTTGCCAGGTCGTCCTGTCCGGTCCAGTGGAACTCATATCTAACAGTGTTGTCACATTGATTTTCTACATAGATCTACAGTCCTTTTGCGAGGGCAAGTGGACTACCTTGGGGGTGTTATTGCAGCGCCCCCTAGTGTCTGAGTGTGTGATTCCATCCCTCTCATAGAAGAGTTCAAAGTCAAATCATCTGTACATGTTGGGTTTTTGTTGATTTAACATAATTTGAGCAAAAATGGTGTCTAACAGCAGCTCCAGAAAAGATCTGATCCTGACAAAGTGAGAGCAGAAGTTTTTTGATGATTGACAGCCGTCACT
The DNA here is from genome assembly GCA_037389245.1 of Oryzias sinensis. Classification (NCBI taxonomy): domain Eukaryota; kingdom Metazoa; phylum Chordata; class Actinopteri; order Beloniformes; family Adrianichthyidae; genus Oryzias; species Oryzias sinensis. Next base: position 7,887,519 of record CM074494.1, on the reverse strand, counting down.
CACTGACATTCTGCCCATGGGCCAAAATTAGCTCCTTTAATGAGATGTAACACAACTGCAGCTCAGATCTTCAAGTCCTGAACAAGGATTGGCTGGAAGCAAACTGACTGCTGAGTCTTTCCTCCCTCCGGATGTTGAAGGCTCGCGGGAATCTGCTTCCTTTGGATCCTCTGCTGCGGACCAGCGCTGGATCTGCACCTCAGAACATCTGCTCGTTAAATTTCCCATTGGTCTCCGGCACGGTGACATTTCACCCGCATTCCGCTCTCGGAGCATCTGGGAATCCAGATTTAGCCATGAGCCAGAGGATGGTGGGAAGAGCAGGTGCTGGAAGCTTTCAAAACTGTGATCTTCTCATGGAAACTTGGCGCTATTTTCCATTTTGGGCTTGAAATGGCATTTTTGTGGATTTCTTCACAGATTTTACAGGCATGTTTGTCAGAGAAGCAGTTCTGATTAGATTCACATTTCCCCACATATTTCTGTCTTTTCTTGGATCCAATGTTTGGCCTGGCATGTAAACGGATTAGTCATTCTGTTGTTCCCTGGTCAAATGGGACTTCGGTCTGCATTTACAATCAGAAAGTTTATGGATTCATTTCATTTTTGTGTAAGGAAATGAATTGGCAGGCGAGTAGCTTGTTTGGTTATTTTGAGGAGCCTGCGGGGTCTTTAACGGCACCAGGCATGCGGCTGGTCCCGGGAATCGAAGCTTTGGATGAGTGCATTACTTATTGTTTTGATTCCAGGTCTTTCTGAAGCTCTCCACGAGTGGTCTTGGGCTGTTGGAGAACCCTTCTGATTATTGTTCTGACTCCTCTGTCTGAAATCTTGCGAGGAGCACCTGGCCGTGGCAGGTTTATGGTAATGCCGGGTTCTTTCAACTTCCGGATGATGGCCCCAATGGTACTCACTGGAACTTTCAGAAGTTTAGAAATGCGCCTGTAACCAATGCCTTCAGTGTGTTTTGCAACAATAAGGTTGCGTAGGTCTTTGGACAGCTCTTTTACCCATCATGCAATGCTTCTTGTCTAACACCTTGCTGGTGAGAAACCTTTTTAAAAAGGCATCAATCAGGACTATACCAGCTGATATTACTTTGCACTAATAAGGGGCAGGTTAACCTTCTGAATACTGACAAACTCCAGCTGCTTTCTTGGCTTGCCAGACCTTTTACCCCTCCTTTTCTTCTTGTGTTCAATACTTATTCCCTGTGCCATTTCACTTTATTACACATAACTTCATTTATGGACATACATGTTTGGATTTCTTTCTATGTGTGCATTACTTGGGTTGATGCCGACATCTGGTGAAAATCTCGTGTCAATAGCTCGATTAGAAATATGTTTTTTGAGAGAAATGTTGACGTGTTCAATACTTATTTTCCCCGCTGTATAGTGATTTAGATTGAGGACATTTTTTTGATAAGAAAACCAAACCCTTCAACTCTACAAAAAGAGTCCAGCTGATGTGATGAACAGATTTTATGTAGTGCCTGAAGCACATTTTATCACAAATGTGAGCTTTTCTTGTGCTGACATGAGAGTACGATCTGAAATGAGAACACAGGCAGGGAGGTGGTCAGAGTTGCAGAATTTTCATCCTCTGCTTTCAGAAATACAGTCGATTGTGTTTTTTATGTGTAAATTCTGGTGTGGATTGGTGTCTTCAGAGAAGGAAGCAACCATATGGTGACCACTTCTACGGCTTCAGACAACTTCATCCGGTCAGACTGCTTTTCCAGACCTGTAATGATGCTGCCCACTATTGTCTTTGGAAGCTGCAGCAAGGAAAATGAAAACTCTGAGAATGACGTTGAAGCTTGAAGAGGCTGAAGCCCAAACCCCCTGAAAAAAATCTGCTGCGATGTCATCAGATGACATTATAGTGACAAAAAAAACGTAAGAGTTCAAGTAAAGAATTCAGTCACTCTGGTGTCCCAATGTTAACTTCCTGCCTTTGGGGGCGGGGCACCTGGGCGTCGCAGCTCCTTGTCCACCTGCCGTGGTGTTGGGGTTGGGGTCTACTGGTGCCTGGCGGGGGCGGTGGAGGCTTTGATAGTCAGAGTCTAAGGCAGAAGGCCACAGCAGGACTTGCACTTCTCCAGGAGGCCCACTTGTTGGTATTCACGTGTCTGTGGGGGGTCTGCATGCCTAGCAAAGCCAATTTCTGGAAAATGACAGACATTGATCAAATGCAAAAAGAACTGCAAACGGAACTAAGAGTTTGAGTTTTCCAATGTTTCTCCATTGTGCTATTAAAGGGCCTAAATTCCCATCCTGACTCGGTGAAGCAGCTCATGATGTAACACTTGTTGTGTAAGAATCCCTGCGGTTCAGCTCTGTTTGTGCAGCTGCACAAACACACTTGTTTTATACATGCAGATGTTGTCTTCTTTTATTCTTTGATGCACACAGTTGTGTGTCTCTTTCCTCCATTTTGCATCGCCTGCTAACCTCAACGTGCACAGACAGGAACGGCATGATCTATGCTTATACATCTGAACCTGTCAGGGAAAAGCAAAAGCCAAGTGATGCATCTGTAATCCTCAGACGTGGCTTACATTCCTCTAGGAATTTATAGACTGAATGAGTGTGGCAGCTGTCAGGACACACAAACGTACACAATGTACAGGTAAGTGTGCACAGACTGTGAGTCTATGCTGGTTGTTGAAAATCATTGAGGGTGTATTCAGACTGAAAACTGTTTGATCCGCATCGAGGTCGGAACTTTGTGTTTGGTTTGTGTTCAGACTGCTGTCAAGGGGACTTTCCTGTTCTGGACTAAAGCCTGTAAACAAAACCATGCGAACAAAAATCCCTTCAGCCATTGGCCAGGAATTATGAGGGTGGGGTAAAGCAACAAGACAAAGAATAATGGAACTCCTGCATTTTGCACTCCTTGTCAGGATAGTTCACTGATTCAAACTTTAGATTTTGCTCACAAGTTTTGAACGTCTGCATCAACGTCAGGTTCATCACTGGTTACCGAGGTTACCGAGGAGACGAGGATGCTAGCAGCTGCAGTGATGAAGAGACGACGGCTAAGAAGGTTCTGATAAATGTTTCTGATGTATAGATTGTCAGGAAAACAGTGTCTAAAGTTGTTTGAATGAGTCTGCATTCATCCCACCACATTTCAGTGAGTGTCTGTGTCTCATGGTTGTGGTGTGATGTCATTGTTTCAGAGAATTCATCAGGAACTATAATGCAGCTTTGATGATGTCACAGCAGCGCCTGTAGGGGGCGTGCCGCATCACCAGACACAGAAAACATGTCAGCTTTCCAGATGCGTTAAAATAAATGTTCTAACAAACAAACTGTTGAACCTTTTTTTAGAACACATATTTACGATCATCATTATGTACTCTCCCTTTTTCCCTCTATTTTTTTATGAACAAGAGAACAGAATAGCTGTCAATCGCACTCATCCTTCAAAACAAAAATTATAATAAACCCACATTATCTGTTATCTTGTAGTAGAGAAGTATTTTATTGAATTTAAGGTAGGTCTGGTCTAAGAGGTCCAATACATTTGACCACCATCTCAAACCTTTATCTGTTTGAATCTTTATTGCAAATGTCAGTCTTTCCTCAACATAAATTTGTATGTAACATGTATGTATTGTTTTATACCAATCATCTAATGTTGGAGCAGTTTTAACCACTTTCTTATCAAGGCCTTCTTCCCTCCCACCAGCAATATTCTCATTAACCCTTGTGCTTTTCTAGGCACTTTAATATTGGGAGTTGGGTCATCTAGACCCACTAGACAGTGCTCTGAATCTTTTTTCTTCAATGATCTTTGATCTTCAATGGTGTCCATGGATTACATGAAATCTTTCCACCTTTATCCACCTTTGTCTTGGTAGGGAGAACACATCAATTTAAGGGTGGGGTCATCTGAGGTAGCACAGGGGTTAAATATTAGTCTGCTGCAGACCACATGTGTTTTATTACTGTTCCCAATAGAGCTTCAACTCTATATTTATATAATGTATTTATGTAGAATATTTATATATTTATATCTATATAATTGCTTCAGCATTAAAGGGTAGGATTTTTTGAAATGTCGTCTCCAAACATTTATGGATTTCTTGCCAAAAGGATGTGAGTACAGGACAGTCCAAGAACACGTGGTAGTGATTGGCTTCAGATGAGACACACAACCTCCAACAGCTTGTACCGACACCTTGATGTGATGAAGGATCTGATGATGCTTTTCCATCCAAATTCCCTCCAACTATGTGAATGTGTAGTTCTCCATTGGGATTCACAGATATTTTGAGTGTTTGGATGTGGGGAGTCCTGTAGACCCTTGTACAGTCTAGATCAGTGTTTTTCAACCTTTTTTTGAGCCTAGGTTAACTTTCTCCTTGACAAAAATCCTGCGGCACACCAGCATCCAAAAATTAAAAAAGGAGAAACTCATAGTTTGTATTGATGTACAGTCCCTCTGCAATCTCACGTGCATTTTTGTGATAATTGTGGCAGAAAAAGCTGGAAGTTGCAGCTGTTTTTTTCTAAAAGATGTAATAAAAGATAAGTTAGTTTTACGTATTACTTTTCAACTAAATTATTTGAAATTTTACCTTGGTAGTTGTTGTTTTACTCCAGTTTATTAACATTCAGTTTGATGTAACCTCACAAAAAAACAAATATATTCTTTCTAAATAGTGATTTATATTATATCTTATTATTTTTCGATGTTGGTACAAAAGCAACTATAATTTTTGAACAATTGTCTGATCACAACATGTTTGATAAAATTTACACAATAAGACTGACATTATATTTATGTTTTCTGTAGCTGCACAAAAGTGAACATGTTGAAGTTTTACTAGTTTTTCTTTTGTCTTAATCAAAGATGAAGTCTTTGAAAACTAACAAAAAGGTTTTTAACTGTTTTCCGCCATGTTTTTAGTGATTTTTTTGCCATGGGTTATTTGTCAATTTTCTATCTGCTGTCTTAGTTTGGATGGGAGGTTCTGTGTGTTCTTCCTCTTCTATTTCCTTCCATCTTTCCCTAAATTGTGGATCGCAGAGACCTACAAGTGGTCTTATTTGAGCTGCATAATATTAATCCTTGAGGGTTGGTAATGCCATACCCCCTTTCACCTTTGATAGCTCCATCAGCTTTGTATCATATTCTGGGTCTCTTACCCTTCCAAATGTAACAGGAAATCATCTTGTCCCATTCAATGAATTGTTGATCTTTTATTTCAATTGGTAGCATCTGGAAAAGATATATATGAGGCAAAGCAGGATAACCATTTTAATTATGTCTATCGTTGAAGATAAGTGCACACATGCCAAATATAGCATGTGTGCACTTATCTGCGCTGCTGTAGTCACTGTTTTTTAGTCTTCATTCATGTCTTCCGTCTGAACTTCTGAAGCCTGTCCTTGTATGATGATCCTCCCTGTTGGCGTCTCTGTCTCTTGAGCAGGGTCACCGGTAATCCTTGTTCTGCCATCTCTCTCGTCGCACGAGTTCCATCCCGTGAGAAAACTCGATGTTTGGCAGGGATAGGGGTCTGAAATGGGATCCCTTTTTCTTTCAGAACCTTCTTTTGCTTCTGAATATTCTTTTCTTTTTTTACGCACGCTCGGTGCATAATCGTTATCAAAATGTACTTGCACATCTTTCCAGACGAATCCTTTCTTCTGCCACCCTGTTCGTAGAATCTCCTCTTTTATTCTGTAACTTTGGAACGTTACTACAATGGATCTTGGCGGACCCCCTTCTCCTGGTACCGAACCCAAGGCTCTGTAACCTTGTTCGCTCTGGAGGTTTCTGTCTTCCGCTAGTGACAGATTTAATTTAAGCAGCTTTTCAACAAAGTGTATCATTGATGGGGATTTATTTTCAGAGCCCTCCGCCACAGAGTAGATCCTGATGTTGTTCCGTCTGGCCCTTCCTTCCTGGTCAGATTGTTGAGTTTCTAGCTGTGACTGAAGTTTCACCAGCTCCTCCATGACTTCTTCCATTGATTGCAGCCTCTCCTCAGCGCTCAAAGTCCTCTCTTCCGCCTCGTCAAGTCTCATCTTTGCCTTGCTAATCTCTTCCTTAATTTCTCTCAATTGCTGTTTGTTGTCTTGGCGGAGACTCTTTATTTCTGTCAGTATTGTTGCTAAGGTGATTTCTTCATCTGCCTCGTCTTCGTTAGCATTAGCTGCTAACACCAGCACGTGGGCATTCTGTGCTGTTTTTTGCATGAGAATCAGCAGTTTGCGTGACTTTCTTTGGCTTAAGTTTAGCCTGCCTGTCTCGCGTTCACATCTTGCCCGTATCCAACTCTTAGAATGAATTTAGATAGCGTTTGTCAAGTTTGAAGATAAGTTAATTCCTAATGTCAGGGTGAGAAGACTCTAACATGCCGTCTTTTTCGGCTGCACACTGGAAGCCCTTGACCTTTTTTCTCTTTGATACCATGACAATAGTTGTTTCCCATTTCAGCTCATCAGTTTCTACATTCCTACTCTGTTGACGTCGCTACGGTGGCCATTTTGGTCCAGTTGTTCCAAGGACAAGTACAGATTGTATTCAGACAGGGAACAGAAGCTGAGTCCCACTGGAAAGAAACATTGACCACATCCAGAGACAGGTCAGAGAGCGGTTCCTGGTCCCGGACCAGAGTCCACATGGATGTATTCAGACTGATAATTGTCATGGATTGTTGGGGGAAACGAACTGTGGTTCACTTCAAGAACCAAATGTGTCCAGTCTGAATCCACCCCTAGAGTATTTTTAAGTCTGTTTGTATATTTAGTCTTTGAAACTGCAAACATGATGAACCTCAGTGAAAAAACTGAGTTAAATGAAATAACTTCAGGGCTGTGGTGTCGCTCTGCCTTCTGGACACGTTTAAACATTTTTCTTCAAGAAAGGAAATTCAGGGTTACACAACTCTCTAACAAAAAAACAGAAACCAAATGTATCCAACAAGTTGTTAAAGAGCTTTGACAGAGTGAGGTTACGTACAGCCATACGCTGGCTTTTCTACACAAAATAGTACAAAACCGGCTTGTCTGGACCTCCATCTGTTGTATGCTAAGCTAACATCACTGTTCTGTCAGAGGTCATCCTCAGGATCAATATTTTGTCTACAGGTTTCTGATATTCTCTAATTAAATGTCTTAAACTGTCAAGGTAATGCTGGCGGGTGAGTGATAAAATTCTGCACAGTAACATGAGGTGAATCCTTGTGGAAAAGTGAGTCATAGCCAAGAGACGGTGCAGTTTTGAGTGTCACAGAAGTTAGTGGTACATTTGTCATCAGCCTTAGTTCCATCAGCTCTAGGATGGGACTGAATCCAAATTCAAGAGGAAACAATGAGGAAAGTCAAACTTTATTCTATTGAATCCTCTCACAACTTTCCACAATGTTTCAAAGGTCATAACGAAAAGATATTTTTAGAAATGTGAGAACTGAAGCTCCTGAAACAATGTGAACACGGTTCAGGAGCCCTGCTGTCATCAAAACAGTTTCAAATCCACCGGAGACCAACAAAGGATGTGGAGGTCAGGGCTGGTAAAAGCAGAAGCTGTAAATAAATCCAACACACACTTCAGGGATGTGGGAACTTCTAGCAAATGAGACCGATGTGACTGCTGAATGACTTCTCCAGAGCTGCATTTGAGATTCCAATGACCCAAATGTGTGCGGCGAGCCTGAGAACTGCTGGTTCAAGTCTCCCCTGAGCCAATCGTTGCTCCTTATTTGCCTCCAAAAAGACGCTGGGGTATTTCACAGTTTTCAAACTGGATTTCCTGAAACCACTTGCTCCAATGTTGGGTGTCTGAAGCCTCCCCATCAAACTAACCTCCTTTTCTGGACCCCTGCAAGATGCTCAATGTAAAACAGTCTTTGTTAAACTTTTTTGATCCCAGTATTGTCAGTGGGAATATTTATTTTGTTTTACTTCTTTCTTGTTTGCAATTGTTTGTTTTGTATGCCATAACTTTTGTTCTTGTAAAGCTCTCTTTTGTAGCTACTGCAAGGCCTCTGTCATGCATGACCACCGCGTGTGTGTTCTAGTAACACTACCATAAGCAACAACAATCTGCACTTTATAGACTTTATTCAAACGATGTTTGTTATTTTTTGTCTTTGAGGGTTTTTTGTCACAGTTGAGTTTCAATTTTGCACAAATGTACTTGGACTTTTTTTGTTTCAACTTTTGTTTGCGAGAGAGCAAAAGAGAACTTCAATCTGCAGAAAAAGACTAAAAAAAGTGTGATTTGTTTTAACCTTTGTGCTATCTTAGGCACTTTACCATTGGGAGTTGGGTCATCTAGACCCACTAGACAGTGCTCTGAACCTTTTTTCTTCAGTGATTTGTGATCTTCACTGGTGTCCATGGATTACATGAAATCCTTCCACCTTTATCCACCTTCACAGTTTTTGCTCGCCTGTTTTTTTTGTCCCAGGTTAATAACATTCAGTTTTTCCTCTTGGTGTATCCATCTGTCTTTTCTGCCTCTGAGTTTTTGCTCCTCTCTGAACCGCCACCTTAACGTGGTGGAGGAGTTTGAGAGCTCGAGTGATCCCAGGAGATAAGCGGTCTGGGGCTTAAGCCCATGGTAGGGTCTCCCTCAGGTCTGGGGTTAGGGCTCACAAGCAAGCGCCTGCTGACCGGAGCTTTCCCGACGGGCCCGGTCGGGCCCAGCCCGAAGGAACGACGTGTGATCACTCTCCCATGGGCCAGCCCCCCGTAGGAGACCTCAAAAGGGGCGGGTGAAATGTGTATCTGGTGGCCGTCAAAGGCAGGTGCCTTGCCGGCCCAAACCCAGGCTCCCCTCCACACATAGCCTAGGCTCTGAAACTCAGTCCTTAGAGAGGGGTTGTACTCTCTACCACTCTTAAGTTGCTCATGGTGAGAGCCGGCGGGCAGGTGTGGCCTTTCTCATGAGCCCCCATCTCAGCTACCAGTGTTTGAAATTACCCCGGTGGGCGAGAGGGTCATGTCCCTCCACCTTCGGGGGAGACCTGGCTGCCTTGTGGGACTCCAGAGGCAGCCGACAGGTACCGGCAGTCTAAAGGCCCGTACACACCGAGAAGAATTTCGCACGCGATATTCGCCGACGTTTAACCCCTCGTGACTAAACAAAGGGCACCAATGTGAGTGTGCACACCGATGCGAAAAAACGCCACGCGTCAAAGCATCACTTTTTAAAAACGCCTCGGGTTCGTTTTTTTGGTTTGACGCGGCGGGTCAAAAACTATACGACCAATGAGAATGGCGCTTTTGCACCCGTGTCTGGAGCTTCTGAAGTTACAGTAAAAAACAACTTGGGGGCGCTCAAACACAAAAATGCCTTTCTGAGCACACATACGTAACGGCGAAGAAGATATACGCCAAGTAGCGTCTACACTGCCGCGAAGAAATAAGATGAAGAAGATGCACTCACTGACGGACATTGTAAAATATCCTTAAAAACGCTCTTGATACATTTTCAGCTCTTGTACCAGTCAATAAAACTCCCCATGGTCTTCTCTTCTCGTAACTATGGGATGCACCAAAAATCAGCGTCTTTTCCGCCGTCTTTCATCATTCAACAGAACAATAATTTATTCATCGCTGGAACTGGAGCTACTGGTGGTGGAAATATTCATGTTTTCTTTGTTTGATTCTGACAAGCGCGTAAATACTTGCTCTCTTCTTCTGATTGAAAAGCGACTTTAAGAAGCGTAAAGTTGCGCAGCGCAACCTTGTGTACAGGAGTATTTCTGTTTTACATTAAGCGCCATCTAATGTCCGGGAATGAAATTGCATGTTCACTCGGCTCATCTTCAGCGAAAATCGCCTGGGTGTGAACACCAAAAAACGTGTTGAAAAACGCTGGCGAAAAACGGCTGGCGAATATTCGTCCCGGTGTGTACGGCCCTTAAGGGAGTTGAAGCCCGGACCGTTGCAGAGGCAAAAACTCAGTCCTGGAAGGAGTTCGACAAGGCCATGGAGAAGGACTATCGGTTGGCCTTGAAGAGATTCTGACAAAACATCCGGCGCCTCAGGAAGGGAAAGCAGTTCTTTTCAGGCACCGTTTTAGTGCAGGTGGGGAGCTGTTGACTTTGACTGGGGACATTGTCGGGTGGTGGAAGGAATACTTGGAGGATCTCCTCAGTCCTGCTGAAGCGCCTCCTCTTGAGGATGCAGAGAATGAGTACTTTGGGCTGAGGCCTTCTATCACCCAAGCTGAGGTCACTGAGGTAGTCAATGATCATCTGATTGGCAGGGACTAAGTCCGCCCTGAGTACCTGAAGTCTCTGGATGCTGTGGGAGTGTCTTGGCTGATGAGACTTCCCGTGTGTTCTTTCTCCAGTGGGGTCTCCATCTTGGTTACTCTCCTGTGCAGCTGGTGGTGCATTTACCTCTAGGACATCTCTAAATAAATTCCTCTATATATTCCAGTGTGTGTTTTTATTTTATACTCTGAATATTACAGAGGAGGAGCAGGGAGCTTGTGACCGCCGACTGCATTTTTTGTCACAGAAATTTGAAGAAAATACTCAGAAATGCGGTTTTAAGTTTGTTTTTCTTCATGTCCTCCATTAGAAAAAATGTAAGAAGAGCATGTTAAAACTAAAAACATTATTTTGTTTGGCGTATGTCTGTAACCCTTGTGCTATTCAAGGCACTTTAAGATTGGGAGTTGGGTCATCTAGACCCACTAGACAGTGCGCTGAACCTTTTTTCTTCAATGATTTGTGATCTTCACTGGTGTCCATTGATTATATGAAATCTTTCCACCTTTATCCACTTTTGTCATGGTAGGGAGAACACGTCGATGTAAGGGTGGGGTCATCTAAGATAGCACAAGGGTTAAAGCAAAAGGTTTCCTTTTCCTGTTACTGGCTGTCTACAGTCAATGCTGCACTCAGGATTTCTTTTTCTTGCAGGTGTTTGCATGTTTTCCTTCTCTCAGATTTTTCTGAGAAACTCTTTGGCTCAACTCACTCTACTTACTGATGGACTCTGCAGTCTAGGCCAAAAATGAAACGTGAATGTGGAATCTGGATAAAGACGTCTTCTTTCTGTGCATTTCTCCGTCCTTTGACAGCAGACAGGTGCCAGCATGCAGTTACTCTCCAAACTTGAACAGTTTCCAGGAATGAAAGAGAGGCTGCTGTATTTTCCTGGTTGCTTCTGCATGTCTATTGTTGCTCTTTTACCTAAAGCCTCAGGACTCACTAAATGTTGCAAAGCTCCAGACTGCGGATTAAACACACTCAGACTTCAACAACAATCCAATCCCACCACTTTGCTTTCTCACAAATGTGAAAAGACTTTTAGAGTTGAAGAAGTGAACCATCTCAGCACTGGAAACAATGTGCAGACTCTGGTCACATGTTCAAATACACAACCTGATGTTAAATAGTAAACCAAGTAAAAAAGAGGGTTATCTTCCTCAAAGTACACTACACAAAAGAATAAAAGAAACATTTACAGTGGGGCAAAAAAGTATTCAGTCAGCCACCAATTGTGCATGTTCTCCCACATAACCCTTGTGCTATCTTTGGACCCCATAAGATAGCACAAGGGATAATGCTTAACACACCTAAAAACGTGTTGTAGCTGCACCAACAGCGCCCTCTGCTGGAGGATTTCCCTCTAAATGAAAATAGGAATTCACTTCACTTTAACACTAGAACGCCCAGGATTTTTCACTCCCCCTGCAGCGTCCAGAGCACAGCCAAATGGCTGGGTGGCTCGAAATGACTAATTCAACAGCCTTCAATTAGCCACCTTTCATTTGTAAATGCAGCACCAACTACCTGATAATCTGGATGAAGACATGTCCTAGCTAACCACATTCTTTACTCAGATCAGGGCGGGGGAGGTCTTTCTGCTTCTAAAGAGCCTCCAAGCTCTGACAAACTTTGACTCCCAGTTTGTCAACTGAAAAACCAAGATGCCTTATTTTTACTACCCTGAGCAGACATTGAAAATGATCCTGGAGCAAGTCAACCCATTTGACTCTGAGGGAAAAGAAATATTCCTTTAGCTGGACTCAGACTGATATTTCTTTTGATAAGATTTCATGAACATCTTGTTCTCATTTGCTGATTCTAGCAGTTGTCTATCCATTTATTTTCTGTGCCTGCTCATCCTGGTCAGGATCACAGGGGTCTGCTGGAGCACATGCCAGCTAGTCACAAGAAACTGGGGAGGGGTACACCCTGGATGGGTCACCAGTCCATTGCAGGGCCACATAGATGAATAACCCGGCATACTCACATACACACCTAGGAGAAATTTAGTCATTTAATTTAACCACATGTTTCTTGGACTGGGGAGGCAAAGGGGGCCTATTTGACATGTTTTGGAATTTATAGTTTCAACTAGAATTCAACACAAAAAATTAAAATAAACAAGTGAAACAACATATATCTTTACATTGCTGAAGGTTTTCATTGCTCAGATCTCAGAAATCAGATCACAGATGAGGAGATTTCATTGCCTCTCCATCACAGCACAATTGAATGTTACACTGCTGATGAAGAGCCAACTGCTTTGGTCAGAAGTACGGTGTCGACTCGCTTACAGAGTTTCCTGTTTCCTCACTCTGAACATGCTTCAGACTATTCGGGACTGTGTTGTTCAGCATGAATGTCAGACAGAAGATGACAGCTGGTTCATGGCCCTCCCTGAACTAATGGGGTTCATTGCCATCCTCCTTGTGAGGGGGGGGTAAAACTTCCATCCATGCAAAACGCAAGATGCAAGATGGTTGGGAATGGGAAATCCACTGATCTAAAAAAACTATGGTCAGAAACCACTTCGAAAATATCATGCGGCATTTACACTTTGATGTCTAGGGCACGCGCATGGAACAAGTTGAGACTGACAGGTTTCCTGCAATCTCCAATGTCTGTGGGTTTGTTGTTGCCAACTGCATCAAACTTTCAACCCAGGCAAAATTCACTGGGAGCTTCCAGAATCAGTAAAAAACCTCGCACAGGTACATGCGGGAGCTGAGAAGGCGAAAAAGGAATACCGTGTTTGGTGACAAGCTCCCATACCTGGCAAAGGGAAACAGGCAATATGCCAGGTGAATAGTTAGTACAAGAACAATAATGACAGAGTGCGCTTTGTTGATTGCTACAAGTATACCATGTGGCAAATGCAGAAAGGAGATTTTGGGGCAGTACCAAGTATGCGCAGACAAGTAGCGGGTTGAAGATATGACTTTGACCACATGATTTCTTTGCTTGAACATTTCAGTATTATGTTGGTAAAGAAGTGTCTCTTGTGCATGAACGATAAATCTCAGCCAAAAAGAAAAACCAAACTGTGGTGACCTCTTACTAGAAGTGACAGAGGTGAGGGGAAATAGTGAAAACTTGCGCAGCCACTTGGCTTCTCCTTTTTGCATGCCAATAGAACAACCTAATGGCTGTGCTGTTCATGTGCAAACTATGTTGAAGGCTGCTCTTTGGGCATGTAAATTTTAACTAATCCAGCCACTTGGCTGTCCCTTGGACATTGTAGGTAGAAAAGCCAAATGGCTGCCCTACGGAGGTTCTAGTGTTAAACCTATGGAAGCGATTATGTAGCATAAATAAAAAGCAAAGTCAAAACCAGAAATGCTTTTCAATTTTCAAAATGAAGCTGCATTTTTTAATTAAAAAAATAAAATGAGGAACTTCCGGTAGCGATGTAGAGTGAGGACGCAGACGGCAGGGCTCCCGTGCTTTTTTACATTTATTCTTTGATTTACCCATTTTTTTCTAGCAAGAACGCCTGGAGCGTCTTGCTAAATATAAGCAATACCAACCTTCCCTTTTGCTTAGAGAAAAAAAAAAAAAAAGGGGGGGGAAACATGAGCAAAAATCCAAAGCAAACTCCAGCTACTCGTGCAGCCGCATCTGCTGCTGGTAAGCTAGCATCTTTCGCCGCTGGCGGCCATCCTCCGGATTCACCTCCTGAACACAGACCCGAAGCCGCGGCCTTCACGCTGGAACATCTCACCGCCGAGTTTGCCAAACAGAGGGCCTCGCTGAGGGAGGACGTATCCTCGCTAATACAGGAGTCTATTAAGCCGCTACAAACTTCTCTGGATACTTTACAGAGCACAGTTACCTCCTTCCAGAGGCGCCTCACCTCTGTGGAGTCTACGACCGGAGACAACTTTGAAAGACTGGCGGTGGCTGAGTCCGCCATAAAAAGTCTGGAAAATCGCAACCAGCTTCTCCTGGACCGACTGGATGACCTGGAGAACCGATCGCGGAGAGTAAATCTCCGCATACTGAATATTCCGGAGGGGAGTGAAGACGGGAAGGATCCGGTAAAGTTCATGGAAGAGTTTCTGATGGAGTTGATGGGTCCCGCCGTTTTCCCTGCAGTACCGGAGCTGGAGAGAGCTCACCGGTCTCCCACCGTCAGATCGACCCAGAGGAAATCCCCACGCGCCTTTTTGGTCTGTTTCTCAAAGTTTCAGCAGAAAGAGGCTGCTCTGCGCTGGGCTAGGAGCCATGAGCTGCAGTATAAAGAAGTAACGATCAGGATGTACCAGGATCTTAGCCCGGCTCTCGCTAAGAAACGAGCCGCATTCAACGCGGTGAAACGGGCGCTCTATGAGAAGAACGTCCGCTTCCATCTGATCTACCCCGCCCGGCTGCGCGTGCTGCATGGAGGGGAGACCTTCATGTTTGACTCTCCAGAGGAAGCAGAAAAGTTCTTCAGTCAGAAATTTGGGGAATAAAGAAGGTATGACTGCCACTGGAGATTTACACTGATGTGTAATCATTATACCACTTATTGGCATTAACAGGTTAGAATGGCACCTGGGCTTGTTACAATGTAACCACTGTATTATATAGTTATTTTCATGTTATTCTTTCCAATAATTATAATTTCTGAGTAATTCTCTTTTCTTTTCTTCTTGCCATTTTTTTAATGTTCTCTGTGGTGAACTGCGGGTCTACTGGGGTATTCTTTATTTTTTCCTTAGTAAGAGGGTTTATGCATCTATGTGTGGGTGCGTGAATAGATATGCATATAGGTGTGAATATGTATATACATATTTATGTATACACATTATTTTTTGCATTTCTCTTTTTTAAGTTATTCTAGGGAGCCCTCCCGATTAGTACTAAAAAGATGTTTCACCAGAAGTTTTGTGAAATAGTGTTAGGCCTGCTGCTTGTCTCAGTTCCAGAGGCAAGTATAGGCGTTTTTGTTCAGGCACAGTTTGTGCATGGGTTTTGGGATGGGTATTTGGGTGGGAACTCTCCTGGTTTTGTAAACCTTAACATGCTTTTAAATTCTCTGCAAGGCCATATAGTATATCTTCCTATATTTTCTCCTTTTTGTTATAACACTTCACTCATTTATTTTTATTTTATCCTTTTCTCTATAAATGAGCGCTGATAAGAGACAAGCTGGTGTGAGATTTGTTAGTTGGAATGTGAGGGGGCTAAATGGTCCTGTAAAACGAGCAAGAATCTTTAATCATCTCAAATCTTTAAAATGTGAAGTTGCTTTTCTCCAAGAAACCCACCTACAGAACAAAGACCAGATCAGACTCAGAAAATCTTGGATTGGGCAGGTTTTCCATTCAAATTTTAACTCTAGATCCAGGGGCGCTGCCATTCTGGTACACAAAAAAATTCAATTCAGACCTACCAGGATCGTATCAGATCCACAAGGTCGCTTTGTAATGGTCTCCGGGGTCCTTTATAATGAACCTGTTGTTTTGGTGAATGTTTATGCTCCCAACTGGGACGATGGGGATTTCATAACAAAAACGACCTCACTAATACCTGATATAAATTCGCACAAACTGATCTTTGGAGGTGACTTAAACTGCGTAATTGATCCTAAACTTGACCGGTCTAATCCCAAACCCACAAAACAATCAAGAATGGCTAGATCTTTAACAGTTTTTATGGAACAAACAGGGTGTGTTGACCCTTGGCGCACTCTTTACCCACAAGGTAGCTCCTTCTCCTTTTTCTCACCTGTACATCATTCATTTAGCAGAATAGATTATTTTTTTATCGATAAAAGCCTTGTCCCGTTGGTCTCGGATGTTAATTACTCAACTATACTTGAATCAGATCATGCCCCCGTGCTTTTAGACCTTAAAATTTCTCTACAATGGAAATGTCGCCCCCCCTGGAAACTAGATAAAACCTTACTAGGGGACGGTGAATTCTGTAAATTCATTGCTAAAAAAATAGACGAATACGTGGAATTAAATAAGAAAGATGCCACTCCATCATTACTTTGGGAAACTCTAAAAGTTGTAATTAGAGGTGAGATAATCTCATACACTGCTCGACTCAATAAGTTGCAGAGGCTTGAACAAGACCAGCTCATATCATCATTAAATGAAGTCGATTCATTATATGCTACCGCCCCTTCTCCAGAACTGTACAAAAGGAGGATCGACCTCCAGACTAAATATAATCTCTTGTCTACAGCTAAAACAGAACGTTTATTGCTAACGTCTCGAGGAAATCACTATGAGCATGGGGAAAAGGCAGGTCGTCTCCTTGCACACCAACTTAAACGACAAACAGCCAGTCGACAAATTCTTCAAATAAGGAAATCCAATGGTGTCTTAACAATGGATCCAGATGAAATAAATGCGACATTCTCCTCATTTTACTCAAATATTTATAAATCAGAATCAAAAAATGCCCACAGTGAAATGAAACAGTTTCTTAATAATCTCAATGCTCCTTGCATAACACCTCACCATAGGAATGAGACTGAACGACCACTGCAACTGGTGGAAGTAACTGATGCAATAACTGAAATGCAAAGTGGAAAGGCACCTGGCCCAGATGGCTACCCCCTGGAGTTCTTCAAAAAGTTTTCCAGACAGTTGTCAAAACTCTTGCTTGATATGTTCAACGACTCCTTTTCCCATGGTTCACTTCCAAGAACACTTACTGAAGCTATCATTACTCTCCTTCTTAAACCTGGAAGGGATAGCTCTGAATGTGGCTCATTCCGTCCTATTTCCCTTTTAAATACTGATGTAAAAATTTTAGCCAAAATCCTAGCCCGGCGTTTAGACCCAACAATACATAATGTTATTTCGGTTGACCAAACTGGTTTCATCTCTGGACGCCAGTCTTCCACTAACATACGTAGTCTGTTGAACGCCGTTTATTCTCCGGCGCCCACTGGAGTACCCGAGGTGGTTGTCTCGTTGGATGCAGAGAAAGCCTTCGACAGGATTGAATGGGAATATCTATTTGGATGTCTAAGAACATTTGGATATGGGCCAAACTTAATCTCCTGGATCCAGCTCTTGTATACTTCTCCTGTAGCCTCTGTGATCACAAATGGCAAACAATCTAAGTATTTTCAGTTATTCAGAGGAACACGACAAGGATGTCCAATTAGTCCTCTTTTATTTGCTCTAGCTATAGAACCTTTATCTATTATCCTTAAATCATCAACTTCAATGAAAGGCATCCACAGGGGAGGGGAAGAGCTCAGAGTTTCGTTATACGCAGATGATCTTTTGGTGTATATTTCTGACCCTGTCCCAACTGTTCCCCACATCATTGATGTCCTACAGAAGTTCGGGGCTATATCTGGATATAAATTAAACTTCAGTAAAAGTCAGTGTTTTCCTCTCAACAACTTAGCGCTTCAATTAAAAGACACTGCCTTGCCATTTCAGATATCCAGAAACGGTTTTAAGTATTTGGGAATTAATATCACAAGAAACTTGCAAAGTCTGTATCAAGAAAATTTCCTTGCCTTACTGGAGAAGGTTAAGACAGACCTGAAGAACTGGGAAGTTCTTAACCTGTCTCTTGCAGGGAAAGTAAATAGTATAATAATGAATATACTTCCCAGATTCCTCTACCTGTTCCAGTGCATCCCCCTCTACATCCCTAAATCTTTCTTTAAATCAGTCGACAAAAGCTTTTCTTCATTCATCTGGAGCGGCAAGAACCCAAGAGTCTGTTTAAAATTATTACAAAGACCTAAACATCAAGGTGGCTTAGGCCTAGCAAACCTGTGCCACTACTACTGGGCCTCTAATATTCAAAAAATTATGCATTGGCTCCAGGCTTCTGACATTAACTGGCGTCGACTCGAAGCCTCCTCCTGTAAAACAACAACTCTGGCAGCCCTTACTGGATCTAGTCTTCCCTGTGTCATTTCACACTATATTACACACAATCCAATCGTTACAAATACCTTTAAAATTATATTTCAATTCAGACAGACGTACGGACTCACTCAAGTGCTTACCACTAGTCCCATACGCAAAAATCACCTTTTTCTCCCTGGTCAGACAGACTTCGCATTCACAATTTGGGAAGAGAAAGGTATTATCAACTTTAAGGACATGTACCTAAACGGTATATTTGCAAACTTTAATGATCTTGCTTCCAAATTTAATCTGCCTAAATCTCACTTTTTTCGGTACCTTCAAGTGCGTCACTTCCTTCAGCAGCATGACCCTAACTTCCCTAAAATACCCCCAGTCTCTGTGTTAGATGAGGTGTTTGAGTTGCCACTTAATTCAAAAAGATTAATTTCCAAAATCAAAGACTGCATATCACTTCATGACAGTGTAGCTCTTCGGAAAATAAGAGGTAGCTGGGAGGAGGAGCTTGGGCGAGTTATGGATGATAATGTATGGAACCGGGCCTTACAGAGAGTTAACCACAGTACCTCTTGTGCCAAATTAAATATAATACAGTTTAAAATTCTACATAGGGCTCACTTCTCTAAAGCAAGACTGTCAAGAATTTATCCTCATCTGAGTGCAAATTGTGACAGATGTCAAAATAGCCCAGCCAATCTAACCCACATGTTCTGGTCATGCTCTGCTCTGGTGAATTACTGGTCTACAATTTTTAAAACTTTATCAGATGCTCTAGATATCAATCTACAGCCTAGTGCAGAGGCAGTCATATTTGGTGTTTCACACCAAAACCCAGATACATTAAGTAAAAGACACAAAGACATTCTTGCTTTTGCTACTCTAATAGCAAAGCGCCATATATTATTGCACTGGAAATCTAAGGACCCACCCAGGGTGTCCCAGTGGATGACGGATCTTATGCAACTTCTACAACTTGAAAAAATAAAATATTCAGTTCAGGGATCGAGGGACAAATTTTTCTCAATCTGGGGCCCGGTTTTAGATCACTTTGACAAACTCAGAACTCTACCTGAGGCCTCTTCACATTCTATCATCACGTCTCAGTAGTTTATAGTTTAAAATAATCCAACTGTTCTTAAATATTATTAGCACTGTTAGTATTATTATTATTATTTTTCTTTTTCTTACATATAAATATCGCATCAGCTATATATGTTACTATATTTCTCTATTTTATGTTGCCACTTGGCTGATCGATTTGGTCATCGAGTTGATCACATAGAGATATGCTTTTGTTATATTGGACAACATATATCTTATCCTTGTCTTGCAAACCATGGAGGGGGGGGGGGGGGGGGGGTTCGAGGTGTTTGGAAAAAAAAAAAAAAAAAAAAACTGGCCATGTTGTATTACAAATATGAAACGGTATCTTTGTTTCATTGTGATTCATGTATGTAAAAATTCTCTCTTTGTTTGCAATAAAAACAAATTGAAAAAAATAAATAAATAAATAAAATAAAATGAAAAAGCAATCCACCAAAATGCTTTTTCATTTCTTTCCTCAACACAGCTTATCCTGTCACTTAATTAAAATTAAATGAAAATGGTATTTGACATTTAATTTTAAAAAATGTCCATGGTAAATGAGTAGCATAATTCATTTAGAAATGTCTAATTTGACAATTAAAATGGATTAACAGAAATGCTTTTTAATTTTCAAAATGTAACTGCATTTTTTGACTAAAAATTAAAAAGAAAAAGCAATATTTCAAAATGCTTTTTCATTTTATACTTAAAACCGCTTATTCTGTGTCATAATTAAAACGAAAATGCAAAGAGGGGATTGCATTTGCATTTTAGCATCCACCCCGCGCACCTTGTCGCAATATTCATTTCGAAAAAGCATTAGCAGGGGGGGGGGGCGGGGCGATGACGTCACTGCTCTCTCTGTGTGTCCGGCTGCTGAGCGACACGCGCACCAGGAGCAGACTGTGTTAGCGGCAGAGACGAGGGTTTTGTGATGGTTGTGAACTTCTGATGAGTTTCCACAGCTTCTCAGGACTACATAGCAGCATGTCCGCCTTCTGCGGTCCTCCTCCTGACGCACCGCGGACAAGCTATGTTCTTTGGACCGCCAGCTGCCTTCGCATAGCGGAGCGCGAAGCTCCGATGATCGAAGGCGGAAATGCTGCTGGAATGAACAGACATGCAATCCAAATGAATACATTTGTACATCAAATAACGATACAGGGCATGCAATAACTCTCATTTATTTCAGAGTACAGTACATGTCATTTCTATAATGGGTATAACAGTGACATGGGTGATATCAGCGCTTTATGCCGTCTTTCCAGCTCGCTGCATGTGTGTACCGTAAACTATGATGTAAACGCGCATGCTAAAAGTCAGTGACGGTTGGCGTGACCGCACTTCCGCAGATGTCGGCTCACTTGACCGCGGTTCAAACCTGGATCTTAATAAATCAAACAGCAAATTCACCGCGAAGCTGCAAATAAATGTGTAAATATGTGGGAATTACATCAGTCTTTGTTTTGTTCTGGACACCACTGGAAACACAAATTAATATGATGGTTTCTCAGATCGTAGCAGCATTTCCGCCTTCGATCATCGGAGCTTCGCGCTCCGCTATGCGAAGGCAGCTGGCGGTCCAAAGAACATAGCTTGTCCGCGGTGCGTCAGGAGGAGGACCGCAGAAGGCGGACATGCTGCTATGTAGTCCTGAGAAGCTGTGGAAACTCATCAAAAGTTCACAACCAACACAAAGCCGTCTTCTCTGCCGCTAACACAGTCTGCTCCTGGTGTGTGTGTGCGTCAGTCAGCAGCCGGACACATGGAGAAAGCAATGACGTCATCGCCCCCCCCCCCCTGCTAATGCTTTTTAGAACTGAATATTGCGACAAGGTGCGCGGGGTGGATGTTAAAATGCAAATGCAATCCCCTCTTTGCATTTTCGTTTTAATTATGACACAGAATAAGCGGTTTTAAGTATAAAACGAAAAAGCATTTTGAAATATTGCTTTTTCTTTTTAATTTTTAGTCAAAAAATGCAGCTACATTTTGAAAATTAAAAAGCATTTATGGTTTTGACTTTGCTTTTTATTTATGCTACATAATCGCTTCCATATAAACCATCCTCAGCTGTAGAATTGGTTCGACTCATTGTTTTCCTGTTTCTCTCTTTATTCTAGTATCTTCCACCAGTTTTTGCTACTTAACTCCTACAATTTTTCAGCTATTTAAACCAGCTATTCAAATGTTCAGCTCTTCCAGCTTTTTCCAGCTATGACTTTTGGTCCTTCAAATCCTTGAATTTTAAAGATATTCCAGGATATTTGCCTCCAGTGAAACGCATGGGGAATCCTTGGTGCAGAAGTTCGCTGGTTTGATAGCCGGCGCTGGCATTCACAAAAATATGTTTTGTTATTGTGCTGTTTCCACTTTATTTATGGTCAACTTTTATCGTTACTTTTGTTTATGCCAATTCATTGATTTTCTATTCATTCCATTTTTTCCCTTTTGGGGTCACAGGCTGCCGTTAAAGTCACAACGTAAAGACTGTTTATTTAGCAGAATAAAGTTGATTTAAACTGGGGGTGGGTTAGCATCTCCAACTAAATATATAACTCCTGCATGAACAGGTAACTAGCCTGGCCAGGATTGGTTGGAGTGTGTTATGTTTACAAAGAGCATCAGAAAATCCTTGAGACCACAGAAACAAATGAGACGGTCAGAGTCAGAAACATTTTCACATTTTATTTCGAACACGTGAACAGGAGCCGGTAAGCTGGAGGTGAGGCCGATGCGTCGGCTTCATGGTGTTGGACGTCACCTCAGCGTCGAACGGGGCTGCAAAGACAAAAGCTCAGTCACAATTCTACAATCAAACAGCGCCTCCTAGTGGCTTCAGACAGCTTTACTGGTCCATTTCTGTCAAAGTGAAGCCGTTGCTGTCGTCAGCATGAACTCATCTCTATAAATGTCCCACATAAATACAGGAAAACGCTTCCAAACCCATTAGGAAAATAATGAAACATGCTGCATTTTCACAGACAACTTTGGTTTCCTTTTATCCATAACAGACAAAGATGTCATTGACCACCGGAATCCACAAACCTTAATGTCATTTCATTCAGCAGTATTTTACAGTATTTTCTCCTCGACCTCAGAGCTCGAGACATTTCCACAGCAGCAGATGCTAATCCCTCACCTTCTATCGCAACCTCCTGGCTTCTCTTTCAGACTCCAAGAGTGTCAGCACATCTCCCTCTCTGACTGGCCCCTTCACGTTCCTGATGATGGAGCGGTTGCTGTCATCCATGAACTCCACGCGGACCTGCAGGTTAGACATCAGTCACTTCAAATATCCCTGATGTGCAACTTCATCCTTCGTTCTTCTTGCTGCCATTCAGATGACGTCTGGAGATGGTTTGCCCAAACTCCACCGGCGGGCTGAGCAGCCAACAGCTTTGATTTCTCAAAGCCAAACCGCGTTTTCAATAAATCCTCCCACATGACAGAAAAAGCAGGGGAGACAAAATGACTTCAGTCTGCATAAGTGATCTTTAGTCCAAAAGACACCAAACAAGGCTTTCCTTGGATGGCTTTCCTTGGATTTGAGAACTTTAGCGCAAACTGAGATGTGGGCGGAGCTAGAGCCCCCCAAAGTCTCAGAGGGACCGTCACAGGGGAGGATATTTTGATTTCATTTTTTAAATGCATTTGTATAATGCATTATTATTTAACATTCTCTGTGAAGACCACAGTGAGCATTGTTTGGTTATTTTTTTGTTTTATAAATACAGTACCCCCCCCCCATTCAAGGGGGTCAGGGACCAGAGACATCAGCGTCATCTTCCTCAGCTGTTTTTGGCTGCTTGCGAGTCAGCTGATGCCATTTCTCCATGCAGGGGCACAAACTTTGGTTACAGCGATTCAGAAATCGGTGGAATACGCCATGAAATCATCTTTAGCAGCCGGTGAGGAAGCCGACTGGCTCTTCTTCTGCGCCCCCCTCCTCTCCCCAGCACCTCCCTCAGACACAAAAGTCTCAAACAAGCGTCTTAAGCTGAGTCTTTCAGATGAATCGGAGGAGTCCCGTGTCTGAAAAACTAAATCCGGCAATAAGAAGTGTCATTTTTGTTAAAAAGAATTATTCACTGACCTTCTGTGAAAATCCCAGAAAGCTTTATTAATATTTGGTTTTGTGTGGCTTTCTGGAAAAACCATGAGTGTTTCCATTGAAGCACAGTCTGATTGTTTCTGTTGGAAACTGACTCCTCATCAGAAAAGAATGAATGAAGTAGCCTTAAGAAAAGTTTGAGGGTCCCTGCTTACAACACAGTAGACTGGAAATTAAATATGCAGTGCAGTTTTAGAAAAACAAATGTCTAATTTATTCACTATTACAATTACTTTTTGACTTTTTCTAATAAACATCTGAGTTTAGCACATGATTCCTTAGGAATTTGAGACCAAAACTACAAACAGAACCGTGTGTATCTGTGCACGCGCACACACAGACAACCCCTAAACGGAGATTTAACCAAAAACACAAACATGAAAAAAGTACTGTGAACATATTGAACGATAGATTATTAGGGACCGTCTATTATTAGCGACCGTCTGAAGGTGTTAAGAAAAGTCTGGATTCCACTAAAACAAAACCATCATCTCATCATGACGCACCTGTGTACATTGTCCCTGGGAACCAGTCCTCCCGAGCACTTTGGTGACCTAAAAAGAAAACAGAGTTCGTAAATTTACAGATGTTCGCCGGGTTTTAGCTTCCATGAGCCTAAAAGAGGCTAACAGGTTAGCACGGACGGGCCTCCGTGGAAC
This sequence comes from Oryzias sinensis, assembly GCA_037389245.1. Classification (NCBI taxonomy): domain Eukaryota; kingdom Metazoa; phylum Chordata; class Actinopteri; order Beloniformes; family Adrianichthyidae; genus Oryzias; species Oryzias sinensis. The sequence goes on along the minus strand of CM074494.1, from coordinate 7,863,570 downwards.
GGAAGAGGGAGCTCGTTTTAAACACCAACAAGGCACTTTAGCCAAACCAAACTATGAACACCTGAAAGACCATCTTAAACATGACTGTACAGGAAAGGAAATGCAGACAATTACTCAGACTGTCGTGTTTTCTTACTCTAGCGAGCTTGATCGGTTGCACGCGGCTGGCATCCATGTTGTTGGGTCAGACCGGAAAGGAAGTCATTCCGCGCGCGCTCCCGTAAATACGACAACGAAAATTGTGGTTTTTAGACAGTTTAGTTTATTTATTTATACATAACTACAACCGTATTAACACACACTGTTTAAATAAATGATCTATGTTTTCAATATTAATTGTTTTTATTAAAATATAAAAATTCTTTAAGAGTCACACTTCCTGTTCCGGTGAAGTGGGAGATACCATGATATGGCTGTGGAAGGGGGATCTCTCGCTTATCACGTCTCTTTTATGTCAGCAACTCAATTAAATGATTGCAGAACAAAGACCACACGTTAAAGTCAAAACGTAAAGACTGTTTTAACCCGAACCCTAAACTGTAGACATTTCAGATTATTATAGTAATTTCTTTAAGTAACTATTGACTCCCATAAACAGTCAGAGACACTTTTGTACTTAAACCCCCCCCCCACACACACACACACAGACATAGTTCCAGGTTATTTTCTTGCTATATATTTCACAATAAATGGCAACTAGTGAATTATTTTACAGAAATAAGCATATAGTGTTATTTGTCACATTGCTTGCACTTCAGGATTACACGAATTCTGGGAGTTCAGTGCTGTTGAACTGATTCTGCACAATTTAGTTTACAGAGAAAAAATGAATTAAAAAAAACAATTAAAAATTGAAAAATTTAGCAACTATTCTTATGATAGGCTTTATTTTAACTGAAGAAAACTGTTGAAAAGAGGACTCCTTACTCTTCCTCCATCAATGCTAATCCTCTGCATTATTCACTGTATTACTTGCATTGGCACAGTTAAGAAATTTGGATTTTTATTTTAATGTCTTTTTTTTTTTGCCCAAGTCGGTCTAACAGATTAAAACACATGTAATCTATGATCAAAATGTGATAATGATTTGTTAATGTTTGCAACACTGTAAACATTTTTCATTTACATACAGTAACACAAATTTCCTGCCGTCTTTAAAAGTCTTCCGTCTTCCCGTACTCACTGCTGCGACAACAGAAAGCTCATTTTGAAACGGCTAAATAACAACCAAATCTTCTTTTTTTCCACATCCTTACAAAAAAATCAGCCTCAAAGATATTAACTGGAAACTTAGAAACAAGCCATTAAGGAATGAGTTCAGAACACAATAGCAAACCAACAAAGGCGTCTATTTAAGCAGTACTGTTAGATGCCAGTGCTTTGGTTCTGTGGTGTTACCACAGGGCTTCCTTGCCCTCTGAGATCAGATTTAAATCACAGCACTAATCCTGGCAAACAGTATTTTTAACTTGCCTTAGGACAGAAAGAGCAGCAATTGGATTAGAGCAGAAGAGAAGAGACTGATTCCTGAACTCATGCAGCCGATCTCTCTGCATGTGAACTCAAGTTCTCTCAGTTTAAGCAAATTCTAGGTCACTTCTCTTTAGCAGAATTTTAGTGGCACATCTAAGCCACTTTTTTCATTTGACCTGACTTCGTCTAAACATTTCTGCTGGATTATCTTCTGAAGAGCTGCCACGATGACGACTATAAAGCCCAAGTTGAAAGTTCTGAAAAAGCGTCGCTCCAGTCTTTTTGCAAGTATCAAACGGGACCTGAGCTTTTCTCAGAGCATCGAAGAAGAGGACTCTGAGTTTCCCTTTTCACAGGACAGCTCTGTGAAGCCATGGACTTCAATGGACAACCTTGACACACCTATTGAGCAAAAAGAGCAGAAGACAGAGGTTGTAAACCCGAGGAGGTCAAACATAGTCAATCTGAATGTTGGGGGAAAGGTCTTTCACATCCCCAAGCATTTGGTGCTTCGATACCCGTCCACCAGAATCGGCGTGCTTGCTCTCTGTAATGATCCAGCAAAGCGGCTGGCGCTATGTGATGATTATAACGTCCAGAACAACGAGTTCTTCTTTGACAGAGACCCCATGTTTTTCCATTACATTTTCCACTTCTACTGCAGCAGCGTGCTCTGGGTGATGGACAGTCTCTGTCCTGTCAACTTTGAGGAGGAGATGTCGTTCTGGGGGCTCAGGCTGCAGGACACCCCGAGGTATGGGACGTAAATGTGTTTCACTCATTCCTCTGTAAGATTCTGACTATAACTTTTGATCAACTTGCAGATGCTGCCGTATTTTGTTTGAGGAGAAAGTGGATGATATCAGAGACCAGCTGAAGGTCAACAAGGAGCTGATTGATGAGATCAAACCCCACCAAGATGACGAAGGCTACAAGAGCATGTTTCTTGGGTTCTTCCGCAAAGCCCTCTGGGACCTGATGGAGAACCCTTACTCCTCGCTGTCAGCCAAAGCTTTCGCCGTGTTTTCCAGTCTCTTTGTTCTCATCTCCATTGTAGCCATGACGATGAACACAGTCAAGGAACTTAGAGAATACAAGATTGCGGGCAAACCCTACATGGAGTGGATTGAAATTTCCTCCATTCTTTTCTTCACTTTGGAGTATTTCTTGCGTTTAGTCACCACATCCAACATCAAGCATTTTCTGCGGAGCGCCCTGAACTTTGTTGATGTGGTGGCTGTTATGCCATACTTCCTGCAGATCATCTTTGAGACCTTTGTCATTGATGCAGAGGATGCGAGTGCGCAAGAGGACCTGAAGGCCATGTCAAGAGTCAGTAAAGTCAGTAAGGTGCTCAAGGTCGTAAAGCTGATGCGCATCTTCCGCATCCTGAAACTTGCCCGTCATTCCACGGGCATGAGGGCCTTTGGTTTCACCATCCGCCAGTGCTCAGAGCAGGTACGACTGAGAAAACTCATTCATTCATCTTCTAAACCTGTTTTGTCCCTTTCTGGCTGCTGGAGCCTATCCCAGCCGCTTGTGGGTGAAGGCAGGGGACATCCTGGACAGGACGCCATTCTGTTGCAGGGCCACAATCACACACCCATGCACACTCACATGCACACCTAGGGACAACTTAGAGAAGCCAATGAACATATGAAGCATGTTTTTGGACGGTGGGAGGAAGCCAGAGAAAACCCACGCATGCACGGGGAGAACATGCAAACTCCACACAAAAAGGTGTTTAGTGTTCTGGTTCAGGTCCTCCTGCCAGGATGAACCGGGGATATCTTGCTGTGAGCTAAGAGGCTAACCACTGCTGTCCAAATATATCAGCATCTTCCCAGTTTTACCACATCTGCTTAAAGGGCTTTCACACTGCTGCTCAGTCACCTGCTTCCACTCATGTTCATGCCCCAATGATGAAGCATCTGTGCAGTTTAACCTAAAAATCAAGGGTTTAGTGTCTTATCTGAGAATGCTTTGACATATGGACAGGGGCATTCAAACCACTAACTCTTTGGCTGGTAGATGACCACCCTCCCCACCAACATTTAGGGCGGTTTATTCACAAAAATACTAGTCAATTATAGTTTTTCCTCACCTTTGAGGTCCTGCATTGACCTTTGAAAATGCTCTGCCGGTTTAGAAAAGCTCTCTCAGAGTGGAGAAGTGGTGGCCTAATGGTTTAACAATGCTGACCTCTGACTGAAAGGCTGCTGGTGTTGTCTGCACCTGTTGCACTGCTGTTGTGGCACAAACAGTCCTTGTAAAGACCCACTCCAATGAAATGGTGTTTTTTGGTGTTTTGGACGTGTTCTTGTAGCATTTTTATGATGACGGAGGACGTACGTAAAGAAAAATCAGATTAAAACTGCATTTCTGAGTATTTATTCAAATGATTGTGAATCAGGAGCAGATAAAAAATGCATTAAGAAAAAGCTTGTAGTTGTGACATACAAACTACAATCAGCAGGTCAAAGTCTCCCTGCTCTGCTCCATTCCGATCATCCACCTGCAGACAAACAGATCCATGAACGTCTTTTTTTTCCTGATCTGAGCTGGAATCTGGATCAGAACTGGACGTGTGGATAAATACAATATTTCTGCTGGTTTTGATGCACTAGTAACGTTACTTTACGGGTGGGAGGGGCTGTAAGCTAGCTGGAGAGAGTGCAAACAGATGGATGGCGGGAAGTGGAGGGCAGACTTAGTGCCAACAGTCCCACCCACGACTCAGAGGTGAGTTTCCAATGAACTCCTGTCCCGGAAACTATGTCCCGGAAAACAACACAGGTTTGGGGATTTTTGGCTGAAAAAAGAAAAATCAGAATGAAAAGACGTCTGGGGAGGATTTGAAAACAGGTCAGAAGATGATCAGAGGGCTTCAAAGCACATTTGTGTATAGAGGAACTCTGTGTGGAGCTAAAACATAATGTATTGCTTCCTTAACTTAAAGTCCCATTATCCAACCCCTTAATGCTGGGTGTCCAGCGGGGAGACATTGGGTCCCATTTTGTTTCTTTGGTGTGACTCTGCCTGGAAAGAACATCTTTGTGGCAGAAAAGCTGCAATCTTTCCCTCATGGTTCCAACTGGTAAACATCTTTAAATGTCAGATTTAATCAAGCTTTTGTTTGGGAGCATTCCTGAAAATACTTTATCTGTATGTTATCAACTGTTTCCAGACACTGACTGTGTTAAAGTCCATGCTGTCTTGTCTCTCAGGTGTGCTGCCTGTTCCTGTTCATTGCCATGGGCATCTTCACCTTCTCTGCACTGATGCACTCTGTGGAGGTGGACCAGCCCGGGACCCCGTTCAGCAGCATCCCTGATGCATGGTGGTGGGCTGCGGTGAGTGAGCCACAAATACCAACACCTTGCCTTAAACTCATCACGGGTTGGAGTTCTTCCACCCTTTATTTCCGTCATAAAGACCATCAGCAGTGATGTAACACGGCTGACCAAACTAAATGAAGTTGGCCACAAAGCCTCTGTTAACCTCTACAAGCTGTTTTAATCAGAAGTCTGAGGACAGCCGCCTCCTACAGCTCCCGCTCAGATTGTTCCGGATCACTTCGATTGGTTATGAACGTTGTAAGCTCCTCCTCTTAACAGTGTGTGGCAGAGTGATTAAACAGTCCAGTTCACTCTGTAAATCAAGGATTACGTTTGGTGCCCCCCTTGCTTTGACAGACCCACAAAAGTGAACCAGTTCCATTCTTCCAAACTGCTTGCAGCCTCCTTTTTTGTGTTGAGCAGGACTCAAATGTCACTTCTCACGGTCTGAGATGAAGAGCAAAATGCTGCAATGATCACATGACACAGGATGGGGGGCACGTCTTTGGCATCATTGCTTTGGTTGGAGAATCCCGGCCCGGCAAGTTTAGTTCAGGTCGATGAACCGTGCTTTGGTCCAGTTCTGCAAGCAGGGCTCGGCACAGCTCCCCTGGTCTGCATGAACAGGACCATGGAGCTCCGACTCATAGGGGGTAGAATGAACTGGTGTCTTCTCTGCCTGCAGGTGAGCATCTCTACAGTCGGATATGGCGATGTCGTCCCCATCTCCTACCTCGGTCGCTGTGTTGCGTTTGGCTGCATCTCCTTCGGAATCATTCTCAACGGGATGCCCATCTCCATCCTTTTCAACAAGTTCTCAGACTACTATGCTAAACTGAAAGAGCAGGAGTACACGTTCTCAAACACAGAGCGCACATTCCAGCTAAAGAAGCGTCTGCGACGCAAGTGTGACAACTGTTTTGAGCCGCCGCCAGAGGACTCAGACGATGAGATGCACTACCGACCCGGCGGAAGGCCGGCCAACCAGGAGTAGGAGAAGCTGCTCTGCAGGCCCTGCAGTGTGAGGCGGAGGACAGTCATGGCGTCAGTAAGGATGCTGTTATACTGTTCCTCACCTCTGAATAAGTGAAGCTTGTGAGGAAAGTTTCCCTGATGGAAGAGCGGCCATCGAAGGTTTTTTTTTTACTTTATTGATAATCTGTTGATAATATTTCAGCTTCTTGATCTCATGTATGTAAACCTTCCTCCTGTGCTAGCTTACTGTTACCGGGTTAGCTATGAAAAATATTATTTATCGTTCACCGTCTTCACGTCTTGGTAATCTACCTTTTCCATGAAATGATTGGTTTCAATGCTTTAGCTCTGTAGCTAGCTTTTTCAGCATTGATTTCATTTTCAGGAAAACTGTCAAATGTTTCTCATAATTATTCCTATTAAGAAAATAAAAGGTTGTTGTGTTGACTACGTATCACTGAGGGACATCAATAAACACCTTCCTGATGACTGTTCCATTTATTCATTTAGTAATAACTATAGTTCCATTGATGGTGTTTGGGTCGGTTTGGACCCGTCTGCATTAACTTCAAGAATAGGAAAATTTAATAGGAAAATCAATAGGAAAAATTACATATAAATATGAAAGAAAAAGCAGAATAATTCAGAACCCAAACCATAAATGTGCAAGATTTAATAAACAACAACCAATCAAGTAAATCTGGTCTCTGAAGCTGCATAAATGTTGATCCGTCTCACAAAAAGTGACACTCTTTGCGTGTTCTTTGCACAGATATTTCTTGCGGTGGAAAGCCGGCACATCTTTCTTTCTGCTCTTATCGTTTGGGCAGATCTGATTCTTTCTTTTTAGAACCAGACAAATGCTGTTGGCCGTTAGAATCACATGACACAGGATGGGGGGGCATGTCTCTGGTTGGTGCATGGCTCGCTGAAGATACAGGTGAAAGTGCTTGTTGTTGTACTGATGGTGTGTGTGTGTGTTTGTGGGGGGGGGGGGGGGGGGTAAGCTCTGCAACTTTCTGAGCAGGTCTGCAGCGTCTGGATGATGGGACGCTCTTTTCCTTCGGTAAATATGCGGCCTGGCAAGGAAGCTTCATCCGCTTTCTGTTTGTTCCACCATCCGTGGATGTGGGGCCACAACACAAAGGCTTTGAATGCAGATACATCACGGATACTGTAGCAGACGACAACCGCTTATCTCGTCTTTATGCACGGACAAGTGATCATCTGAAGGGCCAGTGTTGGCCCTAAAGTATAGACAATAGGCGGACTGCAGAACAAGAACATCAGTTTAAGCACCAAAGGGTTCCTCATTCACGTTTGGCATGATGAGACTTTTCAAAGGTCTCACACATGGAAGAACACTCCCAGATGTGTCTGTTTTGACTGTTGTTGTGCCGGTAAACACAGGTGAACACGTATGACTGAGGGAGGAGCTGGCTGTCAGTGTCTGGGCTAAAATACTTAACATTTTAGTTTTTACTCTGTTTTAAAATTGTGCGAGCTATTTTTAGGACCGGGTCAAAACCGTCCTAAAGAACAGAAATTACATTTCGAAGGGAGCATTTTATCATTTAGTAAATAAACAAAGTCTTTTTCATTTTTTGGGGATAAAGGTTCCTGACAACAACAAAAAGCCTTGAAGTAACAAAGACGTTTTTGGTACTTTTATGCTTTCAAGCTGAAAATGGACATGGACGGGGCCGGAGCCTCGTTACCAAGCTGCCAACTCCACAGGAGCAGAGAATTTCACTCAGTCTTCATCTTTCTGCTGGAAGCTGTTGTTTTGGTGAGCCTGGTTACCGGTTGTGGTTACCAGTTGTGGTTACTGGTTGTGGTTACTGGTTGTGGTTACTGGTTCTAATCACTGGTTGTGGTTACTGGGTCTGGTTGCTGGTTGTGGTTACTGGTTGTGGTTATTGGTTGTGGTTACCGGTTGTGGTTACTGATTGTGGTTACCAGTTGTGGTTACTGGTTGTGGTAACAGGTTGTGGTTACTGGTTGTGGTTACTTGGTCTGGTTACTGGTTATGGTTACTGGTTCTGGTTACTGGGTCTGGTTACTGGTTCTGGTTACTGGTTGTGGTTAATGTTTTTTGTTACTGAGTCTGGTGTTGAAGCATAGAGGCCGAGCCGAGTGGCGGGACCTGTGGTCATGGTTACAGGGTTTGCGGTTGGTGCTCCTGTCTGGTTGTGTTCTGGGTTATTTTAGTGGTGCAGAAAATCTGCACAGGTCACCAAAATCAAGTGATTTCCACGCTGCTTTACAGGATGATGGCTGAGATTCAACAGGTTTTTCCTGCCAACACTGAATTGTCTCTTCACGCCGAATCTGGATTGTCTGTGTAGGAAGAGAGGAAGAACTTCCTGCTCCAGTGTCAGAACGAAGCACAGTGCGGCTCAGCGGTCCTTGAACAGCGCAGCTTGATGTGCTGAACTGTTTCCTGGGGCCAGCGATGTTTTGTAATCCAGTGTTTGTGATTTTCAGCCAGTCACCACCTTGGTTTGTGCTGCAAACCAGACTGAGGTGAGACTGAAACAGCCACTCAGTGCAGTGTTTTGAAAAAGCAAAGAGCAGGTTTGAGTGTGGCTTGGTGGAGGGAATCGGTGGATCTTTGACCCTTAAGTGATATTCTGTCTGTCTTCAAACTGTTCTGTAACATAAAGGAAAAACTGAATAGTAGTTTGATCCTCAAATAAACATTTGAGCCAGGAAAGGCAATCATATTTGGCTTGTCACTGAAATTAAACAAGTGTCTCAATCTGGATTATTTGTGCTGAAAGACATTGTGTTAACCCTTGTGCTATTTTAGATGACGCCACCCTTCCATTGACGTGTTCTCCCTACCATGACAAAGGTGGATAAAGGTGGAAAGATTTCATGTAATCCATGGACACCAGTGAAGATCACAAATCATTGAAGAAAAAAGGTTCAGAGCACTGTCTAGTGGGTCTAGATGACCCAACTCCCAATGTTAAAGTGCCTAGGATAGCACAAGGGTTACTCTGCGGTTACTCTGGGAAAAAAGTTCTGATAATCTGAATCCTTGTAAAGATTCAAATGTAAGAAAAGTTCAGACTGTAGTGGTTTCAAATGTTGTTGTTGTGAGTCCCATTTTGTAACTAAAGCACATCTTTGTCCGTGTGGGACAAATGTCCTTGACTGTGGATCTCTGCCGTCACTTGCTCTTTTAATTAGCTGCTATAATTTAAGATGCCTTCAGATAAAGGGCCTCAAGGGAATGGTTTACCATCATCAGTGCAGCAGCGTCCCAAACTGAAAAGCAAAATATTCATCTACACAAAAATAGCATAACATTTTTTTATCTCTACGACACGTTGAGCCTTGATTATTTTGGTAATGATCTCTAGATCAGGACATCCTTTCCCTCATCAAGGCTAAATGCATCTGTGGCCTCAGCTTTTTCCAAACAGCATCCTCACTATATAAACTGGCTGCAGCTCACCCCAAACCTCAGCGCATACCCGTCCCGCACCGGTGCTGCTTTCCTTCACCCATTCCACGGACCACATCACCAACTGCCCTGCTCCCCACCATGGTTACTGCCCGCCGCTTGGTGAGTCTCCTAGTGGTGCTGGTGGCTGCGGCGTGTGCGGTTCACGCACAGGAGCGGATCAAGATGTGTGGCAGAGACCTGATCCGCCTGGCTGTGTCATACTGTGGGAACCCACGAAACCGGAGGAGCCTCCCAGACGCAGACCTGGACCAACACAAGACCCTCTGTGAGCCCCTTTGTTCTCCTTTTACAGAAGTATCAGTTGTGACAGCTTTGAGGAGTTGACATGCAGGGTTCTCCGGTCTCAGTGTGTCTCCTGTCTCTGCACAGGGAGCCACGGCTCCTCCAGCGAGGAGCAGCAGACTCCGCAGACTCTCCATCTTCAGTCTGACGGGGAGAAGCCCCCTCCCCGGACGGCGCCCCGCTGGTTCTCTCGATCCTTCCGGATAAGGCGAGCTGCTAAAAAAGTGTCTGACATTTGTTGTGAGGAAGGCTGCAGCATGAAAGAGCTGATTCAGTTTTGTTAACAGTTTTCCAAAATCCTTTCCTTTTTCTGAGAAATCACACAAAACCTCCCAACAGTCATTATTGTGATTTTTATTAATTTAATCTTCTGTTTGCATGCAGTCCAAGAGAGAAAACCCTAATGTGACCAGAATTCATTCAGACTAAAAACTAAGACTTTACTTTGTGTGTTGGTTTGATTCCATGATTCCTGAATGTCCAATGAAATGTAATAAAGTTGATGATTACAACAGCATAAGTCCTCAGTCTGGGTGGTGTCTGATCCGTTAAGGCTGCTGTACGGGTGGATGTGATGGACAGAACGCTGGCCTGGGCTGAGCTGCTGAAGTCACGGCTGTAACGCTCTTCTGACCTGGGCTGCGCTGCGGCCTTCGGCGAGAAACGAGTCCTTATCTATGCTAAAGACGGCTCGGATGAGTCCACTGTCCCCTCCTGCATCCAATCTGGAAAAGCATAGATAAATCAAAAAGTAACACGTTACATGAACAGATTCCAAAGACTCACCTCTGTGTGACGACTGCAGCAGCACCAAACCCAGCGGAGCAACGCTGTGACGCCACTTTCCTGTAGTTCTGTCATTTCCATGGTCGTCGTGGTTCATGTCCTTCAGTGTCCTGCATGGGAGCAAACATCTCACAGGAGAGGACGTTGGACGAGGTGTGGACACACCTGTGCATGAATCTGGTTTCATCTGAAAAGTCTTCAGCAGAAAAGCCACGTTGGATTCTGGTTGACGGGCTGACTGCATGAATTTCGTTTAGTGCAGCTTCATGAGAAAAACACATCAGGGCTCGTGATTCACTTCTACTTTAGCATCAAAAGAGCTACAACTCGGATTCATTTGTCTGTTTGTAGATTGCTGGTCCAATTCCAAACACATTCATAGGTTCACTAAAACAAAAGACATGAGTGTGTTTCCAGAAAGTTATGATCTCATGTCCATTCATGACCAACCAGATGATTTATTGCAGTAATTTAAAGTTTCTCCTGTAAGCAGGAAATATTCCCTCTGAGCTTCTTCTCACATCATTTTTTAACCAAACATCTGAGTCGCCTTGTTTCTAAAGAGACTGTGAGCAGACAGATTACTAATGAAGATTTAGAAAAAGAAAAGTTAAAGTCCCATTATCTGTCACACACCTACTGTATATGTGTGACATTTGTCCTCTGCCTTTGACCCCTCCCCTGGGGGAGCAGTGAGCTGCAGACAAAGCCGTGCTTGGGAACCATTTGGCAGTTTAATCCCCCAATTTACCCCTTAATGTCACTGGGTCCCATTTTTAGGGTTGTTGGTATGACTTGGCCTGGATTTGCACTCAACACTTTCCAGTCACGGGGCAGACACTCTCTCACAAGGCCACTGAACTGGTGTCGCCAACTCAACAGGCTCGGTTTTAACAAGTACCGGCTGAACCTTGTCCTCTAGGTTGAGGTATACCTGCATGTTGTGTTGATAAGTTTAAGAAATGATATCGAGCATTCACTCTATGTTCAAAAAGTGCTTTTCAAAGTTGTTTTTATTTGGGCGGTTGAGCAGGTTGTACAATGATCAAAGAGACGGAGGTTCGATCCCCGCTCTCCCCAGTCAACCATCGCTGTGTCCTTGGGCAAGACACTCCCGCCTCCCTGCCTCCAGCGTGGCTCCCCTGGTGTGTGAATGTGTGTGAGTGTCCCGGTGATGGTCAGAGTAGGGGGGAACTGGCAGCCACGCCTCTACCATCACCAAGTATGGAGGAGGTGCCAGGTCACTTCAATGCAACGGAATAGAAAACATTAAGCAGATTCTCTCAATAATCATGTGTTTGACTGATTTGAGAGCTTTCCTATCAATATTTTAATGTGTAAAAATGTTTCACTGATTTAATTAAGCAATTTGCAGTGTTAGTTTTTACAGTGCTGTATTCTGTTTGCGATAGTGTTTTGTGTCATGTTTTTTTGGTTGTTTTTGCCATCACAACGTTGTAAATTCTTTTTTTTTGTGTGCTCCTGCAGGGAGTTTTGGAGCCCCCAAAGTGTTTGGACCCCCCCCCTCCCCCCCATGCATAGCTTGAAGAACAATCAGGCTTTTTGGTACCAGCCTCTCTGCAGAACCACAGAGTCCAACAGGGGCCACAGACCTGTGGCAGAACCTGCCTTACTGTAGATCTGGAGCTCAAAAGCAGCGCTCCTAACTAAGCGGACCAATCAGAGAGCAGGATTCTGAAGCAGCGGTCCGCTGTCCTGTAGCTGACCTGAGGCCTGCCCTCTCCGGCCCTGAGGCAAAGGTTGAACCCTTTCTGCTGATGAATGTGAGCCACCGGTCAGCTCATCTGTCAAAAGGGGACTTTCTGTGATGAAACGTGAAACTGGCGGGCAGCGCGAGGACTCAAGAAGATTTAAAGATGGCGGAGAGTCAACAAGACGTTTAGCGCCACAGGTCCGTTCCGAACAGGACCAGGTTACTCTGGTTTCAGAGAAAAACCATCAGAGACTTTGCCCAACTGTCCGTCAGAGAGCTGCAGTTACGGTAGTAACTACACCGGACAAGACCCGCCCACCTCCGAGCATCTGTCCAATCAGACGCCAGGGATGTTTGCATTCAGCCAATCGCCGCAGACATGCAAAGAGCCCTCCTGCTCGCATTGTCCCGACCTGTTTTAATGTGAACTTACCAGAGGTATCTGTCAGTTACACCGCGGCGGGGTCAGTGCTTGTCTGTGTGCGTTGGACCCAGAAAACTCCAGGAACACTTTGTCACACCGACGGGTTTGGATTTAATGTACAGAATGACGTTTGAGGAACTGAACGGGGACTATTCTCAGGAAAGGTAACAGAAAAAATACGCGATATCATGAGTTTTGTCGACACTCACACATTTTGTTTCGTTCCTGTCGTGACTGCAGGAGTTTGTTCCGATTAAAAATGACGAAACTTTGACGATGAAAGAGGGCGTTATTATTTTTACAGTTGGAACTCTTTTGCAGGCGGTCGCGAGCGCACTTGTGTAACTAGCTAACAGAGAAATGGTCACGAGCGCACTGGTCTGGTGCAACTAGCTAACAGAGAAATGGTCGCGAGCGCACTGGTGTAATTAGCTAACAGAGATGGTCTTCCCGTGCGAACCGGCGCAGGTTCGGACTCTTTCGGAGCTTTTCGTGTTCAAAGTAAGTCGCGGAGTTAGTTTTGTGATGGTGGTTGTGTCTGTTTGCTGCCGTCGGAGCGACGCAGCCGGCCGGCGGGACGTGTCCCGGTTCCTGGCCGCTAACTAACTCGGTCGTCTTTTTGCAGGATGGATTCGGTAGCGAAAGCTCTGGAGGAAGTTCTGACCTCCGCGCTGCCTCAGGGCGCCATCACCGTCGGTGTGTACGAGGCTGCCAAATCTCTCAACGTGTGAGTAGGACGTGACCGCGGCTCTCAGCTGGAGGGGGGACAGAAAACGGGAGACCGGCCGGTTCTGAAACTTCTGCTTTCGTCCGCAGAGACCCGGATAACGTGGTTCTGTGCGTCCTGGCCACGGACGAGGACGAGGTGAAGGACGTGGCTCTGCAGATCCACTTCACACTCATCCAGGCTTTCTGCTGCGAGAATGACATCAACATCCTGAGGGTCAACAGCACCCGGCGCCTGGGGCAGATTCTGTCTGGAGGGGGGAAGCAGAGTGGGGGGGAGCCTCTGGACCTCCACTGCGTTCTTGTCAGTGTAAGTTCTGTCATTGGGGGGTTCTGCACGCCCACGTGAGCGAAACCAACAGGAGAACTTGCCTGTACTTGCCCTTCTGATGCGGGCACGTGACTCCGCCCTCATGTGTCTATTCAGCTGAGATGTGCGTGCACGCTCACATGCACAGCCCCGTCTGCAAACACTCATTCTGTTCCCGCTCCTCTTTCCAGAGCCCACACTCAACATCGTGGAAAGACCCCGCCCTGAGCAAAGTCAGCCGCTTCTGCAGGGAGAGCCGGGGCATGGACCAGTGGGTGCCAATCATCTATCTGCCCGAGCGGTGAACCGCCGGGGGCAAAGACCTGCCTAAACGCAGGAGCGGTGTGAACCCCAAGGACACATTGTACCATCCAAAAAGGTCCAATTCTGGAGGAAAAGAACAAAAACACAAAGCAAGAGGAAGTCAAAGTAAAAAAAAAATGAAGGGTGGGATTTCCTCTGTGAGCAGTTCTGTTTGGAGTAGCGACCGTCAGCCTTTATGAGCGAGATAACCCGTGGACGCGCTGGTGTCGCCGCAAGTTAGAGACGATAAACGCTTTAATGTGAAGCTGGGCAGAGTACAGACGGGCCTCTGGGCGGGTCTGAGCCAGAACATGCAGCTGGGAGTGGACCGCAGCCCGGGCCTCTGCAGACACAAGGCACTTGTGAAACACTGGACCTTCAGCCGTTTCAACAGGATTCCAGTTTTCTCCTGTTCACCATGAAGTTTAGCCTGTTTAAGAAGGAAAACGGCTTCAGGGAAGACTTTGTGTTCAGTGTTTCATTTACCTGCTGTTTTTGCAACAAATGAACTAGTTTCTTTGTTACAATTTAAGTTATTTTAATTCTATTTAAATGTATTTATGTTGTATTTTCTACCATTTGAAGTTTAGAATACAGAACAGGTGTTGCTGTCAATAAAAGCCGTTTTTGGAAGAACTTCCTGGACTTCTTCCCTGTTTTTGGGTTGTGGGGCGAACGCTGAGCTTCAGCAGCTGCAGTTGTAAAAGGCGTCACATGCAGATCCCCGGGGTCATGCCGGCCGCTGTGGCCTCTGTGCCGCTCTGAACCAAAGAGGACAATGATCCACGGCCTCTCTCTGGACGGGCTTTGCTTGGGTCAGCAGGAACCTGTGCATTCATCCGAACGGCTTCTCTTTTTCATCGCCTTCTCGTTTCCCCCCGAGTGAGCGTCACAGGTTAGTAACTAGTTACTAGGATGGGTAACTAGTTCCTCATCCGTTCCCAGGTGTTTGTGCTGACCCCATCTGAGGGTTTCCCTGCTGCCGTTTGCAGCTTCACTGAGGAGCAGATCCCTGGAAACACCTGGAACCTTTCTTTCTGCGTGTCATCTATTGTGAAAGCTGCTCAGGCCACGCCCACACTCCTCCGCTTTCCTGCTGTGTCATCTGTGCTCACACAGCAGGCAGGTGATTTTCCAGAGGGGGGGGGGGCGTCATACGGCTGATGTAAGACGGGCCACCCCTTTGAAACTCAGGAGTCACGAGAGTAGAGGGAGGGGGAAGTCGCTGCATTTCCCGGTCCTGCTCTGCTTCCTCAGTGAGAGGTCATGTGACCATCAGGTATTTCAAAGCTGTCCCTCATCGGAGCCCCACCCCCCCGCGGCAACATTACTGCAGGTACCTGAACTACTTTGACATTTATCTTCTGGCTCCTTTGTCATACCTGAAGGGTTAGTACCTCAAACCACCTGAGTTGCACTTTGCCGTCCAATCACAGCAGTGCGTTTGTGTCTGGAGCGTCGTCTCTGCCTCAGCACTGAGAGGACAGACATGAACTGTGATCTCATTCAGTCTCACTGCTTTATACCCCCCCCCCCCCCGCATGCTTCTGCCTCTCAAACTACCCTGCATGTAAATTCTGCCTCACTAGCAGCTTCATTGTTATTTTTAGGAACTTCGTTTTCTAAAAATAGCGACAGGAAGCCCCGTGTTTCTACAGCAGAACTGTTCTGGCGGGCTCCTCGGGGCCCCCTGGTTTTCCCCTTGGCGCGGTGTGAAAGGTCGTGGGTCATGTGGCTGCTTGGTCTTTGGACAGCTCCTCCTCCTCCTGCTGAGCTCCATCTTCCGTGTGGGACTGAGGAGACTCAGAGGCTTTGAGGAGGTGCAGCTCTTCCACTGCAGAGCCTCAGTCCACATGTGTGGGAACATAACACTCCTTCACTGCACAGCACAGCTGCAGGAGCTGAACAGGATCCTTCAGCAGCAAACGAGCACGAGAATCTCACTGCAGGAAAACAAACACAATCACACTTTGGACATCTGCAGGGCTCCCTTCTCCACACTCACTAAAACCAGAAATGAATTCATCAGAGATAAAGCATCCAGCAGCAACTGTGTCCGGCATGTTTGTTCATGGGAGCTGCTGCAGGTTAAACAGCAGGAACAAACCTTCACTCAAGTCCAAGAGACTTTTGAAGCAGCAAGAAAACAGGCTTCACAGCAGGGCCCGCTCCACAAACGGCCCTCAGGAGAGGGATCAGCGACACCAGAACTCTGCTTCCGCCTCTTCCAGCTTTCAGATTGGATTGAAAACAGAAAGTGGTTCTGTTTGGTTGAACCTGGGTCAAACGCAGCAACGCGAGCCTCTGTTCCTGGAGAAAACGCCGCCGGGTCAGAGATGACGGACATCTGCCAGAGACGCCGTGAGGTTAACCACATTCACAAAACACAGTCATGATTCAATCTTGTTCAAGTATTCAGCAGAATTATTAACACATCTACTCATTAAAACGTATGTTTTAGTAAACTACCTTCTATTCACATGAACCAATGACAGAACTCTGAGAAAAGGCTAAACGACCCCAGAGGGGATGTTTCATGCAGGCAAATGTCCAAGAAGATTCATTCTGAAAGTTTTTTTTTGCATGTTTAGGGTTAGGGGTGCTTCATTTTTTTGGTTATTTTGCTGATGTGCTCATATTTCCAAACACGTCTTACTGTGATGTCCTTGAAGACAGGACAATCAGCCCCTCTGACACGCACACTTGTGTTGTATAAAAGGTTTTAGCCGCCTCTAGTCACTGATGCTCTGTAGAACCAGAAGCAGTAGATCTGCTGCTGATGTCTCAGCCGCTGGGTTGGCGTTTGTTTCCGGCGCCGTGATGCTCATCAGAGCCGTTGCATAGCAGCACCTGATGCTGATGTTTGTGCGTCCTGGTCTAGGAGGTTAAACCGTCTTTCTACCGCAGTGATGTGCCACTTGCTCAGTAATTTAGTTCTTTTTTTGGATCCGTTGCACCTTTTTCCACGTTTAAAGCCTCAGAGCAGGAAGTAAAAGGAGCTTCTGCTCTGCAGGGATCAGACGGAAACGAGAAGCAGGTAAACATGCAGCTGAGGAACAAGCTGCAGACCCCCCCCCCCTTACACATCAGCACATTCCATTACACGGACCCCCCACCCACCCCGCCTGCAGACCAGCTGACCTGGACCTGCATGAGACCTGCTCTGCTGCCTCTGCAGATTATGTCCCTTCTCTGTTCTCGCAGCCGTGCGGCTCCACTTCTACTGATGTGCAGAGCTGCTGTGGTACAGCGTCCCACCAACTGCAGCCTTCCCGACACAAGCCCACGTTCCTGAGAGCAACCCTCAGGGTGCGGCAGAAACATCCCAGGCTGAAGGTGAGAAAAGCTCCAACGTTCCCCAAAACATCTGGCCTCCAGGAGCTGAGAGTCTGGCTGCTCAGGTCGGCCTGAGGAGTCACCGGGTGGTTCAAAGCGCCGCCAACGGGAGGAAGAGGAAACACTTCGGCACATCTCCACCGAGACAAAGGCAAAGCAGTGAACTGTAGGAATGTTTCAGTTTATTCGTCTGTAAGTCTTCATACAAAGGTTGGTATCACAAAGACGAGTAGAGAAGCAGACGCTAAAGGAACCATGAAGCTGGACAGAAGTGATGATGTAGCCGGTCCTGCTGAAGGCATCACTTTATTGCAGAGCAGCAAAAGCAGGCAGACGGTCGTACAAAAACTCAGCAGAAGGCAGGGTCTGGCAGACCCGAAGGTACCCTTTGGGGAAGGCAACGACACCAGAACCACAGCAAACGGGCCGCTGAAGAGACATCTTCTGGTATTTACATGAAGACAGACAAATGGCACAACATGGATGTGAATCACCTCCATCCCACAGATTAAAATACAAAGAAATACTTTGATTTAGCGTGTTCCTCCTAACACCAGGCCGACAGACGTAAGGCTTTAGAGTGAAGGCTTTGATCAGACTTTTAGACGGTCGCTTTGAGCACAGCAGACACTTTCCCAGCAAATCACAGCAATCGCAACGTCACAATGAAACCCCGCCCACCGACGCAAGTTTTAACTGAAGGAAAAGGACGAGTGGAGGCGGAGTCTTGGGGGAGTGGCTTATCATCCATTCAGGAACAGGTTTCTCTGACAGACGTCTGCTGTGACACGCGGTGAGGGTTAGACGACGCGCTGGCATCCCAGAAAACTGCCCCTCTGAGGGCATCAGAGTGACTCCTGAAAGTGCCTGTGGGGCCCTGCAGAGGCTCTAACGCCCCGGACAGTCCCCCCGGCCCCGGCCTCCTCTTCCTCTGCAGACAGAAGGAGCTCTGCCGTCACTCCGCTGAGCTGAGATGACAGAAGCTGCTCGCCGCGGTGGACCAGCAGCAGAGAGGTGGACGCATCAGCAGGTCGCAGGTCAGATCAACACGTTTTGGTAACATCTGATGAGACTGGAAATACTGGTAACCTCAGGTGGAGTGACCCCCGCAGGCCTGAAGCAAACGCTCTGACAGGCAGATGCTCTTAAGGCAAATCAGATAACAGTCGACGCCGCCGGAGACGGGAGCGTTTCTAGACCAAGGCTCAGAGTCTCCGCCCACATCCAGGAAAGACTGACACTAAAAAACTGCACCTGATGACATCACAGCTCACGGCGCCCGAGGTTTTCGCCTCCACCTAATGCTGACGATCCGATCCACCCCTCAACCCAAAAAAGGATACAGCAACAATAATGACCAAAAACAAAGACACAAAGGCTACACCGCGCCCACTACAATATAGTGCAGGGCTTTTTGTCCTTGAAGGGGTTGTCCGAAGCCTGGATGCCCATGAGCAGAGGGTCACTTCTGGCGTTTTCGGTGCAGTAGGTCATCAGGTCTGCAGAGGCTTTGGAAACCTGCAGGAAGAGGAACAGGCAGGGATTCAGAGTTCATGGATGCATCTGCACATGCTCAGTCAGCAGCTGCTGCAGAATTTGTTTGGTTCAAACTACATTCTTAGTTATCGGAGAGTTTTCACTGAAAGGGAGCAAAAATTGTTGATTTGTTTCTAAAACGAGCAGCACTCTGGCCTTAAACAGCTTTAGAAAATGTTCAACTTGGAAGTGAAGAACAGTTGAAATATTTCAGAAATCCAGCTTCACACAAACATATGGACTTTTATTCGTTCCTTTAAATTCTGCCAAATGCCAGATTTCATGATGGGGGGCTGGGCCGCCTGGGGGGCTGGGCCGCAGAGGCACCGCCCACCTCTGAACGCAGCTCAGACCACGTTGGGTCTCTACTGCAAGGGATTGATCCTGTGTCATTTCGCTGCGTCTGACCGCTGCCCATGTGTGACGGCGGCGCCTGGAGGGGCGTGATCGGGAGGAATGACCTACCTGATCTGAGCCCGATCAGAACCTTCTATTGTCGGATCAAACACGAGGGTGTCCATCCGTGCACATGGCACCAGGACACCCAAGGTCGGAGGTCAAGTATCGACCTTCGGGTGAAGAGGGGGGGAGTGGTCCACCACCAGTACCTGCTGGGGAGTCGGATTAGCTGGCGGGGAAGGAGGTCGGAAAGACCTGGCGGACCCAAACATGCTGTGAACGTCTGGCTGAGGGAACCCCCACACCCAGAATTCTGAACAGGGAGGTTGAGGACCTGGAGTCTGTCTGAAGTGGATCACGTCCTCCATCTCTGGCCGCTTTAGTGAAACCGAATGATCCGTGTGGAAATTCGACTCAAGCCCGAGAATCCAGTTTTTGTATGCGTGTGAAAATGTTCAGGTTCCCATAACAGCATGTAAACGTGTACAGGTGTGTTTTAAACACCGATCTACTAATCAGTGACGAACTGAAGTTATGACCTCAGATATGGCTGCTGGTATTCAGGACCTGATTCTTTGGGTCATGACCCAGAGCTCATGACCATAGGTGAGGATTGGAACAAAGATTTACCGGTAAATTGAGAGCTTTGTTTTTTGGCTCGGCTCTCTCTTCACCACAACGGACCGGTACAGCGACTGCTTGGCATCAGATATGTTTACAAATGAATTGTTGTGAATTATTCTCACAGATGTAACAGATCTGTGTGTTGAAACAACACCTCTTCATGCATATGTGCTGTTGGGGGGGCCTGGTTAAACATAAAGGAACTTTTACGTCCAGAATCCTTTTAGCAGGATCACCGTAGAGGCCAAATTCTTGCACACTAAATGTTTGGCCTAAAGTCCTAGAAACGGACAAAAGCGGCTGAACAATAAGGTGAAACAAACGAGTGGGCGGCTAGTTGGAAGGAAATTACGGACAGCAGAAGTCCCACCTTCATCCCGCAGAGCAGCCATGGAGAGAAGGTGCAGACAGAAAGCAGACCCTACAGGCGGTGTACCTTTATCCTCTCAAAGCCGGCCTCCACCTTCAGCTGCTGCACTATCCGGCGGGCGTGGGCGACGCTGTTGGAGCTGGGCGCCTTAGTAGACATCCTGGACGAGAGGACGGCACTGAAAGGAAGAACAGACATAGGTCAGGAGCTGCTCCTCTTATTATGAAGTGGAACCTTTGATAAATGCAAGCAACAGGCTTGTAGGACAACTACTGACCACTGAGAATCCTGAAAACGTTGCCCTCACAGTCGGAGCTCCAGGTTGGATTCAGAGAAGAGAAACTACCTTCACTCTTTTTTAGAAAACGAGTCAAATTCAGGGTTCAGGAGACCCCTTGAGTCCATATAAACCCACTAAAAAAACAGATGCAGCAGCAGGAGCAGCAGCAGCAGCAGGATTTTGGACTGAAAAGGAGACGTTTCCTGTTGTGTTTTGTAAGAATGAACAGTATGTATTAAAAGAGAAAAACACCATCAGGAGCTTTCAGAGCATCAGGAAGTCTGGAACAAGAACCAAACGTTCTCCATCTGGTCCTCCTGAACCTGTCTGTGATGACTCTAAACTCCAAACTCGTCCAAAAGCACCAAAGTCTTCACCGAACGGCTACAGCCCCGAACCCTAAAGCTCCTAGAAAAGTGAGGACGACTGAGGAATTGCTCTCTGGACAGGGCAGATCAGGCAGCTTCTGCAATGCGCGTGTGCTCCTGGCCCATTGTGACATCACAACAGCTCAACAATTCAAACAGAGCCTCTTTGTGACAGTTTGATTGACAGGCGGACGGAAAAGCAGAGCAAAGAGGAGAAAGATTCTCCATCCAGGAAGAGCTGGATCTCACAGTCAGAGCAGCGAACCAAACACCTGCATGAACTTTTTTAAGATCTTCAGCACCAAAACTTCTTTCTTCAACTTTTGATTTGGTGTGTGTGGGTCACTGTGTGGATCAGTGTGTGGATCAGTGTGTGGATCAGTGTGTGGGTCAGTGTGTGGGTCACTGTGTGGATCAGTGTGTGGGTCACTGTGTAGATCAGTGTGTGGATCAGTGTGTGGATCACCTGTGTGGATCACCTGTGTGGGTCACTGTCTGGGTCACCTGTGTGGGTCACTGTGTGGGTCACTGTGTGAGTCACTTGTGTGGATCACTGTGTGGGTCACTGTGTGGGTCACTGTGTGGATCAGTGTGTGGATCAGTGTGTGGGTCACTGTGTGGGTCACTGTGCGGGTCACTGTGCGGATCAGTGTGCGGATCAGTGTGTGGATCAGTGTGTGGATCAGTGTGTGGGTCACTGTGTGAGTCACTGTGTGAGTCACTGTGTGGGTCACCTGTGTGGGTCACCTGTGTGGGTCACCTGTGTGGGTCAGTGTGTGGATCACCTGTGTGGATCACCTGTGTGGGTCACTGTGTGGATCACCTGTGTGGGTCACTGTGTGGGTCACTGTGTGGATCAGTGTGTGGGTCACCTGTGTGGGTCCCTGTGTGGGTCACTGTGTGGATCAGTGTGTGGATCAGTGTGTGGGTCACTGTGTGGGTCACTGTGTAGATCAGTGTGTGGATCAGTGTGTGGGTCACTGTGTGGGTCACTGTGCGGGTCACTGTGCGGATCAGTGTGCGGATCAGTGTGTGGATCAGTGTGTGGATCAGTGTGTGGGTCACTGTGTGAGTCACTGTGTGAGTCACTGTGTGGGTCACCTGTGTGGGTCACCTGTGTGGGTCACCTGTGTGGGTCAGTGTGTGGATCACCTGTGTGGATCACCTGTGTGGGTCACTGTGTGGATCACCTGTGTGGGTCACTGTGTGGGTCACTGTGTGGAGGTCAGTGTGTGGGTCAGTGTGTGGGCTCACTGTGTGGGTCACCTGTGTGGGTCACCTGTGTGGGTCACTGTGATCAGTGTGATCAGTGTGTGGGTCACTGTGTGGGTCACCTGTGTGGGTCACTGTGGGTCACTGTGTGGGTCACCTGTGTGGGTCACCTGTGTGGGTCACTGTTTGGATCACTGTGTGGATCAGTGTGCGATCACTGTGTGGGTCACCTGTGTGGGTCACCTGTGTGGGTCACTGTGGGTCACCTGTGTGGGATCACTATGTGGGATCAGTGTGTGGATCACTGTGTGGCTCAGCCTGTGGGGTCACTGTGTGATCAGTGTGTGGATCAGTGTGTGGATCACTGTGTGCGTCACTGTGTGTGGGTCACTGTGTGGTCACCTGTGTGGGTCACCTGTGTGGGTCACCTGTGTGGATCACTATGTGGATCAGTGTGATCACTGTGTCACCTGTGGGTCACTGTGATCTCAGTGTGTGGATCAGTGTGTGATCACTGTGTGGGTCACTGTGTGGGTCACCTGTGTGGGCCTGTGGGGTCACCTGTGTGATCACTATGGATCAGTGTGTGGATCACTGTGTGGGTCACCTGTGGGTCACTGTGTGGGATCAGTGTGTGGACTGCGTGAGGACTGCGTGTGGATCGCCAAAGGCCACTGTGTGGGTCACCTGTGTGGGTCACTGTGTGGATCACCTGTGTGGATCACCTGTGTGGGTCACCTGTGTGAGTCACTGTGTGGATCAGTGTGTGGATCAGTGCGTGGGTCAGTGTGGATCACCTGTGTGGATCGGCTTGTGGGTCACTTCTCAGGATCACTGTGTGGATCAGTGTGTGGATCAGTGTGTGGGCTGCGTGTGTGGATCACCTGTGTGGATCGCCTGTGGGATCAGTGTGGGTCACTGTGTGATCAACACCGGGTCACCTGTGTGGGTCAGTGTGTGTGGGTCAACGGTGTGGATTCGCCTGTGTGGATCAGTGTGTGGATTACTGCGTGATCACCTGTGTGGACTGGTGTGCGGTCAGTGTGGGTCACCTGTGTGGGTCGCCTGTGTGGGTCACTGTGTGCAGCCCTATGAGAACATGGGGGGGGGGGGCAGTATTGGACATTCTGAACACGGAGACCCCCCCACACACACACACACACAAACAGCATATAAGTAGCAGCCAGGACCACCAACTGCACAGAGCTCTGCTGACAAGTGCGCACACTAATATGCACACATGAGGACACACACACACATCCTTGTCTGCCCACACACAGATCTTTGCACACGGAGAAAAACACAAGTGCACGCACAAAAACACACACCAACACACCCAAACACACGTGTGCTTCATAACAGAGTTCAAAGAGCTGGAGAAGCCATTGGTGAGTCAGTGCCATTAGCACTAACCCCCGCCATCGCAAAGTAGAAGGCTAGAGTGTCTCTGTGGTCTGCAGCCTGTGTGGCCCCCACAGAAAACCTCTGCAGCTCCACTTGGCTGTTGAGAGGTTGCCAAATCAGGGGCTTGAGGGTAAATGCTATCAGCTGTCAGATGGGGGGGCACGAAAGATTTTACTTCGTCAGCTCCGAGATCACAGAGGAGACGCTTTTACTACCAGGTTTATAGTCTGAAGCCCAAAAAAAAACCAGCCTTTGTCTTTCAGTTTGGAAGAAGTTACAAACTTTCATCTCCATCATGTCTGACATCTTTTCTGAAAACGCCCCGATAAAGCAGCTTCACTTAAATAAGTCCTATTTATAAACAAAGGCCCTGTAGGGTCTGCGCAGGAGTCGCCCCAAGGCAGACGACACGCTGCGCTGACACAGAGTTAGTCCATGCAGACGCAGGATCACCTGGGATCCCTTGAACGCCTCCCTGCTGCTTTTTGGAAAGCAGGCAGAGCTAAAAGTAGCGTAGTTTCTGCTGACTCCGCGAAATTTCAGCGAGTGGGGTGAACCTCCTGAGACACGACCGAGCGGATGGACAGCTCCGCTGTTTTGCTGTCAACATTGACCTCATCTTCATCATGGCCGTCTCATCAGGCTGGTTGCTGAGTAAAGTGCGATTGTGTTTATGGAGTGGATGGGACGCAGAGCCGGCGTGGAACCTCGGCCACGCCTCTATGCTGTAACAAATAGTGATAGTGAATTTCAGAAGGTGAATCACAAACAGTAAGACTGCAGGATGATGTCAGCTCACATCATCACGCTGTGAGAAACATTCTTTTCAGGAACTTCACGTGGATCACCGAGTACCGGTGTCTAAAAACCACTTCCACATGCAGAAGGTCCTGAGTCTGAACCCACAGGATGAGAATGTCCTTCCATTAGTCTGCTGGTGTACACCAGAATATGAAGCAAGATGGAAAGAAATAGAGACTAAAAGCATAAACATACCAATACAAACGATTATAGGCAGACATTAAGCAGACTGACTATAACCAAAGGAATGTTGACTCAATTACACCCTTTACACTAAAACTATGGGACAAAGTAGTTAAAATATACAAACTGCAAATGAAAAGAAAATACCAATTGGAATCGCAAAGATATGACCCAAATTTCCAACCAACCATGCAGCTCTTTCCTCGCTGTGCTGCAGCTCTCTGTGTTTTTGTAACTATCATGTTCTCAGATTGTCGTGGTGAAGAGTGAACACGTGGAAGGGGCGTGTCTGCACCTGTGAACGCCTACCAGAGTCTGTTATTGGATGGAAAGTGCTTCTAAAAAGACAGTCAGTGGTGATCTCGTAGGGACACAACAGAAGCCTTTTTCCCCATACTAAAAAAACCTTACTTAATTTTAAAATTAATTAGTTTTAAGTGAACGCCTTACTATCCTGTCACCTTGCTGCTACGATGACCGTATGTTGTCTGTGTAGAACACGCTGGGGGAGGACACGGGGGAAAACAACAAACAGGCAGAGAGGCGGGGGCGGGGCTTAGACTTACCGCAACAAACTCACAGCTGCTTCATGGTATCACAAAATTGATATAATTTATTGGTTTACTGGATTTAAAGAAAAATAAATAGAAAGGAGTCTGCATGAAAGTGAATTTGTTTCCATCATCTCATTCATCTTAAGTCAAAGAAGGGTTAAGGGTGTTTGACAGACAAAAAACTCTATTCAAGGTTGTGGAAAATGGACAAAAGATCAAAGGAAACATCACACTCATAAAGAATACAAATAATTAAAATGAATAATTAAATAAATATCTAGACAGGATTTTGAATCCATACAAGTATTGCCGCTAAAACAATATCACAATATATTTCCGCAAAATATTTTTCTCACACCATACTGAAGCTTTCATCTCAGTGAAACTGGTCCAAATGTTTTTAGAGGTACAGGTTGGCTGACCTCTGGGTAGACAATGGTATAATTGCATGGCATACTCATTACAAAAAAAGAGAAAATCTACTCAGCTTTAGGGAATAAAAATTACATTTAGACTGGAATATCAAGATTTATTTAGATTCCTACAAATTCAAGAATTTTATAGAAAGGAAATTAAACCTGATCTAGAATCAAAAAAGAGATACATAACTAAAGTGATATCAGATTTACTTTATAAAAACAGTAAAACAAGTGTTGGTTAAAATATTTACCGCTTTTTACTGACAACAGGAAAAGTTCATCACTCTGCATTAAAAGTAAATGTGGATCTGAGCTCAATCATAAACCTACGGAGGAAGACTGGTTTAAATGTGTCTCAATGCTCTACCAGCTCTCGTGGAAGGAATTGCATGAAAAGGATTCTACACGGTATTTTAGAACGCCAAATCAAAAGAAAATGACTGAAAACTCCTCAGTCTTGGAGCCACTGTGGGAGTCAGGAATAGGGGTTGGTGCTGATGGACGAGATGGCTCATCGTCCATGGTGATGGGTGACTGACATCCCACTGGAGAGACACTATCGCGGATGCCACGCCCCGCCATATTGCAGATGGGCCCAGAAAAACTTTTTTTCAGATTATAAAAAACATTCACATGGGTCACACTTTCGGTCGAATAAATCATTCGCACATGCGCAATAGTGCTTTTAAAAACCGGAAGAGAAATGTAGTTCCGCCGAACGGCTACATACGTTAGCTCGGTAATATATGAGATTATCTCCTAAATGTGCTTTTATTAATGTTACAGCATATGAAGTTTATTCGCCATCGCTTTTAATTTTTAACTGCGGTGGTCAGGAGCTTTTTTCTAAGCTGAAAAATTCGGAGTCGAAGCCAGAATTAAGAGTATGCTAACACGGGCTAACAACATTAGCATGAACATAAAACTGGCGCGGAAACGCTGCAATCGCATCTTGGCTGCACGGGAAAATAACATCAGCCTTTATTTTACCGACACGACTGGAAACACAAATCCACGGATTGTTTGAACGGTTTTAAGGACCGAGCTGCCTTCTGTCGTTATACACACACCACTGGCGTAGTTTAGCGCCCATTTGCCCCGACACACACTTTTACCGGGAGACCCGCTTCTCCTAAATTCCGGTTGCTCGTTCACATAGAGCTGGAGACGGATCACAGTCCTAAGTCTCCCACACGTAACAAAGCATCCTTACTTCCCCTGAAACACAAAACTGTAAGTCCGCTCACCGTTAGGTATACCGTCGCTCGCTCCACCGGTCTAATCAAACGCAGGACCGGACCACTTCTTTTCTATTTTGTTTATTTTATTTTTAAGTCACTTCAGTTTAGACGAATTATTATGATGAGTCATTATTGGGAAAATAAAATAAATAAAGTAATAAAGCAAATAATGAATAATAATTATATAATAACAAAAAATACCCCCCCGAAGATATCATCGTCCATCCCGATGGTTGACTGCAAACATCATCGTCAACTGCCAATTTAGGAGACATCGCCCAACCCTAGAAGGGATCGTACACGTATATTCAGGTCGTGTCCCAGATAGACTACTATCTTTTGGAAGGTTGTAACAAATGTTCCAAAAATGATTTGGGATATCATCTGCCAAAACGTAAGTTTGTATTCAGCCTAGAGAATATTGAAGACTCCTGCACTGGATGAAAATCTTCACCGTTAAGGATACTTAATTCCTGGCAAGCAAGAAGCCAGGGGGATCTAACTTCAGGTGAAGATCATGTGGAGCATTTACTCCATGGAAAAAATGACATTTCAACTAAAACATTTAGTTAGACATTTACAACAACAAAACAGGGAAAAAAGGTTCCAGGATGTGGAAAAATCACTGCACTTGAGAGGATTTGAAGGAAAAAAAATCAGCCCGATTGTTGCGTATTATGTTTGATTTTTGTTTATGTTGTGGTTGATTATCCATGTTTATAAATACTGACAACTGGAAAAACACTCTATTAAAAACAAGTTTAAAAAAAAAAGAGAAAAGTCCTTCCTGCATATGTCCACCTTCACCAGTAAACAAAAAAAGATGGCCCTGCAGGCTTCCTCTCTGGAGTCTGAAGCTTCTGCGTCTTTAACGTTCACATTTACGTCGCAGAGACGGAGAACAGAGAACCTTCATTATTCTACAGCTCAGGTAAATCTTTTTAACAGTACACATTCACCAGAAGAAAAAGGGCACCAAGCATTAGAACTTCAACCATGACTTAGACTTCTTACCCCCTTTTTATTTTGGAAGATCAGATATGATTCAAGTGTAAACTCAGACCTTTTTCTCAGCATCGGGCCGCCTGCTCACTCTGCTATTGGGCCAGAGCTGCTCGGTCCGTGCTGCAGAGTTGGTTTCTAATGTGGAACACGCCTGCAGGACTGTAGGTTTGGCCTCAGAGATAAGCATGGCAGGGACGACCCCGCCCTCCTAACAGAGTTGATGGTGCGATTGAAACGAAAGTCCTCTCTCAGCCCACCCACATGTGTTAGACGGTCTGGGTATGAAACCCATTGAAACAGACGGGAGCTGTGTGCTGATGTGATCGCTGTGACTGTGAGGAACATGAACAGGCTGGGATTCCTCTGCCAGCACACACTTCCAGAAACATCCACAGAAGGGGTGACAGCAGCAGAAGGAGCAGTCTGCTGCAGGCCAGTGCACTGGATGCTGAAACACTGGAGGTTCCCTTAGGTCCCCACTCATCTGTTTCAACTATGAAGACACGACCCACATAAGTGATAGCAAGTGCATTCAATCAAAACGTAAAGACACCTGCAGCCTCCTGGATCGGCCCTGCAGTTAAGAATACACAAAAGTGCATGAGTGGATTTAGGATGGGAGATGTTCAGATCCCAAACAAAGACCTCAGAAACACGCCGATAACAGAGGATGACGGTAAAACGCTGCAGCAGCTCTCAGCGCTGAACCTCCTTCCAGAAACGGCCTTCAGGATGTGGGGCATCCCTGACGTTGAGGGGGTCCCAAAGGCAAGTATCAGCTAAAGATCCCTACAACTGGAGCAGGTCTGCTCATCGTAGACGCCATCCCAACGACCGGGTTCTTCCCCAGCAGACGGGAGCCTCCCTGCTCCGGAAGTGAGAGGCCGTCATCGCTTTCAAAGCAACCGAGGCTCAAAGGCAGATAAAGCTGTTCGACGTCACCACCACGTAAATCAGCCGAGGTGACGCCGGCGCCCAGGCCTCAGTGTCTCGCTGCTTGGCTGCAGCAGCAGGGTGGATGGAACGCTGCAGAAAGGCGGCGACGGGCGTGCAGCGTAAAACTGTGAGGCGGTAGGTTTTGCCGCTGTATGCACTAAGTGTGACGCCACAGACCGATGAGCGACAACTAGAGCGCCATCAAGCTCCCAGCGAGGGGGCGTGGGTCTTCTCAGCCCTCAGAGAAAGAAACTATTCATGATGAAGGCAGATTTCACACAATGGATCTCCATCTGCTCCAACACGGAACAATAAACAAACGCATGCAGTCTTTCCAGACTCCGTCCCTCACGGCGTGTGTTAGCAGAGAGGGTGGAGTAAAGGGCCAAAGGTCTGCCCCGGGTGGGGGGGTGGAGGGGGTTTACGTCAGAAATACATCAGAAAATAACTTACTGGTTGATTTTACACAGGAAATGGGATTGCTCACGAGGTCACATAAACGGGATGGTGTGTGTGTTGTTCATCTGTGTGTGTGTGTGCACGCATCAGTGTGTGTGTGTGTGTGTGTTGGAGCCCGTGCACCAAAGTCCAGTTGTGAGGGTAGATGTGTTTTATGGTGTTCAGAATACTCCTGGACGCAAAAAGTAAACACATCAATTATTGAACTGTGACTCAGCAGGATCACAGTGACTTTGCTGTTTTTATCTCCTGACACTGGCGACAGCTATAGAAGGACTATGTACCATTATTGTAACACTCACTGCTTTGAGCAGAAAACCTGAAAATACTGTTGGATTAAAAACTCATTTGCACTTCAAACTGAGAAATACGAGCAAACAAAAAGCGATTTTATTTACAGATGTGCCCCAACAGCAGCCAATCACAGACACGGACATGAACGTTCATTGTTCTGTTTCAAGAGCAAAATCATTTTTCAAGTTTTACATGTAAAAAAAGAGTTTGGCTTGGAATAACTCTCTAAATGACAGCGGGATCCGTCATTTCTGTGCCATTATTATGATTATCAAACAAGCACAGCCTGTCAAACAGGAACGAGGGATCAGCAGAACTTCATTCAGGTTAAAAAAACAAAAGAAAATCTTTGTGCATTTTAGCACCGAGTGAATCTCCCCACGTCTGCAAAGACAGATTTTCAGCATCAAAAACATAAATCCTCCAGTAAACCAACAGAAAGTTTAAAACTATAGAAACTTTCTGTTGTGTGTTGAACCTTTATTTATACGTCCATGCAGCGCTGAGCACAACGTCCTTCATATTTCTGCAGGGTTAGGGTTATATTTGTATGATTTTTTAAGAACTGTTAGGGTCCAAAGTAGCACTTTCAGTAACCAAACGCCTATCAGTTCAGGTGTTATCCAGCCGCTATGACCTGTGATGTGACGGCGCAGACAGCCTCACGCTGCTGGGGCAGACTGGGAGATTCTGGAGTCAGAGCAGGATCTTTGGTCCAGCAGCTGAGGACGGCATCAAAGAGCCTTTCAGGAAAAATGACCGCCAAGCAGCTCTGAGGACCCCGGGGCCCCGCCTAATCCATGGCAAGGGGACAGACTGTGCTGCATGAGGAGAACACTGAGGTGAGTCGGAAACTGTCCACAGCACACTAGGCCTCTGATCAACCTAGTTTCAGAGACTTGTCGGCCTACGAGAAAATTTTGGTTTAAATGAAAAGAACTTTAGCCAGAGACGTCTGAACGCATCTGATTTTGGTAATGACTAAAAAACTATGGCAAAAAAACTAATCCAATGCAGAAGAAAGAACTGAATCTCAGAGCCCTCCCTTCCAGTTCATACGTCCAAAAACTGCTAAACCTCTGAGGGTTTTCACAGGAGGGATCTGCCTAAACAGACCTCCACTGCTAAAAACAAGGACAGACTCCTGAAGCAGCAGTCCTGAAAAAGCAGGCAGGTGGTCTTTATCTGAAGCCGGGCCAGCATTTTCCTCAGAACCCGGTGATCCACATCAGTTGCACAAATGAGAGGGACGTTTATGAACAAGCAGGGAATGCTAAGCATGGATGATCTGAAAACGCCATGAGAGCTTTGCAGGGAGGCTGAGACAGGACAACAGCCACCGGCACCATCATGACATCAGCCTGCATGCTGGTGGACCAGCAGGCATGTTTAGTACATGGCTGCATGTTGAGTAACCCACATTCAACGTCCAAGAACCTCACGATACGACTTCATGACCCAGTTTACCGGCTTGAGGCCACGGCAGTCGGTTGTCAACTCTGGGTTTTGGACAACTCGCAAAGCCTCAAGACATGAAGATTCAAAGCTTTGCTGAAAGTGAGGAGCTGCAGACGTGGTAGAACGGAGCGTCAGGATCATCAGGACGTGAAGACAGACCGGATTCAACCCGACAACACGACTTCTGCAGCTACACTTTGCTGACGAATCACTGGAGATCAGAAACCCATCCTGTTATTATTTTAGTCTCCATGAATGTGTGTGCGTAATTCTGGATTTGTTACACATATGATACGTATTGTCCGTAACTGTGTGTACTTGCAGTTGTGTATTCAATTGTACACCACAATATCTGAGGTGAGTAAATAAAGTTTATGCAGAAACAACCAGAGATCCCAGCAGCTTAAAACTATGAACGGCTCCTGTGCTCACAAATCTTTCAAAAGTACAGAATCCGTGGCTGCAGTTGGCGGTCTGCCTGGAGGAAACACAAACTCTGCATGAGGAGATGAGAGGCTATTGTGTGTCACATAACAACAACTGCCGCTTCTTTCACTGCCAGAACCTCTTCTCCTTGTCCAGGCCCTGATTCTGAGGCCACTGGGTCAGCAAACCTCTCCAGACTCCCAGAGAGTGCCTACAGAAGAGGGGGCGTGGCCTCTGCCAGCCGGCTTCACACACCCAGGCAGCTCCGTGCAGATTCCTTTACATTCTCATCGACACCTCAAGCAGCCAGGCCAGCGGCAGGCTGGCGGCGGGGCGGGCTGGCTGCAGGCTGGCCCTTTCCTCCAGTTGGCTCGGATCATCAATGATCACATGCACAGATTTGGGAAGCGTCACCGTTTTACAGCTTAAGATCGCTATTTTCCAGTATTCCCTGTCAGACTGCCCTTTCGACAGGAAGAACCTTTATGTCAGCTGGATCCCTCATACCCCTCTCAGGAAATGCCCATATTTGGACATCAGCATTATGAAATACAATGGAGAGCCATGCCTTCCTGTGTGGGGGAGTATATAGAAAACAAGCAAACAAGTTCAGCCTGACAAAACTGCTTCTCCTTGTTCTAGCACCTTTGAAAATTAAAGACACCATCCCTGAAATCAAACACTTCCAAACTCATGACAGTAAACGTATAGATAAAGTTTATCAGAGTGAATCTGAACTGTTTTACGACCCTCCGGTAAATACTCGCGCTGGTCATGTGACCCTCTGGTGTTCACATGCATAAAGCTTAAGAAGGACCCGTCAGGACCTGACACGCACGGATGTGCACGAGACCCGTCAGGCTTCCAGGTTTTCAAGTCACCACCACAGGACCTCGGGGAAGCCCTGCATCCGTTCACACCAGCAAAGCCAGACAGCACTGCCATGTGGCAGCAATGGCAGGCACAGTAGTAGAAGTCTGTCCAGAACGTTATAGCAGGTCTGGACTGCAGCCCGCCTTCTTTTGTCTGAACACAGATCTGCCAGGCTGAAGACCCACGCAGGGGAGTGGGGGGATTAGAAATGACCAACAACAGAGCGCTGCTTTGTAAAAACACAAATGTCTGCAGGAGCTTCAGCTCCCGTTCACTTATTGCCTTCAGAGGCTTCCAGTCCAGGGTCAACTCAAACTCACAGTGGGCTGTAAACGAAGCGGTGAAGTAAAGTCACGCCTAAACTCAATATTTATTGAAAAATTAACTGCAGCTGATATGCAATGTTTAACCTTTTCATATATATGGAAACAAACTGCCTCGTGAAACACAGAATGTGGAAAAAACCAAACCTTGATATTACAAATGATAAAAACAACAAACTAAAGAAAAGACACATCAGTGCTATTCTTTTCTGATTTAAATACATAAATAATGTCTCTCACCATATATTTTCAAGTTCCTTTGTAAAGTAAATCTTTTTCAAAGCCAACAACAAAAGAACCAAATTTAATATTTGTATAATGTCATTCAATAAAAATATGATTAAACATTTCAACTATTAACATTCAATGGATCAGGAAAAGTGCACTTCAGAAACGGATATATATTCAAGTTCGTTTGCTGCGGCTCTGACTTTCTCTGCACTTTGGTCTAACCTGGCATCTTTTCTTGCAGGGTCATCAATGTCTGGGGGTCAGACTGTGAGCCCCTGGCCTAGTGTGAAACATGTGATCCAGTCTGTTCCCAAGCTAAAACCTGGATGAACGGAGAGAGACGGGGTTGTCACGGTGGGATAGGGCGGCATCATTATTGGATTTAGCTGTTTGACTGTCCACACGTCTGAAGAGCTCACAACCCCATAGCTGGAAATTCCAAGGGCTGGAGGTGGAGGGTGGAGCAGAGTCAGGGGGTGGAGTCAAGAGCTTGGGGGTGAGTTAGGTACTTTTTTAGACAACACTGCCTCCATACTATTGATCAAAGAACAAACCATTTAAACTCAAGCCAATGTCAATAATGGCAGCAGTTTCAAATCAGCCATTCATGTAGAGTCAACCAATAGATTCATTCAACCAAATAATTTAATCCATATAAAACTGATATTTCTAAAATAGATCATTCAGAGTCAGACTTTAAGTCCAACTGAAATGGTGTTAGTCGTTTTTTCTGTCCAAGCAGCCTGGTACCAAGTGACCAAGAGACCAGAGCCGCCCAGACCCGGAGTCGGATAATATGATGAGAACATTCTGACCCTTCTGCAACAGAACTGGTCATTGAAGGTTTTGGACAAGATCCAACCTGAACGCCAACCCTTAAATTATTGATGGCAGATTTAGAGGAGAGGATCTCCTTCAATGGTCAGGTTTTTCTCATTGACTGTGGCACTGACTGCAACAGGAAGCAACGGTTGGCCCAAGAACAACTGAACATCACGTTTATTGAAATCCTGTCAGGCCAGCATGTCCTTCACTGACCGGGGCAGATCAGTAACCTGGGCCTGAGGGCCCACCAGTTAATTATTACCAGCGGCCAGACGGTCCATCAGGCCCCAAAGTACAGTTTAAGAATCACCAGCCACTGCAATCGTCGTTGACTCCAGAACAGGGCAGTGGTGCAGCGCCAGTCATGACTGATCTCACTCCCAACAGCAGAACCTAGCGCCCCCTGCTGGACCGGGGCGGGCTGTGCCTGGGCTTTGGTGGATCCAGAGACAGGGAGACAAGCCTGGTGCTGGGAGATCAACCTCGACATCAGCCTGTCTGCCAGAGCTCTGACTAGAAAAAGAGAAATCTAAACATCTTAAATTGCTGGTAGACTGTGCACCGTTGCTCTTCTTAGAACAGCCTCTTTAAAAATGAAGGTATTATTTACAGATGTTAAAAGTAGGGCTGCCTGTCCCGAGACCACCCTGACTGTTATCCAGATCTCCAAGCCCTACTAACTGCTGGGTTAGCTCAACGATGTTCGGGATTCTGATTAAATGAACACACCGACCCAGGTGTAAATTGAGCGCCTTGTTAAAGTCTATTCTATCAGAAGGAATAACTGAAAAACAAAATCCAGAGAGAGAATGGGGTCCAAATTCTGTTCTAGAAGGAAAGTTGTTTTTATTTGGCTGCAGCCGAGATTTCTGCTTTTAACATGTTTGGAACAGCAGTGAGCCGAGACAAGAACAGGCCTCAGCATCTTTACAGGCCTATATCATGCAAGAATCAACTTATTGAGCTCTGAAGTGTTTTATAATGTAATAATTCTTCACTAAAACAACTCAAAGTGGTATTTTGATTCATTATTCCTCCAACCTGCTGTCTGAGCACCAGCTCCTTCCCCCTATGTGGTTTTTCACTCCCTCAGAATAAAACATCCGAGCATGTGTCTGTGTGACCTGTGTGACGGGGGCTGGCTCCGGCAGGGGCGGCCTCGGATGGGGTAGCCTCTATCAGGGCAGGCCAGGCGGGGCAGCCTGGGAAGGGGCTTTCACCCTCTGCAGGGGCGTGCCCTGGTGTGGGGCACCTCTGGCGGGGGCGGCTCTGATGGGGTAGCCCTATTAGGGGCAGGCTGTATGGGGCGGTTCTTAGCCACACCCAGGGGCGGCCTCTGTGTGCCCTCTGGACGGGGGGCGGCCTCGATGGGGTAGCTCATTAGGGGCAGCCCCAGGCGGCAGTGGCTTCTGACAGCGGTTTTCTGAAGGGGTGGCCTCGGATGGAGTAGCCTCTATTAGGGGCAGTGTCATGGGCGTGTTTCAGAAGGGGCCACCCTGGCAAGGGCGTGTTTCTGGTGAGGGCCTCTGACGGGAGCTGCCTGATGGGCCCCGCGGTGCGGTGTCTCAGGCGGGGGGGGCAAGCCTGAGTGGGGCTCTGGTGGTGGTGGGGTAATGATTGAGGCTCTGGTGGAGCTGAAGTGAGCCTGGTCAGCCGGGTTCAGGCGGCTCTGGTGACTTCAGCAGGGCTGAAGATCTCGGCCTCCACGCTGAACAGTCCAGACAGGAACCACTGTCTGCTGGTCTTCGTGAGAACTGCTCTGTTCTGGAACAATCCAGCGGCTCTTCAAAAGAAATCACTCAGAAGCGAAGAGTGGGCGGGGCCTGTGGGGAAACAACAGGAGGCCCAGCAGCGCTGGACGGAAGCTCCGGCCGTCACCTGTTAAAGTCCAACAAGACTCAACGGGGAGCAACTCAGTCCACGCGTTGGGGTGTTAGGTTAAACCGAGGCGCCGTCAGTTGGACCAAAGTGCGCTCACGGTGACCAACTGTTGCTCGGAGCCGTTCGACTCCGCCGCCAAAGGTTACCACATGGGAACTCACCTGGCGGGAGGAAAGGCAGGTAGGCGTCCAAGCTGACTATCCGTCCACAGACCACCGGAGGAGACCACCGCCGAGCGCCGCACCGACAGCGTTTGGCCGCGGAGAACACCACTCAGAAAGGGCAACCCGCGGCCCGGACAACAGCTCTCGCGGTAGCGGGAGAAGTGGTTTGAGGCGCTGGCTGCTGCTTGGTGTCCGCTAATCGCGACCTCTGCTCACCTGTGCCTCTTTCTCCCTGGCCGGACGACCACGGGCGAAATTCATCGGGAGTGACAGGGCGGACCCAGCAGAAAAACCAGCGCGCGAGCGCAGCGCACCGGCAGCGTGAGCGCGCCAGCTTCCGGAAATTTTCACAATAAACGTCCGGAGATGACATGCAACAGGTGGAGAACGTTTCGGGCCATTGTTGACTCGCTTTCTAAGGACAGAAATATTCAAATGCAGTCTCCACACATTTTGTTTTTGATGTTTTGTAATTTGGAGGTGTTTGTGCCTCTGCCTTGGCCCAACAGAAGGGACAAGCTCCAGCAACCCTGAGACCCCAAATGGGATTTAAGATGATAGTTTTAAAGATATCATGAACACATAAGCTGTCTTTGAGTCCCATCATCCTTTGCTGCAAATACAGTTAAAAATCAGACTAATATGCAAAAGATAATACCATTATACAAGAATTCAAAATAAAAACGGTTTGTAGGTTCCCTGTTAACAGGAAACCCTGAAAATGCTGCAAATTCAAACAAATCTGTTTAGGGAATACCTGTGAACAGTGAGTTATATCACTAGAGGAGACATCACGTGGTTCCTCATGGGAGGAGAGCACCGCCATCTTGGTGAGGCTGGTTATTACTGCAGTATTAATGAACACATTTTTGTGTAATACCAGTTCATTGTGCGGTTTTAACCGCCAAAATCAGAGAAATTAGTCCATGAAGGAGGAAGGTTTATCATTTCACTGGTAAGTATTGTAATTTTTTTCTTTTAATGCTGCAGGGCTTCATTAATAGTAAAACATGTTGACATGCATGATGCTGCTGTGCAGGGCTGTTATATCAACATGCTGCATGATGTACAGATAATTTGCTGTCAACATAAATGTACATTTTATTTTTCTAAACCTGTATACAGCATACTAGGCTATCATATTAATATAGATTTATACATTTCTGACTCAATGACTGAAATTTTCTTGCAGGTTTCCAATGGATTCAGACTTAAGGAAAAAGTGGATCTTAGCAATCAAAAGATCTAACCCAGATGGATCACTGTAATACCAACGAAAGGTCACAGTTCGGCTGGTGTTTGTTTTTGTAGCCACATTTAGGCCGCTTACACTGCACGGTTCATGACCCAATTCCGATTTTTTTTCCTTCACGCGGGCACAGATCGGATATGATCGTGAATGTAAGGAGGACAAAAGCGCATGGATTCCGCTTTTTCAGATCGGATACAGGCCTCTCTCTCTATGTGGGAAAATAAATCGAACGAATCGGATAATGCTCATTTATGCAGCGGCGTAAGCAGACAGATCGGATATTCCCCAGTAAATGGGCAAGTCGCATTTACAGTGACGCCAATCTGTGACACCACCAACTGAGATCATGACTTATTAAGGTGCTTTTTGCGCTGATTTTGCTGTCATGTTACCTTCAGCCTCAGGCGAAGACCGGTAGTTAAAACCGGCCAGCAGGAACCGAAGCCGGGACGTTAAACGGCAATTCACGAAGCGGACACCGCTGTTATGGAACAGCAGGCTAGAAGCCGCTGATTTCTTTTGGGGGGCGCGCAGGTGGAGAGAGCTGCTGGCGGTGTGTGTAAGGGAGAGAGAGTTGCTTGAGTGCGGAGCGGGGAGTCGAGAAACCAATGGTACAGCCCCCAAAAGTTTTGGAGTCTTTCTTAACCCGCTCTGGAGGCTGAGGGTTCAGAACGGAAAAGAGAACCCCGAGGAAATCTCCCGTGTTTCTGACTACGGTCAGAAAAGAGAAGTCATCGCGCAGGAAAGGTTCATCACTTGGATCAAACTGTTCAGACAGCACGTCTGCAAACACTTCCTCATTCAAAACTCAGAGAGAGCCGAAAGCAGCCTCCTCACCTCCTCTGCATCCTCAGGAGTGCCGCCAAGGCAACGCTTCCTTCCGCCGCCAATTTGCCCCCATGACAACCGCAGTCACAAAAGTCACAGAAAGAGGTCCGCTGGAGGGCGGAAATACTGCCATTAGTCCTGAGAACGCCACGTTTGATAATTTCAGCATTGTATAGTGTAAATGCTCACTTTTAAAAGATGATGTAAGCGGGTCGTCCAAAAAATTCGGACGGATATGAGCATCAAGACCTGCAGTGTAAATGCAGCCTTAGATAAGAGGCCAGACTGTTTGCTTGAAACCCGACACCAAACCATCTGTGTGTGTTACACACAAATTGATCACTCATAGTATAAATCTATTGTTTTCTTTTGTTGTTTTTTTAGGGTAAATCTGTTCACTTTTGGACTTCTTTTGAATATTAATCATTATTATTGACTTATTGTTGGGTTTTCTAAATAATTTAAATTACATGTCAAAGATGTCTAAAACTTCTAAATGTTTAGAAATTATTTTTAATAATTCTTTGCAATAATTTTTTTATTTGTAAGAAGTCCTGCAACAATGCATTTTCATTAGTTTGAGCTTATAAGGCTGACTGTTTCTCTTCTTTAACAACAAATGATGCATCTATATATATATTATATATATAAATATAATATATTCGCATATATGTATAAATACACATAAATATAAAAATATATATAGTATATAAAAGCTACTTAGACACCACTAAAAGCAATAGACATAATTGTCATGTGGTCATCGTCGACCTCACCAAGATGGCGTCGCGCTCCGCCACCGTCGGCCAGGCTTCTAAAACGGGCGCGTCTCCTCTAGTGATATAACTCATTGCCTGTGAAAACTGCTTCCTGTGTCAGAACTAACTTGGTTGATGTAAAATGTGTTGTAGCTCCATAGGCCTGATGGAGGCGCTGTAACATCAGCTCGTGTGTGGAAGCAGAACATTCATACAACACAAACACAATTACTGTGTTTTACTTTAAAGATGCTCAAGAATCATTTCATATCCTCCAAGTAAAACACACAAGCATGTTAAGTAAAAGTTTTATTTAAATTACCTTACAGAGTAAAAAAAAAAAGAACTTAAACATTTGCTAGGCTACAGTCAGCTTGGTTTGATACATTTTGTTAAGGTGTAAATAAGCACGTATAATAAAAAATAGATATCTGCAGTACATTGTAACATGATGACCATCCAGGTGGCTATGTGTCTGTACAGGAGATGTGAAGGACAGAAAGGTACCTGAACAGCACTACCTCACTAGCTTTTGATAGGCGTGTCTGATAAGTCCTCAGAACCAGAATAAAATGACAATAAAACCACAAAGCTGTCTGTTCGTTTTCAGTTTGGACTCAAACCCAGGGACAGGGAACATGGAGACCACTGCACACCATACCCACCCAACGCAGGCCCTCTTCCAGGGAATCTTCCCAAGCAGCTTCTTAGTATCTGGCCTGGTGATCGGAGGGACTGCACAACGTTAACAAACACAATAGAATTTACGCAAATCTGACAACTGAGTCACACGAGAGAGGAGGGCTGACAGCAGCTGTGGGGCAGTGGCAGCCCGTCTTTCCAGACGTGACAGATTTGGGAGCAGGGTGGCGTGAACAAGCTCGGGTTTCAGCGTAGCAGTGGCAGGAGGTGCATGCAGGTGGATTGTGGACCAGGTGGATCTGAGATCAACAGCGATTCACCCCACAGACGGCGCAGGAGCAACAGGCACAAGTTACTCCTGGGCCTCTTTGCCGGTCATCTTGTAAATCTCGGTGGGACCGTCCACGTGGGTGATCGTCGTGGTCAGCTGGATGTCCTCCCCGCTGTTTGCCCCCGCGTCACCTGCACACACGGGTCAGAAACGAGCGCCGGCTCAAAACCTCATTTCAAACGGGGGGTTTGAATTATCTTCACTGACAGAAATCAAGTGCCGTCAGTTTAGGAACACAGATCCAGCTCAAACAGGCCGGACTCCATGGACCGCTTCCAGAACCTTAAACCTGTT
The DNA here is from genome assembly GCA_037389245.1 of Oryzias sinensis. Classification (NCBI taxonomy): domain Eukaryota; kingdom Metazoa; phylum Chordata; class Actinopteri; order Beloniformes; family Adrianichthyidae; genus Oryzias; species Oryzias sinensis. The sequence goes on along the minus strand of CM074494.1, from coordinate 7,824,054 downwards.
TTCTGGAGACGGATGGTTTTCATGACCCCCCTCTTCTCCTAAGCCCCCTCCTCCTTTCTGGAAGGAGCCTGGAGTCTAATAGAACCTCCCTCTAAGCCAAAGAGACCTTTTCCCCTGGGAACCTGGCTGCTTCTCACTCCCACCCCTCCTCAAACTCTGAATGAATAACACGCAGAACACGCTTTCAGACGTGACGCCTGCCAAGAGCAGAAAGAAACATCTTTCCTGTGAAGGCAGACCCAGAACCCAACACTGGGTCAGGCAGACAGCAGAGGACCCTGCAAACAGATTTCATGTGACTTCGTGATGTGTTACCGGCGATGCACTGACCACTCGACTGCTCGTCTCCATAGCGTTTGTGGGACGGGGCGTAGAGGAACATGATGGCGAAGACGTACAGGTTCCACATGCCGTAGATGCCCGTGAAGAAGGCGCTGTTCACCTGCACAGTGTGCTCCCCCCAGCGCCAGTGACCTTCGTTCACCTGCGCAGACACACACACACACACACACAGGACAGTCATGTTGTGGGTTTCTTGGTTGCAACCTCTGAGCCGTCACCCTGGTAAAAAATTAAACCGAGTAATGATGAATAGCCACCTGGCTGATGATGAAGAAGATAACAGTCATGGCAGCACAGGCAAGAGTGACCAACATGAGGAATTTAAACCGGAAAATTAAACCCTGAAAAGAGAACAGACAGAAATGGAGTCACTGCTTTCCAGATGCAGCTTAACAGGTCAAAAAATGGAAAAAAAAGTCCACCTCGTAGTGCAGCCGCCTGGCTTTTGACATGGCTGGCAGCGACGTCCTTTTACCGCTGATGTTCCTGAAGACTTGGTAGACCATGAAACAGAGGAAGAGGAAGTACAGACAGGCACAGATCCCGGCCACAATGATGAAAGCCATCTGAGAAAGTCCCAGTCAGGGAAACCGACAGTCAGGAGGATCGGCCTGAGAAATGTTTCTGACGTCTGCATCTACTGTCAGGAGCTGTGTTTCCATCACACATGGGCAAAACTCTAGAAATGTCAAAAAACTCAATTTCGCTGTTTGTATTGAATCCAAATTATGGAATAAACACAAACCAAATGGCGCCATAAGTCATTCAGAAACACTGTGATGGATGTGATCAATACTTTGACAGCAGATCCATTCACATTTTTGCCACGGCACTAGCGCTAATCATCAATCACAGGAGACGTCGGCGTGGAGCAATGGCCGTGGAGCGGCGAGCTCCTTAAATGTGGGAGGGGCTATGGATGAAGCCATTTTTGGGAAATGGTGGCTGATGATTTTCCAGAGGAGCTGTGGATCCATCAATTCCACACGACACACTCAACTTTGGATGAGCCGTGGGACCTCTGGTGGCGCCGCTGTGCAGCGGCCAAAGCCGCCAGTTCCTACCAAGAAGCGCATCGCCAAATGGTTGTTGGTCACATGACTCATTTATTTGAAAAAAGTGTTTCCTTTGCGGGCTGCACGGTGAAGTTCATAGGTAAATTGGTTAATCTAAGTTGTCCCTAGGTGTGAATGTGAGAGGGAATGGGTGTGTGACTGAGGACATTCTACCCTGCGACAGACTGGCAAACTGTCCAGGGTGTCCCCTGCCTTCGCCCACAAGTGGCCAGGATAGGCTCCAGCAGCCCTGTGACCCCAAAAGGGAACAAACGGAATAGAAAATGAATGTATGAATGTTTCTTTTACAGTTTGGAGAAATATTTCAATACAGTTCAAAAACCACTTCCGCCAAGCACAAAAACGTATTTTCCATAAATGTGAGTTTTTCAAAATTGTCATGTTTTCATTAGGAGAATTTATGATCACAAATCCAATTTGAACGGTTTCATAATCGATGGAAACACGGCTGGTGACGGCTACAAGTGTCCAACTGAACAGATGAAACCAAAACCAGAGACGCTCAATTAGGTCTTCCGTCTCTAAATGTTTTTATCGCTCCAGAAGAACCAGACTCATGCAGTCAGCACGGTGGAAATGAAATGCAGCTTCTGAAAAGAGGACTGATCCAAATTCACCCCCACACTTCTCCGGTTCCTCCCTATTGCTCCAGCTGTAGGGGCATTTAGAGTCCCACCTTGTTTTTATAACCCTTGTGCTATCTTAGATGACCCCCCCCCCTCACACTTTGTCCTTACCATGACAAAGGTGGATAAAGGTGGAAAGATTTCATGTAATCCATGGACACCAGTGAAGATCACAAATCATTGAAGAAAAAAGGTTCAGAGCACTGTCTAGTGGGTCTAGATGACCCAACTCCCAATGTTAAAGTGCCTGGGTTAGCACCAGGGCTAAGGAGGAGCCGTAGTGACTTAGGGCTGGCTATCCCTCTGTGGTGTGGAGGAGAGACTCTTCTCTTCAGGTGTGTGTGTGATTCACAGAAGTTTACATTTGAATCTAAGTAATGACTTTTTGTTCTGACAGGACATTTCACAGTTATAAAACCGATGTTGTTCTGTATTTTATGAGTGCTGGCAGCTAAGTGCTAACGTAAAGGACTGTGACTATTGATGAAGTCAGCGAGTGGTATTAACGTCTGACGATCTTTTTCCTTATCTTGCCGCTTGGGGGGGCTAAACGTCGGGGCAGGGAGAAGCCGGAGGGGGACGTCCAGAAGACGTTCACGGACGTCCGTCAGCCTCTTCTGCTAAATGTTCAGGAAGGATACAGCCAGCTCGGTTCCTACGTCAGAGGCCCAGATGCTGTAGAAAGGGTTCGTCAGCTGGACTCCTCTGATGACACAAACATACCAAGATGCGTTTGAGAAAAATGACAACACAAAACAACACACAACCAGCAAGTCTTCACACTGCAAAGCTCCTCCCTCACCTCTCACACATGTCAAAGATGAAGAGGCAGAAGGAGCCGAACACGATGGGTCCGACCTGCTTCCAGTAGACCGAAAAGCGGTTCCTCTCCATCTGGTCCTGAGGAAAACACACAAAACTAGATACACACTCTGATCTGTAGAAATTCCAATCGCAAATAAACATGAGAATAAAGACAATGGGTTGAAACTCTGATGGCTACAGCTGTTATTTACAACGTTGAAATTATTTCAACGGTGGCAGCGGCGGCAAATGCCACAGCCTTTACCTCACCGTCCATTCAAACTGCTTACATCATCTGAGGGAAGCGCAGCAAGAAAAACGGTGAGTCTGTGTGTCCATGCTTTCACTTCACATCATTTTACCCATTAAAAGCTTTGGTGTCCATCAGCGCATCACATACAGACAAACCTCACAGAAAACAGACACTTGGAGGCACTAATGGGCTTCAGATGAGACTTTTCTGGATTCTTGGTGTTCAGTTCAGAAAACACAACATCCAGATTTTTAAAAAAGTCCGACTAAAAGTGATGAGCATGTGAAACTCTGCTCCACCATCAAAGCCTCACAGGAGGGAAACAGCCAGAAGATTCCTTCTGCACTGCCGGAGGAGAGGCTCATCTGTTGAGTAGGGGTGTCACGATTTCGACTTTAAATCGAAATCGATCGAAATTAAGTCACAGTCTCGAACTTCTAATGAAAAAATGGAATCGTCGATGCTGCCACGCCCCCATGTTGCATCTGGTTACTTGCCAAGCGGAAAATGTGCTGTGAGTCTATTTGTTAATAAAGTTTAAAAAGAAAAAGAAGTGCTGCGAGTCAACCTCCTCCAACAGCCACTCAAGATATATCATGGTAACTGCAGATGTAGGAGACCTATCGACAGAACTTTATTCCCCTCCTCTTTCACGGAAGTCGCTGGTGTGGAGGTATTTTGGATTTCCATTGCGTTATGTTGACAACGTTCGCGTTGTCAACAACAACAACAACAAAAAAAAACAACGGTTTGCTAGCTGCGCTATGTATGTGCGTGTGCCATATTCTCTCACGGGCAGCTCGACTAACATGCAGGGCATCACGCAGGCACCACAAAAACATAGATTCATCTGTAAACCAACCACTACACAAACTTCTCTTCCGTCTTCGTTTGAGTATTCATAGCCGCGGACATGCGACCTTATTCGGTAAAAACTCCGGTTTTAGGCATTTCATTTGCAGTCTAGAGCCCCTTCTAGTAGAAGGCATCTCATAGCTACGGTGATTCCCTCCATGTAGAATAATGTAAAAGAGAAAGTTATTGAAGATCTGAGCAGACCTTGAAAAAATATGAAAAAATACAATCATCATTCTCAGGGGGTAAAAATTAGTTATCAGTGTGGTATATGTTCATCTGTTCAGAAATAGTTTAAGACACTTAATTGTTCAGAGACTATGGACATGTCTGTTTTTTTGTTTCTGTTTGTTTTGTTGTGAACTTGAATGTCATCTTTTTTGAAGAAGACTGCACTTACAAGAGAGAAACTGGATGGAAGTTTATTTTTAATTGACTAAAGATATAAGTTATTGTAACATTATGTTGTTAATAAAAGTTTTAAATTTGACCATGTAGTGTGGTACATTTCATACAAAGGTCAGATATTCTATTGCATTAAAGTCTACTTTAAAAAATGACAATCTGTGCTTTAAAAAGAATGAATTTAAAAATCAAGAATCGAATCGAACTGTGACTTTAGAATCCAAAATGCAATTGACTCGAGGATTTGGAGAATCGTGACACCCCTACTGTTGAGCATGAATGAGTTCTGCACGTGACAGTGAAACACAAATGACCATCTCTGTGTGGAATAAAAGCTGAACCGAACATTTGTCAGTTTGGTGGAGAAATGCTGGAGTCTGCGATGATCTGTCTTGAACCGGTGATAAAAGCAGGACTCTGAAACTGTACGCATGCAAGCTGTTAAGGGAATATCGCTGGAAAACATGGAGGATACGATTGCTTTGTATGCTGATGACATCATTCTTTTCCTAACATTACTTAATCAATTCTCACTATTCTTTAAGCCTTTAACAAATTTAGTTCTATATCTGGTTACAAAATTAATTTAGCCAAATCAGAAGCTATGCCATTGGGAGGCCTGACTAAGGCTGATGTTCCCAATGATTTCCCATTCAAATGGACTGTTGGTGGTTTGCTGTGTCTCAGCGTGAAAATGTCCCCAGACCTGAATGACATGTTGAAACTGACTTCTCCCCCATCTGCATACAGAAAAAGAAGGATCTACAGCGATGGCATAAACTCCTGCTGTCGATGTTGGGTTGAATTAGTTTTAATAAAATGAATGTTCTGCCACGTCTCTTGTATCCTCTGCAGAAGCTCCCTCTATATATATCAAAGAAAACTAACAGAGATCTGGAAAAGGCATTTACCAACTTTATATGGCTCGGGAAGAAGCCAAGACCAAAACATGAGATTTTGCAGTTGCATCCCGATATGGGTGGTCTCTCTGTACCAAATATAATTTTCTATAACTGCCCATCATTACTTGCTGTGGCAACATACATATCTAAAGAGGGAGAACTGCATTGACGCATGGGCATGCTCTCCTCATTCTCCCTGGGGATTGATCACCTGTGATGTGGCCAAAATCCCACTATGATTAGAACAAATCCTATTATTTATAATGGTATTAGAGTTTGGTGTGATGTATTGGAACACCTGGGAAAGACAAAAATTAAGTCTTTGCTTTCCCCAATAACTCAAAATCCGGATTTTCCTGCTGGTGTGGGCTCATCTGTGTTCTCCTCCTGGCGTAATTTAGGGATTTATGTAATTGCCGATTTAATTAAAGACGACACTGTTATGTCCTTTTTAATAACTACAAACCACATTTCATGTTCCTCAAAAACATTTTTTTGCATATCTCCAACTGAGACATTTTATTTTTTCTCATGTTATTTCCACCTCCGCTGTTAAGGATGTAGAAAAGTTCTCATTAACTCTTTAGGCACATGCCTCCTTCCAGATATTGGGAAATAGACTTGGACTCTCAATATATTGGACTCTCAAACAGCACTCCGCTTGATTAAATCCACGCTCACGTGCAACAGACTATTAGGGTTGTGATACCATCATCCATCGTGATGGGTGACTGACTTCACGATGGAGAGACACCATGGTGATGCAACGCCCCCCCACGCTGTGAGTCGACACCATAAGCCGCGGTTACATGTGCAAAATAACTTGATTGAATCAATGGTCGGATTAGAATCCAACCGTGTACATGGGCCCAGAAAAACGTTTTCCGTTTATAACAAACGTTCAAATGGGGCACACTTTCGGTCGGAATAAATAATTCGCACATGCCCAGTAGTGTTTGAAATACCGGAAGGGGAAATGAGTTCCGCTGAGAGGCTACATACATAGAGATCTGCCAGCTCCGTAATATACTATGATCTTCTAAACGTTACTATTAATGTTACGGTTATTTTGAAGCGCCTGTTCGCTCATCATTTTAATTTTAATCCATGTGGTCAGTGCTTTTTCTGTTGAAGAACGGAACTGGAGGAGGCCAGGGCTAGAGAGGCTAACGTGCGCTAACAACATTTAGCTTTCGATGAACATAAAATCCATGCGGGAAATTCTACAATCTGCATCTTGGCTGCACGTAAATATGTGGGAACAACATCAGCCTTTATTTTGTCGGGACACGACTGGTGTTTGAACGATTTCTAATGACTGAGCGACATTTCTGCTACATACAGCGCTTTGTGAGCTGACGGCCTGAGCTCTGTCCAGACACACTTTTACCGGAAGACCAGGTTCTCCTGAGTTCGGTAGCTCGTTCAAGTAGAGCTGCGGGACGAATCACAGTCTCCATAACATAGCGCACACGTTACAAAGCATCGTCCCTTCCCCTCAAACACAAAGTCCGTCTGACACGGTCGCTCACTCCACCTGACTAATCAAATGCAGGAGCGGACTACTTCTTTTCTATTTTGTTTATTTTTGTTAAAGTCACTTCCCTCAGTTTATACCGGATCATCACGGTCGAGTAATTAGTTGGGAAATAAAATAAATGAAGTAATAAAGTAAAATAACGAATAATAATTAAAATAATAACGAAAAATTAAAAATAGATGGTTTACTGCAAACATCGTCAACTGCCAATTTAAGGGACATCACCCAACCCTACTCAGTGTAAAATAATTCACGGACTTCCGGCATGGCAGCACCCTAGTGAGGCGGACGCTTGCCTTCCTCTTGCACAAATTTAAGCTAAACTCCTGCAAACAACTCATTTAACAAACTTTCATTTACAGTAACCCTGCTAAAACTCTGATTATGTCAGCGGGACATGGAAAATCAAACAAAGGCTGTAAAAACCCTCACAAGGGAAGATTGACTTTGGGTTCAAAAAGAACCACGATGGCTATGCTAACATGGAAGCTAACGATGGCAGTGGTGCTAACGCTGGCAATGATGTCGATTGCCAGACAAGTGCCAAAGATCTTAATGAAGCTACAATTTTAGAAGCTATCGTTGTTTCAACGAGATTTGATGGAGTTTTAGCCGCAATCAAAGAGATGAGAAGCGAGGTAGAGAATGCATGGAGCGGATTGTGAACGCGGAGACGCGCGTCTCTGCCACTGAAGACACGGGGACGAGCCTCCAGGTTAAAGTTTGATGTCTCGAAAACCAAGCACGAAATAGGGAGAGCAAGATCATAGATCTGGAAAGCAGATCCAGGAGAGCCAATTTGAGGCTGGTAAATCTACCCGAAAAAGTGGAGGGAAGCGACGCGTGTTCTTTCCTGGAGACATGGCTCCAGAGGCACTGGACATTCCCTCGCTCAGATCGAAGCAGTTCCTGAAGAGGGCTCACCATGTTGACCCAAGATCTAATCCCGACACGCGTCCAATAACACTCATCATGAAATTCCTCAGCGACAGAGACAAGGCTCTGGTGATAAAAGCAGTGAAAGCTTAACAGGAAATTCTGGTCATGGAGAACCCAGTTCGGTTCTATCCGGATATAGCAGCGGAATGACCCTGTGAGAAGACAACTGCGCGACATGGGAATAAGACATGGCATGACCCAAGCTTCTGTTAGGATGGTTCTAAATGTTGTAAGGTGGTTCTAAATGTTTTAAGGTGGTTCTAAGTGTTGTAAGGTGGTTCTAAATGTTCTATCGCTTTTCTAAATGTAAGTTGGTTCTAAATGTTCTATCGTCTTTCTAAATGTAAGGTGGTTCTAAATGTTTTAAGGTGGTTCTAAATGTTTTAAGGTGGTTCTAAATGTTTTAAGGTGGTTCTAAATGTTGTAAGGTGGTTCTAAATGTTCTAAGATTTTTCTAAATGTTCTGAGGTTTTTCTAAATGTTTTAAGGTGGTTCTAAATGTTCTAAGGTTTTTCTAAATGTTTTAAGGTGGTTCTAAACGTTCTAAGGTTTTTCTAAATGTTTCAAGGTGGTTCTACATGTTTTAAGGTGGTTCTAAATGTTTTAAGGTGGTTCTAAACGTTCAAAGGTGGTTCTAAATGTTTTAAGGTGGTTCTAAATGTTGTAAGGTGGTTCTAAATGTTGTAAGGTGGTTCTAAATGTTTTAAGGTGGTTATAAGTGTTGTAATGTTTTTCTAAATGTTTCAAGGTGGTTCTAAATGTTCAAAGGTGGTTCTAAATGTTTTAAGGTGGTTCTAAACGTTCAAAGGTGGCTCTAAATGTTTTAAGGTGGTTCTAAATGTTCTAAGGTTTTTCTAAATGTTTTAAGGTGGTTCTAAATGTTCAAAGGTGGTTCTAAATGTTTTAAGGAGGTTCTAAATGTTTTAAGGTTGTTCTAAATGGGCTCCACTGTTCTGTAGAACAGAACCTAAAGGGTTAAGCAGCAGAGACGGAGGTGCAAAATTGTTCCACATGTTCTCCAACCAAACGGATTCTCTGGTGCTCGTAAATCGCAGAAACCTCACTAAAGATGTGCTGACTCTGGACTGATGGGGGGTACAAAGTCGCTTTAATGGCCGTTCATGCTGGCGCTGAGAGGAGGAATGAGCAGCGACACACATTTGCGGTGTGAAAGTGATAGCCCTGGTGTCCATTCAATGCTGAAACATTGTGTGATTATGAGAACTGGACTGTGTGACTCCTCCCCCTTGCGTTCCAAACAGGAAGTGTCTCCAAGAAGCCAAAATCCCGTAGACTTCTACAGAGAAATAAACCGCTGTTCCTCAGTCGTTCTATTGGTCAGAAGAACTGTTCTGGATCTGATACCTTTTTGAACATCTTCTTGGTATTCCTCATTTTTTTTATGTTTTTCTTTATTCCAAGTTCTTCAAGCTAGAAACTGACCAATCAGATGCCTCAGTAAAGCATGTGGTGCCCGCTGGCCCCCACCTCAATGTTTGACATGTTAGACAGATTCTCCTGTGCCACTTGCAGTGAAAGGGGTGTGGCCTTTGAACAAGCTTAGTCCTGAATGGGGACAGTGGTTGCCATAGAAACGCTGACTCAGACCCACTCTGACCAACCACTGACCATATCTCAGAAAAATGGTGACTGAATTGATTTCCTTTGACTGGAGGCAGAGGTAAGGCATTTCTTTTTGGGGTGACATCACGCCTGCTCAGTCCAGTTTTCTTATACGGTCAATGAGCTGGAGACAGAGCAGCCAAAATAACCCGTCCAATATCAGCCCGTCGGATTAGGCAGATACCGATTTTGTCAAAATAACAAATACTGGCACCAATAATCCGTCAGCCTCTCCTAAACCTGAGCTGAAACCCTGAAGCTCTAAAGTTCTGCTGCTGTGACCATTTGAATTAACCACTAAAACCATCTTAGCAAAGGAAGGAGAGTAAAGAGGATTGCATCACATTTACTAAAGAGCTCTTGTCTCACCATGAGATGTTCTCCACAGAAAATGATCCAGAAGGAGAGCAGCATAGAGTAGAAGATTCCCTGTCTGATGTCTCCAAACAGCAGCATCCAGGTCCAGTCGAAGCCAATAGAGAACCACTCCACTGGAATGTTGATGAACGTCATGGAGATTCCCAAAGCAAAGATCACTCTGTCAAAATAAAAGCACAAGAAAGACGTAAAGCGGAAGCCCAGAGTTTTGGAAGCTCTTCTAAAACTGCATCCTCTTCAATACTATTACAATGCGTCTCCTCAGAAAAAAAATGCTTTAGCAGTAACTTTCCAAACAACGTAGTTCAGACACCCACAAGCTCATAGAGCCAAGAAAGTTCAACCACAAGTTTGGAGTTCAATATTGTGTAAAGCATTCACAATAAAGTGATCTACAGAAACAAGAACACATTCACCCAGTTTCTGAATATACACCCCCCCCCTTCTGAGGGGCAATCTGAAGCTCTGATGTCAGAAAATCTCTGTCGTAACACAAACAAACTACAAGGCGGCAAAAAGCCAAAAATATCTTCTAATAATTCAGGGAAACTGGCCCTTTTGGAAAAGTGAGCTTGAAATATTCTGGAGGAGCTCCCGGGGCTTCTTCAACAAGAAACATGCAGGACCAGCCTGTTTCAAGTCTCTGCGTGCCACTCAACCAACAAAAGATGGCTGCTAAGAAAACCAGACAGAAGCGCTGCAGCGGGTTCCAGAGCAGACCTCCAACAACACGAGCACACGCACGTTTGAATCCCAATGAGGAGTTCCAGAAACAAAGCGCTCTCCCGCTCAGCTCTGCAGACTGTTTGGTATGCAGGGAATGTGTGGACACAAGCAGCAAAGCCTGACTGATATGTGTGAGCACACAAGAGTCCAGGAAGGACAAGAACAACTTTCTGCTACTTTTAGACCACATGTGTCAAACTCAAAGCCCACGGGCCAAATGTGTCATTTTATGTGGCCAACGAGAGCATTAAAGTTCTTAATTTCTTAGAATAAAAAATATAAATTGGTGTGTATTTATTCATAACTAGGGGGAATCTGATTTGAAATATCGAATTGGGCAACTATACATTAGGACTTAAACTCTGTCAATATAACCTAATCTGACAGAATCAAATTTAAAAGGATTTATGTTAGAGTAACAAGCAAACATATGTTTTCTATGCAACTTTAATTGTCACTTTAAAAAGTTATAGTAAATAAATAATGAGTTATTTAATATTAAGGAGTACTAACGTTTTTTTTTCATTACATTTAGTTACATGTTTAAGTTTTAGACGCTCAATCGGTGAAAGGGTAAGGGGGACTGATGACTAAGTTTTAACGGTACTACTACTCTTATTGATACTGCTTATCGACCCGGTATTTTAACAAACTCTTTATCGATACTTTTTGAGGATGAAAAATAAATAAATAACACATTTCGAACATAAAGTGTTTTGTTTCCTCATTTTGCAACAATGTTTTTTAAAACATTTTACTTTATACATCCTTCCAACTTGAAAAGTAAAATACAAGAAAAAATAAGTTATTTAAAGAAAAATAAACAGCAATGTTTTGACATATTGTTGTCATGATGTAAATATAAAACAAATCAAATAAATGTTTGAGTTCATTAGATCATCGCAAAGAGAGTCTCTGCTTCAACTCCTGCAGTGAAAGCTGCGTCTAAATCTGACGTCCGTGTTTCCATCCGACAGAGTTTGAAGCCAAAGCCCCTCCCCCGCCTCTCTACCTGCTTTTCCTCTCTACCTGTTCACCTGTTCATATCCTCTGAAGCAGTGAGTCTTTTTTTTTCCCGCGCCCCTCCAGTGTGTTCTACACAGAGAGCCCTAAATACGGCCATCATAGCAGCAGGTTGAGACGATAATCGGGGCGCTCTAGTGCAGATTTAATTAATTTTACGTGAGCACTGCGTGCTGTCTGAACAACAGCCCCGCCCCTCGGGCACACAAATAGCCAGACAGACCTCTCCTCTTCAGCGAGAATAGTGAAATTAATATCATCATTAAGTAACGGAAAATTGACTGACTTGTACAGTTAAATATGGCAGATAAAGTTTATATCTTGTGGGACACAAAATAACGATTTCTCCAGTACCGATAGCAGAACTGTTGAGGTCAGTTCTTAACGATACTGCGGTTTTGAAGAATTTAGCCCCTGGGCTCATTCAATATCGGGGCGCGGTACCCATCCCTACCGATAACGTGACCCGTCTGTCTAGACACGCCCTTTTTCTGGATCAAAATTGGTAATAAACCATTAATTTTGGAAAATGTTCTAAAATAAAAATCTTTTTAACATACATAACTGTCAGAAGACCAACAATAATGGAGCAGTGATCATGTGATTCAGAAACAAGATTTGTTCCTCGAGTTACATTTAGGACTTTTTAAGACCTTAGATTTAAAAAGTAAAGACCAATTTCTCTGCCTAATTCCCTGTTGATGAGGAAAAATGAAATCCTTGGATTCCAGACCAATAATTTCTACAGTGATTCTGAATGTGAAATACAAGAAACAATAAGTTCAAAAGTACCAGATGAACATCCTTCCCAAACAAAGTCACCTTCTTAGCTCGGCGCTCTTGGTACCAATCTCTTGGTCCACTACAGCCACTTCTGCCAACGTCTCCTCAGAAGGTTGGAGCTTGATATTCGGTCTGATCTCAGTCTCCCTGCCTTTCCCTCAGCCTCCTCTGCCAGTCTGTCTGCATCCCTGACCAAAACCTCAAACGTCTTTTCACCCAGAATTGTGCACACACATCCAGTGAGAGTATTTTCTCCACATGTGGATGGTGGATTACTGTTAATCTCCAGGTTCTTTTCAGACATTTAGTGCCTCAAACTGACTTTTCCTATTCAGAAGGCCTTTTAGAAAACAGTCTCAGATGGTGTACACACGTTTCACTTCTATTTCATATTTTCCGCTGCCTTGCGTTTGTTGAAGGGCCGCCGTCACACGGTCCTCTGTGTTCACTCAGCAGTTGATCCTTTTACCACCTCTGTGGCCCGACATGACATGACTGCCAAAGCTTTTACAACATGAAAAAATAATCTGCGCTCCACAAATAGAGTACAAGTCGCACATTCAGAGAGCCGGCTGCTCATGTGAGAATAAGAGCTCGAGAAAACGGTGGGGGCTTCATATCTGTGTGTTACACCATGCGTGTGTAACATGTAATGTGTTCTCAGCACGTTGTGTGTCAGCAGCAGGCTTTTTTCCAGGCATGTCCCAAGCAGGACTCCATACGTTCTCCACAGAAACCTGTTCAAGTCATGAAAACACGTTCTTCACAGACCACGTCTTCAGGACAGACTGATGTTGCTACTGTTTTTGTTGCAACAGGAATGTGTGAGAGGCTGTTAGCTAGCAGGAGAGAAAGTAAACAGAGGGCTGATGGGAAATGACCACACGCCTTCTCTGCACCAGCAGTTCCGCCCACAACTCAGAGGTGAATCTCTAATGAACTCCTGCTGCACTGCAGAAACTATGTTCTAGAAACAACACAAGTATTAGAGTTAGGCTAATAATCAGAATGAAAAGACGACTGGGAACGGATCACAAGATGATCAGAGTGGGACTTTAAGAGATTCAATCCTTACTTCTCCAGTAGTACAGGAGCTCTGGTCAGGAGGGAGATGCGCCTCCAGTACCAGATCATGATGATGAGGATGCTGGCAGTGAGGAACGTCTTCATGGCGAACCAGACCTTGGTGAAGCCTCCGTTCTGATGGATGCTCTAGTGAGGAAAACAAACACTAGCATGTTGAACCTTCTTCAGCAACAATAAAGGACCCATACATATAAGTGTAATTCAACCAGCTGAACTGCAAGACTCCAACACCACATGCAACACCTACGACGAGGTGGATATCCTTGATTTCTCCGAGCCCCACGTTGATCTTCTTGCGCTCATTGACAGGCAGGCGGATGTTGAGAAGATAGTACTTGTGGGCCACACTCCCCAACTCCATGAACGGCAGCAGGTCACAATCGTATTGGCGCCCCTCGTTCTCAACAGTCTGCATGAAAACACACAGCAACACCCAGAAACAATTAAATCTGCTCTATTTGAATTTAAGATTATTTCAGATTTATGAAGGCCGTCACTGCACATGATGTTGATCGTCTAACAGCTTTTAAGGAGGACACGCCTCTTTTTCTCTGGTTTCAAAGGATTTTAAAGGGCTTATATCATGCTAAATCAGCTTTGAAGTGTTTTTATCATCTTCATTCTTCACTAAAATCAACCCTAAAGTGGTATTTTCATCCATACATGCATTTCTTGGTATTCCTCTATTAACCTGCTTTCTGAGCAGCAGCCCCTCCCAACCAATGAAAACGAGTAGGGTCTCACATTGTGACATCACAAAGTGAGGAACCGCCCCTTCCAGGAAGAGTCTCCACTGCCAGCCCCGCCTCCAGGCTAACAGACACGCCCACTTTCGCAGGGGAGCTAGCGGTGATCGGCTAACTGCTTTCCTTTTTATGAACAATATGAACATCCATCTTTGTAAAAGTTCAGATGTTGTTTGTTTTCATGGTAGAGACACAGACACACTGCTGAGGCCGGGTCTAGGATGATGTCATGAAATGGGCGGCACCCACAAGGAGAGAAAGGCGGAGCCTCAGAGATCGAGTCGTCTTATTTCCTGGAGGGGAAATGAGCTGAAAATAACTCAAATTGTAAAAAATGTCCTTTAGTGTTCCAATGGTAACATATTATCATATGGATATAGTTTACTCTGGAAGGCTAAGAAAACCAGGACACAGGGCCCTTAAGATTTTTCAGCAAACTCGCAGAAGACCGAGTCCTGACATGTCTTCAGAGACTATTACAAAGTAAAAAATGGTTTTGTCAGACATTTTTTTAGAAACAAGCAGCTTTTTGGTCTCCAACCTCCAAAGTGGAAATTTTCACTAAACCTTGAACAGCAACTTAGAACAAAACAAGAGACAGCTGAAAAACAAAGACAAGCCCAGACCTGAAATGCTCTGAATCCTCCTCCTTACCTTGGCAGTGGGGAAGCTGCAGTTCAGCCTCCTCTGTTCAAAGGAGCTAGCCATCTTGGTCCACTTGCTCACAGTGTCGTCTCTGTAAGCCAGGCTCACGTCTATGTTGACCACAGCTCCCTCCTCTGCAACAGACAGCAGCTGTCAGAACAACTTTGACAAGGATTCAAACAGTCTTCAGTGGACCGCCTGCTGACATTCAGCCAAAGCCGATGGAGTCGCGCTGACAGAAGAACTTCTCATTAGGCCGTCAACAAAGACGTGAAACTCCATGACAGGAGGAACGCCTCAATCCTACATGAGGACTTTATTAATGAAAGTTACATGTTGTTGCATCTACTGAAGCTTTTTCATTTGTGTCCTTAAAAACTGTCTGCAATAAGTTCTAGGAAATGATGGCAACATTTAAACAGAGTCCAGCTGGATTCAATATGCTGTTCTAAGTGAGTTTTGTTCTCTTTAGTGGCACTGACCTTCAGAAACCTTAAGGCCACAGTTTTCCCCTAAAACCCCCAGAATGCTTCTGGTTCCAGAACCAGCAGAGATGAGCAGAAAGAACCCAGAGAACAAGAGGAGAGCTGGGAAGAAGCAGATGAGAACTGGCAGGAGATCCTCTCTGTGATGCTCCTCCTGCTCTCCCAAAGCTGGAGCCCAGTGCCCACAGCTCGGTTCATGCAAACATTTCCCTTCGGCCCAGTGGCCATCGCCATGGAAACTAAGCCTACTCAACAGCTGTGCTATTTCTGGATTCTGGCCAAGTGGTGCTTGGTGCTAGCGTGGAGTGGGGCAGGTGGGTGGAGTGGTTTATGAGGGTGCTGTTCTTGTCTGGGACAAACAACGCGACAAGACGGTCCAGAGAGACACAGGTGTTCCTCAGCTCTGAGACGTAGGAGAAGTCGGAATTAAAGGGTTGGTATCACGCTAATCCACTTTTTAAGCTTTTAAGTGTTTAATAATGTTCATTCTTCACTAAAAACACTCCAAAGTGGGATTTTTGATTAATGCAAACATTTCTGAGGATTCCTGTAAAAACCTGCTCTCTGGGCACCAGCCCCCCACCCCAAGAAAACAGGCGGGTTCTCACATTGTGACATCACAAACTGAGGAACCGCCCCTTCAAGGTTCTGCTTGAAACCAAAGGTGAGACTTCAGTGCAAGAGCAACATTAGGAATCCTCTCTGAATTATTCAGACTTGACAAAGCTTTACAACGTTTTAACTTTCCCACTGACTTTGTGTCCAACAAGAATCTCCTGATTCTTATTTTTATCTCTACACTTTCCAAAAAGAGTCTCTCTCATAAACAGTGAAAATTAGTGAAGTAAAAAAATAAAACAGATGTTTTTTTTTTTTTTTAATAATTTCATCAAGTTTAGAAACTCCTATTTCTCTTAATTTACAAGATGCAATTCCAGTTTTGGACATTCATGAATCATTTTCCTTTAACGATGGCTAATGCGGTTATGAGGCAGAAACGGCTCCGTTTTTAATGACAGCACCATCAGTCCATCTTTGTCTAGTTAAAACAGCGAGGAGAAAACTCTGTTTTACAACGAAAGAAAATGGGTTTTGAAATGAAATTGCATAAATATTGATAAACGTTTTTCATAGAATAAATGTAATCAAAAAGATAATCAGTGCCTTCTAGAAATCCTGTGAATTCTGTGTTTTAAGCAGCTTCTCAAGATTCTCTGTGTGATCACATGGTTAGCTTTTTGAAGCCCTTGACTCAATCTGTAGCTCAGGAAGATAAAAGGAGGTCTTCACCATCTGGCAGTAAGATTTCTCTGTGGCCTGGGCTGAGTCACGTTTGCCAGGCAGCAGCCAGTAAAAAGCTCAGAGGCTCCTGACAATGTTCCAGAGGGCCAGGAATGTGAGACGTAAATGATGTTTGCGTCTGCACTGGGTAAAACTGCACTTCAAACCTTAGAACAGGGAGCAAAGAGCAGCGACAAACCTCAAATGCTTGCTCTACACAATTAAGCATCTCACCAAATTTTGGACAAAACCACTGGCTCACAAGCTTCAGGGCAGAAATTTGGGTAAAAGCCCTCAGCCAGGGTCTGCTGAGATCTTCTCACAGTTTAGACTTCCTTCTCTCTGATTGCAATCAGCTTTCCCAAACACTGTCAATGCGTGATGCCTACAGCAACATTCAGCAGGGTTTGCTTCTTTCCCAAATGACTAATCTGAAAAACAAGACCCATTCACCAAGAGCGACTGGAATTCAAACCACACAATGTCTGACAAGAGAAGAAAAGAGGAGAGCTGCAGTACAGACCAAAAGTTTGGACACACCTTCTCATTCAAAGAGTTTTCTTTATTTTCATGACTATGAAAATTGTAGATTCACACTGAAGGCATCAGAACTATGAATGAACACATGTGGAATTATATACATAACAAAAAAGTGTGAAACAAATGAAAATATGTCATATTGTAGGTTCTTCATAGTAGCCACCTTTTGATTTCATTACTGCTTCGCACACTCTTGGCATTCTCTTGATGAGCTTCAAGAGGTAGTCACCTGAAATGGTCTTCCAACAGTCTTGAAGGAGTTCCCAGAATGCTTAGCACTTGTTGGCCGTTTCGCCTTCACTCTGCGGTCCAGCTCACCCCAAACCATCTCCATTGGGTTCAGGTCTGGTGACTGTGGAGTCCAGGTCATCTGGCGCAGCCCCCATCACTCTCCTTCTTGGTCAAATAGCCCTTACAGACCCTGGAGGTGTGTTTGGGATCTTTGTCCTGTTAAAAAATAAATGATGGTCCAACTAAACGCAAACCAAATGGAATAGCACACTGCTGCAAGATGCTGTGGTAGCCATGCTGTGGTAGGCATTCAGTATGCCTTCAACTTTAAATATCCCCAATAGTGTCACCAGCAAAGTGCTCCCACACCATCACACCTCCTCCTCCATGCTTCATGGTGGGAACCAGGCATGTAGAGTCCATCCGTTCATCTTTTCTACGTCGCACAAAGACACGGTGGTTGGAACCAAAAATCTCCAATTTGGACTCATCAGACCAAAGCACAGATTTCCACTGGTCTAATGTCCATTCCTTGTGTTCTTTAGCCCAAACAAGTCTCTTCTGCTTGTTGCCTTTCTTTAGCAGTGGTTTCCTAGCAGATATTCTACCATGAAGGCCTGATTCACACAGTCTCCTTTTAACAGTTGTTGTAGAGATGTGTCTGCTGCTAGAACTCTGTGTGCCATTGACCTGCTCTCTAATCTGAGCTGCTGTTAACCTGCCATTTCTGAGGCTGCTGACTCAGATGAACTTATCCTCTGCAGCAGAGGTGACTCTTGGTCTTCCTTTCCTGGGGCGGTCCGCATGTGAGCCAGTTTCTTTGTAGCGCTTGATGGTTTTTGTGACTGCACTTGGGGACACTTTCAAAGTTTTCCAAATTTTTCAGACTGACTGACCTTCATTTCTTAAAGTAATGATGGCAACTCGTTTTTCTGTACTTAGCTGCTTTTTTCTAGCCATAATACAAATTCTAACAGTCTATTCAGTAGGACTATCAGATGTGAATCCACCTGACTTCTGCACAACACAACTGATGGTCCCAACCCCATTTATAAGTCAAGAAATCACACTTATTAAACCTGACAGGGCACACCGGTGAAGTGAAAAACATTTCAGGTGACAACTTCTTGAAGCTCAACAAGAGAATGCCAAGAGTATGCAAAGCAGTAATCAAAGCAAAATGTGGCTACTTTGAAGAACCTACAATATGACATTTTCAGTTGTTTCACACTTTTTTCTTTTGTATATAATTCCACATGTGCTAATTCACAGTTTTGATGCCTTCAGTGTGAATCTACAATTTTCATAGTCATGAAAATAAAGAAAACTCTTTGAATGAGAAGGTGTGTCTGTACTTTAAGCCAAAGGATCAAGCCCCAGTCAGCCAATCTAAGAAATATCAGAAAGCAAACACCAAAACTGGTCGCGCTGTTCATCATCACATAATGCATGCAATCTTTCACAGTCATGTTTTGGCCGTCCAACATGAATCCTCACCTATTTGGTTGTTCATCTTAAATGCAATGTCGAACTGTAGGATGACCAGCATGAACTGGAACCAGGGGCTCATCTCGTTCTTGGATGAGGGGATGTGGACAGCAAACACTATGTCGTTGGCCTCAATCCTCTTGGCCATGGCGTCATCGAATGACTGCAGCCTGTCACATTGGTCCGGACCCCAAGGCATGAACCACTTTGTCTCCTGCTGGTTCTTACCCGTGTCCACGCACTTTGTGGCCAAGTAGGTACGTGGTGTTGTGGGACTTGGAGCTGGAAAAAAAAAGCAAGAATGTTGGACTGAGAATAATGCAGAAAGACCTGAAACTGGTGCAACCCTTGGAAAACTACAGTTTCCCGAAATACTGGATCACATACAACTCAAGTAAAGTCAACAATGCTTGAGCTTTGTTCATTAAACTATGAGTGTAGAATGTTGATAAATAAAGAGCAGCGGCGCTTGACGTGAGCCAAATCCATCTGGTTCCTGAGACTAAACTGAGTGTCTTTACATGTATGTTTAGAGGTGGCATGGTTATCTATGGGGTTTCATCTCTGCCATAGAGTGACAGGGCATAAAGACAACTATGCGGGCGTATTCAGGAACTGAGTGAGCGAACCTTACAACCGCGCAGGCGCAATTCTAACCGAGCGACCCCGCATTTTAAAACTGCACGCCTGCAATCCTAACTGAGTGGCGATCCCGTGTGGTCAATTCCCCTTTGCGCCCTCACCAGGATTTACGATCCGTGTTAAGACCCGTACACACCGGGACAAATTTCACCTGTGATATTCGCCGACGTTTAACGCCTCGTGTCTAAACAAAGGGCACCAATGTGAGTGTGCACACCGACGCGAAAAAACGCCACGGGTCAAAGCGTCACTTTTTAAAAAAGGCCTCGGGTTCGTTTTTTGGGTTTGACGCACCTTGTCGAAAACTATACGACCAATGAGAATGGCGCTTTTGCAAACACGTGTCTGTCGCTTCTGAAGTTACAGTAAAACACAACTTGGGGCGCTCAAACACAAAACTGCCTTGCTGAGAACACATACCAACGAAGAAGATAGACGCCAAGTAGCATCTACACTTCCGCGAAGAAATAATGACGGACATTCTAAAATATCCCCGGACCAAGCACCAGTTGGAGTAACTGGTGCTTGAAATATTCATGTTTTCTTTGTATGATTTTGACAAGCACGTTAATACTTGCTCTCTTCTTCTGAGTGAAAAGCGACTTTAAGAAGCGTAAAGTTGCGCAGCGCCACCTTGTGTACAGGAGTATTTCTGTTTTACATTAAGCGCCATCTAATGTCAGGGAATGAAATTGCATGTTCACTCAGCTCATCGTCAGCGAAAATCGCCTGGGTGTGAACACAAAAAACGTGGCGAAAAACGCTGGCGAATAACGCCTGGCGAATATTCGTCCCGGTGTGTACAGGCCTTTAAGGGAAAGTTTTTGTCACTTGGGGGGGGCGGTATTCAGGGGTGTGCTTGGCACTTGGGTGCAATGTGTTGTTGTGTTACTTCGGTAAAGAGGATCTAGGAGAGAACAACATGAGAACAGTACGGAGAGAGGAGAGGATGTAAAAGAACCCCATCCCCCCATAGTACAAAGGTGCAGATATGAGCATAATGCAGAACAACTTCATTTTGGAAACCCTGGAAATGCAAAGAGACACGATTATGAAGCACAGTTTAAACTGCAAGCTATCAGCTACGCGGAGGAACATGGGAATAGAGAAGCTGCAGTTCGGTTAAGTTAAATCTTCACAAATTTGGACTTCCTGCTTCAATAACTCTTCTGATAAACGTTCAAATGTGTTAGCAAGTATCTTAATCCTTTTGTATTAACACAAAGAGTGAACCACAAATGCATTTTTTAAAGAAGTTGTCTACGCAATTTCACTTTATGGAAGAGATGAAACTCCATAGTTATCAATCAAAAAGGTTAACAGGTTTCCACACCTGGCCAAACACGAAAAGTCCAGGAGGCCAACTCTAATTGACATAATCATGGCAAAGGTGAAAATGACATCCTTCCACATTGGTAAATGGGGTCTCTGCAAATGAACTGAGTGGTCACTGGTTGATACTGTAAGGAACGTCAAACTACATAAATAAAAGCCCCATATTAAATAACATTTAAGCATCATTTCCACTGAGCGGTATGGTACAGTCTGGTCTGGTCCGGTCAGGTTTAGAAGGGTCCATACAATTCAGGTGAGTATTTCCACTCAGAGTTGGACCTTCACGGCGCATACGTGGTGAAGCTAACAACAACAATGGAGGTCATCCAGCAGCTCATTTTCCGCTCTTATCTACAAAGCATTTCATGTTGTTTGAGAGAAGATTACAGGTAGCGATGAGGAAAATTTCTTTGTCCTAATGACCTTCAGCAAATCAACAGGTTTCAACAGTAGCTCCGCCCTAACCGGTCTGTTCCATTTTTCTATGAACCTACAGCCAACTGAGGCCCAAAAATGCCATGGTTTGGTCCGGGTTATAATGGAAACAATACTTGGAGAGGACCACTCAGTGGAAACGAGGCTGAAAAGTCCCACTTAGGCCTGGACACTAAATATGTATGTCGCTGTAGTGATAGAAAATGAGTCTATCGTGAGATAGGTGTAGAATAAAATGCATGTCTGTCAGAATTGGCTGATGTTAAGAGGATACAAAACAAAAAGGGCCAAGTTAACTCAGAGCTAAAATAGGCTAACTGGCAGCCAACCGTTGCTACAGTAAACAAAAAAAAAAGAAAAAATCAAATTAAATAAATACAATAAAAAACATCAGTAGGGTCAGAAAACCAATCTTTTTATTTTTGGATTTTCTTTCTTTCCAACACTATGGTCGGCTACCAGTTAGCCTACTTTAGCTCAGAGTTAGCTTTCTTGATTTTTTTCCATTTTCCATCAATTTTCTTAACCCACTATATCAGTTTTGGGGTCAAGGTGCCGTCGGAGCCTGTCCCGGCTACAGTTGGGTGAAGTCGGGGGTTCACCTGGACAGGTCCAGGGGCTTGAGCGAGCGTGCCCGTCCCGCCTGTAACGGGAAAAAACTGGCCGGCAGCGGCAGCAGAGGAGCGGGGATCCCACCGCTGCCTGCTCTGGTTTTTTCTACAACTAAAAAGAGGGATGTCTGCTGCTCTTTTTCCCCACCACTTCCCCATTGTTTATATGATCAGCTGTTCAGGCAACAAAAAATGTAGCAGGACATCGCTGTTATAATCTTGTATGTACACATTTAAAAAATCCGAGGAATCTGGAAAACTTCCCCGTTCAACGTTCAGGACCCAGGTGACATTCTTCAATTTCAGCTTTTTCACCAAAGATGTTACCATTACCTGGTAATCAGGTTAATTCTGTAATTTGGTAAAAGAAAACAAAAAAACACTAATAAAAAAATATACATTCATTCTTCTCTGAGAAAAGTTTTGTCTTTCAGTCCTTTCTATGGTTTGTGTCAATAAGAGACTGACTCTCATGCAGGCAGAACAGCAGTGCAGGTTTATCTACAATCTAACTAAAGGGTGCTGAAAAAGGTTTCTCTAGGCTTGAACATGAAGACTGTGAGAACACCTCTTCTTCTACGTTTAGATCTGAACAACACCATAAGATGTGGTCGATGTAAAGAATAGCAGTGAAACTATAGAACAAACTGAGGAGAACCAGGCAGCATTAGGTTTTTATCCCCCCATTACATTTTCAGCATGGTTCCTTCAAGAGGGAACCACATGATTGAAAGTTCTACTCTATTAATAATTCTACACTCTGTCAGGTCAACCCAGCAGACAGAGTGGACGGGTAATATTGGATTCTGAACGGCAAAGCAATGCCTAAAGACGGACAACAACATGAGTTTGCTCTGGCCAAACCCGTCTGTGGGGTTGAAGCCAGGGCCTATGTCCTCCAAGTCTATTCTTTCAGAGTAAACCATTTCCATTCCCAGGATCATATATGACCTTTGGCACATTAAAAGAATGATTTTTAAGAAATACAAGTTATTTTCATAGCTGCCTTTCCAACCAGAAAGTAACAAGACTCGATCTCTTAGGCTCCGCCTTTCTCTCCTTGAGGGAGACCGCCCATTTCATGACATCATCCTGGACTTGGCGTCAGCAGTGTGTCTGCGTTTCTGCCTCGATAACAAACAACATCCAAACTATTACAAAGATGGATGTTCATATTGTTCATAGAATAGGAAAGACTTTGGCCAATCACTGCTAGCTCCACAAAGAAAGTGGGCGTGTTTGTTAGTCTGGGGGCGGGGCTGGCAGCGCAGACTCTTCCTGGAAGGGGGAGTTCCTCACTTTGTGATGTCATAATGTGACGCTGCTTTTTTAATGGATTTTGAGGGGCTGGTGCTAAGAGAGCAGGTTTTTAGAGTAATACTCACAAATGAATGAATATATCAAAATACTAGGGGTGTATATTGGCAAGAGTCTGGCTATACGATACGTATCCCGATACGCGCCCCGCAATACTATACGTATCCCGATATTTTACCGAAACATCTTTTCTTTTTTTAAATATGACTTTGAAAAAACTGTACCTGAATTTCAATATGTGTTCCACTGTAATAAAATGGTCAAATTCTGTTTATTTAATGATCACAATGTTAAGCACTGCAACTGTATCTCATATATAAGTTCCTTTACCAAAGCAAATTTATAGTGCTTTTATTTTGGTAAGTTAAAATATGGAAAGGGAACAGTCAACATTTTCTGATTTTTTCAGTGTTAGAAAAAACAAAAAATGAATGTGCCTTAAACAGTAAGTTTCTATTGGGGAAATAAAATTCTGTTTATTTTCAACATTGCTTAGTGTAGCTTCTCCAGTACTTTTAAACGGTTCAGGAGCCTGAATGGTGCTTCAAAAATAAAGGGTGGGGTGTGGGGGACACACTAATTCTTTCCAGAAACAATAAAGTGTGATGATGAGGCAGCATGACAGAACGAAGGAAAGATGCTTTAATGTGACAAAGGTGCTTTGTTTACATATTATCAGTCTCTGCCTGTGCTGCACCTTTGCAGCCACGCTTCTTCTCACACGGAGGTAAAGTAACGCTCATCGCCACGATGTCAGCCTTTTTTTCAGAGCGTTGTTCCCATCCCTGTGATCCATCAGGTCGCTAAACTAGAATCTATTGCTGGGAGGTTCTGCAGAACTTTAGCCCGCTTTGCCGATAGCATTTTAGCCGATGCTAAGCGCATTAGCCTCTTATACGCTGCCATGATGCTTCACTCGTATTTATCTGAGCCGCTGAAAAGCACCATAATCCTCGTTTTTATATGTTACTGGCAGCAACATGGCTCAGAGTTTCTGTTTGGTATCCATCGCAAGTAAAAATGAATTAGTTCATGTCTCATAACAACAGAACAAGCTGCCTCTGGCTGCAGTCTTCCTGTCGTTTTGTGCAGAGTAGAGCTGCTGAAAGAAGCTCTGTGTTCTCTGCTGCCAACTAGTGGTCGGAGGGTGAAGTGGAGAACAAGAGTCAGACACTGAAGGACGCTCAGAAATAATTCAATAAATATTGTCCTGGCAGCATTTTGAATCTATACAAGTATCGCCAACTGAACTATCACGATGTTTTTCCGAATCGATTTTTTCTTACACCCCTACAAAATACCACTTTGTGGTTGTTATTTTTTTTTTGAACACACTTTATTCAAGTATGCAGATCAATTATTGACTTTTACAGCATAACGAAATGAACGAAGAACAAGTGGCATCTCAGCAAAAATGAAGGTATCAACAGGAGTCTTTCCAAAACAGTTTCCCAGGACTTAGAAAATATTACCATAAAAGTAAATAAATAACGAAACAATAATTGACAAAGAAATATTACATTGTACACTGATTATGAGTGGAAAAGCTGCCCATAAAGGTAAAAAATACTGTCCCATTGCAAAAACATGCAAAATTTATCCATCTGGCCAACCAAAGTGTTCAGTCACAGGAGTCCATAAGTCATAAAACATCTCTGACCTCAAATGAAGTTTAGCTGTTATTTTTTCCATCAAGTAAACTTTCCTCAAAGCCTCCAGCCACTGTACAAGAGTCGGGGGTGAGGTTTTAAGCCAAGATCTGGTAATCATCTTTTTTGCCACCAGTAGAAGGATTTGTATAAGTTTAACTTTTTTCTTTTCTATGCCTTCTTCTGGAAGGATGCCTATTATATAGTAAAGTGGATTTAATGGCAAGTTGACCTGTGTTATAACTTTAATAATGTTTTGAATTCCTTGCCAATATGGTATCAGAACAGGGCAGTCCCAAAAAATATGTGTGTGATCTCCAATTTTATTGCATTTCCTCCAACATAGATCAGATTTATTTTTGTCATATTTAGATATGGTGTAAGGGGTCTTGAAAAATCTCATCATAATCTTCCAGTTGAACTCATTCCATGTAGGACTGTTTGAAATTTTATGAACCCCCTCACAGATTGTTTCCCACTTTTCATCCTCAATGACAATGTTTGCCTCCAATTCCCATTTTCCTTTAAGATCTAGTGAATTATCTGACAGGTGTGCCTGCAGACATTGGTACAAATTTGAAACTATCTTCTTCCTTGATTTATCAACAATGCTTTTGATCATTAACTGTTCTATTTGAGTTGGTGGTTGTCTCAAAGCCTCCCATTCCCCACACGACCTTAAGTAGTCCCTTATTTGCAAGTATCTGTAAAAATCCTTGGAATCTATACCGTATT
The DNA here is from genome assembly GCA_037389245.1 of Oryzias sinensis. Taxonomy (NCBI): domain Eukaryota; kingdom Metazoa; phylum Chordata; class Actinopteri; order Beloniformes; family Adrianichthyidae; genus Oryzias; species Oryzias sinensis. Next base: position 7,798,553 of record CM074494.1, on the reverse strand, counting down.
TATCTTGTAATTGTTTGAAAGATTTTAAGATGTCTCCGTCAAATAATTGATGTATTGTTAATAAACCTTTTTTGCCCCAGTCTGAGAAACCAGGATCTATCTTGTTTGGCAAAAAGTCTGCTATTTTGGAAATTTTGAGTGCTCTTGAAGTTGTCAGGGGGGCGCCAATGTTTTTCCTCACAGTTGACCATACTCTCTGTGTACATAGTATCAAATTGTTTTTTATTTTGAGGTCTCTCCATTTTTTCTGTCCCAGGAATGGTGCTGTTTCAAGTGAAACTGAGGGAGAAGCATAGTTTTCCAGTTTTATCCAATTTGTATCCTCATCTTGGCTCACCCATTCAGCCAGCCCTCTTAGTTGAGCCGCCCAATAATAAAACTTTAGATTTGGTAATCCTAAACCGCCATCCCTCTTAGAACTACATCATAATTTTTTCCGAATTCTAGGCTTTTTATTTTGCCACACGAATGTAGAGATCATCTTATTTAATATTTTAAAGGTGGAGGATGGGATCCATATGGGAAGAGCTTGAAAAAGATATAGCAGGCGAGGGAGAACATTCATTTTGACCGTTTCTATTCGACCTACTAGGGACAAAGGTAAAATTTCCCGTGTTAAATCAGATTTTAATTTTAAAATCAATTAACCATAATTTTCTATGTACATTTTAGAATATTGTGATGTAATCATTACTCCTAAATATCTAAACCCTTGGGTGGTCCAGTTAAATGAAACTATTTTATCCAAGTCTGCTGGCCTCTCCCCTATTATCATCATAGCATGCGATTTAGATTCATTAATTTTGTATCCCGATATTAATCCAAAATTCCGTAGGCATTCCAAAAGAGGGGGAACAGAAGCAAGTGGGTTCTTAAGGTATAATATAATATCATCTGCATAAAGTGAGATTTTGTTATTTGTTCTTCCGACTGACACGCCCTGTATTCTTTGGTCTTTTCGGATGAGTTCAGCCAGGGGCTCTTTAATAATTGCAAACAATAACGGTGAGAGGGGGCACCCTTGTCTGGTTCCTCTTCTGACTCTAAAACCTGCAGAAGTGCATCCATTCACCCGTACTTTTGAGATGGGTTTTGTATAGAACACTCTTATCCATTTGATGAAATCCGAGTGGAATCCCATAGTCTCCAGCACCCGTTCAAGATATAGCCAATTAACCCTATCAAATGCTTTCTCAGCATCCAAGCTTACAAGCATTGACGGTTCTGATGTCTTTTTAGCTGCCTGCACGATATTCAGCGTTGTTCTTATATTATTTATTCCTAATCTACTGGGTATGAATCCAGTCTGATCTGGTTTAATTAAATTCCTTATATATTTCTGGATTCTCTTAGCCAATATTGCTGTCAAAATTTTCATATCACAGCAAAGTAAACTTATGGGTCTGTATGAGGCACAGCTTGCAGGATCTTTACCTTCTTTGTGTATTACTGATATTATTGCTTGAGACCAGGATTTAGGTGGGTCATTTTCTTTTAAAGTATGATTAAAAACTTTTTGTAAAAGAGGCAAGATTTCATCTTTAAAACACTTATAAAATTCACCTGGGTACCCGTCTATCCCTGGAGATTTATTGTTTTTCAGGTTTTTAATTGTATTTTCTATTTCTATCTTTGTAATGGGCTCTACTAAAGTTTCAGCTTGTGTTTTAGTTAATTTGGGCATCTTAATTTTTTCTAGAAAGACTTTGATCTTTTCTTCTCTATTTGTAATGTCCGGTGAGTCATACAATTTTTCATAATAAGCGGAAAAGGCTTCCGCTACATCTTTTGGGTGGGATACTACTTTCTTTGAGGACGGATTAAGTATTTTTGCTACGCTTCGATTGGCTTGAGCTTTGCGTAATTGGAATGCCAATAATCTGCTAGCCCTGTTTCCTGATTCATAATATCTCTGATTAGCAAATCGTAAGGCTCCCTCTGCTTTATTGGTTAATAAATCGTTATATGTTTGTCTACAGTGGTTTAAAGATTTTAGGGTGTTTTTATCATTTGTCTGTTGATGTTCTCTTTGCAAATCCATTATGTCTTTCTCTAGTTTCTTTTGTTTTTTTTCCCTATCTTTTTTTATTTTAGATGAGATCGCTATAATTTTGCCCCTCAGCACTGCCTTTGCGGCTTCCCATAATATAGTGAGCGAGGTTTCTCCATTATAATTATTTTCCAAATAGTTTTTCCATTCTTGTTTAATATCGTTGACCACCTTCGGATTGTTTAGAAGAGAAACATTTAATCTCCATTGTCGGATTTCATTGTTATTTTGCAGATTTAATGAGAGGACTACTGGTGCATGGTCAGATATTGTTATCGAGTCAATATAGCAGTTCGTGACTTTATAGGCATCTCTTTTTGACACACAAAAAAAATCTATTCTGGAATAGCTGTTATGTACTTTGGAGAAAAAAGTATATTCCTTCTCTTTTGGATGTTTATGTCGCCATATGTCCATGAGTCCCAGTTCCTGCATTGTATTATGCAGCAACTTTGTTTTGCGTGGTGTCGGTCCTGGCTCAAATGGTTTCTTATCTAAATGTTGGTTTAAGACACAATTAAAGTCTCCCCCCACCAACAGGAACCCTTCTGCATGTGAAGTTAAGATGACAGTTATTTCTTTAAAGAAAGATGGGTCATCTTCATTTGGTGCATATAGATTCAAAATAGATACTTTAACATTCCCGATATTTCCCACCATCATTACATAGCGACCTTTTTTATCAGTAAAGGTTTTCTCAATTGTGAGACCTAGAGCCCGATGACACAATATGGCTACCCCTCTTTTCTTTTTGCCTTCCCCACAAGTTGAACTAACAACCTGGCCCACCCAATCTCTTTTAAGTTTCTGATGTTCCTTCTCGTCCAGATGAGTCTCTTGAAGCAAGGCAATTGAACAGTTTAATCTTTTCAACTGGGATATAATTTTTTTTCTTTTTATGGGATTATTGACTCCGTTCACATTATAACTAACCACAACAATTTTGTTCATGCTTTATGGTAAAAAAAAAAATAAGTGTACAACTGCTAAGGTTTCTGCTGAATGCCAACAAACAAAAAAACGACAACAACTGAACTGAACATTTTTCAAAACTCAATAGTTCACAGTTATGGACCTCCAATAATCCAGTGGTCAGCCCCAGGAACAGCAGCGAATAGCTAATCCAGCCCGGAACCTCCCACTCCCGTTCTTTCATGGGCAGGAAGCTTGTGCTTCCTGGGTAAATTGCACATAGTGCGGTGGCGACGGTCTTCCAGGGTTTCCCGTGGTTGTGCTTTAGTCGCCTTAAAGGCCGAGTCCCCATTAGAATGAGAAACATAGACTCATCCAGACAGACCCATCTGATATTTTAACTTTCTTCTCTTAATTTACTTATACTTATAGCCGAATAATAAGAAAAATATGTAAAATTGAAACTATAAAGTCACTGACAAACTTTTTTTTTTTTTTTTAAATGTCCCTGCAGGTGTTTACATCTTACCTCACCACCTTGCCTACTTTACTCATGTCCAACACTCTCTGGGTCTTTGTGGCCTCCACTGATGAGGGCTCTAATGTCTGCTGTGCTCAGCTGCAGTCAGTTCTGTCTTCTGTCGTTGTAGTGGGTTTTCCATCCATCTCTGGCTAATTCCATTTCCAAGACTTCTCTGTCCTCCATCTCCATGTTTATGCCCAGCTCTTTCAATGTAGATTTTGCTTCCAGTAAGGAGGGGAACAATCTTGCGCCTGATTGCGTGAAGATTCTCAGTTGGGCCGGGTATGGTGACTGAGCTCTGATGTTCTTCTCCTTCAATTTTTTAATAACCTCTCGCACCTTTTTTCTTTTCTTCTGTAGATCAGATGAGTAATCCTGGTCAAAATATACTTTGTGCCCTTGGAACTCGACTTGACGTTGCTTCCATGCCTGCTGCAGCACAGCTTGTTTCACTTGAAAGTCCAGAAAGTGAACTATGATGGAGCGTGGTGGCGCTGTTGTGCTTCTGGGTTTCGGTCCAAGGGCTCTGTGAGCCCTTTCCACATTGATGTCGATCTCTTCTCTGATTTCCAGAGCAGTTTTAAAGAAATGACACACGAATTTCACCATGTCATCCTTCTCAGACCCCTCTGGAATTCCATAAAGTCGAATGTTATTCCGCCGGAGTCTATTTTCCATGTCGTCGCACTTGCTAGCGAGGCTAGCTTCTCTATGTAGCAGGTAGCTCAGTACTTTCTCGTGCTGGATGTGGCTATCCTCCTTAGCACTCACTCGATTCTCCACTTCGGTTAATCGTTTGTCTAGACCTTCAGTGCGTTGTTTCAGCTCCTCCATCGTATTTTCCAACCTGTTTAGGGAGCTTTTCAGGTCACAAAAAGAGTCCATATTTTCTTTTCGGAACTTCTTTAATTCCGCTAGCATCTCGGACTCAGCATTAGCATCCGCCATGCTTTTCCCTGGTGTAGCTTCAGCTAGCGTTAGCTGTTTGGAGCCTACTTTTCCGTCGTCATTTCTGTTTCCTTTAGCCTCTTTTTTGTTTATTCTTTGGGTCGACATCTTCCCTGCAGTGTCTCAGTCTTGTAAATCTTGCGTTTATTTGTCAGTAGGCTTTTTTGAAATCGGCTTTTGCCACGAGTCTGTCGGAGCTATTCGTTTACGTGCTCACCTCAGCCATGACGTAACCGGAGTCCTCTTTGTGGTTGTTTTAAGTAAGAAACATTATAATATACTTAAAAGCTAAATAAGTTGTTTGTGCATGATATAGGCCTTATAAAGTGAGACTGGTTCAATCTAGGGCCCATCCACCTGACAATCAATAAAAGCATTCCCTTAATAATGCAACAGTTTGAACTCTAACAAAATCAAAACAATGGAATTGAAGTCCTCCAGTACTTAAACAATAAAATGCAAAATGGGTTGAGAAAATAGGCTGTTTTGGTGTAAAATCTGACTTTTAAAGATTATAATCAGTAGGATTTTACTCTAAAACCAACCTGCAGTGGTCTGTTGAGGATTTGAAACGTTTCATTCTCTTTCAGTGGAGTGGGACAATGAGGAGCACTCTTGGGGGTTAATCTTTCCTTCTGCAGAGTGCAGCATTCGACGCTCCTCAGCTTTGTCGAGTTTTGGTTATGGTTCTAATTGAATTAGTGAATTGTTGGGATGCTTATTTAAACGGAGGGGGCTTGTCTGGTGGGGGGAGTGCATCTTAGTAAAATGATTCCAGCAGCTGCTCACCTGCAGAGGGTTTATAAAGGTGGCTTCCCTCTATCAGAGTTGAGAGCTGTTCCCGGTTGGCCCGGCTGAGCGCAGCCTCAGGCTGCTTGTAAGCCGAGTCCAGCCGCAAATGGTGCCGAGTGCCCTGACAGCAGCACCAGACACGGGAAGGCTGCGTTTTGGTCCTAACCATAGTCCGGACCACAGGCTGTTTCTTTATGCTGCACATGCGACTCCTGTTGGTTCTCCTCCTAAGTTGCAGGAGCTGGTGCCGCTGCTTTGCAGTTGTTTAGCTGTTGCTGCTTTGTCCACCACTACTTGGATGCTGCTTGCACGTTGTGGATATGGCGCATTTGGACTTTGGAGCCACCCCGTCTTGTCTCGTCCATTGGCATCAGGACTTTGTGTGGAGTCTGGGAATGTGCAGTGGTGTGCAGGCTTTGACGGTCACAGCCTTCCAGCCACCAGCAAACACAAAGGAGCCTCATTAAAACCATCTCAGCCGCAGAACCAAGGAGGCCTATTCATTGGGGGGGGGGGGGGCTGAGGTGGATCTGAGGAAACTTGACAGCCCCTCCTCTGTGCGTCCTCTCGCGGACAGTTGTGTATTTGCGAATAAAAGCGGGAGGAAACACAACCTGGCAGTGATTTAAGGGGGGAGGAGGGGGGAGGAGGAGTGAGACGGAGATGCTGCCGGGGGGCCCGCGCGGCAGACATATATACGCTGGGGGAGGAGGACCAACGGGTGGGAGTGGGGGTGGGGGGGATCAAAGGGAATGTGTGAGGTAGCGACGGCCTGAAAAAGTACCTTCAGTCAGGTATGAAGACCCCCCCCACCCCCACCCGACCCCCATCCTCTCAGGAGGTGGTGGTTCCGGTTCGGTGAGCCTCGGTACCGCTGTGCTGATCCCAGTCTCCGAACACATGTAACGGAAGCTTCCCGACCAACACCACGTCCGAACTTTCGTGTTAGCCCGCGCGAACACGAAGGTTAGCTAAAACACAGAGCCGCGAAAGTGATAAAGAGCGAAAAGACTCACCAATCAACCCCCCCACCATGAAGGCGAGCGCCTGGAACAGCAGCAGGGTCACCCCCACGATCACCAACTTTCTGGTGCTCATGTTCTCTATGATGGCTCCGGCCATGGCGGAGGAGGTGAGCCGCACGGGGCGGAGCGGGAGGAGCGCTGCAGACAGACGGCGGAGGAGGCAGCTTCCACGGCGGCTGTGAAGACGAGCTGGGCCGCTCCACTGCTGCTCTCCAACTTCCAGAGGACTGAAGAAAAAAAACGAAATCACGTGACCGAGCCTCCTTCCCGGCGACGGGCGGGGAGATGAGGGGCGCCTGCTCCTCCTGCTGCAGCGCGCGCCTGCTCCTCCTGCTGCAGCGCGCGCCTGCTCCGTTCCAGGTTTGGCAGGGTGGAAACACTTTGGCGCTTCGCGGCCAGCAACCAGTTTACCCGGGAGTCGGCTTTCTTTGATGTTTGTTTGATCCCAAAGGCTTTTCTTCAAAGTGAGTCACAAGGGAATCAGTGCCAAAACCCACGAAACAGATTCATGAGTGTAATATACATTCCAGGTTTGGAAAACAACAAAAATAACTTTTACAAACAAAATTGGGCATTCTGACAAAAAAATAACAGAAATTTTGTTTTTTTTCCTGAAAAATTTTTCAAAAAATTGTTTGTCAAGAAATTCAATAGATCAATGTTGCTTTTTTTGATTTGCATTTTTTAGTTCTGTTTCCCACCTGCATCCATGTCTAATCCTTCCATTAAAAACGTGTTTTCCTATCTGAATTTGTGTCAACATTAAACCGAGCCAAGACCATCCATGACAGTTTTACAATCAAATGTGGAAACATGGCTGCAGCCAAAGTATTTGAATAATAAGACAAACATCATATAAACACTAGTATCCGATTTAATTCAACATTAACCGATTGTTATATTGTGTTCATCTTGTGTTGTTTTGTGTTCAGTCGTAGTTCCCAACAAAATAACTTCAGTAACATATTCAATCTCCTGCTTTTTTTTCAGATATTTCTGCGCCCCTCCTGCTGGTCTCCTGCTTTGTTTTTGTCCCGTTTATGATGAACATAACAACCCAGGATGGAATTGGACATTTTCCAATGACAATGTATTTTTCTTTCTTTTTCTAAAAACAGGTTGATTTTTCCATCACTCCAACGTCATGCTCACGCTCCAACATCATGACCCACAGTCAGAGACCTAAGAGGCAAACTTTTTTATTATGCAAAACCAAACTCACAAAGATAAAACGACCAAATTGCAGCATGCGGTCTCTACACAGGCTGCCAGCAAGGAGAAAAAAGCATGACAGACACATAAACTTGGTGTGTCTAGTTCAAGCTTGTTCATTGAAAATAGACATTAATGCAAGAAACCTGCAAGGGAAGTTAATTTTCTTTTACACAAGCGTAGTACAGAAACAAGTAAAATCCTCCAGCTCTTTATTTTTATTGGAATTACAGATGACTTGTTGGCAAAAACCTCTAAATAGAAAAAATGAATAAAGCGTTTGGAATGGTTTAGTGATGGAATGACTTCCAGTGCACGGCACCAAGGTCAAGGCATAGTGGTGACGACTGGCCCTTCATTCACCCAGGCAGAGGCAGGGTTAAGAAGTCACCTTTAGAGGGAACTGCAGATTTACTTTTAGAAACGGGCCCGGACCCTTTCCAGTGGATCCGTGTCCCACATCTTGGAATCCCAAGCCTGGAACCAGCCAGTAAACGTCGGGGGCTCCGCACCCTGTTTAATGGTGGTGATGGGTATTCCTCGACGACCAGCAGGGTCAGAATCAACGTAGTCTTTTGCTGAAAAAGGCGAGGAAGTGACAGGTCCAGAGATGAGAAAAATCTGACATTTGCTATCACAAGCTAACACCTGATAAAACCTCAGAAGCAGCAACTGGAGTTCGGTCTAACAAAATCCCTCTCGTAGCTCCACTGGATCCGTTTACTATTCCAATTGGCATTCAAAGCTCTGAAAGCATTATTGAGTCTGGTCTAAAGTCTAAATCTGGATTCTTGTTTAGAGTCCAGTCTGGAGTCCAGTCTGGAGTTCAGTCTGGCGTCCAGTCTAGAGTTAAGTCTGGAGTTCAGTCTACGTCTGGCCTAGAGTGTTAAGTCTGGGAGTTCAGTCTGAGTTCAGTCTGAAGTTCAGTCAGGAGTCCAGTCTGGAGTCCAGGCTGGAGTTGAATCTGGAGTTCAGTCTGGAGTTCAGTCTGGAGTCCAATCTGGATTCCAGTCTGAGTCCAGTCTGAGTCCTGTATCCAGCTCCAGTCGAGTCCGGAGTCCAGTCTGAGTCCCAGTCGGGAGTTCAGTCTAACTCTAGTCTGGAGTTCAGTCTGGAGTTCAGCCTGGAGTGCAGTCTGAAAGCCAGTCTGGAGTCCAGTCTGGAGTCCAGTCTAGAGTCCAGTCTAAAGTCCAGTTTGGAGTTCAGTCTAACTCTAGTCTGGAATTCAGTCTGGAGTTCACTCTGGAGTCCAGTCTGGAGTTCAGCCTGGAGTGCAGTCTGAAAGCCAGTCTGGAGTCCAGTCTGGAGTCCAGTCTAGAGTTCAGTCTAAGTCCAGTTTGGAGTTTCAGTCTATAGTCCAGTCTGGAGTTCAGTCTAAGTCCAGTTTGGAGTTTCAGTCTATAGTCCAGTCTGGAGTTCACTTCTGGAGTCCAGTCTGAGTTCAGTCTGAAATCCAGTCTAGAGTCCAGTCTAGAGTCCATTCTGGAGTCCAGTCTATAGTCCAGTCTGGAGTGCAGTCTATAGTCCAGTCTATAGTCCAGTCTGGAGTCCAGTCTATAGTCCAGTTTGAAGTGCAGTCTATAGGTCCAGCGGAGTGCAGTCTATAGTCCAGCCTATAGTCCTTAGTCTGGAGTGCAGTCTATAGTCCAGTCTATAGTCCAGTCTGGAGTGCAGTCTATAGTCCAGTCTGGAGTCCAGTCTGGAGTGCAGTCTATAGTCCAGTCTGGAGTCCAGTCTATAGTCCAGTTTGGAGTGCAGTCTATAGTCCAGTCTGGAGTGCAGTCTATAGTCCAGTCTATGGTCCAGTCTGGAGTCCAGCCCAGCTCCAGAAGTCCAGGCTGGAGTTGAATCTGGAGTTCAGTCTGGAGTCCAATTTGGATTCCAGTCTGGAGTCCAGTCTGGAGTCCAGTCTGTAGTCCGTCTAGAGTCCAGTCTGGAGTCCAGTCTGGAGTCCAGTCTGGAGTTCAGTCTGGAGTGCAGTAAAAAGCCAATCTGGAGGCCATTCTACAGTTTAGTCTAGAGTGTGTCTATAGTCCAAACTGAGTTCAAGGTCTAAGTCCAGTTTGAGGTCTCAGTCTAGTAGTCCATTCTGGTCAAATGGTTATTCTTCTGTTAAAATGTATAAAATTGTTTTTTGTGCTGGTCCAGCCTCAGTCCTACTTATCCATTTAAGGCCATTTGACTTAAAAACAAGTTTTAACCTCCATGGCAGTCTGACCTTTTTGTCAGTCTCCTTTTCTTATTTTTGAGCATAACCATCTTTACGTTTTTGTTTTATTTTCTTGTTTTTATATCTGACCGTCTTGTACACAGATTTAGACCATTACGACAGCCTGAAGCTAAAGTGATTCAGGTTCAATTCCAGGGTATCTTTACTCAAACTCCCTGGGCCAAATCCAGTAAGATTCAGTAAAAACTCTGAGTTTGAGGTGCAGCAGACCTATTTTTGGAGCTCCGTTCTTTTCCTCTTCATTGGCCTCATTACCGACCCAAATAAACAGCTAGAAAGAGGAGAGACAAACAGATGAGTGAAGCAGTCCTCGAAGACGAGAATAACTTTAAAAAACTGGTCTCACCTGGTCCCAGGTGTCTAAGATCATGACATCATCTGTGGCCAGATCTGACTGTGTGAAGTCTCCTGGTACCTCCTCCACCTGAGAGAGACAAGAACCCTGAAGTCAGATAGTTGCACTTCACTCGTGTTCACAAAGACGTCTAGAAAAAGGAGGGAGTTGTGATGGCGGAATTTCCCTTGCAGACTTACCACAAGCCGTCCAGTTTTGTTGGAGCACCCGAACAGGCGTGGGGGTTTGATGATGCCCTGCAGGCTCTTTGAGGTCTGATATTCCTTTTTGCCTCCCAAAGCAGACCAGAAATCAGCTGTGAGGCAAAAACAAGACATCCAAAGCGTCAGTGATAAATGCTTTCTTTGAATCACTGCTTCTCCATCTCAGTGATGAGAGGAAACGCATCCGGGAGTCAAAACCAGTGAAAATCTGTCCGTTTCTGCCACAGACACTCAGAGATCCTTAAAGTTCTGTCATGTCTACACTGTTAAATAGCCAAAGACTGAGGAGCCTTTGATTTCAAACAGGGCTGTCAGAATCCAGGCCTGAAGGCTGATGTCCAATATGTCTCCAACCAACCTGCCATTGAAGCTCCTTTTTGGCTAGACGCACCTGATCCAGGTAATCAGCAACAGATAAGGCAGGATTTCAGGAAAACCAGCAGGGGGCCGGTCTTCGGGGTCTGGAGTTTGACAGCCCTGCTTTAAAAAAAGCGGTTTCTGGACACCCACCTGGCTCTTTGTTCTCAGACACATTGCTGGGAGTGCCTCCCAAAAAGTTGACCACATGCTTCGCTGCCTTCACCTCCTCGTCGCTTGCACCCTTGCCCCTCCACACATACAACGCGCTGGGGGATTTCAGCACGAACACGTCATTGGTATTCAGGTTGGAGGCAGTGGGGTTCACCTGATGAGAGCAGAGGCAGGTGTCAGGCGTGTCGGCACCTCCTGTTTCCTGTTTCACACGGACAGGCTCACCTCCACAGCCCGGGTGGCACCGGCGGAGCTTTGGCGGATGTGGAAGAGGCGAGTGCTGCCCGCCTGCGACTGGCCACCTTTGCGTGACGTTCCTCCACTCAGGATGATCATAGGTTTGCCCTGGAAGAGGCTCATCAGGTGGGAGGGTTCTTGACCCTGAGTTACTCTCACCTGCGGATTGAGAAAACCACAGGGGAAAGAAAATTTGTACCAGCGCAAGAAGCACGAGTTAACACGTGTCTGGATTCGTATGGATAGTCTGAGTGTTTCTTTCTTTGTAAACCGAATAGTTACAAAATAAAACAAATGTAGAGCCAGTCGTAGTCTCAGATCAGGTTAGACATGCGCTTTAATGAACATGCAGCTGTAATGGCTTCCACCTCCAGTTCATTCATTCTGGGAGTAAAATGGGCAGTAACCATATCACTGCCCTCTGCGGTTGATGCACTCCTTCCATCACCTTCCAGTGCAACGGAGAGCCTGTTGGCCTCCTGCTCTGGTTGGTAATGCTGTTCCTCGAGATCTCACAAGTTACAACCTCATGAGCTTCACCTCTAATAAAACACTGCAGCTGATCGTTTTCCAATCTTCAAGGATTGCTGCTTTCAGTCTCTTCTGTCCTCTGGAATTCTCGTATCAAAAACGTCTGTCAATCCCAACCTGACTGTTTGAAGAGATTTCCCCTTTCATTGTGTTGGTCTTGTGGCTAGGGCTGTATGGTGGCGTGGTGGTTGGCGCTCTCGCCTCACAGCGAGGAGGCCCTGGTTCAGGACCTTTCTGTGTGGAGTTGGCGTGTTCTGCCCTTTGCGTGTTCTCCCTGTGCATGCATGGGTTTTCTCCGGATACTCTGGCTTCCTCCCACAGTTCAAAAACATGCTTCATAGGTTAACTGAGAACTATAAACTGCCATTAGGTGTGAATGTAATTGCATGGGAGTGTGCAGCCCTGCAACAGACCGGCAACCTGTTCATGGTTTGCCCCGCCTTCGCCCAACACAAACTGGTTTTGGATCCAGCAGGCCTCTGACCCCGAAATGGAAATCAAGGGTAAGAAGATGAATGGATGGGTGGATGGATGGATGGATGGATGGATGGATGGATGGATGGATGGATGGATGGATGGATGGATGGGACTGCGACTTCTGGTTTCAGTTCTAATTTGTGTTTGCATGTCTTACCTGAACTGGGGCCCCTCCCATGGAGTCGTCCAGCTGAATGGTGAGGAAGGCAGAAGCCCCCAGCTCATCTTGAGTGCACTTCAGCCCCTGCCTAACAGACAAATCCATGTGTCATCAGTGTGCTGCGTTGGTGTCTCCAACACATCTTGTTGGGATGATGTCCCCCCACTTACCAGGTGTATATGAGGTGCCGCTCCCGGGCCCCTAGTCTGTAGCTGTAGAGGATGAGGTAGCAGTCACCGCCATAAAAGAGGCCGTAAGCGGCTGGATCCACAGGAACCTTCTCCCCGTTCTCAACACGCCAGATCTGAAAGCCAATCAGGAGTCACACAGCTGGCCTTGAGCTGGTTTGCAGCTCGATTTCCCAACTTTCTACCTGAACTTTGCCTTTGCCATCATCCACCATGCCATGCTGCGCTGCCATGGCTTTATTTGAGTGCAACATTGATGCGTCAAAAGGCACTTGCTCCACTTTGGCGATGCGGCCAATGGTGTAGGCCTTACCGGGCCCCGTGGTCTCCTCCTTGTCCCTCCAGTCACAAAAGAACTGCTTAAACAGGGTCGTCTCGCTTCCTTGAGGAAACACCTGGATCTGCAAGTGGAAGACTTCCTTCAGCGAAACTGGACGAGCCTCTCCTCTGTCAGAAGGTCAGAACATACCTGAGTTTTCTGGCTATAACCCTTATCTTTCATGAACTGCTGTGTTGCCAGCATGGCTTGCTTGCGCTCCTTCTCGTTGGCTTTGGGGCCTGTTTGGAGTCACAGAGAAATTACTTTAAAAAACCCGGTTCTGCTCAGCAGCTGAACAGCAGCAGGAAAATCATGGAGGCACCTTTCCACACGAAGATATTTTTGTCCGGGCCGTTGTCCAGAATGTAACACTCCTCAGGGGACAGCATGGCCTGTTTGAAGGGACTGGACTGAGCCACAACTGTCACCTTCATGGCACCAGAGGCATCTGAGATCTAAGCAGGACAGTGACAGAGGGGGAGTCAGGAACAGCATCATAGTGTGAGTTTCTCCAGAAATTCCTCATTGAAGGGGTTTTTCTTTCAAGATTACACTAGCTTAGTGTCTAAAAATATCAGAGTGTTCTGTTTTAGCAGACACCAGGTTATCCGAACAAGGATTTTTTTTAAAACCACCCTAAACTGAAAACACAAACAACAGCATGGGGACCTGCTTTACCTCAACTAAGCTATATAGTTCATGTAAACAACGTATTATCAAATCTAGCTCTGCATCTTTTTGTGTGAGTTCCTCTCAAATGCACACAGATGGATATTGTTCAAGGCTCAGATTGTTACAACATTCTGTGTAAAGTCTGAAGGTTGTACACGTTATTACTTGAATTGTGTGGAGACCCGTCTCTTCATGCTGCTTTTCAGATTTTTTGTGTCTGCAGGCGGTTTAAAGCAATTCCATTGGCAAACATCCTGAAACATTTAATGGCGTGTCTTTGATTTCTCACCATGTAGAGGGCGCTGTTGTTCCTGTTAACAGCCTCCACCTTGTCATCATCTGGAGTACTGGGAGCGATGGTGGTTGTGGGTCCAAGAACCTGCACAGCAGGATTTAATTACTTGAAAAATGACTTTAGCACAAAGGGATCCTCCTCATTTGTCGGCTTCTCCTGTTCATAAGTTTGGAGTTGAAAGCTTCTCCAGTCACTCTTCTACAAAGTCTTTGTAGAGAGTGACTGGAGAAGCTTTCAACCCCTTTGCAGGGACGGCCTCAGGTCCAACAGATCTCACACTGATCTGTGCTCCACAAAGCTTCAACATGAACTTCAGCTTTGGGTTCAGGGAACCAGACCTCATGTTTAGCAGCAGGTTAGAGCAGACGAGGAGGAGAACGGATCGTTTCTGAGCTTTACCTGTGTCAGCTCAGATGGCTCCGCCCCCTCCTCCACCATGTGTAACTTTGCCCGGCCATTCCTTTCATTGTCTCTGATGTCGATGCCGACTTGAGAGGCCTTGAGTCGCTCAAAGCGGTTGGACTCACTGCCACACCATACATAGACGTCCTGCAGGAAAAAACACAGTTTACAGATGACGTTACCCGTGATCATTACTGCCCCGTTACCCGTGATCATTACTGCCCCGTTACCTGTCATCATTACTGCCCCGTTACCTGTCATCATTACTGCCCCATTACCCATGATCATTACTGCCCCGTTACCTGTCATCATTACTGCCCCGTTACCTGTCATCATTACTGCCCCGTTACCCGTGATCATAACTGCCATATTACCCGTCATCATTAGCTCACCTTTCCCAGGTCAACAATGAAACAGTCTCCCTTGTTGAAGCTGGACCAGGACATCTCCACCTCTGTGGCTCTGATGGCCCTGCGACCTTTGACCTGTAGTAGGCGCTTCACGTTCATGTCATTGGTGACCACATGTTGAAAGCCTGAGGCCACGCCCCCTTTCTGAAACAGAAGTCCATATTTGGAAGGTGTTCTCTTATATCTTTTATCAAATAAATTTTTCTGCATAGATAAACTCTCAGGAATCAGTTAATTTCACAATAATGTGATGTGATCAAAGGAAGACGTCACTCAGGAAAGACTTATTTCTCTACATCAAAGCCACAAAATCTGCAAATCTATCCATTCAGAAAATGCAGGAATCTAAGTTTCTCTCTCTCTGCTGCTGTGACAGAGGCCCAGATTCACGACCTTTGACCTTTTGTTAACCCTGATGTTCTATAGGGTTAACAGAGCTGAGCTTCCAGCAGCCCCAGGCCGAGCACTATTTTGCATTGATTGATTGATTGATTTGATTTATTTAAGTGTCATGCACTAATGTGCCCAGCCCACACGGGCTTATATGACACTGAAAAACAAAATACACAATACATAAAGATAAATCCCCATCACAAAAAATAAAAATCCAATAACCCCCCTAATCAGAGTCTAACAGAATACAAAGTGTCCATTCTTATTGTCCATGCCTTTGCCACAAAATTTGCCAAACAAAAGATTTCATTTTCAAATGTACCCCCACTGTCAGTGAAGAGGACAGCTGCCTCCATCTCTGCACTACATGACCATAAGAAGACGTTCAAACAATCAATAGTCATGCTGCCCAAAACTAAAGAGCTCTGGCCTCAATGCAGACAAACCCAGCTGCTGAGAGACGGGAAAAGAAGGATCCGTTCATCCACGTTCGGTCATGGATACCTGCAGCAAATATGACGACTGCTGTCCGCTTCTATGTGCTGCTGATTCTCTGCTGATCAGTGCTTCTCACAACCAATCATCCTAAAAATACACCTTTATGGTCCTACAAAGCCTCACGCAGGCCATCCATGATCCAGCAAAACGGAACTAAAACCTGTTAATGATTTCACGGGTCACAACTGAATATAGAGAAGAGCATCACTATGACGATTCTAGTCTGTGCAGCACCGTGACCATGGCTCAGGAACTTCAGCGAAGCTGTCGGGGAGAGCGAGTTCATGCCATGAAAACGACGCCGTGGTCTGCTGCTGTTTGTCTGGACAGAAATAATGTTCTCTGAATCGACATGCTGCTGAAAAAAGAGGTGCAGATGCTTGATTCTTTTATAGCTTTCATAAAAACACCCCTAAAGGGGGGCTAAGGTCAGAGAAACAGCAGCCAGACTCAAAAAAGCGCGTCGATAAACGCTGAGGCCAAAGTGAGAAGAACCACGTTCACGGTCTGCTGGTCGTCCGCCGGCATGCTTCCTCCTGACAGCGAGTTTCTGTGCTTCCTCTGAGGGGAACAGAATCTGCCTCTCTGGGAGAAACTCAGGAAGAATTTGGTTAATTATGTTCAGCTAAAGCCAGGCTTGGGGGGAGGGGGGTTCAGGACAATGAGAAGCAGACGGCCGACTGGAGGTGTGTGGGTTTTTCCTCCTGGCTCTCTTGCAGTGCTGGCGACACACCCAGCGAGCGAATCAGCGCAGAGGCCCTGACCTTCAGCCTCACCGGCTTTATTACGAGGCAAAGGTCACCAGGTAGAAACTCATTACCCAGACTGAACTCCAGCCTTTGAAGTGCTTCAGTCACGGTCATTTAACTGTATTTTTATTTTCTAGGCTGGATCTTCCTCCCGCCCCGCCCCCCCCCTTCCAGAAGCTGCATTGAGCTGCGCACCCACCGCCACACGTACGCAGCCATCTGCATGTCAGATGTGATGTTTGCTCCCACAGAGAGCTAACACGCCAACGCCTGTTGATGAGCGCCGCTGAGGGGAACGAAAACATGACTGGCTTTGTAAAGGCTGAGCATTAGACCTCAGCGTGGGATTCATTTGACTGCTGGGGTTGGGTAAACTGTGCAGGACAGTTCCACAGACTCTGGTTTGGTGTCCTGTGTCAGATATTTCAGCCTGCTCAGCCTGGAACCACAACAGAGAACAAACCCCAAACAGATCTGCTTCCTAGAAGTAAACTGCACATTCAGCTCTACCTTTGACATAAGTCCAGTTTTTGGATGGATGGTAAACCACCTAAGGAACTCATGTTGAGTGTGTGACAGACTCAGACTCAGATGGACAAAGCGACCCCCCCCCCCCATCAGAAGTCTATCCAGTCATGTCTCTCTGTAGACATGCATGCCTCACCTGTTGCTATTCACCTGTCTCTAGTGGCAGGAGGCACCAGTAGGAGCCCAGAAGATCTAATGTGATACCTGCAGTTACCTGAAAACTCATGGACTTTATTTCTTTATTTTCACATGTTTTCTTCTGGCAGATGTTTCTACAGAACAAGATAATTATCTGACTTTTTAAAAAGCTTTTCGGTGGTGACTGTGATGTTTTTGAAACAGTCATCCAGCTGACCCGCCTGCCAAAGGTCTGCTTTTGTGTGGGCTGCCCGTTTCTGCTGGTGAAGTTACCTGATACTTGATGCCGGACTTGAAGTACCCCAGAAAGGCGTTGGACTCGTGGTTCTGCACTTCTCTGAATTGCACCGGCCCACCACCCAGGAAGTCATCCATCTGTGTGGCGAAGATGGCTGCCGCTCCGCTCTCATCCTGTGAACACTCGTCACCTGCAGACAGCAAACCGCCCTCAGGTCTCTGGTCGGACTCCGCCTTTAAACCCCCCCGCTGTGTCGGCAGCTTCAGCCTCAGACGGTTGCGACTCGGTGACGACAGCGAGAAGACGACTAACCTGTCATTACTCAGCTGTACCTTGGGTTTGGCCCTTCTGTATCTGTTGTGTTGTGGTGAATGGAGCAGATGCAGAAAAGCCAAATCCAAGGTGCAGCTGGTGATGTGTAGAAAAACGTTCTACCCTGCAGAACAATCTGAAAGCAGACATTTTAAGCTGACAGAGGGGGCGCGGCCTCTACCTGCTTGTGGCATATAGGTGTGGATTTGTTTCTGAGAAGGACAGAACATTGGGTTCTACCCAGCAGTGTCTGCTGACGTGGAAATCTCAACTGGTTTGTCAACAATAGTACATCGTTGAAGTGAAAAAGATTTACAGTAAATCAATAAAAGGCTGATCTATTTATCCAGAGTTTAGGAGACAGATTGTAAATATTCTGCAGTTAGGAAAAGGGCGACATGTATCTACGATAGACGTTTCTGCAAACAACATCGATCTCCTTATGGACCCAAGAAACCCTCTGAGGTTTCTGAAGGATCTTCTGTGTGTTCCCCGTTCTCGTTGCAGTGCCCACATCATGGCTCACAGTATCCACAACGCGTGTAGCTACACACATAGAAACATCGTGATTCCAAAAACAGTATGACCATCTCTACGCAGTGGTGCAGCTTTGCTAAGCGTGACAGAAGTCCATGTTTCTGTCAGACAGCTCAGACGTGCAGCGACCTGCTCCACATGAGTCACCCGCTGCTCCGTTTGACGTCTGCTCTTTTCAAAACGGGTGCTGACGGCGAGAAAACAGAGCCCATTAGGGGCGTTGGCTGTCAGCTGCCATCACTTCCTTTGGTCACACAAGAGACAAAGTTTCGGCCGCAGAAGGTAAGCTTTTCTGTACGTTGGAAAAATTTAAATACAACCAAAGTCCTGGATTTTGAAAAGGAAACGCTGTTCTGTGAAGGCAGTTGGTTAGCATTTCAGTTTGACACATGCAAAATTTATTTGGCAAAAGGAAGCTGATGCTCTGGTTGAGTCTTACCCAGCCACATGTGGATGTTGTAGGATGGAGCTGCGGTGGTGAAGAGCAGCAGGTAGGCGTCTCCGGTGTAAAAGCTGCCATACAGTTTTTTGGGGACCGGCTTCAGGTCCAAGTTCTCGATACGCCAGACCTGCAGGCCGGGCTCCTTCCCCGCAGTTTCAAATTCCTGATGATGAACCATGGCGGCGCTGCGGGGAGAACAGCGGAGAAACAGCAGGCAGACCAGAGAAAGTTACTGACAGAGGAAGTCATCAGTGTGTCGGCTGAAGAAGAGCGTAAGTCAGAAGAGGAACGCCACTTCTTCCTTTCCACGCTTCACTTGCTGCTCTGCTCAGTCTGCTCCGGCCTTCCCTTCATTCTCTGCTTCAATGCAGATGAGTCACATCGTCTTATGTTTTTGCTGATTTGTCGTGTTTACATGAGATTTGACTATTTTAGCATCAGAAAACAAGGAGTGGTAACCTAACAACCAAGGAAACAAATGCAATCAATTCACATTTATGATTTTATATTTTCATAATAAAATCATTTAAAAAATGTTAGACTTATTTTTAAAAAGCCAGTGATCAATAAGCTGAATGTCATTTTCTTTCTTTAACTTTAAAACATTAGCATTAGTCAGACTTGAGTTATCAAACCTCTGAACTGATGCGTCATTTTTGAAGCCTAATCACAGACAACATCTAATCTCTGTCTAAATAAACATGACAGCGGGCAGCATAAACACAGAGAAGCTGGCTTAAGTCGCTTTTTCAAGACTCATTTATTTGTCATTATCATTAATGAAATTGTGTTTAGAGCAAACAGCTCTGCTTTTCTGACTCTGACCATTTTCCTGAATCTCTGCGGCAGTTTTCTATAACACGCTCAACAGGATGGCTGCAGACGTGACACGCCTTTCTGCCCCGCTCCCTCCCTGCCCCTCTGTGGGGTAACATCACAACGTGATACTCTCTGTACTCTCTGCTTAAGCTGCATTAGCAAAGAGCATTTTTCTCAGAGAGGTCAGAGAGCGCTAAATGGACTTCCTGTAAGGAATCAATGAGTGCTGCTTCCCAGACAACCCCCCCCCCCCCCCCAGCATGAAGGATATTAGCTGTAGGGATGTTAGGAACTTAAAGCGACTCTTAGCTGCAGAACTATAAGACGGCTGCAGGAAAGACGTCTCTGATTCGACCAGAAAGTTTCTGCAAAACTCTAAACCTTTTTGACTTTCAAGCAGCAAAGCTCCTGTGCCTTGGTTTGTTTCTTCTGTGGGGGGGGGGCTGTGTGTCAGTATTGCATAACACTCAGGTCTGGAACTATGTTCTCTTAAAAGGTCCAAACCGCACCAGAAACCAGTCAGAGCATGCAGCAGCAGCAGCAGCAGCCATGAAGGAAAGAGCCGCTTGGTCTTGCAGGTTCTGAAGTTTCCTGCACAGACGGCTGCTGAAGAAAGAAGGATGAAATCACTCACCGCTGGCTGGAGGAATCGCAGAGGAGTGACAGTGGCGAGGCAGCAGATGAAGGAGTGGGGCGTTCTCACAGCCTCAGAGGCTTTTGGTTAGCAGTGGGCGTGGAGGAGGAGGAGGAGGAGGAGGGAGTGAGCATGTGAAGAGGAAGAAACACGGATCTGTGCAGGGCTTCAAACTGTAATTCAGTGTGAGCCTTCTGCACGGTGCCCTCCCAGGTTTTCATACGAGTCACCTTTTCCTAGTAAAGCAGCTGCTGAACAACCTGTGATTGTTTGCTTTGGGTTTGATGAAGTGAGGCTCTGTGAGCTGCAGCAGACAAAACCTTTCAGTTCTGAGAACTGAGCAGGAATCATTCAGTGGGGAAGTGAGGCCAGAATATGTTTTGAAATAAGTCAACCTCGACGGAGTTCCCTGGTTAAGCGTGCAGAGATGGTCCTCTCTGAGGCTTTTCTGACATGTTGCTTCCAGCAGCACAGCATCTCTAAACTCAAATCCATAGTTTCTAAATGTGAACTAGAGATGACAACCCATGCCTCCAACAGCCTTTTCAATTGTCTGACCAAGAAGAAGCTGAACCGCCTGCAGCCGGTCCAGAACTCTGCTGCCGGGCTTTTGACTCGCACAAACAGAAGAGCACACATCTCCCCGTTTTAAACTGGCTCCCAGTCACTTTCAGAATACATTTTGAGATCCTGGTCCTGTTGATCTCTTGGTGCAGCAGACCCAAATTACAGACGAAGCCAATAATCTATTCAACAAGTAGGAAGTCGGCTTCACACGCCTGAGCTCATCTGTTTTTCTGTGTGTGCTGGTCACTGGTGCCAGACTGGAGGCTGTTCTTCTTATCAAACAGGACATGATCTGCTGGCGGTGGCCCATTGTTTCATCCGCTGACAGATGCCTGATGCACATCCTCCTCTGTACACGGAGGATTACGTAGCCATCACTGGAGGCTTCGCCTCTAAAGTTAAACAAATCATTCAGAGAGAGGTCTGCATGATGGAGAGGCCAGTGATACGGTCTGAACGGCGTTCAACACCACATGTAATTGTCTGCTGTGCTTGAAGCAAACACAAAGGTACCAAACTTTAACACAAATACTGGCATAAGTATGAGATGTATCTTTTTCCTTCAAAACATTTGATCTCAAATTGTTGCCCTATACAGTCGCCGGCCACTTTATTAGGCAAACCTGTCCAGTTTCACGCTAACACAAATTTCCAATCAGCCAATCAGATGGTAGCAACTCAATGCACGTAGACATGTAGACATGGTCCATAGTCCAGACGATCTGCTGCGGTTCAATCTGAGGATCAGAATGAGGATGATAGGTGACTGAAGTGACTTAGAACATAGCATGGTTGTTGGTGTCAGAAACTGTTGATCTACTGGGATTTTCACCCACATCCATCTCTATAAAGCAGTGAGCAGTAGTTCTAGAGATAGAAATGTCTCGTTGATGCTAGAGGTCAGAGGAGAACGGTCAGACTGGTTCCAGATGATAGAAAGACAACAGGAACTCAAAGAACCACTGGTTCAAACGGAGGTCTGCAGAAGAGCATCTCTGAACTCGCTACATGTCCAACCTGGAGGCAGATGGACTACAGCTGCAGAAGACCACACCGGGTACCACTCCTGGCAGCTAAGAACAGGAAACTGAGGCTACTATTCACACAGGCTCACCAAAACTGGATCATAGAAGAAAACGTTGTCTGGTCTGATGAGTCTCCATTTCTGCTGCCAACTTCGAATGGTAAGGTCAGAATTTGGAATCAACATCATGTTCATTTTAATTCTAAAAGGACAACGTAGAGTCAGTCTGCAGCTCTATTCTGAAGTTTGTTAAGGTCTTTTTTTCTTCCTGTTTCTCTTAACCAAATTAGCATTGCATCTAAGGCTACGTTCACACTGCAGGGCTTGATGCTCAATTCCGATTTTTTAAAAAATTCCGATTTTTTTGCAAGGCTGTTCACATTTCCAATTAAATGCGAACTTTTGTGATCTCCTGTGTGAACGTGAAATGTCCCAGAAGTGACCCGCATGCGCAGAACAGTACTCAACGGTGAACGACGTCACTCGTTGTTTGAGGAATTAGCTAACGTTAACATGGATGTCAACAACAGTGTTGTCAACAGCGGAGCTCTTTTTGCATTATTACATTTATTTTCACAAAGGAGCCAGCACAATAACAATCTTCTCATTTTAAGAAGGCATTGGAGCCAGGATCGCCTGTACCCACTGTTGTGGAATGGGGATGTGTGTGTGCTGGGGCTGCACATGTGTGTGTAAGAGAGAGGAGAGAGTGCGTGCAGTGCAGGAGGGAGTGAGAGGGGGCAGCGGAAGTGCGTCGGGGGCGCGTATTCATGTTGTGTGTTACGGAAGAAGGAGAACGATAATAAAAGAAGGCTTCCCCCAGAATAACTGCTACTGACTCTTTCTTAACCTGCTCTGGACAATCTGAGGGTCTGAACGGGGAGATGAATCCTGAAGGAGGATCTGCCTTCGGTCCACCGCGCTTCTGTCCACGGTCGGAAAGGGGGAAAAAAAAGTGATTGCGGGAAACGTTCAACACCAAGCTCGCTGGAATTTTTTTCAAAAACAGCCTGGTTGCGATAGGAGCCCTCGAGTTTGGCCTGAATAGAGGTGTCAGCGGTAATATGAATCCAATCGGTGACCTCACTTCCCTTCCACTGATTGGTCTCAGCAGCATCGTCCACCATGGTTGATGTTTATGTTTTCTTTCCCGCCTACTTCAACGCAGATTGATGACGTTTGGCCTGGCCATTCAGACGGAGGTTGCATTACAAAAGATCGGATACGTATCGGATTCAGGACCACATACCCAAGTGGCCTGGGTTGCATTTGAAAAGATTGGATCTTTGTCGTTCAGACTGTCACGAAAAGATCAGATACACGCCGCTTAGGGGCAAAAAATTCGGAATTGGGTCGTTTCAGTCTGCAGTGTTAACTTAGCCTTATTATTGAAATGTTCTACACATTTTATTAACAATTTTACTTATATGTGTGGCTAATGCTCATGTTATACACAAGAGTTTCAGTCCTTAACTTGTTCAGTTGACTGAGACTGTGACAGAATTTGCAGCATTTGGTCTTCAATGCCAATGGGCACTACATACTTTTACTGAGGCATCTGATTGGTCAGTTTCTAACCTTTAATGACTTGCAATGAAGAAAAATATTGAGAAAAAAATTCGGATTAACAAGAACATGTTTAAAAAAGGATTCCAATCCAGAACGGTTCTTGAGACCAATAGAATGACTGACTTACAGCTGTTTGTTTCTCCGTAGATGTCTATGGGATTTTGGCGTCTTGGAGCCAGCAGGTACTTCCTGTTCCTGAATCCAGTCAATGGATTCCAAATGTCAAAGGTTTCCTGTATTTTTTCAGCAGGTTTGCAAACGCAGTAGGAGGGATTTTGGCCCATTCCTCCCCACAGATCTCCTCTAGATAAGTCAGGTTTCTGGGCTGTTGCTGAGAAACATGGAGTTTAGTCTCCCTCCAAAGGCTTTCTATTGGGTTGAGGTCTGGAGACTGGGTAGAACTCTCCAGAACTTTGATCTGTTTCTTATGGAGCCCCTCCTTGGTTCTCCTAGCTGTATGCTTGGGGTCATTGTCATGTTGGAAGACAGCCACGCCCCTTCTCCAATATTCTAACTGAGGGAAGGAGGTTGTTTACTATTGTGAGTTCACTCATCCAGTTCTCATGTTTTATAACCTACATAAAAGTCGCTTTGGTGCTGGTCTCTTCGAATGAAAGGATCACATTGTTGTGTAAACCTGTCTGTTTGGGTAACTGTCAGGAAAAAAGCCCAGGACTCTGGATTCAACATGTAAAACAGGGAAACCACAGCGCGTGCCGTGCAGCATCACAGGCGTGCGACGTCTCATAGGTCACATGAACCCCTCAAAGCAGCAGATCCCACAGAACCTGAAGATGCAGCAAGAAAACCGGATCTCAGCGCGTTCATCAGAACATTACTGGTTTATTGCAGCGATAAAACTGCAGCTGCGGTTTTCTGAGGCGTGTCAGACGCTCTGAGACGAAGCTGTTGGGTGCATTTGTGGCCGAGGAGCTGAAACCTCTAGGTTTATTTTTGCAAATGCTCTCATGAGAGTCAGAAGAAAGCATGCAGCGTTATCATCAAATCTAGACAGAAATCTGATTCTTCAGGGAGCAAAAATGGATTGTGATGCTTTTTGAAACTAAAATGATCACGTAACACATTTAAAAAATATTCGTTTCTGACAGAGATGAGTTGAAATGGCGTTAATGTCAGCTCTGTGAATTAAGCTGGAGTGATGCGTGGCAGCTCTCTCTGTCTAAGACACCCTTTAGTCTGACTTTTGAATCAGACTCAGCGCGACACGGCAAACATTTACTCAGTCGTAGTTGTTGACTCTGGTTTCTGGGCTGCAGGGACTTCCTGGAACTGGCCGTGTTTGCCTTGAAAACTCACTAATCCTAAAATAGGGCCAGCTGTGGTGGCGGAGATAAGGTGTTGCCTGCTTTACTGAAAGGGTAAATACCAGCGGTGACATGTTGGCAGACAAAGACGAGGAGGAGAGACAGGGGGCGGAGCTCCCATTGAAAACAGAACCTGTTTAGCCGTTTTCTGTGTTTGTCAATCAACATCAGATGTCAGAAGCTTGATGTGATCTGTGGTTGATGGGAATATGATGACTCAGCTACAATTATGAGGCTCTCAGAACCAACTGGGCCACTCACAAAGAATTTGAGGATGTTTAACCCTTGTGCTATCTTAGATGACCCCACCCTTACTTTGATGTGTTCTCCCTACCATGACAAAGGTGGATAAAGGTGGAAAGATTTCATGTAATCCATGGACACCAGTGAAGATCACAAATCATTGAAGAAAAAAGGTTCAGCGTACTGTCTAGTGGGTCTAGATGACCCCAATCCCAATGTTAAAGTGCCTAGGATAGCACTAGGGTTACGCCTTCTCCTGTTGAAGTACTTCAATTTTGTGACTTTCACACATCTGGCTATCTGATTGTCCCTTGTGGATGCATCCATCCATCTAAAGCTGCTTAATCCTTTTGGGGTTGCTGGAGCCTATCTCATCTGCTGTTGGGCCCCTGGTCCATTGTGGGGCTGCACAACCACACACCTAATCTAGATTGACCAATGACCCTACACAGCATAGACTGTGAGAGGACGCTGGAGAACATACCAACTCCACACAGAAAGGACCCTGCTGGGATTTGAACCGGCACACTGTCACTGACACAAGAGTGCTAACCACTACACCACCCCTCCTGTGAATTGTATCTGTCAAATTAATGACACAAAGCCTGTGTGAAGGGTAAGCCCCTGAAAAGTCCCAGTGAGAACGTTGGAGACCACACCCAGGAAACCACCTGACGACTGCAGGGTCATGTGACCCAGTCAGTCCGTGGGGGGAGAACGGTGTTAAACGGACCCAAGACTGGATTCTGTTCGGTGAGAGTAAAAGAGATGAGCGTTTTGTTTATTCAGCAAAAACATGGTTTCTACCCGTTTTTGTAATTGACTGGATTTGACGTTGGTGTTCTGTTTTCCAGTTTTACCCAGAATGCCCCCTACTTATTCCTTGTAAGGGGAACCAGCCTCACCTCTGTTTCAGGTGGGCGGGTGCACAGGTAGAGCAGCTGGGGTTGTTTTTGAGAACTAGGACTAAAAACCCAGACTGAGAAAATGCAGGCAGAAAAATACAAAAAAAAAATAGAGATGATTGCAAATGGACCAATATATTTAGTGGTCCCCTTGTTTCCAGACGGACCCCCCACTTGTTTCCAGACAGACCCCCCGGGAATAAGGCAGGTGCAGAAAAGCCTGTAATCGCTTAGATGAGTCCAGAGGACAAGCAAAGAGAGAAACGTGCAGCTGCATTTCCTAATGTGAGAAGACAGCAGCTAGACTGAACATGATCTCACCACATCCTCTGCACTGACACCCCCCCCCCCCCCACACACACACACAGGGTTCTGAAACTGCTCATCACACCAGCAGGGCCCTGCAGGAAGGTGTCACAATCCTGCTGAGCTCATTTCACTGGAAAGCATGTATTTCTCAACATGCATGACCAGCGCTCGTTAGGAGGTGCGACGCGGCGAGTTCGGTTCTGCCGGGCCACGGGCGCCGCGGCTGAAGGGGTACGAAGAACTCAACCGCTTGACTGCTGCAGGGTTTCCGTTCCGGCCTCACGACTCCTCAGCTGCCAGCCGCTCGGCTCTTTGAATGTGGACCTTTCCAGCTCCTGTAGTTCCTCCACGGAGGAGGAAGGTGGAGCTTTCTGTCTGTCAATCATAAACAAACAGCAGCGTCTCCTCTGATGACCCCCGCCCCCCCCGTTCTTGTGAAAAATGAGCTGCAGTTTCCACATCATCCCGCCACATCAACCACAATCAGCGTTTAAAAAAAACTTTAATCCATCACGACCTGATAAATAACAGAACATCCTAAAGAACATAAAGTGCTAGTGGTGGTGGGGGGGGCACGCTCACGGTCCGCTCTTCATCATCACAGCAGCTGCTGTCCAAACGTCACCTTCTGCACTCAGAGGGCCACGATGATGACATCACGGGTGAACAGCAAGCAGCTTCCTGAAGGACAACAAGCTAAGCGTTAGTGTGGCAGCTTTCACGCCGCTCACATCCGGCGTTCTGCTGGTGAAACCGCAAAACGTCGGTCGGGCTGTTGAGGTTCTGCTAGGGTTCTAGGTTCTGGAGCTCAGTGAACGCAGCAGGCAGAGATGCTGGCGTTGGGTTAGGCCCCTTGGACTGACGGGGTTGGTTTTTGATGCCAACTGCATGGCGATGGTTACAGCCCTCAGTAACCACAAACCCAGAGACATGAACGGCTGACGCCATGGCGACTCAGAGCAAGACGCTACACCAAGAAAGTCTTCCATCCTAAAGGATCTTTGTTTCTTTATTAAATATCTTCTACACCCGGCAGAGCAGCTGCTTGCAGTTCCTCAAATGGAGGATTGGTTTGATCAAAAACTGAGGATTGGGGTTGGTTTGGGCGTTTTCTCTATAAAACACGTCTTTGCCTCTTGGTCTGGATTATTCAGCACTTTGTGAAAATGAGACTTATTCAACTTTTTTGAAGCTGCTGAGGCTTTTCCTCAGCAGCTTCATCTTGAAGCAGCATCTGGAGGACTTTTGATCAAGAACTTCTAAACTCTGACCTGCAGGTTGGATCAGACCGGTGCCGGTTCTGCAGACCTGCTGGCATCCGGGTCGTCCTGGCGGGCCAGAGTCTGAGCCACGAACCGGAGCATGCCCGAGAGCGAACCCAGGTCGTCCATGCTGCTCTCAGACTCCCCCCTGGAGGCGGTGAGACGCTCGTCCTCGCCCCCCCCTCCTCTGACTGGCATGTATGTGAGCGGGTTGAAGGAGGACTCGGAGGGGGGGGTGCTGTCTGAGGGGCTAGGGGCCTGCCAGCTAAGGTCCACTGTCTCAGAGAAAACAAAGGAGGACTGGAACGACTGCGGGTTCAAAGCCTCCCCGCCCTTTAGCCAGCCCGCGGGGGGGCTCTCAGCCGGGGGGTTGTTGGGGGCCAGAGGTGCAGAGGGGTGCTGGCCTGGAAAAAGGGTGTGTGGAGACGCATGAGGGCTTGTGAGCGCGTGAAGAGCAGGCCGGGACAGACCCTGCCGCTCCGCTGCTCGACCCAGACTGAGGATCCGGGCCTGCAGGCGAGCCACCTCCGATTCCTGCCCAGAGAGAACACAGACTTTAATATGTGACCCCAAAGCATGATGTGCTTGTGAAAGGAACCCCAAACACCTTGATGAGCAGGGAGTCCGTGGAGGTCTCAGCAGAGGCGTGGAGCTGAGCGACCTGCAGCCGGAGCTGCTCCACATGGGCCTGCAAGCGAGTCTCGTGGAGCCTCATCTGCTCCACCAGAGTCCTGCTCTCCTCCAGCTCGACCCGGCTCTGCTCGAACTGGGCCTGAAGGTGGGCGGCCTGGCTGCGCGCGTAATCCAGGTCCAGCTGGGTCTGGTCCAGCTCGACCCGGCTCTGCTCAGCATGCGCCGTCACCTCCTCCAGCTGCTTCTGGGTCTGCAGAAGTTTAGCACTGAGCTGCTCCTGGGAGAGGCGCATTGAGGAGGAAACTTTGAGAAGCTGCCCTCGGCTCTCCTGCAGGGACTCCAGCTGGGGGGGCAGATGGGATGACGGTTGTCGACATATTAAAGGTTTGCAGCATCAAAAAACAGGAAATTAAAGAAGATCAAAACTGTGATGAGGAAGTGATGAAGGAGAAAACATTAAGTTACATGAAAACAGGAAGTTAAAACTGTCTGAAACAGCAAGAATGAGGAAGTGAATGTGACCCAAAAGTACAGCTGAAAACACACAAAACCAAACTGACGTGGATGAAGTTCCAGAGGAAACTGGATCCCCGTCAGTCCTTTAATGGAGATGCAGAGTTCTGGCGCAGAGGTGGACACACGAGTTTCTGAAGATCAACTCACATTTTTGGAAACAGACTAACGTCTAACAAAGAAAAACTCCAAGCAGACCCAGAACTCAGCTCTGAAACACGGAGGAGGTTTGCTCATGCTGTGGGCTGAATCTGACTAAATGTACTGCTGGGTTCACAGGCTCTCATGGTGGATCTCCAGCAGAACCTCCGTCTGTGTGCTTTGGTTACCAGGGCGTTCTGTTCTTCAGAGTGGTGCCATAAGTGTGTGACCGATCCCAGCTGGACTGGGCCGCGCGGGTCCGGTTACTGTACCTCTAGGCCGTGCTGCTCCTTCTCCTGCTCCAGCTCCTGCTCCAGAGCGGAGAGCGTGCTGTGCAGCCTTGTCTCCTCCTGCAGCCAGCAAGCCTCCTTCAGGGCGAGCTCCTCCTCGGCTCTGTGCAGCTGAGCCTCCTGACACGATACCACTTCTGTTACCTGCTGCCTTTTCTCACTGTTCCAGCACATTTTGGCCTTCAAAGTGTTTAAGCTCACCGTGTGTTTGGCGTGACGCTCGGCGGCGTCCAGCTCTCTGCTTAAAGCTTCCCGCTGGCTGCAGCTCTCCTGCAGTTCTTCTTGCACCTTCAGGAGTTTCTGCTGACTCTCATGAAGCTGCTGGCTGAGCTCCTGCTGCTCCTGACAGGACAGGAGCACACATGCCCCCATGATCACAACTCTATTCCACTCAGCACTTAGGGGTTGGATTGGGGGGGGTTAAACAGCTGTCAAATGACGAGAACAACTTTGAGGCGTGCGACAGCGTTGGGACTATAAATCTGGGTGGGTAACAATGGGCAGTGTCTGGGTTTTCTTTGCTCTGCCGCCCCCCCACCCCCCGGTTACCCATATCAGCCATTTCCGGCCAATCAGAAAGTGAGAACAGGAATGCTGTCCTTGGCGTTAATGTCTGATTTTTGACCAGGAACGTGGGCGCCGTCTCTTTGTTCTTTGTCAGTTTTCAGGGAAAACGTTTTGGACTTGTCTGATCGTCCAAAGAGGTCCAGAGTCCGGTCCAGGTCAGCAGAAGGCGACTCGTGTCTCGGTGCTCGAGTCAACATCTGGCTGCTTGACCCGAATTCATTACACAACTTGTGTTAAGCTGATTCTGCAGCACAGAGCTGCAGAGACATTCACAACCGCTGACTCACCAAACTAAAAGAGGGAGCGAGCCACAATAAAAGGGGGAGCCGAGCCAAACTAAAAGGGGGGGAGGCAAGCCCCCTTTAAAGTCCAGCAAAAATCTGAAGATTTAGAAAAGGACTCTCCATTAAGCCTGAAAATCCAAACCGTTTTGAGCAGTCAGTCTTTAACAGTCAACTCAGCTCAGAATGAGTCAAATGAAGGACTCTTGTCCTCCAGTGTCCCTGTTGTCTTAGACAACACGGCGGTTTCTGACATTTCTATGAATCTCTGTTCTGCCGTAATCTGTGGGATTCAAACCTGAATGCATCCATAACCTGGATCACTTCTTTCACTGAGCAGAAACGTCAGCTAAACTAAAACAAAGGAGACTCTGAGTTTTGCTTCTGCCAGAGAAGACACGAGTGTGATGTTTAGTGTTGTTTCCTTCAAACAGGGGGAGGAGCCTGACTGCACAGCTTTATTTGAACGTGCACCAGATCCAAGCAGCAGCATCAAAAGCCACACTTGACTTCCTGTTTGCAGCCCGTTTAAAACCACGTGGAAGTGGTCAGATCAGCACGTTTTTAGAATCTGAGGGAAAAGATGAGCAGTGTTAAGACATTCTGACCTTCGTCCTCCTGTCCACTAGTGTCTTCTGGACGTCTCTCAGCTCAGTTTCTCTAGATTCTAGCTTCTGCTGCAGACACTCCACTTTCCTCTCCAGCTCCAGCTTGTGCTCCCTGATGGCAATGTCCAGGCGGCCAAGCTGAGGGCGCCACCGCAAGAGAAGAAAACTGAGATGTTGCAGCACATGACACAAATGGAAAGTGTCACCACAAAGTCACGTCTTTGTTTTACCAGCTTTGCTCTCTGCTGGAGCTCCCCCTGTCTTTCCTGCAGTGCATTGTTCAAGTCCAAGACCTCATGGGTTCGATCCTCCAGCTCCTTCTGGTTCTCACTGTAAGATATGAGGAACCTTTCTGCTAATTAGAGGATAAAAGGAAAGCACATGTGCATGTGAGGCATGTGTGCATGTCAGCATGTGTGCGTGTCNTGCATGTGTGCATGTCAGCATGTCTGCATTCCTCCATGACAGCATGTGTGCATGTCACCATGTGTGCATGTCTGCATTCCTCCATGTCAGCATGTGTGCATGTCAGCATGTGTGCATGTTAGTACGTGTGCATGTCAGCATGTGTGCATGTCTGCATTCCTCCATGTCAGCATGTGTGCATGTCAACATGTCAGCACGTGTGCATGTCAGCATGTGTGCATGTCAGCATGTGTGCATGTCTGCATGTCAGCACGTGTGCATGTCAGCATGTCAGCACGTGTGCATGTCAGCATGTGTGCATGTCAGCATTCCTCCATGTCAGCATGTGTGCATGTCACCATGTGTGCATGTCAGCATGTCAGCATTTGTGCATGTCAGCATTCCTCCATGTCAGCATGTGTGCATGTCAGCATGTCTGCATGTCAGCATGTGTGCATGTCTGCATTCTTCCATGTCAGCATGCGTGCATGTCAGCATGCGTGCATGCCAGCATGTTAGCATGTCTGCATGTCAACATGTCTGCATGTCTGAATGTATGCATGTCAACATGTGTGCATGTCGGCATGTCTGAATGTGTGCATGTCTGCATTCATCCATGTCTGAATGTGTGCATGTCACCATATGTGCATGTCTGCATGTCAGCATGCGTGCATGTCAGCATGTGTGCATGTCTGTACGTGTGCATGTCAGCACGTGTGCATGTCAGCATGTGTGCATGTCAGCATGTGCATGTCTGCATGTGTGCATTTCAGCATGTCTGCGTGTGCATGTGTGTATGTCTGCACGTGTGCATGTCAGCACGTGTGCATGTCAGCATGTGTGCATGTCAGCATGTCAACATGCGTGCATGTCAGCATGCGTGCATGTCAACATGCGTGCATGTCAGCATGTGTGCATGTCTGCACGTGTGCATGTCAACACGTGTGCATTTGAGGCATGTGTGCATGTCAGCATGTGCATGTCTGCATGTGTGCATGTCAGCATTCATCCATGTCTGAATGTGTGCATGTCACCATATGTGGATGTCAGCATGTCTGCATGTCAGCATGCGTGCATGTCAGCACGTGTGCATGTCTGCACGTGTGCATGTCAGCACGTGTGCATGTCAGCATGCGTGCATGTCAGCATGTGTGCATGTCTGCACGTGTGCATGTCAGCACGTGTGCATTTCAGCATGTGTGCATGTCAGCATGTGCATGTCTGCATGTGTGCATGTCAGCATGTGTGCATGTCAGCAGGTGTGCATTTCAGCATGTGTGCATGTCAGCGTGTGCATGTCTGCGTGTGCATGTCTGCACGTGTGCATGTCAGCACGTGTGCATGTCAGCATGTCTGCATGTCAGCATGTCTGCATTCCTCCATGTCAGCATGTGTGCATGTCACCATGTGTGCATGTCAGCATGTCTGCGTTCCTGCATGTCTGCATACGTGCATGTCCATTTTGTGTGGATGCAGATGGTGTCAGAGCAGAACATCACTGTGGGTCTGTACGGCCAGCTCACCTGAGTTGGAAACTCAGTTTATCCACCTGAGCTTGTCGCTCCTTGGACGTGGACTGAGTTTGACGTAGAGCTTTCTGCAGCTCCTGCAGCTCCTCCTCCTTTTCAGCTAGCTCCTCCTGCAGGGTTTGCAGCTGCAGCTCTAGAGTTTGGAGCTGCTGACTGCAGTTGAGGCGATCCTTCTCGGAGCGGCAGAGCTTCTCCTCCAAACCACGCACTGAAGATGAAGGAGAGGAATGATGAAGAACATGAAGCCGTAACTCTAAAGAGGGTCCTACCTACTGTTTCATGTCTGACCTGTGTCCTCCTTGCTGCAGAGCTGGCTCCTCATCTGCTTCAGGGTTTCCTCCAGCTCACCGATGTGATGAGTCTTGATGCAAACATCTGCCTTCAGACAATCCGCCTCCTTCATTTTGGAAACCAGCTCAGCCTGATAGTTCTGGATCTCTGATGTGAGTTGGCTACAACACAAAAACAAGACATCATTCATTTGACTTTAAAACATCCACTCCAATGAAAACTGTTTCTAGCCATTTTTCTGATGATTGAGGACATTTATAAAGAAAAAACTTTATTTCTGAGTATTTTTATATTCAAATTGTTGTGAATCAGGAGCAGATGAAAAAATGCTTTTGTAAAAAATATGTAGTTGTGACGTAGAAAATACTACAGCAGGTCAAAGTCTCTTTGCTCTGCTCCATTCTGATCATCCACCTGCAGACAAACAGATCCTTGAACGTCTTTGTTTTCCTGGTCTGAGCTGGAATCTGGATCAGAACTGGACGGATGGATACATACGATATTGATTGCTGTTTTTGTTGCACCGCTAATGTTAGCTTGGGGGTGTGAGGGGCTGTAAGCTAGTGGGAGAGAGTGTTAACAGATGGGTGATGGGAAGTGGGCGGGCTTACTCTGCACCAACAGTCCCGCAACTCCTGAAGAACTCCTGCTGCTCTGCAGAAACTATGTCTAGAAATGTCACAGGTTTTATATTTAGGCTAAAAGCAGCATCATCAGAATGAAAAGACCTCTGGGAACGATTTGGAACCGGATCAGAAGATAATCAGAGAGGGACTTCAAATAGTTGCTGATCATCTGCTCAATTGTGATGAGATAAACTCTTTTAGAGAGACAGCTGCAGCACAAACTTTACTTTACCTCAACGTACAGGTGAGATCATTTTCTATAGCAGCCGTCCTCCCCGTTTATATGAGAGCAGCTCAGAGTTCTGCGTGTTCCTGCACGGCTGCCACGACCAAAGCGAAACACGAAAGGTGAGACTCGGAGAGCACGGAGGTTTACCTGACGGACCTGGACAGCTGCAGGTTTCTGTCGGCCAGCTGGGCGTCCTGCTCTGTGCTCCGGACTTCCCTCTGCAAAGACGCTCGCGCTCGCTCCAGCTGCTGCTCCAGACCGCCTACCTGCAGACACAGCCTGCATCAGCACTTCCTGCAGCCGCCGCTGTTGGTGCAGTGGTCAGGGAGAATGCAGTTCGGTGCACAGGTTCACCTGCGGGTCAGCTTGGTGTAGTGGTTTATGTAGCAAGAGTGGGGGGTTACATATATTTTATGCTGAAGAATTCAAGAGTAAACATGAGGAGTTTGTTGGCCGCAGAGTATTTGATGTATTGCTGCACGTTCCAACCAACAGGCCTGCCTCAGCGGCTCCAGCGTCTGGTTAAACCAAAACAACTCTCAACTTTCTGCTCTGCATTCCAAAAAGTGGGGAACTTTTTTATTGCTTCAGTTCCCGTAAAACTTTCAGAGATCAACCAAATGACTGTGGGGGTTAAACACACCGTCCCTCATCATCAGCTCTCCACCGCCGTGCTTGGTATGAAGAGCTGCCTGCTTTAAAACTGAAGAGATGCTCTACATTAGCGTCTCTCATTCTGGTTTCATCTGGTGCAGAAGTCCTGCTGTTTGTTCCTATGAAACGTCAGAATTTGAGGTTATTTTCTAAAAAGTCTGACCTTGTGACCTTTAACCTGAACGTATTCATGTCATGAAATAAGTCAGAGTCCTGCTGTAAACTGTCACTGACTGTTTTGAATAAGATCTTTGAAAACATTTGAAAATGAATCCCATCTGCACCCGACTTCCGTCTCTTTCAGTTGAGGCTAGAGTCCCATTGGCTGCCATGCACCTACAGCGGGTGTGGGACATTTCATCTTCACGGGGGGCTGCAGGAACAGCCGCTGGGATCCTCCGCCTCTCCAACCCCTTAATGCTGAGGGTCAAGCAGGGAGGCACTGGGTCCCATTTTTTGGTCTGAGTAGGCCTTGATTTGAACTGAGAGCCTCCCAGTCTCTAGGCGGACACTCTACCACGAGGCCACCAGTTAAAGAAATTGAAGCAGCTTCTGTATCTGTTCTACACATCATAGACCCTCTCAAAGCTGCGGGCTCCTCCTCTTCCTCACCCGAGTCTGCAGCTGGCTCTGGCTCTCCTCCAGCTCAGAGACCCGCCTGGTGCTTTCGGTCAGCATGGTCTGCTGCTCCTGCAGAGTCTGCTGCAGCTTCAGGTTCTCCTCGCTGGAGCTCCTGCAGATCAGGCTGGTGCTGTGGAGCTTCTCCTGCAGGGACCGCACCTGAAAGCACAGGGCTAAGGTCAGTGGCAGATGCTGACAGGACTTTGCTGCTTTTGGTTAAGTCCAGAACAGAAGCACGTGTGACACAGCACCTTGTCATTTTTCTTCTGCAGCTCCGCCTCATAGCTCATCTTTACAGCCTCCATCTGCTGCAGGGAGGACTGCAGCTCCTGTCTGCAGGCCGACAGGGAGGACTGCAGCTCAGAGATCTGGACAGCAAATCAACAGCGTGCTTTAGATGTTGGATCCGGTCTGGTTCTAACGGAGGATGACTTTGGACCGACCTGGGCATCAGAGTGAGAAGACTGCTCCTTCAGCCTCTGGAGAAGCTCCTGGTTCTGTTCGGCTTCATTCTGCTTCTCCTGAAGGAAACAGACGCAGTGAAACTCCAGCTGACAGGAGGAGGTGCTTCCCCCCAAAAACCCTGAGCCTCTGTTCTCCGTGTGCTTGAGGCGACTGTTCTTTAAATGATATCAGAATGATAGAAACAATCTGAGGCTGAACCACGCCTCCCCATAAACTACCCCCTTCTCATAGTGGAGGGGTTTGAGAGTCACGCCACGCCTGAGGTCAGGTTTACAGGCCAGGCCTCCTCCCATTATTTGGGACAACCTTCCTGGAGGCCCCCCACCTGCAAGGGGCTGGTGAGGTGCCTTTGGGCAGCAGTCAAGGGCAGGTGATTTGATGACCCAACTCACAGAGATGGATTCAAACCCTCTGGTGACAGGACGTCCCCTGACTGTGCGGGTAGAGTCTGAGCTGTGGAAGGTGGAGCTCTGAAACCCAAACCCTGTAGAGCGGTTGGACTCCCTTCGTTCTGGAGCTGACGGGCCACTGGAGGAGGAGGCGGGCAGACGCAGCTGTACGAGTCTCAGGAACCTCTGGCTTCGAGCAGATGTTCCAGGGACTCTTCAGTTCCCAATGCTGCTGTTGGAGGTTACGGTCATAAGGTCTCTGGTGTCAGCCGTGTCACCACTGGAGGTCACCACATTAAAAGGGATGCTGTCCAGCTGAGGACAGAGCTAGCAGGACTCCCCTGACGGGTTTCTGCAGTCCGAGCTGAGGCACAAACTCACGTCTGGGAAAGGTTTGGGGAGGCCATGGAGACGGACTATCGGTTGGCCTCAGACGCTCTCCAGAGGGAGCAGATGAGGTTCTGTTGTGGGGGGTTTGCAGTCAGGTGGGAAAAACCCGGAATGAGGGTTAGCTCCTCCGTGTAGCAGCAATGGTTCTTGACCCAAAAAAGGAGGGTCGCCCTCTCCAGGGACATGGAGGCCTCCTGTGTTTTGATTTTTAGCCCGTAGCCTCCAGAGTCAGTGACACCGCTGATTCCACGTACTGCTGTTCTCTCACACAAAAAGCAGATTTGACCGACTTTTCCATTCAGATGTGACAGCAGGAGTCCGTCCTTCTGCTCCTGCAGTGATGGCCACTTGTTCCTAAACTGATTTGGGTTCTGAGAACCAGGTAAACCACCGTTTCAGCAGCTTCCTGGGACTGAGGGGATTTTTATACTGAAGTCACAGAGGGGACCTGATGTTCTTCATCTCAGGGGTGAAGAAGAGCCTGACCTGAGTCAACTTTTCCACAGAGGTCTGCAGCAGGAGCGCTGCCTCCTGCACCGCATCCCTCTCCCTCTGCAGCGCAGCCAGGTCCTGCTCCATCTGCAGCCCTCGAACCCGGGCCTTATCCAGCGAGCGCTGCAGCTGCACGCCACCCAGAACACAAACAGACTGGATTCAGTTCTTTCATTCCTGCTGGAAGAATAAGAGCAGACAAAAGGGGAGCTGACCGCGTCCATCCTGTGCTGCTGCTGCTCACTGCGCTCCAAACTCTGCTGGTGCTCTCTCTGCCTTTGGCTCATCAGAGACTGATAATGCTGCAGGGTGTTTGTCTTCTCCTGGGGGGGAAAAAGAAGCGGTGAACTCTGACCTGGTGTCTAAAGAGGTCAAGAGGAAATGTCTGCTAGAAGCAGGTTTGTGTACCAGCAGCTGATTCTCCAGCTCAGTGACCCTCAGAGCAGTCAGACTGTATGCAGAGGTTTTCTCCTGCAGCTGGATCTCCAGGGCTGCTGCTCGGGCGCTTTTTCTCTTCAGCTGCAAACATTAGAAATGCTTCACTCGAGGACATAAACACAATAAACCACATTTTTTGCATCTTTTCTGGCAGCTCCACTGCTGCCTGCCAGACTATCACAGGAACAATGGACCAGGAGGAAGGAAAAGCAAAACCCAAGCTGTTCCTGTGGCCACGTTACGGGTTTGACACGTCAGCGGGAGAGGAGAGCCTTACTTCTCTGTCAGTGTTGGCGGCATGGTTGACCTTGTCCAGCAGCTCGGACTGAAGCCTCTGATAGTGGTCGGCTCTTTGGGCCACGGCGTCCTGCAGGGAATCGATCTGCTGCTGCGCTCGACTCAGACGCTCCTGCAGACGGTCGTTCAGGCCGCTGGTCCTGCTGCGCTCCGCCTGCAGCGCTCGCAGCAGCTGCTGGTAACCTTCACCTAGCAAGTCAAACCCACAGCTTACAGCCATGCCTCCTCTGTGATCCTTCCCTCCGTTTTGCTTCCAAAGACTAAATCCCTGTTAGAACATCCTCCTTTCACTAGTTTTGGTGCACTCCAGAACTGCGCCAAGTGTTTTGTGACGTTTTTGTACTAACCTGTTAAAAAGGGGAAATTTATATATTTTACAAGAAATTTTTTATTTTTCCCCTTGTAATACAAAAGATAGATGTGAAAACCTAAATTCTTGTCCAACAACCCAAATGTAAAGTCTCTTTGACAGAACAAAGGCAAGAGGAAGCAGCTCGTCTTCCTAAAGTCCAAAGATCAATGCTTTTTCATGAAATTTTACATTTGCATAACGCCTGCTGTCATGTTTTATGAAACGCTGAAGGGTTTCACATCTTCACACTGTGAATGATTTTTCTTGTTCAACATTTGCTGTAACCTGTCAGAGAGCATCTTTGTACGTGATCGCTGCTGTTTGTCCAGCTTTCTCATCGTCTCATTGTATTGTGAACGCTGAAGGTTAAGACTCTTTGTCCATTTTGTTTTTATGCTCATAACTCAGCAGGTTCCACCAGAGGAGCATCACCTGACCTGGTTTCAGTTTCAGCAGATGAGCAGATCCTGAACGGTCCAGGGGGGGCAGCATGCAGGGGGAACCGCAGACCTCCTGGCTAGAGCCCTGCAGGCATCACAGCATCAAAGAGGAGCCCCACATCTGTATCAGCAAGCCCAGCGTGAGAATAGCCCCCCCACACACACCTCCTTTAAGTGCAGCAAACTCAGTGCCACCTCCAGGCTGGCCAGCTCGGCCCGGCTCTGCTCAGCCTCTGCACAGCTCTGGGCCAGCTTCTGCTGCTGACTGCAGCTGGCAGCGCGCAGCTCCTGCAGCTCTCTGTGCAGGGACGTCACTTCAGATCGGGCTGCACGCTGCTCCGTAAGCTGCTGCTCCAGCTTCAGAACCTTCTGTGTGGCTTCTTCCAGCTGGAGGCGCAGGTCTGCAGCCCCGGCTTCCGCCTGCTTCAGCTGCTGCTGCAGCTGGCTGAGGGGCAGATGAGAGCAGACGTCTGAGCGTCTGCATGCGCCTGCAGTCACATCCAGGTCATCAGCATCAGGCGGGTACCTGAGATTCCGCTGCTGATCGGCCTTCTCCTGCTCCAGCACGGTGAACTTGGTTTGCAGGTCTTGCTTTTCTCTCTCGGTCTGCATTAAGGCCTCCGTGAGTCTGGTCTCCCTCTCCACCACCTTCAGAATCACATGTCAGATCAAGCCGGCCGTGCGAGGACTGAGAGCTCTCATGCAGACAGACGTACGCTCTGAAGCTTCACACAGATGGATGCTTTGTAGTCGTTGAAAGCTTCTTTCAGTGTCTCTGCGTTCTGAAGAGCCTGATCCCGTTGCTGCTCGGCCCTGTGGGGGGGGGGGGGGGGGGGCACGGTGAAAGTTCGATACGACGGAAAGACGTGACGGCGGCGACTGTGTTTGTGACGTCATTGTGGATTCACCTCTTTCCCAGTGCAGCCGTTTCATTCAGCTCCTCAGAAAGCGTTTCCACGAGCATCTGGGCGTGAGCCGCCGCTTCCTGACCGCCGTCCGCCCTCAGCCGCGCTGCCCTGACATAAACAGAAGCTCGGACCGTCACAGGAAACGCTCTTTCACTACGTCTACTCAACAAGTATACAGCGGAACACACATAATAAATACAAATGCAACACCACGGTTAGACATCCGTCAGTCTGAACTCTGAAGGTGTCTCCCTCGCTCTGTGGCTCACAGTGGGACTGAGAGAGAACAGCATGTTTTCTGTGAATGTGCACGAACTCATGCGCTCCCAGCCTGACCTCAAACGCTTTAGGAAAAGTCTGTCCAACAGTCCACAGACTGAAGAGACACTTCCTCCAGGAACTTTGTGGAAAGCCACAGTCCAAATGTCCACCACAAACCTAATCATCTTCGTGCACTCCGTATTATTTCTACATAATAGGACAATTAAAATATGGTTAAAGTCCATCCATCCTTTTTCCAAACCCACTGAATCCCTTTAAAGGTCATGGGGTTCCAGGAGCCTGATCCAGCTACCGGTGGACAAAGGGGAGCTAAAGCCCGGACAGGTCACAGTCTGTCGCAGGTCCAAACGCTTGAAAAGAAAATCCATGCATGCACTGCATTAAGGTCTCCCTCAGTCTGCTCTCCATCACCTTCACAATCACATTTCAGATCAACACGGCATGAGTTTGCATGGAAAACATGCAAACTCCACACAGAAAGAACCTATACCCTGCTTTTCTCAGCCTTTCAGACTGAAGTCTATCCATAAATATGATCACATGTGACCTTTGGAACGCTAAAGAACCATTTTTTTAATCTAATATGAGTTATTTTCACAGCTTTTTCCTCCCTGGAAGTAAGACGACTCGATCACGAGGCTCCGCCTCTCACTACTTGTTGGTGCCTTTGGAGTGATATTCAAGACGTTGCAAACAAAACTTTCAAAGTAGCAAATGAAAATATGAAATATTTGCTTTCAAAAACATGTTTTTTAGGATTCTTTTTTAACTCTTCTGACATTTCTGCCATCAAACAGCTGCTGATTGGTCCAGATTCTAACCAATCGGGTGTCTCTGTCTCATACTGACGGTGCTTGGAGGCAGACACGGACTTTGGATCGGTTCTGTTCTACCGGGATTCTGCTGTTTTCAACCATTCTGGCCCGTTTCTCTCATCCAGAAGAAGCAGCAAAGCAGCTAAAATCAAACAGAGTTTTGTATTTATGTCAACGTCGCGACTAAAAAACGTCAGAGCTCCAACTCCGTCCAGCTGGAAGTTACATTTTATTACTACTAAGATTTATGTCTGAACTATTGTTTCATTTTCATCAACAAATGTTGAAAGATGAAGAGAGAATAACATTTTTTCATGAGTAATTTTGTTTTTTAGCACACAGATTCCCAAAAATAAGTCACGCTGTGAAGATCAACATAAAGTTAAAAATGCTTCTTCTGTTAAATACATTGAGTCTTCTTTGGTGAGCCATCATTCTTCTGCTTATCCCTGCTGTTAATCTATTCCAAATCACGTGTGCAGCATAAAATAATATGTGCTTAATTATAATTTATCATATTTTTATCTGCTACTAAGAAACTTCTGTTTGCAATGTTTAGGCATAAATATCACTTCATAGGTGCCGCCCATTTCATGACGTCAACCTACAGTCGGCCTCAGCAGCGTTTCTGTGTTTCTCCACAAAAAAAACAATGAGTTCTGTCGCTAGAGGAGACACGCCCGCTTGAGAAGCCTGGCCACCGTTGGCGGAGCGCGACGCCATCTTGGTGAGGTCGCCGGCGCCCACATGACAATGATTTCTATTGCCTTTAGTGGCATCTAAGTAGCTTTTACACAATATATATATATTTATATATATATAAATACATTATATGTTATAAAAAATAATATATAGATACATCAGTTGTTGTTAAATAAGAGAAACAGTCAGCCTTAAAAGCTCAAACTTTAATGAAGAATGCATAGTGACTTTTACAGTGCTGAAAATATTATAATATGAATATCAAGCACCACTGCACTCTCCGGACTATAAGCCGCTACTTTTTTCCTGCGCTTACAGCCCTGCGGCTTATTCAGTGACGCGGCTAATTTATGGATTTAATTGGCGGCCGCCATGTACGCACTTTCGGGCTCGTGAATGGTTTGAATTCTCCATCTAACACCAAACATATGTCATTTGTTTTATAACACACCTCTGGCGAGCCAAACAGCATGGACTCACTTCAGGTCTTAGACATTTCGCCATGGTTCAACAAAAGAAACACGCATGCCCGGCCGCATCCCAGAATCTTGTTGCCATTAGATCAACGTACGTGATCGCTTATCACAATATGATGCAGCCAAGTTAAAACAATCAAGCAAAGCAGCGCGGAAAAATCCACCATCAGTAAATGGAAATGCCGTCAGCAGCGCGGACGGAGAGAACATGCATGCTCAGAAGTGTATTTACTTCCTCTGAGTCATAGTGACTGGCTACTGCACGTGAATATGTGTGAATAACATCAGCCTTTATTTTGTCGACACGACCGGAAACACAAATCCATGTGCGGACTTAGATTGAAAAGCTCACAGCCGCCAGGTGAGCTTTTTCGGATAGGAAGGGGGAGACAAGGAGTCTGGCTATAGCCGAGGACGCAGAGGCTGCCCGCGATAAACAAGTGTTTGTTGTAGCGAAACTTGACAAACGCGCCGCTGAGGCGCGGGCTTTTCAGTCGCCGCTGCTTTATTTTACTGGTGGTTTTTTAACCAGCCTTGT
Source organism: Oryzias sinensis (assembly GCA_037389245.1). Taxonomy (NCBI): domain Eukaryota; kingdom Metazoa; phylum Chordata; class Actinopteri; order Beloniformes; family Adrianichthyidae; genus Oryzias; species Oryzias sinensis. The sequence continues at coordinate 7,757,217 of CM074494.1, read as the reverse complement.
TAGTACTCATAATGCCGCGTTATGCACAAGTGGAAGGAGAGCTGTCTCCCATTCACTCCCTCCATGCACTGCTGCTCCTTGCTCATTCTGAAACACGCACGTGTGGCGACCCAGGCGTTGGCCCCGCTTTAGCCCTCTAAGACTCATGGGAAATGGGGAATCGCGGGTGTAAATTTCCTCATCATAACTGAGGGATGTAATGTTGATTATATGGTTACTGTTAGTAATTTTATGTTTGATACCTAGTTTGTCAATAAGTAAAAATAAATAAATAAATAAAATAAACCCATAACCGAGGAACTTGTGAACAACAGAGGTCCGCGTTGTTTCGTGATGGGTACACTTGGATACATGAGCTTGAGTCAAGACAGTACCCGTCCACAGTGTGGAAATGAGCCACGCTCATCCTGGGAATCAGGACGTGATTTGTCGAGACAGCAGCTTGAATTTGATGCGGTTTGTGTATGCAAAAATAGTTAAGCACATGAAAACAGGTGGGTGCGGCTCGACCTGGTGCGCTGTATAACCCGAATTTACGGTAGTTATTTGAAGTTGCTAATACTAAACAACTAAATGGAAAATACTGAGCAGGAGAACAAATGTGCTGCAAATGTCAGCAGAAAATAAATCATTAAAAGGATTTTGCATGGAAATCAGCGACTCTTTCTGCATCCAACACACAGCTGCAGCTAAAACTACAGGTGAGTGTACCTTAGCTCCGTGTTGCAGGCCTCCAGCCCGCCTCAAGCCGACGACCTGGTCACCATGGCTGCAACAGCTGTGAACCCCACCCTGAAGCTCGGAGGAACCCCTTCAAAAGAAAAACCCGCGTGAAACCTGCTTATTCAAACACAGCTCTCTTTTGCAGGATAAGAGCCAGACCGCAGAGTCCAAAGGCCACCATTTCACAGTGCAGAAAGTCCGGTTCAGAGATGAGCTGCTCGTCCCGCACGGTCAGACACGCGTTCTCCTGTCGCACACAGCGCCAGCGGTCTCTCAATATCCACGGGCGCCACGTCCAGAGGAGGAGGTCTGCATGAGGAGGACTGACAGCAGCGGAGCACACAGGAAACTTCAAAGTCAGAGTCTGGCATGCAGCGCTGTGTGAAATGTGACAGAACCAACCTGCAGCACTCTGCCTGGAGGTTCTCACCCATGGCTGGAGGACAGAGAGCTGGAGGAGTTCCCCACGAGTCTCAGGAGAAGGGGCCCTACACGTCCGCAGGACTGTGAGCTCTGGGGGTGGGGGCTCAGGTCACCGCCGCCCCCCTTCCCACCCGCAGACCTGCTTCAGCACACAGGGAGCCCGTTTACACACACAGAATCTGACCATCCTCGGGTTTCTCTTGGGTTATTGACCACGAAGCGGGACAATCTCGCATCTTATATCCAGTTGGACAAAGCTTCAAACCGTTTACACCCTGTGAAATGGCTCCAATTATATTACAATAAATGACAGAAAACAGAAGGGCAGCTCTGAATGAAGCCAACTGTCATTTCCTGTTCTTCTGAAATATAAAGAATATTATGCAGCACTACTTCAACAGTGATTTAATTCATATCTTTATTTGTATCGGCTAATAATAAAGTCTATAGAGTCTGTATTATTAACTCCACTTCTGACTATTGGCTGACTTGAAGAAGTCAGTTTGCTGCTGGACTATGTGATTCCACTGACCGCAGTGGTCAGTTAGACTGCAGCCGCAAGGGATCCAAAGGGACAAAACAGGTTTAGGAAGATCAATGAAGATATGATTTATAGCCTATATCGGTTCATTCTGAACTGATCTGATCCTTCCGAGCTACAGTGGATTCAGATCACCTTATCTAAATCTCCAGCAGTGAGACTGTGACAGAAATTCCTGCTACTGAAGAGTGAAGTTTTCAGATTTCTGGATTTCTTCCAGATAATCAAGTCGAGAAATTCAGTCCAAACAAACCAGTAAACTAGAATGAATGTCAAACCATCATTAATGTTAGTTTTCTCAAAGTTCAGCTCAGTGTTGTTTTTTCCACATCCAGAGAATCCAAAGGGAACATTCTAGAAACTGGATGGTCATGATGATTTTATTCCAAAGTCTTTCCACACATTGACCGGAATGATGGACTGATCCGTGTTTAATGACATCACATGTGTTGTTCGCTGTGATTGGTCGCTTAGACTTTAGGAGCAGGGGTCAACTTTTTCACTGAGGGCCACATCATCATAGTGGCTGTCTCCAAAGGGTCAGATATACATGCAACTAAATGTAATGAAAAATAAACGTAACTACTTCATGTTGAATAAACTCAATATTTATGTAATATTCTAACTTTTAAAGTGACAATTACAGCTGCACAGAAAACACATGCTTTCGGTTACTCTAGCATAAATCCTTTTTAAATTTGATTCCGCCAGGTTAGCTTATAGACAGTGTTAAGTCCTAACGTATATTGTCCAATCCGATATTTCCAGTCCGATTCCCGCTTAGATATGAATAAATATATACTCAATTTTTGTTTAGAAATTAGAAGGGCCACATAAAATGACATGGAGGGCCGCATTTGGCCCCCAGGCCTTGAGTTTGACAAATGTGCCTTAGAGTAACATAAACCTACCCCACCTCAATCCAAAAGGTATCTTCCAATATAAAAAAATCGGGCTTATTTCGCTTTGAGACAATTCTTTGATGGTTCAAATTGATTGGATTTTGGCTCAGAAAGGTCAATCTGGGTGTATTGCAGGAATGGAAATCGTTTCATGTAAGGAGTTGTTCTGCATCTAAATAGGAAACATGTGGAATATTTGTGACTCAAACAGAATCTGGCCGCGACATAGAATCCGATCATCTGCAGCGCATGCGCCGTTTCCAGCCCCTCCTCTTCTCGCCCTTCCACTTGCAGCGAATTACTAAACAAATAATAAACACCACTAACGTGAAAAATTATTTTCTGACGTTAGATTCCACAACATAACTGGAAAACCTAGACAAACACTGTGGAGACACAACAACAAGAACAACTAATCAGCTACAGCGGCGGTCCGTTTGAAGCGCAACAGTTAGCTAGTCGGGATGGTGTCATCAAAGGCACCGGAAATGGAACAAAATTAGACTTAACTGTTTCCGGAAACGATCAAAAACCCAAATGATTCCCTTTCTAACCTTCAGAAGTTTGATACATCTCAGCTAATTCAGTGCAGACGCTCCAAAGTCAGTTTGTATTTTGAGTACGCCCACCTCTCAACAACCTGTAGTGTGATTATTGACATGTCACGTCTGTGTGGTGATTCGTGGAAGAGAGGACGCGAACGAAACCTGAAAAACAGGCGCGCATGTACTGTTTTTGTGTGCTTGTGAGGGACCGTTTTGTGAACACTTTAACGCTTTGAAATATTTTGGAAAAACAAATTATATTCTTCTCATAACTTTGATTCATTGTTTAGAACCAAGGAGACATTGTAACTGGCAAATGTCACTCTATGTTTGATATTGCTTTACAGGATGTAGCTCTGGGGCCTGTTTCACAAAGGAGGTTAAGTGTAAACTCTGAGTTCATAACCCCGGAAATCAGGGAAACCCTGGGTTTTCTGTTTCAGAATCGGAGGTTTGTCAAACCAGAGAAAGCAGAGTAAGTCAAACCCGTTTCTGAAAGAGAGGTAACTTTTACTCGGAGTCAGTATCCATGGTTACTTATGCTGTGAACCTAACCTGGTCGGGAGCAGGTTTTATTCTCCAACTCGAAGCTTTGCCGGTCCCTCTCCTTTTAAAGACGAAGTGTATATTTCGCTTCAACCTTCATTGCCTACATTTCCGTCACACGGTCTATGGACAAGAATGGCTTGTCCTTCGAGGACCCACTAGACGAGGAGGCTGCATTAATTCATAGAGAATTACATTTACGTCGTACGAGGATTTTGAGACCTCGACTCGATGTTTTGTCATTTCCCCATACGTTTTTGTTTGAGCGTTACCGTTTTTCGTTGCAGCCAATTACATATATAAAATGAAAACATTAGGTCTTGCTATGTAGATGTTTCATATGTCAAATACATTATACTTCATTTTTAGCTGCTGCTATGTCTTTAATTCCTGCAGGATTGCATTTACATGAAAATGAAATCAGGGACATTGAATTAGATTAATGTAACAATTACTTTTTGGAAACACAATTTTCTAGCACTGCTTTTTTAATCCCATATAAACCTATACCACTTGATCAATACAAGGGTAGTGTTGCAGCGTGTGTGTGCTGAGCGGGGTGCGATCCACGAGAGAGAAGGAGGGGCGAGTGCAGGCAGATGGGGGTGAGCACGGATGAGGAGGACGGAGAAGGTGTCATTCCCAGAATAACTGTTTTGGAGTCATTCTTATTCCGCTCTGGAGGTTGAGGGTTTCCAACGGGAAGTGAACCCTGAAGGAGAATTCCCTTCGGCCCTGAAGGAAATCTCCCCTGCGCTTCTGACCACGTTTGGAAAGACGAGAGAAAAGAAGGAAGCCTCGCAGCGAAGGTTCAACAGTAGACAAAAGTCTACTTTAAAAACACAATTGCATGTATTAATATTAAACTGACCAACGTTTGCTAGAGGAAGGTTAACAAAAAGTCCTCTAAACATTACCGACGTTAAAATGCATTTTTCCCAGATTGGTTCTGTACACTATGCAGCATTTCATGCATTTACACCAGGAATGACACTTCAAAAGTACAACTAAATATAGCCATTTTTTATTTCACTCCTTACGCTATTTAAAAGGTTATTACAGCCAATATTTTATAACAATGATTTAAATGCAAACTTAGGCATTAATTTAATTAGCTGCGTTTACCGCCAATCGTCTCTGTTTTGCAGATGCAGCGGTGCTTTTTCTTCTGGAATATCTGCTCATATTCACTGCACCTCTGCAGCAGCACGTCAAGTTCAGCTGGCGAAAAATACGCAGACCTCTTTTTTCACGGTTGCCATGGTGACTCGTGATATCTGCGCTCCATTGATAATGGCTTCTTATAGTCGCGCGCACGCTTAACTCCGAATCAGTCCACTCAGAGTTGATTGACCTTACGCGGATCAGCTGCTCTGAAACTGAAAACTCAGAGTTGTCAATCTTCGATTGGACCAACCCAGAGTTCAGGTTTGACTCTCAGAGTTGGTTGAATCCTCTCGTGAAACAGGCCCCTGTTGGTTGTATTGCTCTTGTGCATTATTCTTGTTTTGATTGCTTGCTTGAATAAACCATTCCAATCTCCATATTCATGAACGTTTCATAACCAAAGTGGATTGTAGGAATAATCAATCTTGTAAAGCCTTGTAATGACCCTGAGGGGTCACATTGACGGTCTGTCATCTGATTCATTTTGGAAGGTTCTGCAGAGATTTGAATCCCAGACTAGTGAGCCAGAGTCCAGGAGGGCTAATCCATTACACCACAGAACCCTACATACATTCACCTCATGACAAATGAATGTGCACATTTTGTACAAAAGAATTTCATTGTTAGAGGCCAGAAAACAAGAAATACAGTTATTTTAACTGAGCAGTTTGAGGCACTGACCATTTAGATCCATGTAACAAAGATGAGTGATGAAAGCATGCTGGGTTTCTGGTTCTACTGAGATTTGAACTCCAGACCACTGGATTCAGAGTCCAGACTGGCAAACGCATAATCGTGAGAACCTCACGAAAAACTACATTTTGACAGATTTTGATAAGAAAAACTGTTATGAATTGGAAAATTTGGTGACAAAGATAAAGATTCATGATTAAAATAAATATATGTAAAAATAATATGGCAGTGAAGTTCAGCTGTTGAGTAAGGACAGTTAAGAACCAGAAGCTTTGCCGTCTGAACAGTCCAAAGAAACCATCACTGTGGAAACGCCTCAAAACGCTTTCTTTAAACCACACGCCATTAAGAAATCCCAGCAGAACAAAGAAAACCCACAAGCATAGATGGTGAAAACGCAGTCCTTGTTTCACTGCTGCAATGTACACCTGCAAAAAAAGCCCTTTTTATTGAAATTTAGTTTTAGACAATTTTCATTTAGTTTTAGTCATAGCCTTTTGACAAAAATAAGCTTTAGTTTTAGTCCCAATTTAGTCACGTTGATTCTATTAGTTCTAGTTTAGCCTCACTGAATTATAATAGAGATCCAGTCCACAAGAATCTAGAGTAAAAGATACAAAGCATTTGTGAAATGTACTGTTATGAATGTATGAAGTAAAACAAAAACATTTTTTTCTTTGCTTTCCAAAAGTTACTCTTGCAAACTGAGTATCGACACAAAGAAAATAAATTATAATTTGACTACAATTATAATAAATGTCTGAAGATAACCGCCTCCCACCTCCCGGGAAACAGAAGTACTCAAAATGAACACATAGTAAAAGCTGCGACAATCATTACTGGTAAAGATAAAAGGTGATCACCGGTCAGAGCGCTCATAATTAGTGGGCGGTCTCTACTTACTTCTCACAAAGTGTTGGTGTCATTGTCCTAATATGAATCCACAATCTGAATGACATGCTTGTAGGAAAGATGAATAATGCGCTATTCAGCAGCAGCTGGATAGATCAAAGACTTAGAAGGGATAAAGCGGTTAAAAATATGGGTGGGTGGATGAAAACCAGAGTTATCATGTATATTTGGATGCTAGTGATGACAAAAGAAAATGGACATGGTATAGAAAAAATATAGCTGACTTAAGAAAGAAAACAGCTGATTGGAGAAAGACGCCTATCTAGAAGAGCACAAACTTTAGGCCATGGATGATTGACGCTTCAGAAGAAGCTCTTCTACCAAAACATAACTACGGACAGAGAGTTCCAGTTCAGGATAAGTGTGGACAGAAAGTTGTGATCCTTACAGATCAACTGATGGAAATAAATCCAGCTGCTAAAGCAAAGCAGGAAAAAGCAAGAAAGCAAAAGCACAAACACTTAAAAAATAGATTTTGTTACCTGAAAAGAATCTGATCAGAACTGGATTACTATGCAAAACTGAGAAACGATCTGATTCAGTAGGGGTGGGATTACATAAACTTGATTCTTCCCGCTCCTTTCCAAGCACTAAATCAAGCTCTACATGACTTTAGTTCATGATCACTATATTTAATAAAGCAAATGCGACTCAAGTGTCTTTATTTTTTTCTGTTTTTTAATCTATGCATTTCATCATTTCTGCAATGAATGTGATAGTTAAATCTGTGCCATTTTTTATTGTATGGACTACAAATAATGCTTTGTAAAAAATTAAAAATAAATCATCCTCCGTGAACAACCACCTATCCTCAGAGGGGGTTTGGAGGGCTGAGTGATCCCAGAAGCTGTGTTGTATTGGGTACTCTCCTGTTAGGGTCTCACATTGCAAACAGGTCCTAAGGGACCAATGGACTAAGAGCGGCCCAGAAAACCTTTATGGAAATCGTTACATCCAACTATAAACTGTGGTAGTGACTGCTGCATTTCATCCTAAATGCACAGTCAGCTAGATGGTAAAGCGCTTTGATTTTTTTAAAGTTAGTTCCACCTAAAAGACTGAGAAAGAAAAACCAGAACAGACATAAATAAAGACGTGTTACCAGTTAATCTGGTGAATAATGTGAGCTGGAGACCACATTATACCTGCAACATACATTTAAAGTTTATATTAAAGAAAACAGTGGAGAAAAACAGAAAAAGTTTACCAAATAAGAAGGAAAGCAATTAAGATTGAATTTCATTTGTATCTTCAGCAAGCTTCTAAAAGAGCCCTCCATCTTTTTCTGTCATTCACTACCGGGTCAAAGGGGAGTCGGCGCAAAGATCCCAAGAATTTCACTCCTCCAGCTCTCTGGGACCTCCAGTCATTTGCAGAAAAAAAAGAACAACTTGACTAAGAAGCATTAAACATGTAAACATATGATAAAATATTATAGCAAATATAAGAGTAAAAATTCTAGATCCCACATGAGATCTGATTAAAAGCTGAATTAAAGACTACCTGATTCTGAAGTGAAAGGTTTATCTGCTGTATGCTTTATGAAGGAATCAAACCAAAACACACAAAGTTAAAAATATCCATTTTTATTCACTTTCAACAAAACAGCTTACACGTGACGCCTTCTTCCAAAAGGCATAAAATGTACGGGCGAAACTCTAAAGATTGCCTCGTGTTCTTTTTGGCTCCAAAAGCCTGATAGAAGAGAGAAAGTGATTCAGCCGGAACAGAACCAGCGACTGACGGGTCAGAACCAGAGCGCCTGTTCATCAACAACAAAACATCCTTTAAAAATAACTCAATGAGTTTAGCGACTCACCAGCAGAACTGCTCAGTGGTTTTCTGACACGCCAGCTTACTTTTTAAAAGACAAATCATAAAGCTTATAAAAAACGCTAAGGTTATACAAAACACTTACAAAAGGATGCTAAACTCCGCCCCAGAACTACGTTTCCAAAACATTCTGCAAAGCCTGCAGTCTCACCGGGACTTATCCTGAGCGATTGGATCAATGCGACTTCCTGTGAGAACAGGAGCACACCTGAGCGGTCCGACGGTCCGTCACCTGTCCCAGCATCACCCGAAAATACTGCTGTTCAGTCCTTCTGCTGGCAAACACCTCACCACCACGGAGTCAAATGTGCAGAAGAAACTGTGACCAGAGGGTACGTGACAATGGTTTGGTTTGACTAAATAAAAGGACATTTTGGCTCCTTAAGGTCAGACGTTATTCCATTTCAAACTAAATAGTATGTAGAAAAACGTCTGGGAGGAAATGAAATGTCTGAAGGCTGAGAAACGGTCAAAGAACGGGTCCAAAACCAGAAAAAAAAAAAGAGGCTGATATGCATAAGTCAGTCATAATAGAGGAGTCTAAAACAACATCTGCAGCAGAACTCTGAGGTCATGCAAGGTTCCCTCTGGCAAAAAGCTGACAGAACTGAGAGGGAGGACAGGATTTCTCTGAGTTTGGGGGCTTCATCCGTTTATGAGAGGAAGAGTGCAAAACCTAAACTCCGCTCTGAAACGGATCAACGGGCAGCAGACTGCTTTTGGTCCGGACCAGCATCCATGTGACTGACAGGTCACCGAAAGCGCTCCGGTTCCTCACAGGAGGAACGTTCATCTGTGGGCTTTTCAGAAAGACGAGACCACGAACGCCGTCAGCAGCGGCGTCCTTCTGTTCCGTGAACAAGTCCAGCTACATGAACGGACTAGGAGGCGGTGACTCCTTCCCACTCCACCAAATACTGCACCTTTCCATCGAAGGTGACCCGTCGGGCGATCACTTTGTACTTTTCCCCACACGCCAGCCGTCCTGCTGCTCCAAAGTAGCTGCTGATGGAGCTCCTGAGGTGGGACAGCTGACTGTCGGGATCCAGTCCGTGGACTATGCTGGAGGAGTGGAGCCCGGGAAGATGGAGCCTCTCCGAGGCTGGGGGGTTGGCGTCTGCGGGGCCGGGAGGGGGGATCGCCGGGTGGGGAGGCTGCAGAGCTCGCCGTGGCCGCCCACGTTTCCGTTTTAGAGGAGGAGAAGACGCAGGCATGCCATAGGCCGGTCTGTGCATCAGGGAGCTGCAGAGGCTGCGTGACAGAAGCAGGTGTGCGTCAACGCGGTGCGCGATGAGCTCGCCAACAGCTGATGAAACGCAGAGCGGTTCACCAGATAAGCACAGCAGCTTCACCACACGTACCTGGACTGCCTGGAGATGCTGGTTGAGGTAGTTTCCGACACGCTGAGGTCTCCAATGGACTCCACTTCCAAGGTTTGGGATGAAAGCTGACTTTTTCTGATGAGAAACACACCATTAAAAAAAACACTTAATAAAATGTATAGCGCTACAATAAGGTAGTTTGGGAGTACAAAGCACACCAACAAATCAAGAGCAGGAACAAAGTTTTCATTTCTACTCTGTACGGACGTATTCAGACTAGGAAGACCATTTGGACCCGGTCCACTTCAATTGGTCCAGATCCCTGCGTTTGGTCCGTATCAAGCAGACTTTCCTGTTCCAGACGAAAGCTTTCGAACAAAACCATGTGACCAAAGATCTCTTCAGTCATTGGTCAGGAAATATGAGGGCGGGGCAAAGCAACTAGAGGCAAAAAATAATTATTTCTGAGACCTGTTAGCATCTAGAAAATGGAGCTTCTTGAAACAATGCAGATACTTTCTTTATAGTCCTGCAAATAAATGTGGAACTGCAGCTGTTTCAGATGAACTGTTTATCATCGTTATATTCATTCATTCATCTTCTTCCATTTAGTCCCTTTCGGGGTCACGGGGCTGCTGGAGCCTATCCCGGCCACTTACGGGCGCAGGCAGGGGACACCCTGGACAGGTCTCCAGTCAGTCGCAGCGTTGTTATATTGTTCATTTTTTATTTCTATACATGTTTTAACTGTATATTTGTCTGTGCATGATGTCTTTCGGGTCTCCCTAGAAAAGCTTTGCGTGAAAACCAGCGCTGCGATGCGATAACGAGACTTTGGAAATGCCTCAAATGTGCGTTTCCGTGATCTTTTCACTGAGCTGGTCGCTCACGCGCACGTTTCCGTGCCTGCGGTGAACGCAGCGCTCAGCACAGTCCTGACTGCCAGAGGCTTCGTGCAGATCCTTACCTGACGGAGGGGAACTGCTGCAGAGGGTGGGGCTCCAGGGGGAGGGGGCCTCTGGTTTCCTGTCAAAGCGCAGTGAAAGGGTTAAACAGGCAGGTGAACCAGTCAACTCGTCTCAGCACCAATCAATCCAGCGGCATGCTTATACACCTGGATCAGGCGCTCACTGAAGCGTTGGGATGGAGTCTCCAGGAAGGACGCTCCCTGCTTCCTCTTCCTCTTCTTTTTCTTCTTCTTCGTTTCGGTGCCGTTGGTTAAATTACCGAGACTTCTGAAGTGACAGCAGTACAGAGTTTAAGCACTATTCTGCTCCAAATGATTCTTATCAACAGGTCGATGAGGGACAAAGGACGAATCCGTCCCGCCTCTCATCTGACTGCACCAAAGCAGGTGCTCCCGGCTGCCTGCAGTTCCCTGCAGAGCCTCAGAGGGGCGCCGCATCTTACCCCATTCCTGACGGGGTGGTGGTGGGCTTGCAGCCCTTAACGGCAATCTCATGTGAAGTCTTGTCCATCAGTCCGTTCGCCGGCTCGTCACTGTGGGGGGGGGAGGGCGGGAAACACACCCGCAGGCTGAACAAGTGCTTCTTCTTTTTCACCTCTTTTCCAGACTTGAATCTAGATCAGAAATGTGAGACAAAGTTAGGCGTGAAAGGGGGAGCGCCTAAACACTGCCAGCCCTCTACCCCGTCTGCTCAACCGAGGTCTGTGAACTGCAATCAATTAATCGATCGATCTGTCAATGATCCCACGGCTGAGAAACTGCAAAGTTCAAAAGAACAGATAATAAACAGCAAACCCAGGATTGTGAGCCAGAACTGTTCAACAGGAATCAGCTCAATGGCCTGCACGGTGGTGTAGTGGTCAACACTCACAGTGAACTCCTGGTTCAAATCCCAGCTGGGTCCTTTCTGTGAGGTCTGCATGTTCTCCTCGAGCATGAGTTGAGTTTTCTCTGGTTTCCCCAAAGTCCAAAAACATGCTTCATAGGTTAAATGGTGACTCTAAACTGGATCCTCCTGACGGAAACAACCTGCATCCATTTATGCACCAACATGAGCACTGATGGGACAAAGAGGGACGAATTTTTCTCCAAGGAACATCTAATCTTCACTTGTGGAGCTCATTTTGTGTTCTGGTTCAGTGCTGAGAAAAACAAACAGGCTCACACACGGGACCAGGACCCCACAAGGACCCCCACCAGGACCCGGACCCAACCAGGACCCCACAAAGAGCCCACTGGGACCCGGACCCAACCCGGACCCCACAAGGACCCCACCAGGACCTGGACCCAACCCGGAGCCCACAAGGACCCCACCGGGACCCGGACCCAACCAGGATCCCACAAAGACCCAACCGGGACCTACCTGGGACCCGGGACCCAACCAGGACCTGGACCCAACGGGGACCTGGACCAACTAGGACTCAACCAGGACCCCACAAGGACCCCACCAGGACCTGGACCCAACCCGGAGCCCACAAGGACCCCACCGGGACCCGGACCCAACCAGGATCCCACAAAGACCCAACCGGGACCTACCTGGGACCCGGGACCCAACCAGGACCTGGACCCAACGGGGACCTGGACCAACTAGGACTCAACCAGGACCCCACAAGGACCCCACCAGGACCTGGACCCAACCCGGAGCCCACAAGGACCCCACCGGGACCCGGACCCAACCAGGATCCCACAAAGACCCAACCGGGACCCAACTGGGACCCGGACCCAACCAGGACCTGGACCCAACGGGGACCTGGACCAACTAGGACTCAACCAGGACCCCAACCAGGACCCGGACCCAACTGGGACCCAACCAGGACTCAACCAGGACCAAGACCCAACCAGGACCCCACCGGAACTGAAGGACTTACATGCAGCTGTTGCTGTTTAAAGCCTTAAGAACATTCTCACAGCGTTCGGCGATCGGCGTATCGGCGAGCTGTGAGACAAAAACAGGATTTTAGCAAACATCCGGGTTAACCATCTGACTTCTTAGCAGCAGTTCTTTCATATATGTGTAAAATCTGCTCTCTAACATGCAGCCAATCCTACTTTAGCATCTTTCTGCTATGAAAAGCTCCGTGCAGAATAGGCCTCACCTCTCCCGGCTGCAGCAGCTCCCAGTTGTCGTTGATGTACTCCAACAAGTGATTTTCAGAGTCAAAGTACTTCTTCTTGTGAATCACACTCATGTTGTACAAGCTCAGGTGAGCCACATCCTTCCTGAAACATTTCCATAGAAACTTCTATTACAAATTAAATTACAACTACATTATTGAAGAAACTCAGGGAAACTGTCTTAAGATGGTTGATTATCAGAGTTTACCACAGTGACAGAAAAAAATAAAATCACAACAGTCACAGACTCTGCAGGTTTTCCCTCAAAGGATAAGTTTGGTCTGAAATGTCAATCACAGAAACGCTCCCACTCTTAAAATGTAAAAAAAGAAATCACACTGATCGATTTTTAATGAACTTATTTGTATAATAAAGCAGAACAGAAGTATTTATCTTAATTCTGTTTCTTCTTCTGTGAGAAGCTCTTCTATCCTCCACTGTTTACCTGCATCAATGTCACCCATTCAAACTCCTTATCAGAACCAGACGCCTGTCCACAGCCTAAACCAGTCAGACAGTAACCCTCCACCATGACCAAGACCAAAGAGCTGTCAGAGAACACCAGGGAAAGACTGTGGGGTACCAAGCTCTCTTTTTTCATGCTAAGTGGGCCAGATGACTGACCCGGGTTAAGGAAAGGCTGAATGAGGCCATCGAGGATGAAGCCTGTCTGGGTTTTCCAGCAGGAAATGACCCAAACACACTCTGGACTTCAGTCCAATAAAGGAACCGTGGAGGGAGTTCCCAATTCATGTTGCCTAGCAACAGCCTACAAAAGATCTGCAAGACAGGACGGGGTTTGCAGAATCAGAGTTTGCGTCGCTGTATGCTGGCATTCATTTTAGGCGGGATAACAGATTACTGGGCAAAAGACTGAGATGGTCATTTGATTTCAATGCTCTTATAACTGCCAGGTTTAACCGAATAATGATGGAACTTCATGAAAATCCCACATTTTAAACAGAATAGGCAATTTTATTCTGAAAATATAAGAATCCGTTGTTCAAAAGACAACGGATGGATGGATGTGACCAATCAATGCTGCACTTTCCAAGTAAATCTGAAACCAAGAAATGGGGTCAATAAGGTCGTGGAGGTGGGCGGAGTTAACTGTTCCCAAGAGGAAATCAGTGTTTTTAACCCCAGCAACTGAAAGCATGCAGACTTGTAGATTTGTTACTGTAGAGTTTGAGGACGAACACCCCCTCCTTCAATGAGAACGCGTGACGGCATGCGGACAAACTCACCAGCTGAGCGGCAGCCGGCTCACAAACTCTGGTCCACCGTTGCAGACTGAACAGATGAACAAATAAAACCTGGAGGGAAAAAAACAAAGCCAAAACAAAACAAAAAAAAAAAACAGCATTACGGTAGTTGGCATGAAACTGTTTTCTAAAAAAAAAGTCAAGTTTTCTACATTTAAAAAAAAAAAACAGTTCAAATTTTTTTATGTGGCATGTCAACAGACGGCTTTGGTTAACTATAGTACATGCTTCATTAAAAACCCTTGTGCTGTCTTGTGGGGTCCAGATGACCTCCGAGGGACTTTAACATTGGGAGTTGGGTCATCTGGACCCCACCAGGCTGAACCTTTTTTCTTCAATGATTTGTGATCTTCACTGGTGTCCATGGATTACATGAAATCTTTCCACCTTTATCCACCTTTGTCATGGTAGGGAGAACACGCCAATGTAAGGGTGGGGTCATTTGGACCCCACAAGATAGCACAAGGGTTAAAAAGACAAAATTAATGTTTGCATATGAAAAAATGTACACAAAAGAAAATATTCCTGTGAGTAGAAGAAGAGAGAATGACAAAAGTGTGCAAAGCAGTAATCAAATCAAAAGGGGGCTACTATGAAGAACCTACAATATGACATATTTTCAGTTGTTTCACACTTTTTTGTTATGTATATAATTCCACATGTGTTCATTCATAGTTTTGATGCCTTCGTGTGAATCTACAATTTTCATAGTCATGAAAATAAAGAAAACTCTTTGAATGAGAAGGTGTGTCCATGTCATGTTGATGTATATTGACGTTAGTTATAAAGAACTGCATTACCCAGCATGCATGATTACCCAGCAATGCTAGGCGAGTAGTCACATGTTGGTGCACTGTGCAGAGCTAGGAACGTGATGAGAGTGAGATTGCCATGCACGGTGTAGTAGTTGGAAAGAGACTGTTCAATAGAAAGTCTGAAGAACCCGGCTACAGCGCCTCTCTTAGCTGACTGAATGAGGCGAGCTAAATGAGCTAGATACCTACCAAACGTAACTTTACATAGTGTTAGGCAGAAAGCGTTAGATGCAGATTTCCCGTTGTGCTTCGGGTAATGCTGTTGCGTCGTTTCTTCTGTATGTAGTGTGAGCCCTGTCGGCCACTGTATTATTGTAATCAGATTACTGGACAGCACTGGAGAGTAAGTCACAGGGGCAAATAAAAGATAATAAGGAAAATAAACATATTCGAGCCGATCCGGAGTATAAGTCGCGAGAAATGCTGCGGTCACACCCAACGTGATCGGGTTTGATTCGCATCCGCCCTTGCATCAAATGTGCGTTTGCTGCCTTTTTCTACGCACGTCAAGTCACCTACGCTGCCGTCCAAAAACGCATTTATAAACGAGACAGTCCCGCCACATGTGGGAGAAGCTACTGTCGAGTTTTTAGCCTCATGGCAACATGGACGCATCGACTGAATGTCTCATTTACACACGGGTGACATCCAGAGATCACTTGAGGTGAAGAGCCACGTCTCCATGTCTGAATTCATGACTTCTTTCTGCTGAGTCATACCAATTCCAGCCTTTCCTCCGTGTTTCTCTAACCTGGTTTGATGACTCGCCGTCCAAAACGAGTCCGGGGAGGGAAAAATAAAAACTCAATTAACAGCATTTGATGCAAAAGTAAAGTTCAGGAGGAGAACGAACAGATTGATTTTGATTGATGGTGTTGGACGGCGCTTGTTCTGTAGTAAATACTGACAGTACTGAGTTTGATTAGGACTTCTGCGGCTTGTGAAGCTGTGCACCCGTCTGTTACTGAAGCACCGCTGGTTCTGGTTCTGTGCTCCTCCAGGAGAGGATCAAACCAACAGTTGATGTGATGATGCTTGCAGAAAGGACAGTACCTGTCACCGTAGAGCATGGGCATGGGTAAACAATGGAGACAGGCCTCATGGAACCACTGCTGACACTGTTTGCACTGCAGCATCTTCAGGTACCAGCTGCACAGACAGAACACACGCTCAGCATCTCCTGAGGCAGAACCGTGCGCTGTGGCGGCTCACTCACTCTCCCGGATCGCCGCAGTAGCAGTAGCACTGCTGGAGGTTGGTTTTGTGGCCCTGGTCCCACACCAGCTTGTCCAGGGCGTAGGGGAAGGAGAGCTGCAGCTCCGTGTGCTGCTGTGCTTCGGCGTCCTGCTTCGTGGCCGACGCCCTCCTCTTGTGTGAACTCCTCTTCTGCAAACAGACAGACATTTTTGAATGCGTCCTATAAAGAGGAAAGGCTCCATCCGTTCAGAAGACCAAACCTTTGATAGAGATGCATGTTCACAGTCAGAGCAGAGCCACTCGTCATCAGAGTCGATGACTGCAGCGTCGATGATGGGGTCGTGACACAGCTGGTGGTATCCTGAGAGACAGGCAGTGTCTTTACGTTTCTGACACGTCACTAAAGCCCCGCCCATCCATCATGAGGATCTTGGAGCTGCTTTCAGCTTCTGAACAGCAAGCTGGCTCCTTCACAGTTTCTCAACTGACCTTGTCCACAATTGTCACAAATGACAATCTCATTGGGTTCCTCGGACACTTCCTCCTGACATATAGAGCACACAATGTCCTCGTCCTCCTCGTCTTCATCATCTTCATCTCCTGAAAAAGACGAACGCAATCAAGGCCAACAACTGACCACAAGGGGCGAGACAGCTACCAATTTTCCTTTTATCTGGTGGATGTGGAAATGAGCCAACAGCAGCAGATCTTCAGCCCAGCTGTGGCCGGTGGATCTTTACTGCACACACTCCTAAGGTAAGAACGGCCACATCACAACGTTCCACACGTGACCGATACGCCACTGACTCGCTGTGTCAGAGCGGCTGTGGTTGGTCGACACGGGAAGCGCGTCGACCAGCAGTGTTGCCAGATTCTGTGGTTTTCTACCCAATTGGGTGGGTTTGATTTTGATACTGTAGAGTAATTTTGCTTTAAGCGGGTTTTAGCTAGTTTTATTATGAGTCTCAGCCAGTGTCTTTCAACCAGTGTGCCGCAGCACACTAGTCTGCCGTGGGAAATAACCCTCATTAACTGATCTAAAAACATTTTCCATCTCCAGGATGTCAGCTCTGTGTTCATCCAAACAGGCCCTGATAAAACACTGAGGAGTTAGGAATATGAAAGATCGTAAATACTACTTTCTGTTTTTGATAAGAATGACGGTGCCACGATTTAGCCGCAGCTTCAGCTCTGTTTTTAGAAAAGTCCCGCCCCTTCAACTATCTCTGCCAATCATTCTCGGACCCCTAATCATACGTCATCAGTGTGACCAATCAGAAGTGGTTTAAGTCTTCACTTCCTTGTTCCGATTTAGCTTGTTAAGTCTCTCCGTTCCACCAAAAATACCAGCTAAAGCTCGTCTTTAGCTTGTAGCTTTCCACAGAATCCAGTGTCAGACCATGGAACAAGTGAACAAAACAATGAAACTCAGAGAACAGAGTCTGTCTGCCATTGGCGGGAGTTTTTAGCACTACATCTCCCATGATGCATTGGGTTTAAGTGACAGCGTCTCAGCATACAATGAGTCTTCCCTGTTAAACGTCTTGAAACCAAAATGGACACACAAACAGTTTTTAAATCTTCTTGATGAAATCAGAGGTCAGCAGTTTAGTTCTCCTTCAACGTTTGTGTTTATTAACGGCCAAACATCCCAGAGTTTGGTCCAAGTCATCTTTCTAACTGAAACCCTTTAATAATAACGTCTGGATTATTTTATATGTTAAATTTAAGAAGAAGTAATAACAGCATTTAAGAAACAAGATTAAGGTGAAGTGGCCAACAGACACAATTAAACTAAATTCAAACTATTTAATCATCTAAAAATAATTAAAACATTTCTGTTAAAGTTTTCAAAGACTTCATCTTTGATTAAGACAAAAGAAAAACTAATAAAACTTCAACATGTTCACTTTTTGTGTAGCTACAGAAAACATAAATATAATGTCAGTCTTTTTGTTTAAATTTGATCAAACATGTTGCGATCATATCATTATTCAAAAATTACAGTTCATAAACAGGAGGCTAAAACAACTACCAGGGTAAAATGTCAAATAATTTAGTTGAAAATTATTATGTAAAACTGACTTAACTTTTATTACATCTTTTAGAAAAAACAGCTGCAACATCCAGCTTTTTCTGCCTCAATGATTACAGAAAATGCAGGTGAGATCTTGGAGGGACTGTACATCAATACAGACTATGAGTTTCTCCTTATTTGATTTTTGGATGATGTTGTGCCGCGGGAATTTTGTCAAGGATAAAGTGAACCTTGGCTCAAAAAAGGTTGAAAAACACTGGTTTAAGCCATCTTTTATTTTGAAAAATATGTTGTTTTGAAAATGACCGGATCTTTTCGGTTACATTTCTGTCACTCGGGTGCTAAATCAATCCGGCGGTGAGTTTAACAGAGTAGGAAAAAAAAGATCCATTTTTGATGCCTCAGATGCGCGCAGCGCCCAGCCGTTTTCCCCGCCCACCTGTGTTTGGTGTTTTATTTTACTGAGTCTTTACTCGTTGAATGTGGTGTTTCAGTTGAGTTTGTGGATTTGTTTAATAATAGTGTTTTTGGTTTATGTTTTATTTCCTGTTCCTCTATTTTCTGCTTGATTCCATTTTACCCTCTTATTTTTGATGAATCCTTCAATGTTTCGGAGGTTTAGTGTCACATTTGTTCAGCAGGACTGTCAACCTTAAAAGCCCCTCCTTATTGCTGGAGCATTATAGAGCGAGACATGGCAAAGAGGACGACACAATGACAAATTTTGGTTTACACTAGTTCAGTGTTTTTTAACCTTTTTTGAGTCAAGGTTCACTTTTTCCTTGACAAAAATCCTGCGGCACACCAGCATCCAAAAATTAAATAAGGAGAAACTCATAGTCTGTATTGATGTACAGTCCCTCCAAGATCTCACCTGCATTTTCTGTAATCATTGAGGCAGAAAAAGCTGGAAGCTGCAGCTGTTTTTTCCTAAATATTAAGAAAGTTGTGAGTTTTCAATAATAATTTTCAACTACATTGGTTGAAAATGTGTCCAGGTAGTTGTTTTTCCTTCAAGTTTATTAACAAGCAATTTTATGTAACCTAAAAAAGTGATTTATTTATTTTTTAAATGTTATGATCACAACATGCCTGTTGTCGGTTGTCCAATTTAGTCTTAATCCTGTTAATTTTGTTATTTCTTGTATTTAAGATCAACTCTTCAGATTTTTCAAAAGTTAAGCTGAATTTCTCCTGGATTACAGATATTCGAAAACTGTTTCAGTTAGAAACATGACGTGGGCCAAACACCAGAATGTCTGGCTGTGAATGATAAACACTAATCACACAGGAGAACCAAACTGTTACTACTTCTGATTTCATCAAGAAGATTTGAAAACTGTTAAAACAGACTTGTGTGTGCATTCGTTGGGCTTCATGACAGTTTATAGAGCAGCGTCATCGTTGAGACGCTGTCACTGTAACCCAGTGCTTGTCAATTATGTTTTGCAAGGCCCCCCTTAGGAAAAAGAAACTGCCCCCCCCCCCACCCACCACCACACACACACAAACACTCGCCATGGCTACAATATATAAGTTAGTATAAAAAAAATTGTGAAATTTAAACCTAAACTTGTATCTTTTAAAATTAACAAAAGAAAAAAATCAATATAAATCCACTTTCAACAAATATTAACTTTATTTTGCCACAGAAACCCTGTTCTAGTCTAAAACAGAAAAGAAGCTTAAAGTGCCTGAAATAAAAAAAGAAAATCCGTCAGTCCTTATTTAAACTAAAAAACATTTTGACCAACTGCACCATTTGATGGTGAGAAAAATAACTCAATCAATAAATAATATTAAATATAAATTTCAAATCAGAAAAAAGTAGATCCAGAAGACTGAATAAACAGAAATGTATTACTGATTGATTTACTCATTGATTTCTATTTTATTTGGGTATTTTATTTTATTTGAGTGAGAGTTTTATAAGTAAAATTTGTACAAAAAAACAGTAAATAGAGTATAGTTAATAGGATATGTTCCATACAAATTTATTGGCTCTCAGACAGACACTCACAAGTTGTCTGTGTGTGTGTGTGTGTGTGTGTGTGTGCGCACGCTGAAGTTGTGGCCCAGCCTCAGCTACACCCTGCCTTCAGTGGCCCCAAGGGAAAATGAGTTTGAGACCCCTGCTCTGGATTCTGTGGAAAGCTACACCGCTAAAGACGAGCTTTAGCTGGTATTTTTGGTGGAACTGAGAGACTTCATGAGCCAAGTTGGAACAAGGAAGCAAAGACTTTAACCACTTCTGATTGGTCAGACTGATGATGTATGATTAAGCCTCCAAGAATGATTGGTGGAAACAGTCGAAAGGGGCGGGACTTTTCCAAAAACAGATCTACCGGTATCTGTTATAACTACAGCTGAATTGCGGTGCCGTCATTTTTTATCAAAATGTCTTTAAAAGAATCAAATAAACACAAAGAAAAAAAGTCTTTTATGATCTTTCATATTCCCAACTACTCAGTGTTTTATCAGGGCCTGTTTGGATGAACAAAGATCTGATATCCTGGAGATGGAAAATGTTTTTAGATCACTGAAAATGGGTAATTTCCCACGGTACACCTGGCCATCTCTCACAGCACGCCATGGCACATCAGTTGAAAAACACTGGACTAGATTCTTTTCAGTGAAGTTTCTTAACTTGGTTGCCTGCAATGATGTTTTGGGTCCAGCAGGAGTCAGTATTGAGTGTCAGACACAGTATCAATAGTTTTTGCAATGTGCCGAAACGCTTCACAAGGCCTCATCTACCCATCACTACTTCATGTTAATTATAGAAACATTAAAAGACGAGCAGGCTTCCAGAAAAATGTGACTAAAGAGCAAACTTTGAAGCTGCAAGAACTTACCCGTTTGAATATCCTTCCAGAAAACCCAGGATTTTGACTGATCTTCAAAAACTATGAAGCAGCGCTGTTTCTCCTCATCTATCTGAAACAGGACAGACATGTTCAAAGACCACAGACAGTCAGGAAAAGAGGTACAACTTTAGAGGATTCAAAGGGTTTAACTCCAGTAACTTGCAAATAAATCTACGTTTAAAGACGAATGTTAAAGGACACATTTCATCCGATTAAACTTTTACATGTTTTTAGAGCACCAAAAGCATTGCTTCCTCTCACCAACCTTTGTGATGGTTCCCAAGTAAAACAGGCCGTCTGACCAGCGGGCCAACACGTCCTGTCCCTCTCTGAACCGGGCAGACATGCCTTCCTCTCCATACTCCTCTCTAACAGAGAGGCTGCTGGGTAGCAGAGGAGCTCCCTGCCGATGGAGGTGAGATCTGTGCTGGACCGACAGGTGATCAGCGACTCCCGAGTCTCTGAAAAACGGGAAGGGCCTGGTGAACGCGGGGGGGAATCGCCAGAGGACACAAGCAGGAAGGGAATATAGTCAGAAATATAAATGCGTAGACGCTAGAGTTAAAGCATCAGGGTCTGAGATGGAGGTCAAGTCCGTCCATCTATTTTCACAAGGTCATAAGGTTGCTGGAGCCTATCCTTGCTAGTGGAGCAAGGATAAGACCCTTCCCACTGCTGTCTGTTTGGGTCTCCCCACGTCTTAAAAATACAGGGTTGCGTCAGGAAGGGCGTCCGGCGTAAAAACCAAATTGTCCACATTCCATAGAACATCCCATGGTTCTATGGAACGTGGAAAATTTGGTTCTGTCAACAACCTTCTACAGAACACGTTCTATGGAACGGATTCTGTAGAAAGTTCCATAAAAGGTATAGAACGTGTCCTATAGAACAGGTTCCATAGAACGTGTTCTGTAGATGGTTCCATAGAACGCGTCCTATGGGGAAGCGCCCGTGTATAGAAGGTTCCATTATAGAAGGGTTTATGGTTCTGTAGGAGGATCCATGTGGTCAGAATCTGATAAAGTGATGCATCGCCGATGAGACACCTGAACCGACGTGACCCCAAACCTTTTCTGAGTTCAGTCAGTGCGTCAGCGTCCAGCAGCGTCCAGCAGCGTCCAGCCTCTCGGCGCGGACATGGCAGCAGATTCTGCTCATTAGCGGTAATTGGTCATTAGTGCGCGTCGGGCCGCGCGTGCACGTTCCGTTAACGTGAATGACCGCGCGGTCTTCTTTGTGGCGTCCGCGGCAGCTGTCATCATTCTGACAGTCCTCCCGGTCACGGGAAACAGACTCCGCCAGACCCCCTTCGGTCCCGCGTCTCTTTGTTCGCGGGGCTGAAGCCAGCGGACAGTTCAGAAGAACTGGGGGCGCGTGCCGAGTCCGCCACGGACAGAGCGGAACCCGAACACGGCCGAACGCTTCACAGACGGACCGCCGCGGATTCGCTGCTCGAGCCGAACACCCGCGCGGCGCGACCCCGGCCAGCTCAACGACCCGCACCCCACCCCCTCCAGCGGGAGGAGAACATGACAACAATACCTCATTCGGCCCCCTCTGCGCTCAACCAACAACTCCTGCAGCAAAATTAGCGGACGGCGGTGACGGCCCCCTCCCACGAACACAGCAACGTCCTTCACGACGGCTTCCCAATAACTTCCAGCGCCTCTTCAGAAAACAACAAACTGGTCGCTTCCCCCCCGCGTATTCGCCATTTTGGTTTCCCGCTGATGGTCGGGGAGTGCATGATGGGAAGAGCCTCACCCCCTCCCCTGCTGTAGTGGGAGACGAGCCGCTTCAACTCTTCAAACATTTGAAAATGTAGGCGGGGCGTCTCCGTAGCGCATGCGCGTCTGTCCCTCAAAGACTTCTTTATGCAACATTTTCTGTTTAGTTGCTCTTAAACACTCAGACTGTGACTTTCATGTGAAATGCATCTGAAAATATTTTTTTTATTTCACATTTCATGTCGTGTATATTATTACTTTTAACCTTGACTTTAACAAATGTACTTTTTTAAAGTCCTACTTCAACTATATTTTGATCTCTTATCAAACCATTCCCAGTTGTCTTCTCATTATGATTCTGACACTTGTAGTCAAAATCTAAAAACCTGTGTCGTTTTCTAGGACATAGTTTCTGCAGAGCGGCAGGAGTTCCTTAGAAATTCACCTCGGACTTGTGGACGTTGGCTAGGAAGTTACCCTCTGCTGATATCCCATCATTTCTTTTTAACACTCTCCCACAAACTTACAGCCCCTCCCAACACCAACCTAACATTACTGATGCAACACAAATGGCAGCAACATCGTATGTATCCATCCGTCCAGTTCTGATCCAGATTCCAGCTCAGACCAGGAAAATAAAGACCTTCATGGATCTGTTTGTCTGCAGGTGGACTTCTTGGGGGGTATTCCAGAAAGCAGGTTATGCTAGCTCCCACGATAAGTTTGAGGCTAAGGAAGTTGATGACCTCAGCTTTCGGTTCCAGAAATGGAGGTATGTTTCAGGGTAGGTCAAGTTACCATGGCAACTCATGCTCTGAACATAACCTGGTCTGGAGCAGGTTTAGTTGAAGTTTAGTTTGTTTACAGAGCGGTGAAGCAGCATGGCGTGTCCATTTGAAGATGATTTAGTGGATGAAGAAGCTCAGATAATACTTTTTCCACCATGAGAGGGTGATAAGACCACATATGGATGTTGGAAAGATAAACTTTTTTACTTTGATCTAACTTAATTATTTGCTTCAGTTAAGATAAATCATTTTTTTGTTAGGTCACCTTAAAAATAACACGTAGTTTTCAGACAATTATTTTCCTTTCGTTCAAATTAATTTAATTAAGTAGGTGTAACTTTGATGCTGCTGTTAGATCGGCACCGCAAGGGATTCTGGGATATCATTCCCTTTGCCTGTCTGGACGGATTTGGGTTTAAGTGTGGGTTTTTTACAAAATGTGTTTAGTTGTATAGCTGTTTTACTGTGTTTCACCGTGTCTTGCCGAGCTATTTTGTCCTACTATGCTTACGTTTCTGCACCATAAGTGAGAGTAAAGGTGAGGATGATGAGTTTATATAGCACCCCTACCACCCAAGCCATTATGACAGTGATGGTATATTCTATAATGAATTTTTGTACTCCGTACATTTTTTTCCGTTCTTTTTATTGTTATAAAAATGAGCATATCTGCCGGCTCAAACTTCAAGACATATGAAAGTTCAAGAAATATAAGTAATTAAGATGGAAAAAAGATTAATGAAGTAATGTGACATTTAGTTAGATAAATACGTAAATTTGAGTTGTATAAACAATTATTGAGTTTGAATTAATTTAACTAAATTATTTAAATTATTTTTCAGCCGTGTTACTTTTATGATGGACTTATAATTTCTATCCGCCGTCATTAAAATCTCAGACTCCGTCTCAAGTGTCGCGCTTTCTTTTTTTTTTTTCTCCACGCGTTTCCATG
Source organism: Oryzias sinensis (assembly GCA_037389245.1). Classification (NCBI taxonomy): domain Eukaryota; kingdom Metazoa; phylum Chordata; class Actinopteri; order Beloniformes; family Adrianichthyidae; genus Oryzias; species Oryzias sinensis. The sequence goes on along the minus strand of CM074494.1, from coordinate 7,732,879 downwards.
GTGACTCCAGAAATCGGCGATGTATTGACAATGTCTTTATGTACCGTGCGTTAACCCAGGGTTCCCAAGTGGAGCGTAATTACGCCAACTCATATCTGGTCTTTTGGAACCGACATACCCAGAGTAAGCAAGTTCAGGCGGATTTCAGCCAGAGTTCAGGCTCAAAGTTAGGCTAGTTTAAACATGCTTCCTGGAATACCCCCCTGATCACTGTTTAATGCAGTGGTTCCCAAACTTTTTCTGCAGGCGGGCCCCCCTTTCTGAAAATTAGAATATTTTTGAGCCCCCCCACACTGACACAAACATACAAATCCTTTGTTTCTAAACTCCACCGCGCCTTATAACATGTGGTTAATGAGAAATCTTTCACTGAATGGTAGAATTCTGCTATCTAAAGCTGAAGGAATCTCTAGATCTGTCTGTGTCTCTGTCTTTAGAAATGCCAAAACACATCTGTAACCTATTAAACAAAACATTATTTGATTTTATTCGGAGGAAAAAATGTCATTACTTAAGGAAAAATGTTTTGTGTAACACCAGAAAACATGGGGGCATGGATGGATTAACCTTTGAAACTTTAAACAACTCTTTTAAAATAAAGTGGTTAAGTAATTTATTGAAAGGGGAAGACAATATCTGGAATGCATTTCCTAAATATATATTTGACACAATGGTAGGCATTAAATTCTTGCTAAAATGTAATTATAAAATTGAAAAATTACCCACAAAACTTTCAAACTTTTACAAACAAGCCCTGCTGGCCTGGAAACTCCTTTATAAACATAATTTTTCTCCAACAACTTGTTGTATTTGGAATAACAGTAATGTACAATACAAGAATAAATCACTTTTTTTCCTAGATGGTATGATAATGATATTGTTTTAATCAGACAACTTTTCAATTCTCATGGACATCTTCTGACGTCTGAAGAATTTATTTTAAAATTCGGTATTCCTGTTCCACCCAGAGAATATGCAATAGTGTTAGATGCCGTTCCAACCAGTCTACTTCAACTGTTTAAAGGGATTTATAACACAAGTCAATTAAGAACCCAGACAATTTTTTGGAACAATGTGGATATTTGTGTTAATTCAGTTTCCAATAAACAAATAAGAAATCTTTTACAGACCACAACCTTACCTGCTGGGAGGTTTTATTGGGAATCCAAATTTGTGGACATAAAATGGACTTATGCTTGGACTATTAGTAATAAATACTATCTAAATAACAAAATAAAAGATGTGTCCTTCAAAATATTGCATTGTATACATCCTACCAAAAAAACTTTGAGTAGATTTGTTGTGGACATGGACCTGTTTTGTTCATTCTGTGGAACTCAGGAGGAAACTATTTATCATCTGTTTGTGGACTGCAGACATACAAATATGTTTTGGATTGAAGTGGGAAACTATATTGGAAATATAACTAAACAAACTGTTACATTTTTAGATAAAGACATTATTCTGGGTTACCTTAATGTCAAAGTAGACAAAGATTGTATCTTCATTACACAATTGTTTTTATTATTGGCAAAATTCCATATCCATAAAGCCAAATGGTCAAACTCCAAACCTAAATTCCAGCAGTTTTTGAGTGAAATCAATCAGTACTGTACCATTATCAAACATCTGCAAAACCAAAAAGCAATTTAATTTTTGAAAGAATGAAAACTTATTAAACCCCAAAGATTTTTGAAGTAATAATTCTTTTTGTCTTATGTTGTATATGTATGTGTACATATTTATATACTTTTTGTTTTATTTCTTATATTTTTCGGCAATATGTACACATTTCAATTCCCCCTGAGACATTCACATTGTTATTGTATTATGTTGTTTGTCAATAAAGTATGAAAAAAAAACTCCACCGCGCCCCCCCCTGCAGTACCTCCGCGCCCCCCTTAGGGGGCGCGCCCCCCAGTTTGGGAACCACTGGTTTAATGTTTACAGGTTGTCTCATAAATTTGTTTTGCTACTCATGGATCTTATTTTTCCTGCCAAGTTTGATCTATAAATACAGTTTACCAAAAAATGAGGATGTGGAAATTGTTTATTTCAAGAAACCAAAGCAAGAATGATGCATAAACAAAAATATATTAGTAAATGACGTAATACATACACACTCGCATTCACAGCCAGGGAAGTACTTCTCAGTTTACTATTCCAGACTAAAAACAAGCCAGTCGTCAAAGCTGACATCAGACAATAACATTAGTTATAACATAACTCAAGTCAATGGCAGCAGATGAAGAAACAACCTCAGCAAGGCAGATCTCATGTAAATCAATCAGGAAGCGTCTTTGATCGTGAGGCCCTCAATCCATTAAAGAGAAAATTCATCAAATCACATCTGCGATGCAATAATCCTCCATCTCTAGGAATCTCTTGAGTGGTGAGCTTGAATGACCTTTAAAAGCAGCATGGTCACATGCATATTGGTAATGACAAAACATCATTTTAAGATGCTCTTGCTCCCATATTCAACCTCGTTAAGTTATATTCAGAGATATCAGGCTTCAAGATTAACTGGACCAAATAGGACATTTTGCTACAGATTCAGGATCAGAAGCTCCAATGGACCCCAAAAAATCTTAAATACCTGGGTATACTTTTGAACCTGAGATTGGAAAATATCATACAGGATAACTTTGAACCAACAATCAAACAAATCTACGTCTGAATGGTTGGGATAAACTGCAGATTTCGTTATGGGGTTGGGTCCAGGCAATGAAGATGACTATAGCACCAAAATTAAACTATTTATTTAATAAGTTACCACTTACAGTTCCACAATGTACAGTATATTTAAATCCATTGAGAAAACCATAAGCAGCTTTATTTGGGGTGGGAAAAGGCCCAGAATGACTTTGAAAAACCTCCAGAGTAGATTAGAATTCGGAAGGATTAGGATTACCAAATATGCAGCTCTACAAAGAGGCCTTCACCAGTGCACAAATAACAACACTTTTATTAAACAAAGATGACAGAACAATCTGGGTGGACTTGGAGTCAGAAAAAAAATTATCAAAGTTTACAATTATGTGTCCCAGCAGCCTACCGAAACGGTTAAATCGAACCCAATCATAATTCACACCAGAAATGTGTGCCACCGCCTACGTAGAAAAGAAAACATGTGTCATTTTTATTGGGCACGTCTTCCGTTTGGAACAACCCCAAATTAAAAACTGGGGGCAAAATTTTCTTGTGGCCAAGTTGGTTTACTAAAGGCGTTGTAAATATAAACTGTTTTTTTCAGAAAAAATGTCCTAGTTACTTATAGGGATTTAAATAATACATATAACATAAGGACATAAAGACATAAAGAACGCATAAAGACTTTGGAAATTTCTACAAATAAGATGATTGTCTCTCAAAACTAAACCTCTTCGGAGCACATAACCTACCTATTGAATCACCTGCTCATTATACTTTAAAAAAAACAGGAAAGTTACCATAAGTCTCATTTATAATTTTTCACCAAAAGTATCAACGCGGTCAACTCAGGGCTCAAAAGAGTCTGGGGAATAGACTTAGGAAAATGAATGGGTTACAATGGTCAAAAAGGTGTTAATGCCAATGAGGGACGCACAATCTAAACTAATCCAACTTCAAATCATTAACCCTTGTTCTATACTAGGCACTTCAACATTGAGAGTTGGATCATCTAGACCCCACTAGACAGTGCTCTGAACCTTTTTTCTTCAATGATTTGTGATCTTCACTGCTGTCCATGGATTACATGAAATCTTTCCACCTTCATCCACCTTTGTCTACTGGACACCTTTAAAACTGAATAAAGCAGGGATGTGCGACATCAACCACTCCTGGCAATGCAAACAACACCGTGGGGATATAATTCATATGTTTTTTTTTTACCTGCTTAAGTCTCACTTTTGGCACAGAATCATGGGAAAGATAAACACTACATTAGATCTGAATTTGACATTAACTCCTACATTATGTCTTCTGAATCATCTTGAAAATACTGTTAAACTAGAAAAAAAAAGACCACCGACTCAAAATTGCACTTACCACTGCCAAGAGGGTTATTTTGAGACATTGGAAGGGACAGAGCAACCCTGAATGGTGTAGAGCCCTAGCAGAAACGGCCTCATATGAACATTTGATTTACAAGATTAATGGAAACCTTCTGAAATAAACATGTGAGAGCCTTTCTTGACCCAGACTGGAAGGACTTAAACAATATGAATGAGAAAGGGGAAAATTAAAATCTTTAAGATCTTCATCAAAAATCTTGCTTGTTTGCATATCAGCCTTAAGTTTGGTATATTGAGGTTATGTGAATGTGTATTAACCGTAGTTATAAGATGCCTTGTAATTTGTATACCTGTAACTCTTTGAAGGCTGCATATAGATAAAAATGAAAGAAAAAAATGGGCACAATTGTAAAGAAAACAACAAAGACAAAAAAAAACATTAAAACAAAACAAAAGATTGAAATATGAATTAATATTATGGGGATTTGACGTTTGGTGGCTCTGTAGAGTCATCATGGGAGGTTGTTCAGTTCTTTAAAAATGTATTTTTGACTTTTGACTAGGCACAAGGTTTTGAACAAATATTCTGTAAGTTTTCATTGACATTGAGAGGATCTAATTTGTCTTCCATGGGGATCAAATCAATTATCATAATCATCATTATCACAACCATCATTTGTGATGCAGTAATCCTTGTGTTCTTCCACAATTTAAAAAAATCTACAGCTGGAATTTATATTAACCTATAGAAAAAGCAACACTCAATCAAGACATCATACTTGAAAAATCTCAAAATTTGAAATTAGAAGAGGAGCTCTGAGTTGGATCAAAAGCAGTTTGAATGGAAGAAAATTTGTCAACCGAGAAGAATTTACATCTGATTCTAAAGAGATTAGTTGTTGTGTCCCTCAAGGATCAATTCTGGGCCCATTACAACTCAACATTTTCATAAATTATATATTAAATGCTTCAAAACTGTTACAAATCATATTATTAGTTGGTAAAATACAAATAGTTTAGTCTACAGACCATTGTAAGGTAGAGCAATGTGGTAAATATTTAGCTTAATAAAATGAAAAACATGGATGAAAAACAACAACTTATCATAAAACTTAGACTAAACAAGTACTGTTTTTGATCATTACAAAGTCAAATCAAAGTTGCCAATAGAAATAAAATGTCTCAATCAATAGTGTTACAGAAATCAAATATTCAGCACTAATTGTTGACGACGAACTAAGCTGGAAGCAGCACATCAGACACAAACCAAAATATTCTAATTATAGATATAACTGTAGATATTTATTGTACAGCTCTTTGAAAGTTCCATACTTTATCTATTGTTTATAAATTGGGGCGATGGTAATAAGAAGTCACTACATCCTCTGGTTTTACTTAAAAACTAATATCCATCAGAATAAAATCTGTTATCTTGATGTGTTGGCGGCCTACTGCCACCCCACCAGGGCAGTAACCTCCTGCACCACACCCTACATATAACTGTTCCCTTCACATTTTGCGTATACTTTTAGAGGATTTCTTTTTTCAAACAAAACACAAAAACTCATCTGGTTGAACATCAATTTATCGACACATTTCGGTTTACTTTCTTATAATTTGCTTCATTAATGTATTGTTGTGTTTTTTGAGTGAGTGTTGCTGAGGGAACCGTTGTTGCTGCTGCTGCAATCTGCTGCCGGAACCATTAAGTCAGGCGTGACACAAGGAAGCATGCCAGTCAGCAGAGGCCTTACAGTCAGCAGGCAGCTAGTTGGACTGAACCATCGCCCGGGGGAGAAGAATCTCTTTTTGTGTTGCTTTACTTTAGTTTCTATTTTAAAGTTCCTTTGTGTCATTCATTTTTGTATGATTTTTTTACCACAGGATGGACATTACTTTAGTTCGTTTGTTGTATTTTGTCTTAGCCTTTTTCAGTTCCCCCTTGTGTGTCTAGTTGGTCTGATCAGCCGCTCTATATGTTCCCTTGTGTTTTCAGTTAGGAGGTCAGTTTAAGTAAGTTTGTTTGTCCTCTGGTAAATTTAAAGCTTCAGTTGTTTCTGTTACTTTGACCTCTTTTAACGGCCCATTTTTGACACTCTAGATGTTTTGAAAAATACATTTAAATATTTTTGATAAATGTATTTGCTGTCCTTGCCTTATAGTCCTCAGTCCACCACACTTGATCGCACAAACACTTTTTTTGATCAATCCAGACTTTTAAAAGGATCTGACCTAGTTTTTCCACACCACACAACTTCTATACAGAGGCAGTGGAACAACAAATATCCAATTCAGGTTTATTGAAGGAAGTGTATTAATGTGCCAATTTCAAGATCAAACTGATAAAAACCATTAAGAAAGGTTTCTGTGTGCGGCACTAAACTAGAACATACAACAACAACAACAGGATTCCTAATAATTGCTGCAATAGTGCAACATCTTTTACTATTTTTTGTTACTTGATCCATGATAATTATGTTTTTGTTTCACGATATATGTTTCTGTAAAACTATCACAATATGTTCTAATGGTAATCAATAAGAACTTCATCTTTGCTAGTTGTTGATCAAATAAAATAAAACGTTTAATGACTTCAAACAGACACTAAGAACCGGAATAACTGTGGGAAAAGAAAAAATGGGGTTGGTATTGTGTAGGTTTGCTTCTTCCCACTCCCTTTCAATCAAGTAATCAAACTATTTGATTAATCAAACTATGTGACAATCAATACATTCAACATGACGTGTGTCTGTACTGTATTTCAGTGCAAAAATGTCTGTTATATAGTGGAGCAAACACAATGTCAAGAAGATATTAGGCATAATATTTGTTATTGTTCTTCTAATGAATTTATGAATTAATATCTTGAATAGATTTGATTTAGGCCTGTCTATGTATTTGTATTTGTGTTGTATTTTTCTTCTCTTTCTTGGTAATTGCTTGAAATCAATCAATATTCATCCTCATCTGGATGCCAATTACTTTAAAAACCTTCCAACACTGGGTTTGGGTTATAATTGAAGCATGTGAAAAGCAGCCATAGATCAACATTTTAGAGTGAAGAGAATGAGACTCAAAGGAAGATATTTAAAAAAAAAAACACGACAACCGTCAGCAGACATTTTTATATTTGTGATCCTCTGTGAAATGGTTGATAACTTCTTTCATCTTTTACTTTTATTGAGATGTAATCCGCTGACAGGTCGGGGAGACCACTGCGCATGCGCAACCCGTTCTTTCTTTTTTTCCCCCCCTCTGCAGCCGGAGGTATGTCGCCTGCCGTCAGACACGCAGCTGCCGCAGGCTTCAGCTGCAGAACAGCCGCCCGCTCCGTCGCTGTGCTCCTTCCCGCTCTCAAACCGCGACACGTGGACGTTTCCTCCGTTGCCGCTCGACTGATGTGGAATCCGCGCGGCGTGCGCGTGTTCGTGGGATATCCGAGAGCCCGGTCCGCGTCCTGACATGATCCGTGTCTGTAATGGCGAAGGGTCTGCTTCCACGGGCCTGGGTGAACAGGTCCTTCTACTTTCAGGTAAGCCGCTGCGGAGCTCGCCGGACTGTCCGCGCGCGCTCGGGGCGCGCGCGCCGGAGGCGTCTGTGAGGCTGTACGGCCTCGGCGCTCACGGGAGCGGAGCAGAGTCCAGGCCGAGTCCCCGGTGTGTCAGCTGATCCGGACCGAACGTGAGGGAAAACAGCCGAATGGGAAGTTTGGGGGCCGCGTCCTCCGGGGCCCCCTGTCCGACATGCTGGTACTCATTTCTGTAAACAACAACAACAACATGACCCACGGCTTGGCCAAATAATCGCCTGTCCTGGTTATGAAATCGCCCAATCATCAATTATTAATCTGCCCGCCATCTTGCCATTTTGAAATAATTGGCATCGCCGGACCTCAGTGAGGGACCAGCAGCCGTGGAGACGGAGGAAACCCGGAACCGAACGGGACAAACCCAGAAGGATCAGTAGATGGTTCTGTCTTCCAGGAGTCCAAAAACCTCCAGAGATGCTGCTTTGGAGTAACAGCTAACTCACTGTTTGAATCTTATTTTCAGGATAGAGCAGGTCAGTGGGCCTGTGGTAGAGCGTCTGCCCTGATACTGGAAGGTCACGAGTTCGATTACCCGCATAGACTCAGCATTAAGGGGTTGGATGAGGAAAAATCACCAAATGGTGTAATAACGGATGTGTCCCCCCCCAGGGGATGGGGGGAGGACAAAGCTGATAGGACTTTGACTTCTTTTAGCCACGACTGCTATTGCAGATCAGGAGGAGCAAAGGTTCAGATGTCAGGAACAAAACTAGTGCTGGTGGATGTGACGGCTTCCTGTTTCCGTGGCGTTGGAGGACGGTAGGAGCTCCTCCGGCGCTGCAGACAGACCACATGAGGGGAACTGAATCTGTGTGGGGGGGCCGTGAGGCTACAGTTCAGCAGAGTTTGATTTAAGGTGACAGCTTTGATGTGACTGCATCGTGGAACCACAAACCTGCTTGTTTCACCTTTGAAGCCTGTGGCGCTGCAGGCATCAAACTTTCACCGTGTTCTTTCACTTCTTCAACTCTTTGCATGTCTGTCACATGATTAGACAGTCGGCGTGCACGAGCAACGCCAACAAAGCCTCGTCTGAAATGCCGCCTTACAACTTTGATTTTACTGATGTTGGAAAAGGATCTGGAGAAAATATTCTGGTCACTTCACTCCAGAAAACTCCTTTCTTCATTATTATGCTTGAGCAAAGAAAACAACATTTTCCAGAAACAGTTTCTTTACTTTCTTGTGATTCGGTTCTTCTAGTGTGAGGGTGCAACAGAAACAAAATATCCGATGAATGAAGCACAAAGCTGTTGAAGTGAGAGGTTGTTGAGAACCAGAAAAACGATGAAAGAGGAGGAGAATCTTGACAAAAATCCTACAGGAACGACCAGCAAACTTACAACTTCCGATGTAAAAGCAGGTTCAGTGATGTTTTGGGGGGGAACCCATCGACTGTATATGAGAACTGGACTGAGTGGCCCCTCCCACCCTGGCATTCCAAACAGGAAGTGGCTCCAAAAAGCCAAAATCCAAGACTTCTATAGAGAAATAAACAGCTGTTACTCATCGTTCTATTGGTCAGAAGAAGCTTTTTTTGTTTAAAATCTTCTTCATAATCCTCTTTTTTTAATGTTGTTTCTGTCATTCATGTTATTCAAGTTAGAAACTGACCAATCAGATTCTTCAACAAAATTAGGAGGAGCCTGCCGCCCCCCTCAACCAACGTTCAAAATCTTTGTTTGATTTTTCCGGTCCCACGTACCAGTGGAAGGGGTGTGGCCTTCCAACAAGCTCACTCCTGATTGGCGGCAGAAGTTGCCATAGAGACGTTGACTAAGACCAACACGGACCGATCGTTGCTCTCTGATCTGGCTCTAAATTGCGACGCCCGTATCATGAAGTGGTGACCCTACTGAAGGAGGACGCCGTTTTCTGTGGGTGCCGCCACACGCGCTCAGTCCAGTTCTCCTATACAGTCAATGGACTGACCGTATGAACACCATTGGCTTCTGCTGAGTCTGTATTTACATCCACAGCCTTCCTCCACACAGCCACAGTCAGCAGGAAGAGTTGTTTTGTTTCTCCTCTGAGAACAAGGGGGCATGTTTGGAGCATGTGACCCCCACCAGACTGACTTAATCCAGCTGGAACCAAAAGGTCTGGAGGGGGGGGGGGCAACAAGCAGCTCAGATCCTGCTTTGGGGCATTTCTCCTCAGCCGTCTAGCTTGACTGTAAATCTCTGCTGTTGTCTATACGGGTGGGGGTCCTGGAGCACGTTGTGATGCTTGGGTCTCCCCCAGGCTCGGATCTCCTTCATGCGGGTGAAGTACCTGTTTCTCACATGGCTGACGGTGCTGGTGAGCAGCTGGGTGGTCTACGTCCAATACTCCGCCTACACGGAGCTGTGCAGAGGACACGAGTGCAAGAACGCAATCGTGAGTAGCTGCTCCGCCCACTCTTCCAACCTCCGTCTGTCCACTAACGCTTCCGTTTTTCAGATACGCCTTTGCTAGGAAGAGCTGCTAAGGCTGGAAGGGTTTGGGGGGGGGGGGGGGGTCAGGTTTTTGCCCACTCAATGACTGCCACAAGTTCAGTCTGACCATTTGGAAACTCTCCGCCAGTGTCCTTAGTGTCAGTTGTTTGATGCTGGCTCACATCCGGCTTCAATAAAACGTGGTTTCCTGCTGACGTGGAAACCTGCAGGGAGAGCAGCTGGTTCAGCTTTTGCTGTCTGATGATTTGTCTTTTTCTGAAGTGTGAAAAGTACAGACGAGGAGTGATTGACGGCTCAGCTTGCAGCAGTCTGTGTGACAAAGGGACGCTGTACTTTGGAAGGTGCTTGTCCTCGCTGCCAAACAACCAGGTAAGAGGCTGCTGATGTTGTCCCCTCCCTCCATGACGGTGCGTTAACGTTCACGGTGCCTCTCCCTCCAAAGGTCTACACGGGGAGCTGGGGGGACCACAGCGGCGTCATCCGTTGTCAGCTGGGGGAGGCAGCGCGCTATGATCTGAGTGACGAACCGGAGCCGCGGAGGGAAGCTCCAGCATTCGACCAGCCTTCTAAAGGCACCTCAGTGGAGAAGTTCAGAGAGATGGTCTTCAGTCTGCTCAAGGTAGAGGGGCCGGAGGTGTGGGCGGAGCCAAAAACCCATCCTGAGCTACAGCCTAAGCTTTTCTGTCCTCTAGTCCAAGCTGGGAGAGCAGGTGAATCTCTCCGGCCTGGTGAGTCAGATCCTCTCCGTCACGGATGGCAACAGAGATGGACGGGTGTCCCTGCCAGAGGCCCGCTCCACATGGGCCGTCCTGCAGAGGGATGAGGTATGGCGCAGCCTTTGAGCTGCAGGATGCTTTTGAGCCTGTGATCTGTGGAAAGTGATGCATAAATGTCTCCACTCCCACCACCAAGGTGCTGCTGGGCCTGGTGCTGCAGGAACGGGGACACACTCCCCGCCTCCTCGGCTTCTGTGGAGACCTCTACATGACTGACCGTGTCCCCTATGGGCCTCTGTACGGTTTCGCACTGCCGTGGCCACTAGTGTCCTGGGTGCCCGGCAGTTTGCAACGGACTATGGATCAGTGGTTCACCCCGTCGTGGCCTCGCAAAGCTAAGATCTCCATGGGCCTGCTGGAGCTGGTCGAGGACGTCTTTCATGGCACCTATGGCAGCTTTCTGATGTGCGACCTGGCAGCGGTGCACTTTGGATACACAGACCGGCACGAGCTTCGCTTGACCGACACGCAGGTCCTAGTCCCTGAAGACGAGTTCAGGCGCATCATGCGAGCCCTGAGGTGTGAGACGGATGCAGACTGCGTGTACGGTGCAGACTGCCAGACGTCGTGTGATCTATCGGAGAAGCGGTGCGGGGAGCAGCCGCTCCGGCCTAACCTGGCGAAGGCATGCCGCACGCTGAAGGACTACCTCCTGCGTGGAGCACCGTCAGGAATGAGCGAGGAACTGGAGAGGCAGCTGTTCGCCTGCATGGCCCTCAGAGGGAACTCCAGGCAGCTGGACATGGAACATTCCCTCATCCTCAACAACCTGAAAGCCCTATTGTGGAGACAGATCTCCCATACCAAGGACTCGTGACCGAGGAATTCCCTCTGCGAGGAACAGATGCCGAGTGTCCGCAGCATCCATGTCAATGTTGTTCACCTTTCTGCACATCCCGTCACCTGTGGGAATCGGCTGTCCCTGATTCTCACAGGTGCTTTGGCAGACTTTTACGCCGGATGTCCTTCCTGACACAACCCTGTACTTTATCCGGGCTGGGGACCGGCACAGGGAGACTCCGACTCCAGCCCCCCTATGGCTACAATTAGGATGTAGCACAAAGTGTCTTACCAAGGACCCACACTGGATGAAGCTCATCGCAGCCCCTGGGAATCAAACCCTGGTTTCTTGTACCCCGGTCCCAAACGCAGCTGACTTGAGCCGCCCAGACCAGCAGCTTCCATTTCTGAGGACGGTTTTGCTCTTTTTCAGAGCAGTTCACAGCAGGTTCTACCTCCCTCGTCCTGTAACAGGTCTGGGGCATGAACCTGTCTGCAGTCAGCGGAACCTTTCCCATGATCCCCTCCATCCTATAGCTGAAGTGAGTCCTGTTGGAGGGAGAGAGATGTGCAGTGACCTGCCTTCTGAGAGTGCACTTTACCCAAGAGGAGTTTCCAGTTTGAACAATGCATCGAATAGAAAAAACAAACTAAGGACAACTTTCACCAACATCCAGCGATGTTCAGAAAAACTGCAGTCATACCAGCCAGATGAAGATGTCCTTTACCTTCACTAGAAAGATTTAGAAACTGTTACAGACACAGTAAGCCTGAGGCTCCTCCCCCTGCTGTTGAAGGGACCAATACAGGGCCGCCCTTCAGGTGACGTCCACCTGAACAGGTTTCTGCTAAACATTCCGGTTGCTGGACTGTGAGAGAAGCGCGAAGGTCGGTGCACAGGCGTGCTCCGCTGTTCACTACAAAATGCTGATTCAGCATCCGTCATGTATTACTTCTCACTGTGCCACTGAGAGTCCAGTCACTTGTGATTGTTTACATCTAAAGCTGTTCGCCATTTCCCATAATCCTCCTGTTTCATGCTGCTGTCCAGTCTGAAAAGGATTTCCTGTTTGAAGAAGCTGGCATGACATTGCACAAATAAATGAAATCCACATCATTTTTACTTGAAGACTCCTGCAGAGCTGAATTGGTTTAAAGAGTCTGTATTGAGGGGGAAAAAAAATCACCTTTTTGAACTTTGAAGTGTCTTACGTTCATTCCTCACAAATAAGTGGTTTCTGGCCCGTTCACGCATGAGCTGTACTTTAACAGAAGCTTATTTCAGATTTATGAACTGTCCCGTCACTGCACCACAGTGCTGATTGTTCTAGCAGCTTTGAAGGAGGACACGCCTCTCCATGGCTCTAAAGGAGTTTATTTAAAAGGCCTATATCATGCTAAATCAGCTTTGAAGTGTCTTCTCATCTTCATTAAGTGGTGTTTTGATCCATTCAATCTATTCTGAGTCTTCCTCTAAAAACCTGCTCTCTGGGCACCAGCCCCTCCCAATCCATGAGAACGAGCGGGTTCTCACATTATGACATCACCAAGTCAGGAAGAGTCTGCGCTCCCCGCATGTCTGCTATGGAGACCAGCGAAGATCAAAAATCATAGGAAAAAAAAAAGGTCAGTCTGCGTTCTCACGGGTTCCTGATGATCCCGACCGTAAACGTGCTTTGGGGTCACGGATGTAGTCGACTCTGAAAGGCTGAATAAAAGCATGATCCACACCAGCAGGACAAACTCTGACTGGAGGGCCACAGAGTGTTTTGTTAATCCACCTTATAAGAGAAAGAAATAACATGAATCTGGACAAACACCTTTTAACTGAAAACATATTCTTCTCCCTTCTTAGTCCTGTTGAGACTTTGGAGGCTGCAGCTCCTCATGTGTCATTTTACTCTGAACTTCATGAATCAAACTGAGCAGCAATGAAAAAAGTTAAACTCCTCACATGAACGTTTCCCTCATGTTTAAATTCTAAAAGTTCAAACCTTCATAGAAGGAATAAAGAATGAAAGATCTGATCGCCATCAGGTTTATGCTGCATGACACTGAGGAGATTAAGACGATCCACAGCCAATAAAGACGCAGAACAGGGTGGGCCGTTTGAAAAAACAAAAAGCATAATCTCCCTAAAAGGAACAGCGAAACCCAGAAAGATGAGCTGCGACGTAGAAAGATGGTCGTCTGATGTGACCGGGGCACAGACTGCAGAACGGTGGATTCAAATGTGTTCCATGTGGGTCTCAATCGGGGGTGGCCAGACTGAAAAAAGTAAAATCATGCGTCTCTGATACTGTTTAAGGGCCGGACCAAACATGGAGGCGGGCCGTGGATCGCCACCCTGATGTAGACCCTTTAATGTAACCATAACAACACGTTTCCTCCTGGAATAAAAGTCTCTTCAATCAACACAGCAGACGAGGAAGGCTGGAGTTTGAGGCGGATTTATTATCTTATGATGCGTGTGCAGTGGGGGGGGGGGCTAACCATCGCCCGCTTCCTGTTCCTGCGCTCGTAAGAAGCTGGCCTTTTTCTGAGCGACGCGGTCTTTCCTCTGTGCCAGAGTTAACTTGGCTCGATTCCATCTGTCAGGAAGAACGGCAGGAGCTCCGTTAACATGCAGAACATGGAGGGGGGGCTGCTTTGAGGCCCCCCAGTGCACCAATGATGCAGAGGAAGGGCACACCCACCTCTTCTTGGTGACGTCTTTCTGGGGTTTCTTTTCGTGGACCGGGTTAGCTCTGATTGCAGCGTGTGCCTTTTTGTACATTTCCTCCACCTGAAAACAGAAACCAAAAGCCTGAAGGTGGCGCTGCAGGCGCTTCTCACCCAGATGACAGGAAGGTGCAACACCAGCATGGCGATTTTCCCCAAGCATGGAAACCGCAGACATGGTGCCAACGAGCAGCTGAAGGACGACGAGCTCCAACGTCTTACCGCGTCTGGCGTGACTCCGTTCTTTATGAAGCGAGAGAACTGTTTCTTGTAGGCCTCCTCGTCCTCCTCCATCAGGTAGGACATGTAGTCGGCCACGTTCATGCCCAGGATGTGCCTGCGGTGCATGTCGGCGTTGAACTCTTTGCTCTCTGCGTCGTAACCAGGAAAGCGTTTCAGGCTGGAAGCAGAGAAGAGAGCTGAAGGCGCTAGACCAGGGTGTCATCACGGCCAGAACGCAGGCCAGCAAAGATGAACAAAATACAAATATATAAGTATTTTTAAATCTTATCGGAGAATCTTCATCCTCGGCGTGAAGTAAGTCACTTGATAGACGTGCAGAACGGCCAATGGAGCCGTCCTCTGACACGTGTCTCTGTGTTTAACGACACTCAGCGCACAGCGGCCTGAGAAGCCAGACAAAGGCAGTCTGACCCAGCCACGCCCCCATGACACCTGACGCTGGGTCTACGGTTTGTCCCCAAGGGGTCCGAGCCCCCTCGGGCAGCAGCGTCCGCTGGGAGCTCGCCCCTCTCCAGCCCCGTCCACGGAGCAGGGGCGCCACTTGCTCAGCCGTGGTTAAACCCACCGCGCTGTAGAGACGTCATACACCCCCCATGACACGAGCAGGGCGTGAAACGCCATCATCATCACTGCTTCCTGTTTTCAGAATAAAACACCTCATCTAATCATGCATTACTACAAAATAATATGAATACACGCCACAAGTCTTTCTCCTCACAAAGATTGTGTACTCTGTGTACTTTGAGTTATTACTACATTAACAGTATTTTAAGACGATAGTAGAAATCGTCAACTTTGAGGTTGAATGAAGACACTCTGCTCTCGGTTCTTCTGGTAGCGTGGGCACCCCTCCACTAGAAGAACCGACACCCCCACGAAGAAACAGAAGAGCACCAGTGAGACAAACGTGTGACTGAAGGAGGGAGAACCGCTGCAGGAACACTGATAAGTGAGTCAGCATCTGCCGCTTCAACGATGCAGCAGAACTATAGACAATCTTCTAAAACACTCCTTAAAGACTAGATGTAGACCCAGCAGATGGACCACACATGGTCTCTAAGCAGAAGAAACACTAACTTTTCCTTTGAGACACACTGGGACTTTAAAAGCCTGTAGCAGAAGAGTGCAGCAGGAAAACCTGAGCTGTGGTTCCTTCCTGGACGTAGATTCTGCTTCTGGCTGCACAGCCATTACACAACAAGCTCACACAGTTCTGCATGATAACAAAACTCATTTTACTGTCAATGATGCTGTCCTATGGGGAACAGGTGAGTCTATAGCTAAGCTGGCTGCAGATACAGCAGAAGCGCATTAAAAGGAAAAGCCTCCAGAACACTAAAGGAGGAGGCTCTGGAGATATTTTCCTCCGTTCAATGTTTGCATTTTATTCCATGTTGGTAGGGCTGCACGATATGAGGAAAACTCGCCATATTGGTAATTGATATTGCGATAACGATATAAATTGCGGTATATAAACAAATAGCAAAAAAAAAACATCATTTCCATTTCACTGCCACAGTTTAAAAATTATACTCCAAATGACCCTTGTTGACGTAGGAGGCAAACATCAAACATAAAAGGGCTCATCTGATTGATCAACAATGTAAACGGGTCCTTCTGATTGGTTAATGCATAAAGGGATTTATTTCATTTGTTCAATATTTCAAGCTGCCATGAGTTTGTTTTAGCACATTTAAGGTAACCATTTATTGCGATTTTGCAGTCTTTTGCGGTCTGCATATTGCACAGCTTGATGTCGGAAGGATACATTTGCGGTATATTGTGCAGGCCTACATGTTGGAGTTTAAGATAAAATGGTGCTTTCAGTAAAAATGGCTGATGTGTTTTTATGTAGGAGACAAACACTGAAATGATGTGGCGCTCTGCTCTGTTCTCGCCACAGCACGGTTCATCTCAAACTGACCTCTGCTGCTCCTTAAACGACCAAGAGTAACGTCTCAACACCTCCCACCTGAGCCGCTTTGTAATGAAAGCCGCTAAAAGCTGAGGTGAAGCCTTTCTGCTCTGCATCCTGACCTGTGAGGGATCGACAGTCCTCCGTCCACGGCGCCCTTCAGGGCTCCAAACACCTTGTTTCCTGTGGAGGTTCTGGCCAGACCAGCATCTAGGTAACAGCTGAAGGCCCCCGGCTGTCCGTCCACGCTCTCCACGTTAAACTCGTCGCCCGTCACCTCCACTTGGCCCTCATAGACGTGGTCCATCCCAAACTTGTGCAACAACTGCAAACACAGCATCGTGTTGGAGCCTGATGGCCACGGGCAGACGGGCGCCGCAGCGTGAACGTGCTTACCCGGCGAGCCAGCAGCAGCCCGGTGCAGTACGCCGCGGCATAGTTAGTGAGTCCGACCGCGATGCCGTATTTGGGAAGCTCGTGGGAGTACGCTGCACTCACGATGTGGTCACCTTCAATCTTTGAGTAAGCAATCTGGACAACGCAGAGGGACAGCAGAGACGTGAGTTCCTTCAAACAAACCACTGGCCGGGCGCCAGCGAGGCCGTCTGACCTGGCAGCAGATGTCCCTGTTGGAGAAGCGGACGATCAGCCGGTACTTGGGGGTGTTGTACTTGTTCTTGTCTTGAACAACCAGGCGCTTGCGAGCATAAAAGTCCGTTTTCCCCTCTGGTCATGCAAGGAAAAAAAAGAATGAGTTTATTATTATGGTCATGAATGGAGGAGAAAGTCACTGTCAACAGTACCTGTTTTACATCAACTCTCATTTTTACTTATTTTAACTTTTAATTGTTTAAATTTTTATTATAAATGTAATTTATTGTTTCCCCCTAGCAAGGACTGCCTTGAAAAAAGAGATTCTTAATCTCAATGGGACGTTTCCTGTAAATAAAGGTTAAATATTCAATCATGACTTTGCCTGAAAGATGCGAGCGCTTCACATCAGGGAGGAACGGAACCGCGTTTCCGAGATTCCAGCAGACCTTTGACAATGATGGAAAAATTTCTCTTCAGAGATAACCCGGTAAACTTCTACCAACACAAACCCCACAGCCACTCTGATCTCGTGTGACCAGAGGAGCAGATTGAAGCAGGATTACCTGAACTTCCACTCCAGTAAAGATCACACGTTCTGAAGAAACAGGGCTCTCCAGACAAATCCCTACATTACTGAGCTTTAGTTTGGGTTGGAACAACTACGACTGATTGGTTCTGACGACCAAGAGCCAACTCAACAAACACGACCTGTCACTCACGACAGCAGCGGTCTTTGACCTTTTAAGGCCGGACTGTAGCAAGCTGGTGAGGTCATCCTCGTGTGACAGATACGCTGCTTTTTCTTAAATATAATAAACATGAATCCACCTTTATTAGTAGCAACCTTATAACATATAACTGTCATAATAAATCCATCTTTGGAATAAAGACTGTCTGTTTAATGCAGATCTATTTTCTTTTGAAGTCACAGACCCTCCGTCTGTTTCCTCTTTTCTGTTAAAAGAAACTTTCCAAATACGTTTGTTCTTGTTAACTTGGCTATTTTTGGAGGGTTTTAATTTAGCCATCAGCTAGGGCTGTGACGATAACCGCATCACCGCACTTTTTTTTAAAGTTTTCTTTTTGTTGAAAGTTCAGCATATGGTGCGTGATTGGAACTATAATAAACACATTAAACACATTCATAATTTCCTTTTTCTGCTAGTCCTGTGTTCAGACTTTCCTTCTTTCCTTCAGACTATTCTCTTCTCTCCAACCGCGCCTGTCACTGTCTGTTGTCGGCGTGCGCTCTGCGCTGCATGTGACACGTGGCTCCCTTTACACACAGGCGCGCGCTTTCAGAAGCACACATCCTCATTCTAAAACCAAAGTTTCCGTCTCTCGAGGAAATACGACAAATTTACTGCGTTCTAATTATTAATTTCCATTGTATTCATTTCCGTTACAAGCTGTGTCCGTTCTTAAAGTGTGGGTGACATGGTCTATTTTAATAAGCCAAAATATAGTAAATAGTCTCTATTTCATGTTGCGATTGTTTTTAATATTTTTCGAAAAAGAATAAATAGCGAAAAACGCAATATAAACAACGAGGACGGCCGCCGGCTTCACGCATTCCGCCGAATTCTCGCCCCCCTGTTTGTGACGTAACGAAAGGAAGACAAGGCAGACAACATGGCTAGCACCGATAGCGAAGCACAGAGTGATGCTACCGTCTCTATTAGCGATTTATCATCAGATGAACAGAAAGATGAAGAGGAAAGTTGCGGAGATTATCATGATGATGAGTCACTTTTGCAACCGTATCGATTCGAACCCTTTTGCGAAAGTGAGGAGGATATAGTATAGCAGAAAGTAGTAGGTCTAGTGATGCCGATGACGATAGCCAGCATGAAGATTCGGCTAGACTCCAGTAAGTCTAAAAAATGTATAAAATTAAATTACTCCACTTACCCTAAAATATACTCAAAATGTCCCCTTTTGGCCTAATCTAAACAAAGGTAAACACTGGTTTTCAACCCAATTTACAAAATAAATGTCACAAAATAAAAGTTTCCCAGATATTACTACTCTTTAGTTAACAAAGTCACTGTATACCATTAACAACTGCAGAACATTAACAGTTTTACCTGTTTGAACCAGTTTGAAACCTTTTCTCGTGCGCGAGCGCTCACACACACACAGTTCAGTTTACTCACGGTACTGGCACCTCAAAAGCAAAAGAAAAAAAACGTTGCAGTCCTGTTGCTTCTCTTGCAAAACATTGAGTGCGTTGAAATACTCCAGTTGGATCCAAGGACAACAGAAAACACGACTACTTCGCCTCAATGTGATCCATCGTGATGCACACTAGCCTAGCTTAGCAGCCTCCGCTCCCGACTCCAGCGCCGTCCTGTCCGACCCAGAAAACGGCTCGCTCGCTTCCAGCTCACCCGCCTTTCCTCGACTCAGAAGCCAAGATCCTCCTCCCAACTCTCCGTTCAAAATTCTTCGTTTGTGTCCCGGTTTTTGTCCCTTCGAAAACGCAGACTTCTCTCCTGCAGATCTGGAGGGAAAAATCCTTCGCCGGCCACCTTCTTAAATTTTCCCCTTTTCAGCAGCGTTTCTTGTTTTGGGAATTTTATACACAGATACACTTTCACTAGATGTATTGCTACATCCAGCTGCCACACAACGACTTGGCATGTTGATGATTAACAGATTTAAACACGAGAGAAACGAAGACTACCTGTTTTGTTTACATGCTGTCCTAAGCGCAACTGCGAAAGGCAACGCCTCTCGTTACGTCACAGGTCATATCGGGTTCACTTCCAGCCTGCGCTCTAGCGGCAGATCCAAATCTCTGATTCCTTCGAAAGATGTCTATTTTTCATATGCTTCGGATTTTTTTCGACGCAAACTATTGGTATCAATAGAATCAGCGTTTAAAGGGCTTTTTTATTTGACAAAGTTGTTCAAAGCATGGCATCCACACTTTAAGCGCGCCACACGTCTGCCCGCCGGAGGATTGTGTTGGGGGGGGGGGGGGGTATTACTGTTCTCAGTCACTCTGTAACACCAAACATGAACGCACACTGTTAGATTTCCATGAATATCACTACATGGTTTTTTTGGAACTATTTTGTCCGGCGCAAAGTCACGTGTCTTTATGAATAAAGGCCTCCTGCCCCGTGTTCTTCATGGGTGTCAGGCTTCATGGCCAGCGGAAAGGTGACAAAGTGTCTGCAGTCTGTTTATTACTGAGCAATACATAATATTCTGAGAAAATGTCTGTACCAGAGAGTACAGGTGAAGCCTCACGTGCAGCTAGAGAGCGGTCCGCTGCAGAGGAATCAACACACACCCCCAACACACAGCGCTGACCCACACAGTCACAGTCAATCTACAACATATATAGTTAGTTCATTAGTTAGATAGGTAGTAGTTAGTTGTTACTGTTATTTGTTGATAGAGAATACTACGTTGTATTTAATTCTGATGCGGCTGCCGGGGGATTTTGTGTTTTTTTTTTGGGGGGGGGCAAGGTTAACCGCAACGTCGCGCCCCCTGGTAGTTCATCACCGCGTTGTGGGTACCGGATGTTCTCGGGGTCCTTCGGGCTCCTTCCAATGAGTTATATCACTAGAGGAGACATCACGAGGTTCCTCATGGGAGGAGAGCAGCGCCATCTTGGTGAGGTCAAGTTTTGAAGACCAAACCACTTTTTATAACATTTAATAAAGAGCTCTGTTTTTGCTTTCAATCACTTCATTATATGAAAAAGAAGAATGGCTTGAAATTGCTTAGTTTTGTTCAGAAATACAAACTTCACGAGTACCCCTATCTAGTATTAGACTATGTTCCTTTATTTTACTTTATTTATGTTTTTATTTATTTGTGTGTTATGTTTATTGTTTCTTTTTTTCCCCTCTATTCTTTATTTTCTATGTTAATATGTTATATTTGGCGATGGTGACTGATCTTCGAGGCAATATTGATTAAATTGTTATTGTTCGTTGTTAACGTTAATGTCATTGTTAATGTATGAAACCGCAATTGTCAATAAAGTTTTAAAAAGAAACTTAGCGACGTTAACTCATTGGTCGTGGCAACTTACAGCCAATCAAATAGTGTGACGTCATCATTGGTCGAAGGACCCCGAAGGACCCCGAGAACATCCGGTACCCACACCGTCACAGCTCTACCAACAGCGCATAGATGAAAAACGTGTACAACAAACAAAATATGGGGGGAAAAAAGGATTATCAGAAACATGTTAATAAAGATCTAAACTCAAAACTCATGTTTATTTCTGCCTTCCATCCTGATTCATTTTTGATTTTGTCTTTTGTATTTATTGTGCTTTTAATGTCTATTTATAACCTTTGTTTTGCAAAGTGTCCTTGGGTTTCATGAAAGGCGCTTTAAATAAAATGAATTATTATTATTATAAAAATCATGAGATCCAGAACGGTTGTTCTGACCAATAGAACGATGAGTAACAGCTGTTCATTTCTCCATAGGAGTCTATGGGATTTTAGCTTCTTGGAACCACTTCCTGTTTGGAACGCCATGGGGAGGAGTCAGTCCAGTTCTCAGATACAGTTAATGCATCACTTGTGGCTGCGTTTACCCATCAGGTATCTTCAGAATTTGGTGAGGAACTAGCCCGCCTTCAGTGGAAGGGGTGTGGCCTTCTAACATGCTTACTCCTGATTGGAGAGAAATGTAGGCGGACCAATCCTGGCTTCTGAGGACATCTGGTTCCAACATGGCGACAGACATATTGCGGAAAAATGGCGACTGAAATGTCGCCAATTAGTTGGCAGTGGAAGTGAGGCGTCTTCTAAAGATGATGACGTCACACGCCATTGGTCCAGTCATACTACACAGTCAATAGTTTAAACTCATGGGGACCAGAGGACCTTCCTGCCCCGGACGGCAGAGGTGAACCCTAAAGTGAGACGGGTGCTGGTGCTCCCACTGTCCCGGTTCTTAAAGACTTGGACGGAACAAAGCGTGTGATAGATTTGATGAGTCCAGCCAGCTGTCAATCAAAGTCTGCTTTAATAATGAACAAATGTGACCCAAAAAGTGCTCTTTTCATGATTCTGACACAAATGAACAAACTGTCATACTCAGATAAAGAACAGTAAATGGTAAGCTTTTTACACCAGCTTCTTCTAATCTTTTTATGGTGTAGAATCTGGCTAATCAGTGGTTTTGTTTGTTTCTGAAGCTTCAAAGCCTCATTAGTGGAACTGGACCACGTGGTTTCCGGGTTAGTTCCTTATTCGGATGAAGGGATCGTTGATTCTTGCATAGTTCTGTACAACATCAACACATTTCAGAAGCCGGAACCTCCTCAGAAAATCTGAGATTCAGACGATCCTGCCTCGACAGTGTGACGTCATCAGGCTCCTTACCTCTCCTCCTCCTGAACTTGACTTCATACCTCTTGAAGTACGCTTTGTTTTTCACCACTTTGACGAAGCCCTGCAAACAAACGGTGGAAAACGTCAACAGAACCCCCGATAACAAACGAGAACGACCCCACGGTGACTGCACAGGCCTCCACTTCCACGCTGGAGCGGCTAACCGGCCGCTAGCGAATCCGGCGACATCCACCCCTCAAACTCCCCGACACGCGTCTCTATCGTCACAAACACTCCATCTACACGACAAAGTGACAAATGGACCCTGATTACGCACCATTATTAGCGTTCAGTCCTCCGTCTGTGCGCCTCTGGTCACACTGCACTTCCTTATTCTTTGAAAAACCGCGTTGGCGGGACATCACAGCGCCCCCTGCTGTCCGGGAGGAGCACTCCTTAAAATAACCAACAGGAGGCAGCAGCAGCCCTCTGCTGCCCGGCTCCTCTGGTCTGTTTTTTAACAAGAGGCTTACTATCACTGGTTTGGGAGATGTACCAGCCTTCCATTCTGTGTTTGCTGCTGATCACCTGAAACCCCTGAATCATTTGCTCAACAGGAAGTAGTAACAGGCGGAGTGCAGAAAGACATCCACAAAAACAAACATATACCATGTCAGTAGCAGGATTTTCTACCATTTAATGCAATGACAGCTTGACAGTGACGTCTCCTGCTCCTCACTAACGTCATGATGTTGTTCTGAGGCGTTTCAATCTTCTACAAGTTCTACGTGTAAGTGGGGCAAAAAAGTACTCAGTCAGCCACCAACTGTGCAAGTTTTCCCACTTAAAAAGATGAGAGAAGCCTGTAATTTTCATTATAGGTAAACCTCGACTATGAGAGACAACATGAGAAGAACATCCAGAAATAACGTTGTCTGATTTTTATGGCATTTATTTGTAAATTATGGAGGAAAATAATTATTTGGTCAATTACAAAAGTTCAACTCATTACTTTGTTCAATAATTTTTGTTGGCAATGATCAAATGTTTTCTCCAAGTCTTCAAAAGGTTTTCATAAACTGTTCCTGGTATTTTGGCCCATTCCCCCACACAGATCTCCTCTAGAGCAATGATGTTTTGGGGCTGTTGCTGGGCAACACAGACTTTCAACTTCCTTCAAAGATTTTCTATGGGGTTGAGATCGGGAGACTGGCTAGGCCACTCCAGGACCTTGAAAGGCTGAAGCCACTCCTTCGTTACCCGGGCAACGTGTGTTTGGAATTGTTGTCATGCTGAAAGATCCAGCCATGTTTCATCTTCGATGCTCATGGAAGGAGGTTTTCAGTCAAAATCTGACCATACATGGTCCCATTCATTCTTTCCTTTACACAGATCAGTCGTCCTAATCCCTTTGCTGAAAAACAGCCCCAAAGCATGATGCTTCCACCCCCATGCTTTACAGTAGGCATGGTGTTCTTTGGATGCAACTCAGCATTATTTCTCCTCCATTATATGTGCAGACTGTGGCACGTAACCCGTTTCCAGAGAGGTATTTAACGCTGATATGGAATCATTAATTAGGAGGAAAGTTTCTTTAAAACGTCTAGTGGGAATTGGGTCTAAGAGACAAGTTGAGTAATAACTGATGCTATTTCCGCTTGATCCACAGCAGTGAAGCAGCCTAATGTTACAGAGGTTTCTATGGATGCCTCCACTTCTACCACTTCAGCCTGTTCTGGGCTGATAGTAGGAATACCTTGATTTCTGACTCAGTGACTGAACTTTTCTAGCAGATTTCCAATGGATTCAGACTTAAGGGGAAAAGTGGACCTTAGCAATAAAAAGAGCTAACTCAGATGGATCACTGTGGTACCAACTAGCAATACAGTCTGGCTGTGTTCAAAAGATTTTGTGGAACCAGATTTTGATAAGAGGCCAGACTGTTTGCTTGAAACCCGACACCATACCATCTGTGTTACACAAATTGATAACACACATGAATCAGTAAATCTATTGTTTTTCTTTATATTTCTTCTTTTTTTTAAGGGTAAATCTGTTATTGACTTTTGGACTTATTGTTGACTTATTAATGATTTATTCTTATCATTTATTATTATTATTATTGAATTACTATTGGCTTTTATTATTATTATTTAGTATTGATTTATTGTTATTATTATAATTATTGACTAATTATGTATATATTGTTTTTATTTATTATTATTATTGACTTCCTATTGACTTATTGTTGGGCTTTTCTAAATAATTTAAATTACATGTCAAAGAGGTCTAAAACTTCTACATGTTTAAAAATTATTTTTTAAAATTCTTTGTAATATTTGTTTTTTGTAAGAAGTCTTGCAACTTTGCATTCTTCATTAAAGTTTGAGCTTTTAAGGCTGCCTGTTACTCTCAAATGATGTATATGTATAAATGATATACATATATTTTATATATTTGTATAAATATATACATAAACATAAATATATATCAGCTGCATTTTACTGACCGCACACAAATGCTTTATGGATACGGCAAGTAGAAAGAATCATAAATCACCAGAAAAAGCAATACTTTTTGCTTGCCATATATGTACGGCATGTGCACACGAGGTACGTAAGTGGCTGTAGGACGCCCATAGGATCTCCACACAGACTTCACTCTAATTGTCTAATTTCCTCTTTCTAACAGTCAGGCTGCAGCAAGGAGAGTGCAGAAAACACACAACTTTGTGTAGAACAGCACAAACGGGCCCCTGTGAAATGCGCAGGATTGGGGGAGGACAGAAAAAAGGAAAATTCCGTACGACACGCCTGCATTTATCGTCACCCAAAATGTGCTCATCGGCTCACCGCATTGTCTCCAACCTTAACGTTTCCTGTGGGCCACACAGATGTGCCGTTTCCCCCCTCAGACCAGCCCGTGTGCCCCCGTAAAGGCAGTTGGGGCTGAGGCTTCATCAGCACTGGTCTCTTTGAATTCACCAAAGCTTCATGTCTGCGAAACAACTAAATGCTGTTTGTCCTCGGAGGATTGAACCCCCTAGAGCTGCAGTCTGTGGATTTAAAGATGAACTCGTGGGACGTCTGTGTGTATTTAAAGCAGTCAGATTGTTCAAAAGTCATGACACAGCAGTTTCTTTGGGTCTATCTTCAAGAAGTGAGAAGTTTTGGACAGTCACTAAAAGGGAGAAGTTTATCAAAGGTCACCGAGAAGCCTTGACTGTGATGCAGTGGCTAAAAATCTCCCCGTAGGTGCACGATTTATTAAAGCTTTCTGTGACACCCAGACCTCTTGATGCATCATGGCTGCAGTCACGTACATGATAAAAGTGATGATGAAGGTGGTGGGGTTAGAAAGGTCAGCGATGAGACATTTGAATGTTGGGTGGGGTTTAAATCCTGTGAGAAAGGTCACAATGTGTGACAGATTTGTGACTCCACCTCCAACAGGCTCCAGATCTCAGCTCTGAGATTACCCGGGTTAAGACTCACCTCACCTTTGGACTCAACCGCTCCAAAAAAGTCTGCCGCAAGCTCACCGCTGTTCCGTGGAAACCAACTCACTGCAGGCTCATCTTCCTCTCAGCAGAGGAGTTTGTACAGACCCACTCTGACATTTTCACAATGTACAGCTAAAGATGATCAGGTTTTGCTGATTTCTCCATGCTGGGTTTCCTCATCATGAAACACATTTTCAGAGGTGCAGAACTAACACGCGTGTTTGGATTCAAACAGAAAGAAAAGCCGACCCAGAGAGGTTCCTCATCCACCGTCTGACCTGACATCACCTCAGCAGTTGCTTAGTGATGTGAAGGGCGGCGGGTCCACCTTATCCCAAACACCAACCTTTGCTGAGAGCCCAGTCCAGCGTCCGCTCTGACAGCGGCGCCCACAAAACCCGCCAAGGAGGAGAGTCAAACGTCAGAAACCTAAACCTGAACCTCAGATGCAAGAACCAAACCGGAAATAGAAGAGGAACTTCACCTTTCTGTCATTGTTTGGATTATCGTTTTAGTTTTATCAAATGAAGGCTTTTTGCATTTGTCCATTGAATCAATCCTAAAATCAGCTGTCAGGATTCACACAAATTCATGCAAAAAGCCAAAATCTCACTCAGCATGTTTGTCACATTTATGGCCAAATGAATTTATGAAAGGCAACTCTGAAAAAAGATAGATGGACTTGATTTTTAGAAAATCTATCTTTAATTTTGCCAGTTTTCACTCCTAAACAAATCTGTCAAGAGGAAAAACACAAAGCAAACAATAGTGAAGAAACAAGAAGAGAAGTGTCACATTTACCATAAGATTTAAAAATTCTACTAAACGTCATGTTTCAAATAATTGTCAAAACATCATATAATAAGATTATTTTATTAGAATATAAACACCTGAGAAGGATTTTACTGACTATTTTATTAACTGACTTTATTGGAGTAGTTTTCAATTATCATTTGTAATTTCACAGAGGAAAATATTCATCTGATGGCCGTTATTGAGTATTTGTGTGATGTGTAGAAAACACAACTTAATTCATACAACTCAGGGAAAATTGTGAAAGTTTTTCCCTTTTATTTACAACCCTCCAGTTTAAACTCCAGGTTTGTTTGTTTGTTTGTTTTTTGTTAAAGAAATTCTGGTTTTCTGATTCCTTCGATTCCTGATTGCAGATGTGGAATCACAAACAAGAGAAGAATTAGGCTGACATTTACAGAGACCTATGTTTTAAAATTTACATTTTATTGCAGGGGGGTCACTAACGAACGGACTGCGGTCCGGATCCGGGCCCATTATTTTCAATGGTGCAGCTCTTGTTGTCGTTTCAAAAAACACATTTTCACTCCCAACTCGTCATTATTGGATGTATTTTCGGGCCCCTCGGCCTCACTTTTTGATGTTTTTGGTGTCCCCAACTTTACGTGTTTGTGATAGTGCTGCCTGTTCCCGTTAAGTTCAACCCAACCCCCCGGGCCGCGAACCAGTACCGGTTAAGGGTCCGAGGCCCGCTAACTTTGGATTTTTCCTCTTTATTATCTGAAACAGAAGGGATTTTTCGTTTTAAAACTACCGGATCCGGTTCACCACATGATCCGCCTGTCTCACTGCGTCACATGATGTATTTGGGCTAACAGCCTTAACAGTTTGATCAGGTTGGGCACTAGGATTCTGGGTCTTCTGGCATTTCTTTCAAACGTTTTTCCAGCCTGTTTGGTATGAAGACACATTACAGCTGCAGTCTAACGTCCTCGTCTGCCAGCTCTGCAGCTTCATCCTTTGTTATGGAGTCAGCTGTCACTCACACTCAGGTCCTGCAGTTTGGAGCTGCTCTGCATCAGTGTGAATGTTTTTTGTATTTGATTTCTGAAGATTTCATCATGAAGCTTTTCACCGTTTGAGTCTTTAAACCTTTTCTCTAATATCCAACCATCTCCTGCTGGCACTATTAGGTCTCGGGATTCAAACCAACAATATTTTATGATGCCGTTTTCCATTTGAGGTACTGTTGGGATGATTTTAGCTTTTGGAATGACAACAGTTTTTTCTTGCGTTCTCTGGGTGTAGCTCTGCCAAACACCCGGAACTGCAAATTGTCTCTTTAGTAAGAAACCGAACTAACA
Organism: Oryzias sinensis; assembly: GCA_037389245.1. NCBI lineage: Eukaryota > Metazoa > Chordata > Actinopteri > Beloniformes > Adrianichthyidae > Oryzias > Oryzias sinensis. The sequence continues at coordinate 7,704,894 of CM074494.1, read as the reverse complement.
GGAATGGAGGTGCAGGTCCTCAGAGACGCACTGCAAACCTTAAAAAGGCCTTAAATGGTTCTAAAAACAGAGAAACTGTCACTCAGACATTTGCAAAAGATTTGCATTTGTTTTTCTATGAGCTTTGTTTTCTTGAATGCTTTTCTTTACGAGTGATTTAGAGACAGATTCTTCAGAGCTTCACACAGAAGTAGAAGCCAGAAGCGTCTAACCTTCTCCATCACAGGCTTACTTCCCACATGTCCTCTGCTGCTCTCACAGCCTCAGATGCTTTGCCTCTGTGATCACACATCACAACAAGTGAGACTTTAGCTTCTAATCGACTGTGTGGTTGAAGGAGCTATAAACCTGTGAAGCTACTGATTGAATGAGGAAGCCAGACGCAGCCCAAAGCCAGGGTTTCAACAGAGGTTGGCAGTCACAGCTTTTAGCTGGAGAGCACAAAAATCTCTCAGCACTGTGACTGTTTGACTGAAAAAAGGAAGCAGATTCTTCTGCTTTTGTGCTAGAAGCAGAGCGATAGCATCCCTCACCGTCACTCTGGTTGCATGTGTTCTCGCCATCAGATAAGAAAAGCTCCAGTCACTGCTGCTGACGCCTTTTCACTGCTGCTGAAGCTCACTTTCTGCTGAACTGATTTCGCAACTGAAGCAGCCATTGTTGAGTCACGCTCCACCAGGGGTGGTCAGCGGTTCTGCGAGGTTCACCGTGAGGGCTGAAGGGTGTGGTGGGCAGATGGAGAGGTGGCTCATGGGATGTTCGTTGTGTAGGTGGTCACTTGAACAGTCACTTCAGCCCTCGGTGACTTTTCTTCTTACTGCTTTTCGGGTGCTGCCCAAATCAAGACAAATCTCGCTCGTCTGCAGGCCTCATCTTCTGGTTCACTAATAGAATTGAAAGACGATGACTTTGTGGTCGCAGCGGACCAGAAATGACTTGCGGAAAATCACATGTCAACAAATGTCTTCACAGGCACACCACAGATAAGACTGCACTCTGCAGCATGCAACCCTCCAGTGTTTCTCGCTGCTGCAAAGATTGATTGGAGCTGCCCATCGATGAAGGCCAGCTTCAGCTGTTGGGGAGAAACCTCCCTGAACTCCCCACGCAGAAGCTGGTAGAGTCCAGAACTGCAGACGACACAAATCAAATCAGTTCTGCAGAAAGCAGAATGAAGTGCTGCTAAGTTTATCAGCAGACAAACGTTGTAGGAACTGTGCAGAGCTGAAGCTCGGTTTCCCCCGGCTCTGTCAGCGATTTGCTCCTCCGCCAGAAGCTCAAAGCCGTTTCTGAATCCTTACTTTGAAACCTTTGCATCAAGAAAGTGGACACAGATGAAGACGAAGCTTATTTCAGTCCTGCTGTGCCCGTTGAACTCTGACCTTTCCAGTGCTTGCCTCAACTCCTCCACACACAATGACCAGGAAACACGCCGCAGCTTTTCACATCCACACACCAACGTGCCCCCGAGGTCCTTGTTATTGGAGGGGAAATTTACAACCAGAAACGGCTGAAATGTTTTCTGCTGATGGACGAGGAGGTGATTTGTGGAGGGCTCACAGCACAGAGTCACAGATCTTTTTCTTTTGTCTGGGAAAGGGCGGCCTCGTCTGGACCGGACTGTGGAGCCAGAACTCTGAAGCACTTTTCAGCAGAGCACAGTCCCCAAAGTTACAGGATGGGAAGGCGAGAAAAACACCACCTTTGTGAACCTCTTGTGTGAAAGAAGAAGTGTCTTGCGGTCGGCAGCACCCAGTAAATCATTCATTGTGTTCACAGTCAGTCCCTATCTGGAGGCTGCAGGTGGGGCGTTTGAGGGGATTCAGCAAGGCTGTCCCGGGGGCCGGCCGGCCGGGGAGACTGCATGCAGCTGAAGTCAAGGGAAAGGACTGAGATCTGATTGCTTTACTGCATGGAAAGGAAGGGAGAGAGTTAAAAGAAAGAGAGGGGGTGTTAAACTGTGGTTAGTGTTTTAGAGCCAAAGGAACGTGTGAGAGGATAAGATAGCGTGATGTGGTTTTCATTGAGACGCCACACTGAGAGGGGGTGAGCGCCTACGCTGAGGCAGCGCCGCTGAACAGGGACGTAAAGCAGGGAAAGTCAGTTTGGCCACAATAGCTTATTATGGCACCAATCCACCGACAACAATTTGGCTCAGAGCGTGCGGTCATGGAAGTGACAAACGACCACTCCATTGACTTTTGTCTCAAGAACACATTTCCCATAAAAACACGTTTTAAATCATTTCTTCATCTTCTAAATCTTTAGTGGGTGCTGTTAAAAAAACAGCTGCTGGTCTTCTGTTTTTCGGAAAATCACTGCATTACAAAAGTTCTGGAGTCGTGTGCCGTTTTTCTCCTGGTTTACTGTTTTTGAGCAGAGATTCTGAGCTGAAAGCTTAAAGCCAAAGCGTCTGAACAGATTCTCATTCATCCAGGTGGATTTCATTGAAGTATAAAAGACGTCATGAACCCAAAAGTCAAGAAATGAGAAGAGGTGTTAACGACAAAAGGCTAAAACGCATTGACTTAATCATGACGTTTAATAAAGACTTGATGTCTCATCTCAAATAAAAGCTAAGTAAGCCAAGGAAATAGTTATTTGCCCTCTTGAACCGCTTCTCGGGGAAGTTTCTCGCTTAAATGCTTCATGTTTTGTGGGACGCTGAATTATTGTTTGGTCTCCTCCAGACACAGACGAAACGGTGTCACTCTGCAACCAATTCAGTTTTTGGTAACTGGAAGATCTGCTGGTGGCCCAAAAGCTGAAGATAGACGGATCTTTATTGGTCACACGAACAATGACATCAAAAGTGCCTTCTGGTCAGAGAAGCATTCATCCAGTTAAAAAAGAAAACAACATCAAACTACATAGAAAGGGCTTCAATATGTGTTAAAATGCTTTAAAAACAGATAAATAATGACAATAATAATAATAATAATAAAAATAATTAATATAGAAAGCTCCCAAACAAACATCATTTATAAGAAGAGATCCAGGTTTAACAATAAAAACTGGAATCTTTTTGTCCTAATGCCTGAATGGCAGCACATTTCATTTCTTCCCCAACAGTTTTTTGGAAATCTGGCCATGATGCTACTACCACCATGCTTTACAGTGGAAACTGTTGTTGTACGGGCTGCACCGAGTGAATCCTCTGAAAACAATCCTTCTAAAACAGAAGCAGGTTCAGCAAAAGCCAAAGCAAGGGGGGGGGGGGGGTAAAGATAAGTGCAGGAAATTTGAATAAAAAGGAGGGAAAATGGATACGGCTAAGCACTGCAAAAACAATAACAATAAGTTCATGTTGTGCCACAATAATAATAAATGATCTTACATTCCAAAGTCATTCACATACAACATTGTGCACATAAAATCTAAGTTGCTTTTCTGTTCTTCCCCCTTTAAACAGACCCATCCCCCCCCCGCTACCAGAAAATGGCCTAGACTGAGATGATCTTTGTGTTTTTTATATTTCCAGTCATTGTTCTGTGCAGTGAGGCCGTTAGACTCTGCACTGCGGTTCCACATTAGAGCTTTAACCCTAAAGTAGGTTATTAAAAAGACTCGTTAGTGTTTATTGGTCATTTTATTTTACTGTTGCAGAGGAAGTGAAGTGAATATGCTGTGTGTTCGTTTGTCCCCTGGTACCATTAGGCTCCGGCCGCCCCGTGACCCGGAAAGGGACAAACCGGGTTTAGAAGATGGATGCATGTTTTCATGTTCATAGTTTATTTGTCTTTTCCCTCCTGGTTGATTGACGAGCAACAATGAGAGGAGCATCGATAAACCCCCGTCCCTGCAGACCGGAGGCCGTCATTAGTTCAACACATTCACGGTAACGGCCTTGATCACGAGCATTAGTCCTGTACCGGGGGGAGGGGGGGGGAGTCCATGTGCGCATCAGGAGAAGTGTTTGGTGAGTTTTTGCGCAGCTGAATAGCACACGTGCGAGTGTGTGTGCGTGCATCGTGAACGCGTGTTTGAGAAATCTGCCAGTGAGGCAGCCGCGGCCTCCGGAGGAAGTCGCTGCTAGAAGCTGCGGGATTTATTTTAGTCCAACGCAAAGCAGGCCCAGTTTAGCGCGGCGGCCGCGTATCAGAGCGTCAATCAGAGTCTCTGTGGCTGAAACATGACAATGCGCTCGTGAGGGAGGGGTCAGAGCGCGTGCGCGTGACACAGGCCGTGAAAGGGACTTGGTTCGGGCGGAGCGGTTCTGGGAGCGGGACACGTGTGCCCGCTGCGGCCCCGCTTATCTGCGTGAGCTGCAGCTGAGGCAAACAGCGCGTGTTCCCACAGCCGCGCTTTGCTTTCCTCAAAGATTTGCAGTCAGAGCGGACAGATTTCAGCCGGAGAGTTAGTTGCTGTTCCTGTTGCGTCAAATAAACCGCTTTGTTTCTTTCATTTTGCAGAATGAGCGCGCGCCTCCGCGCCTGTTTGAGTGATGTGGCTGAAACAATCAGGGTGAAGTGGGTAAGGTAAGCCGAAGCAGCGGCGCCGTAACCGATACCGGGCGCTCCGCCGGCTGGCAGCCGCGCGCGGCGGCCCCGCGCGTCTCATTAACGGGATCACGTTACAACCGGCCAAACAAACGGGACATTATCCTTGTCAGCCTGCGCACGCGCCTGTGTCATGCCTCATGATAAAGTAACCGGATGAGAACACCCCCCCCCCCCTCATAACGGAGTCTAGTAGATTTAGATTTAACTTCAGCGTCGGTGTTTTGCGCATGCGCAGCAGCTGTCAAACTCCCCAGGCTGAAACGCGTAGAGTTTTAAAGTGCTGTAAGCCGCAAACATCTGACACGCGAGGCGCGGGCTTGTGATTGAAACACATCTCCAATCGTTTCTTCCGACACGCTGTCCAGCCTCTGAAGCCCTGGTCCCGGTCTTTGGCCACATGCCCGGCGACACCTGGTAAAGCGGCCGGCTTCTTTGCGCATGCGTAATGGCTGGCCAACTAAAACAATCTTAACAGCGTCTGACAGCCACTGACGGTCCAAACCCCAGAGATAAAGGAAGCAGACGGACAGTGAGGCCAGCAGCTGCAGCGACATGCCGAGGTCCTTCCTGGTGAAGAGCAAGCGGGCCCACAGCTACCACCAGCCGCGCTGCCCGGACGATGACGGCGGCCCGCTGGACGCCATCCTGGCTCACGTTTGCGCAGGTACGTTTCTGCACAATTGCGCTCCGAAGAGCGGGAACTTTCGGGATTGAACCACCTTCCCCCGTCCCGCCACCAGAGAGCAGGTGTCCGGGGGAGTTCGGCTCCAGCGTGGAACAGCAGGAAGACGTGAGCGGCCGCGCTGACAGCCTGTCCCCCGGGACTCGGCTGCGGTCTCCGGGGTCCCTGTCCTCCAGCTCCCCGCTGAGCTGCGCTGGCAGCGCGGGAAGCGCGTGCGAGCGCTCCTCCGACTGTGATTTCTGGCGTCCGCCGTCTCCGTCCTCCTCACCAGGTCTGGACACATGGATGAAAATACTTCTCAAAAAAATTAACAATAGTACTAATAAATAATCACAAACTCACGTCGTTATTATGAGAATAACTCTAACTTTTAGAAAATACTAATGCTAATAATTATTTATTACAGTTCTGCGATTATTGTCAAATGTATGAAAACATTTTCTGAAGATTTGCGGCTAATAAAATAAAATGTTTTAGTCTTTGAAAGGTCAAACATGTTTGGAGCTCTGCCACATTTATTATTATCCTGCTGTTTTCCTACTTTGTTTTTTCCATGTGATTTTTGAGACAAATAGAAAAATTCGTTTTCTAACAAATTTAAATGAATAAACACACACACACACAAATAATTAATTAAATAAACGAATAAGTAAAATAAATAAACAAACAACACAAATAAAAATAAATAAACAAATATATAAATAAACATGCGCATTTTGGATTTTGTTCCCAAAAAAAAATTTCCTGTTATGAAATAGTGTGCAGAGGCCTGTGACCCCCCCCCCCCCGCGCGCGCTAACACTTAAAATTGATTTCCAGGTTCTGATAAATGCTCCCCCACCGCGCCAGAGGAGGGCTTCGAACTCCCGCTGTTCCCCTTCTCCTGGTCTGCGTACTCCGGCTCCAGCCTGCGGAACCTGGTTCCGCGGCCGTTTCCGCGCCACCCGCGGGCCCTGGGGGGCTCCCAGCCGCCCGCCGGCATCTTCGGCGGGGAGGAGAGCAGCGGAGAGCGGCTGTACGCGCAGCGGGGCCTCGCGACTGGAGGCCTCCGGGACTACTCTCCGACAGGCCGACAGCTCTGCAGGCTGCGGGACGGAGACGCGCTGTGCGGGAACGTGCGGCCGCAAAGCCGCAAAATCAAGGCTGAGGATGACTTCCTGCACCTGGAGGCCAATGGATCCTACAAGTGCATAAAGTGTTGTAAGGTGCGTGCGAGTTTCAGCATTTAAAGCCCCTTTGGTGACGTCACTGGTGGACCATTCTGTTGACATTTTTCCGTCTTCCCGCAGGTTTTCTCCACGCCTCACGGCCTGGAGGTCCACGTTCGGCGCTCACACAGCGGGACGCGGCCGTTTGAGTGCGGGATCTGCGGGAAAACCTTCGGGCACGCGGTGAGCCTCGACCAGCACAGAGCGGTCCACTCCCAGGTAGCACCCCCGCCCCCAGCAGGCGTACTCCGAACCGAGCCCGAACCCCCGCTGAACCTTCTCTGTGTCTCAGGAGAGGAGCTTCAGCTGTAAGATCTGCGGCAAGAGCTTCAAGCGCTCCTCCACGCTCTCCACGCACCTGCTCATCCACTCGGACACGCGGCCCTATCCGTGCCAGTACTGCGGGAAGAGGTTCCACCAAAAATCGGACATGAAGAAGCACACCTTCATCCACACAGGTGAGGCGGGGCGTCACGACGCAACCCAACCGAACGCGCGCGCCAAAATGTCCTGACGGCCGTTTCTCCGCCGTTGCAGGGGAGAAACCGCACAAGTGTCAGGTGTGCGGGAAGGCCTTCAGCCAGAGTTCCAATCTGATCACGCACAGCCGGAAGCACACGGGCTTCAAGCCGTTCGGCTGCGACCTGTGCGGGAAAGGCTTCCAGAGGAAGGTGGACCTGCGGAGGCACAAAGAGACGCAGCACGAACTCAAATGAGCGGGAACCTGCTGATGCAGCGAAGATGCTCCCGTTTTAGTGGGGGGGGGGTCCCCTTTTCTTAGAATGCTATTTAACTGTTCTGACACCTTTATTTATGTCCTAATTTTAACCTTTGTAAGTATGAAGATAAACTTCTCACCACAACCTCTGACTCAATGTCCAACTTTCTTCCCTGGTGACACTGATGTGGCGTCTCTGCATCTCCGCCGCTGATGACAGACCATCAATCACGTCTCCGGTCTGCACGGCAGGCCAACCTCACATTTACCTGGGTGCTGTTGGGCTGCATGTGCCACCTGGCCCAGGCCAAATATCCTCAGACACATACCCATATAACAAATGGAATTATGGCGCCATAAAGATGCATGCAAAGGAAGTCTGGAGATATAACTTGGTTTTATTACAGCAGCAGGGCCACACGGCTGTTCACCCACACAGGCTGGGTGTGATTTATCTGGTCCACTGAGGTTAAACATCAACAGCGTCAGACCTGAAGGATCTGATTTGTCTGCATCTCGCTGCAGACGGAGCCGATTCTCAACCTCCAACGCAGCAGAAAGCCAGAAAAGTCATCCTTGAAAAAGTCCCTTTTATCTGCATTTCACTGCTACACGTCTGCTTGCTGGCGGCTGTCCGTGTGATGGGGGGGTTGGAACAGCTCCACCAAACTCAGGAGGTGCTGCTCCTCCAGGCCCAGCTCCTGCAGCAGCGTCTTCACGTAGTCCACAGAGGACTCGGCCTCCAAGGCTCCTCTCACCACAGGAGACACTGTGGACAGGCTGGAGGGACAAAACATCAGAAATCAGAGGTATGATTCCTAACACGCCCATTCATTCTGGTTCTGATATGAATCGGAGTAGAGTCCGAATGAAGCGGCTGCAGACTGAACTTCCAGAGGAACATGTGATTCAGCAGAGCAGGAACCGTTCTAAACATGCAACAACGTGGAGCGTTACGTCACGGGTTCACGGACTCGTTCCCCGCCACGCCGCCTCGCGTTCGTCTGAAACGGAGGTCATTACGCCGTCTTTGTTTGACAGAGCTGTTGGTCAGCTTTACTCTGTCTCGTCCAAGGTGGAGGTGCGCCGCCGGATAATCTCCGGTTCAACTCGGGTCTAATGTTGCAGTGGGGGGGGGGCATCTATTATTCAGGTGGCCTGAACAAAAGAGAGCAGAGCAGCTCCACAGCTGCCGCACGGCCGACAGGTAAGACGACACACCAAATTATTCATGATGGATGGAAAAGATGAACAGAGCTGAAGAGAAGGCGGTGAAATCATAGAGCTGCAGAGATGTGGCAAAGAGAGCAGAGCTGATTAAAAAAAAAACCACAAGCAGAAGTTTCCACCTAAAAAGAAGATTCAACTATCTTTTCTTTGCACTAAGTCTGCCCATCTGCAGGCTGTACACTGCATTCCAAATGATTATCAAAGTTTTTAGTTCAACTCATGGATGATATTGTGTCTCTGGGCTCTTTGGATCTCAGACTCCTGTGATAATTAGTTTGCAGGTGAGTTCAATTCAGGAAAAACTACTAAAGAAGGACGTTCCACATTATTTAGCAGACCAACATTTTCAACCAATATGGGGAAAAAAAAGGATCTCTGCTGCGGAAAGGCCTGAACAAGTTATAAAAGCTCTGACGATTCAGGAAAACATTAGCGTGATCATCGTCCTATGAAGAGATTTGTGGCTGATTCAGAGACAGTGCAGATGAAGACAGAATGAGTTTGGTTTCTGACAGACAAATCCATCGGATTAAAGCTGCTGAAATACCATCAAAGCAGAAAGAACATGTTTGAAGCTGCTGCTGTCTCTGGAGTCCCACAAACATCCAGGTGTAGGATCCTCCAGAGACCTGCAGTTCTATGGAAACCTATTTGGTGGATGGTCACCGTGTTCCTACAAGGCAGCCATGTCAGTAAGGAAGTGGTGGAGTCATGGTTTGGGCCGGAATCATGGGGAAAGAGCTGGCCGGCCCCTTTAGGTGTGAAAATGACCTCAGAAAAGTAGGTTGTGAGCTGTTCTGACTGACCACTTTCTACAAAAATAAAGAACCCTTGAGATGTTTTTGATTGAAATGTCTTCTGAGTTTAGTAAATATGACCTCGAAATAAATGATTGGCGGCCAAATGATCATCTTTAAAAATGGTTGTGCATAATAATTTGGAACACTTTTAAAAACACACTTATTCTTGGGAGAAATGCCTGCTAATGTTTGATTTACACTAACAGTTAATGTTTTTTATGCTGACTGTTATTTGCTTTGACTATTTATAAAATCCTGGAAAAGTTTTCTTTGTAGAATAATTTGATTTGGAATGTGATCCTCGAGCTTCTTCAGCGGCAGCATTCCTGTGTTCCTTTATAATAAATACTAACTAAGCAAACTGAAGAGGAGCCATAAATGTTCTTCAGTCGAGCATCAGGTGAAGATTTCCCAGCTGGGGAAATTCAAAGCCCTCCGTTTGCCAAGTGTGTGTGTTAAAACCGGGTGTGTGTCCTCCTCCAGGCATCACGGATCTGCAGAGGAGCAATCAGGCCGAGATAAGAATGTGTGTACTCAGACGGGAGCAGCACGGAACTGTTCATGAACTGCCAGTAACACGTGAACACACACCATATGGCGAGTGCAAAACAATGATCAGTGTCTGCAAAAACAGGATTCAACAGCCCAGAACGCTTTGGATTTCTACTTCCAACACAGGCGTGACCTCAGACTTACACATGCAGCAGCACCACTGCTATCAGGGTCCACTCCGGGTTTTTGTGAACGATGTTGGTGTTGGTGAACCTGTCAATAAAAACACAGGGATAAGCTCAGCAGCAACGCATCGACACACAACACCAGGAGAGTGAACAGCAGGAGCAGCAGAGTGAAGCGCAGGAAGAGCAGGAACAGCAGAGTGAACAGCAGCAACAGCTGAATGAACAGCAGAAACAGCAGTGAACAGCAGGAACAGCAAAGTGAACAGCATAAAAAGCAGAGTTAAATGCAACAGCAGAGTGAAATGCAAGAACAGCAGAGTGAACAGCAGAAACAGAAGAGTGAAATGCAAGAAAAGCAGAGTGAACAACAGGAACAGCAGAGTGAAATGCAGAAACAGCTGAGATAACAGCAGTGAACAGCAGGAACAGCAGAAAAAGCAGAGTGAAATGGAAGAACAGCAGAGTGAACAGCAGAAACAGAAGAGTGAAATGCAAGAACAGCAGAGTGAACAGTAGCAACAGCAGAGTGATGCGCAGGAAGAGCAGGAACAACAGAGTGATCAGCAGGAGCAGCAGAGTGAACAGCAGGAACAGAAGAGTGAAATGCAAGAACAGCAGAGTGAAATGCCGGAACAGCTGATTGAACATCAGAAACAGCAGTGAACAGGAGGAACAGCAGAGTGAACAGCAAGAACAGCAGAGTGAACAGCAAGAACAGCAGAGTGAACAGCAGAGTGAAGCGCAGGAAGAGCAGGAACAATAGAGTAAACAGCAGGAAAAGCAGAATTTAATGGAGGAACAGCAGGAGAAGCAGAGTGAATAGAAGGAACAGGTGAGTGAAATGCAGAGTGAGCAAAAACAAAAAATCAAAACCAATAAAATACAATTTATTATTATTATTTCTTTTTTCCTGTTTTTTTCCCGTTTGCTGTCAGATATTAGTTTAAGCTCTGTCCATCTCTAAAGGGGGAATTCTGGCCTCCTCTTAACGGTCCTGTGATGGTGAAATGACGGACCCGCTGTTGTCACCTCACCTTGTTCAACCACAGCCTCCAGTTTACAGCAGCTTTATGTTCTATTGGGACAACAAAGGTCAGACGATGTGAAGATCCAGTCTGTGAGTCTCAAACCCAGCAGGTCTGCTGCTTCCTCTGGGAGAAATGTTCTTCAGAGACCCAACAAAGACCGTCTGCTCACACAACACAGAACTATGTCATCATTAAGATTCTTCTCCATCGCTGATGGGATTCTCAAAAACTTCAGTTCAGCGGCACTCGTCTGTGGACGTGCTCGGCCTTCGCTGGTTTAACCACAGCCTGCTCGCTCTCCTCTGGGGTCAGAAACAGCAGGTCAGAGCTCTGAACAATCACTGACTGACCTTCTGCACTAAAGTCCTAAAGACATGCAGATGTCTGTGCAGAAACTGAAGGAAAGGGGATGATAAAAAAAATAACATCTCGGGGTTCCATCTGTAGATCCTCTCTGAGAACACAAAGGCTCAAAGTCTGGAAAACCTGTTAAAGTTTTCCAGACTTTGAGCCCCCCCAGAGCAGCTAACAGACTGGTTTTGTGTCCAATTCTAGCAGCTGAGTTTCTAAACTTCTATTCTGCCCCTAAACATGAGGAGGAGGCTTGACATTTGTCTGTTCATCTCTCTGAACCAAAAGAGACTAACTCATCTGTTTCCAGAAAACTTCATAGTGTAAAGCAGGGGTGTCAAACTCATTTTGGTTCGGGGGCCGCTTTCAACCCGTCTGATCTCAAGTGGGCTGGACCAGTAACATAAAAACAAAATAACAGTTTTGTATTTGTTTTTTGGGAAAAATGCCTCAACCAACATCACCAACCTAATCACTTATTATTACACATTCATTCACAGAGGCCAATGGATCTCAAATAAAATGAATTTCTCTTAAAAGAAAAAGGTCTATTCAGTTTTGTACTGACTTAATATTTTACATCTGACACTGAAGCAATCCCGATAATAACCTCAAGAGGGGCTAAGCCAAAAAAATGAAACACCCTGCCTAAAAAGAAAACTGTCCTGGAAAGCTCAGCAATCCACTTCTTTTTGACAACATTTTGGTCATTATTGTGTCAATACTAATCATTCTTATAGCAACACAACAGCCTTGAGGCTCGCAGGGAAACAAACTGCATCTTACCCAGAAGAAGAGCTGTTAGGTTTCACCTTTGGCACCCGCAAACATATGTTTCACCTGTTTTGCTTTTCCTTTGCTCCCCCTAGTGGCAGAATTGCGCATTTCGGTTATTTCTTTAAAAAAATCATAACTCGCCACAGGAATGGACTAGACACGTGCTTTCTTTTTTAAACATGCTTAAGATTTTTGCTCTTCATGTGTGGGCCGGATTAAACCACCTGGCGGGCCAAATATGGCCCACGGGCCGTATGTTTGACACCCCTGGTGTAAAGGTTTGGGGGTCTCCCGTCAACCTGTGGTTCTTCAGCCCCCCCTCTAACCGATATGTCTGAGCCAACCACATGGAAACCATGCCGCTCTCCTGGGCTAATGAGTAGGGTCGGTGCTGCTCTGTGGGACGTTCATGCAGGACTCGGGCCTCCTCAACTCTCACACTGATGATGGGGAGCAGGAATGGAAGGCTGCAGCGCGCAGGATGATCTGGAATGGACGAGAACGGTGCATATGTGCAGATCACCCACCTGAACGTCCTCACCAAGTCGTTGAGGTCTGTGGAGACATCACTCAGGGTGAGGTGCAGCGGGCCTACGATGGTCCTGAGGCTGCAGACGACAGGAGCAGATTGGTTATGGAGCAAAGCAGCAGGCAGGCGGCTGGACAAATGTCCGGACTTCTATAATAAATATAATATGATCAAACGTCACGGGAGTCTGGACTCCTGTGAAACAGAAGATGTTTGGGGGAGGCAGAGGTTTAGATGAAGACGTTCATGTCTGACACATCTGCACGCACCAGCTGCTGAGCTTCTCCACGGTGATGCGTTTCTGGATCAGATGCTGAGCCTGGGAGTCTACGAGCGGCAGAACCGGTTCCTTCAGGTTCTGCTGTGAAGAACAAACCAGGACTATTACAAGTGCTCTCAGCATTTCATTTGACTGAACAGAGGTCTGATGGGAGGTCCACAGGGACCCCCCCCTCACCTGGTTAGCACTCGGCTCCTCCACAGGAATAACCCAGGTCCCCTTGTAGAACTCCTTGACTCTCAGCTCCATCTGTTGGGTCAACCTCTGCAGCGTCTCATAGTCTCCTTCTGCCCCCCACAGCTTCTTCTCCCCGCTATCGTCAGTCAATATCACTTCATCTGCATCATCATCTTCATCCAACTCCCCCTCTTCCTTTCTGTTGTGATGAGGGGGGGCAGGTGAGCAGGCGGCTCCGTGCAGGAACCTGATGGTGTGATCGGTGCACCAGGCTTTCAGAGTCCTCCTCAGGGTCTCCAGGAGGCTCGCTGGCTCCCGTTTGGCTCCCGTGCAGCTCTGCCTCCCCAGCAGAGCCCGCAGCCCTGCAGCTCCTCGCCTGCTCATGCCCACCTGGGTGATGTGGAGGCTCGGCAGGGGGGCTGCTGCTGTCTCGTGAAGAGTGCACTCCCTCATCTGAGCTGTTACCTCTTCCAGTTGGGGGCGCTCAGGTGAGTCCTGTGGCTCAGCCTTGCCTGTGATGGGACCGAGTAGCTGTGGGGGTTCAGGATGCGGCCCCCTCCCGTCCTCCTGTGGGAGGTGACTGAGACATTCAGTCCCGTCCGTCCCCTCCTCTCCTTGGCTCCTGTTCTTGCTTTCACCCGTGCGGTCAGCCCAGTGAACCCGGGGTTTCTGCTGCTGGAGGGCCACGCTGGAGACAAAGTCCTGCTCCCCACCGCTGCTCTCATCTCCGGCCGAGCTGTGATGATCCCCGCATGGCTCAGCGGGGGCGGCAGCTTGTGGCTTCTCAACGTCTTCCTCTTTGAGGCGCTGATCTGAGAGCAGCACCTCCTCTCCGGAGCTCCCACTGGACACACACATGCAACACGTTACGCTCACTCCTGCAGAGGGACGTGCGGGCGCCGAGCACACACCTCTGTCCGGCTGTCAGCAGCCTGATCTTCGGGGGACTGTTGGCAAGAGAGAATTTTTACAAAGACACTCCATCTGAACATCAGGTCTTACAAAGGCGGAGCAGTTCACAGACCTCTCCAACTTCCTGAGCCACAGAGGCGTCTTTGGGATCTGCAGCTCAAACTCTTTGGAGGCCTTGTAGCAGAAATTACTGCAGAAACGCTAAAGATGACAAATGAGGTCACCTCTTCTGTCTTCAAACTGTGACTGCACTGACAAAGTTCTTTCTTCTTCTGGGAGGAAACTCACCTTGCGCTCGGTGATGTCATAAACTCTGTTCGTCTTGGTAGAGATTTTGAACTGCTGAGACGGGATCTGCAAAGCAGGCAGCAGCGTTTAGACGAGGAAACCCAGACAGGAGCGTCAGCATTACCCTCAGTGGAGGGGCGACGTCTTACTTTGCCCAGCTGCTTTGGACATGTTGGATAACCACACAGCTTTAAGATGGACCGCTCCTCCACAGCATCTCTGTAATTAGCTGGAGTGATGAACTTGGCCTGAACAGAAAATGAGCCTGTGTGTTAAAACCCTTCTTAAGCTGAAGGACAACAACAGGTTGACCTTTTTATTAGTGTTTTCTTGTAAATTTCTACCTCAAAGTTTTCCCCAATTAGCTTGTGCAATATTCATTTTCTTTCTGTGCATTTTATCAATTACTTGAAACAATTATTTACTAATAAAGATCTTTAATAAATGTATAATTTGACAGAATTTTCAAGAATTATACAAAAAAACCCAAAAAGGATTAAGTTGAATTTAACAACCATCTGTCTGTTACATCTTTACGTCGTTTTGTGTCTTTCTGCTTTAGTTTGCAGTGTTGATTGGTTTGTGGTCTGGAAACTTGGTAACGTTTGTGGGCGTGGCCTTTTCAGCTGGTTTCCCTCGCAATCCAGATCACAGTGAAGGTGTTATCTGAAGATGGAGATGTTCATACCGACTCCAGGAGGAAGTCTTCTGCCACGCTGCTCTCCAGGAGCTGCTCCACCACCTCCAGGGCTCTCCTCTCCAGCTCCAGCTGCTCCCTCAGCGCCTCCTTCCTGGCTCAGGGAAGGAGACGGATTCATTCAAACTGCGCTACACTGGTGGATCATAAACCCGAGAAGAAAGCCTTCCATTCCAAACCTTCTTGTGGCTTCTTCTTCGGCGGTCAGAGTTTTGCTGCGTCTCCCTGCTGTCACACAAACACGAGATTTCACCAGGACATAGACGGAGCCCAGTTCAGTTCATCTGCTAATAAAATACCAAACGCCTCCGTCCAAACTACTCAAAACCAAACCTTTTCTGGACGCTTTCCCCGGATTCCTCATCTTCCCCTCCGTCGCCATGACACCTCCAGTTCAACTTTGACCTTTGACGCAGTTTTTCTACGGCAGCCGGGGCGGTTTAAACAAGCAGCGTTCAGGTCGCGTGCAACGGCAGGAGAGAAGGTAGGTTCTCACTTCCCGCGCGTCTGTTCGTCTTCTGCGTCCAAGAAGAGTTGAATGCGAACGTTTGTTCACGAAAACCCGAGACAGCAGTCCGAGAACGAGCTAGCCAATGCCGGCCTTCTGTGAGGACCGAGGCGGTGTCGCGCCGGTTCTGTTGTGTGAGGACCGAGGCGGTGCCGCGCCGGTTCTGGACTCAAACATCAGCTGCAGTCATCGTCGCCGTTCTCTCAGTTGACCGTCTTCCCTCTCTCATTGGAGGAGCTATTCTTTGTAGGAATGCCAATCCAACAGCCCTCCTCATTAGTTAAACCCGATGTCCCACCGCACAGAGTTTTGGGTAATTGAGTTTATAGAGGATGGACGTTTTGGGCTGTTTCTGTGTGCAGGCCCTCTGCAGAGGAACTTCATGGTTTTGCTCACGTCGTTACGTCCTTCAAAGGCAAACGTTTGTTAATTTCCTTAACAGACGTGACATGTTTGTAGGTTTATGTTGTAACATAACACCTCTGGACTACAGGTTCACGAAGAGAATCTCTCTTCTTGTCTGAATAAGGAATATCTCACAAAAACGTGTTCTTTATAGATGTTAAAATTTTTGAACTGCAGAGTGATTCAAACGTTTTAAACCTTAAACAGTCAAATCACAGAAAGCACAGTTTGGTCAGCAGAATTGGTGGTCTTAATGTAATGGAAGTAGATGAATGTTTACTGCTGGTATAAAACTAGAACTTAATAACTGAAAGACCTGCAACATCAATGATCTATGGAGACTACAGTCTAGACCAGGAGTCAGCAAACTACTGAACTATTAAATCTGACCCTCCAAGCTGGAATAAATGATATTGATAACCCTCAGGATTGTTTTCATTTCCCTGTAGTTCTGGAGTCTCCCTATAGATTCTCCACTTCTAGGTGCGGGAAGTTCTTCTGCATTGGTGTGGTGCTGGAGGATTTGTGCATTTTCCAAGTCAGGAAGGCATTTTTCCAAACATTCCAGCACCACACGAACGCAGCGTTTCTCTGAGTTTGTGTTTTTTCGCTGAGGGACATCATTTGTGGAAATGGCACCAAAATAAAAAAAACAACCTCAAACGTTCTGTTTTCAAATATTCATATTCCTTTTTCAAAGTTCAAGCATGTTTTCATCCAAATTCCTTGTTATGTCTTGGATGATGAAGTGACTCCTCCCATCTGCTCCTGGTTCTCGCTGTCACATTGTTGACCTCTTTGTGGCCCCCCCGGTCAAAAGGTTTGCCCTCCCCTGATCTAGACACACTTCTCTGTATGATCTCCATGGTTTCTGCTTTGCTTCCAGCACAGATGGTGACAGTAAGTCATCAGTACAGACATAGAAAAAGGACATCATCATCATCATCGTCATCATCATCATCATCACACTCTGATTTGATCTGTTGTTTTTGAAGGACTTCCAGGAAGGACAGACTCTGTCCAAACGGGACTGATGGCTCTGGAGCGATTCAGCAATGTGGTCCAGCTGTGTGTGAGTGTCCACTTTCTTTATTTTACGGTTTTGTTTTCTTGAAATATTCCACGAGCAGCCAGGACAGAAGGTTCATAGTTAAAGCCTGTGTCCTTTCTGCATCAGCATCTTCTGGAGGAAAGGAGCAGCTGCTGATTTAATATGAGCAAACCTGTGTGACCGTTTAGGAAATAGTTCCTGAGAATTCGGATCGATCGTCTCACGTGGGCCATATTCTTGTGTTCTGTACCTTTCATCATTTGAGGACACGTTTGGAGTGAAGGAATCTCATCTCCAAGAGTCAAGTCCAGATTCGTCATAACACTGGAACTTTTTGGACACATTTTTTAGATTTTTGTTCAGCCTCTTTCTGTGAAACACACAGAAGAAACCTGCTGGATGTTATGCAACTGTAAGACAACATCAGCAGCATTCATGTTTACGGAGTTTGTGTCCTGACATGGATCATATAAAATGTATCTCTTTCCCACAAGTTAATATATTGTTCCCACAAAATAATATTCTGTTCCCACGAATTAATTAATTTGTGCGAATGAAATAATGATTTACGTCATAAGTCATTCATAAACACGGGTTCCTGCTTCGCCTACCGGACTTAGCTCCATAAACACGGATGTGAGTAATAGTTGGATTCACATCAGATACCTTCACATTTCTGTGTGTGTGTCTCTCATTACATTGCATAGAAGACACGGAGGATGTTTAGAGATCAGATTTATTTATTTTGAAAAGCACAAAAGCATTGGTAATCACGTTCATTCACATCCTGGTGGTACGCTCTCCGTCCATCCAGCTGCAAAAGCCGTTTTCTGCCGCTACTTCTGTGTCTCTGTGACCCACATTCGTTTAAGAGGTAAAAAAACCCAAGAATGATCGATCTATTATTGTCTCGATGAAAATCAGAAAAATATCATAAGATTTTGGATGCCAAAGCTTCCTGCTTCACCTACCGGACATGGCTCCTAAATCCGCCGCAGAGCTCTTTTGCTTGTCATGCCGGCATTCGGGCAGCTGACTGGCCGTCTACCGGCCAGCCAGCTGCTGTATGGGATTTTGTAGTTTAGGGTTGAATAGAAATAATAACATGCAGGACTGGTCTAACACACTTTAGCAGTGGCTTTACATCTGAAGGCTAGTAGGCTACGTGCTACGTAACCAATCGTTTGCCCTGTTGTTACACTACAGTTGGAAGGACACGGTGATTGGTCGAGATGCATTATGAGGTATGTGTGATGCATGATGGGATACATCTGGCCTACTAGCCTTCGGATGTAAAGTGACTGCTAACCAGTATGATGTTTTTGTAGAGCTTCTTTAAAATAAATAAATCTGATCTCTAAACATCCTCCGTGTCTTCTATGCAATGTAATGAGACACACAGACAGAAATGTGATGGTATCTGCTGTGAATCCAACTATTACTCACATCCGTGTTTATGGAGCTAAGTCCGTTAGGCGAAGCAGCAATCCATGTTTATGACTTATTCATTCATTCATTCATTTTCTATTCCGTTTTTCCCTTTCGGGGTCACGGGGCTGCTGGAGCTTATCCCGGCCACTATTGGGCAAAGGCAGGGGACGCCCTAGAATGTCCACAATCACACACCCATTCACTCTCACACCTAGGGACAATTGAGAGTTACCAAGTAACCTGTGAAGCATGTATTTGGACAGTGGGAGAAAGCCGGAGATCCCGGAGAGAACCCATGCATACACGGGGAGAACATGCAAACTCCACACAGAAAGGTCCCCCATTGATGTTGTGTTTTTCATGTCCCCCAGCCGGAACTTGAACCGGGGGCCTTCTTGCTGTGAGGCAAGAGCGCTAACCGTGACTTATGACATTACCGTAATAATTATTTCGTTCGCACAAATTAATTAATTCGCGGGAACAAGATATTAATTTGTGGGAACGAGATATATTTTATTTTATCCATGTCAGGACACGGGCTCCGTATCATGATGACCATCCACATGTTAAGATTTACATTACTCACCATAAGTTACCGAGATTTACTGTGTTTTACATATTGGGGCATACACAAAAAATCATTCAATGTTTCCTCAATGTGAACATTCTGTGGGGACAAAAAGCTGATTTTACCTGAAAGTCATTCCAAGGTCATCATTCAAACAGCCATGAAAACACGACGTCACTTAACGGACCAGCAGCTCCACCTGACCACAGCGCCTTCAGGTTGGGGGTAGACAGTCAGGTGTTCAGGTGAAATTGTCTCAGAGTGTCATCAGCAGACTCTCATCTAGACTCTGAACTACTGTCAGAGTTTGGGACAGATCCAGGAGTGGACACCCCCCCAGTGACAGACCAGGACCCTGACCAGAACTTAAGGACCTCTGACCTCAGACACGGTTTAGCAAACACCACACAGCTGCAGGTCCGTTTACCAGATGTGAGGGGTACTGGGGTTTCCAGACTAACCATTGGACTTCACCGCTTTGACCTGAATGACTGTCGACCGTTGGCACTTTGCAGTACAAGACCGTGTGACCTGGACAATGCAGCACTGGTCTACCGTCCTGTTCACTGATGAGTGTCGGGTCACGGTGCACAGAAATGACGGTCAGGTTCTGACCTCAGAGACATCATAGAACCATGATTATCCCCCAATTCCACCAGAACATCCCCAACTGTCTGTTCATGGATGGTGATGACCTGGCAGAACTGCATGTGGAGACGTTGCTGTCATTGCAGCAAACGGTGGAAATACTTACTGACACGCTCAATGTTTGTTATTTAGGTCTATCTTTACAATTGTCTTCATTTTTGGAGTAATAAATATCAAAGAAATAAAAATGGTGTTTCTTCTCAATCATTATTAGTAATAACAAAGGCAACTTTTTGGTGTTTCATTTAAATTCAGACCAAATAGGAAAAAGCTCTCATGTAAGTGACAACATGTTTAACTTCTTGTGACCGAGGACATAAGGGCCGGACAGTTTTATGAAAAAGAACTAAAAGAAGGAAGAACAAGAAGTCTGGAGTTAGCATGAAGGGTTGGTAAGAGTCTCTCAAGAAGTTAGAAACCTTTTCAAAGCGCTAGTGAAGGGGTTCTGCTTGGACAGTGCTCCAGTCCATCACAGGACCGCACAGAAACACAACCACACACACACTGTTATTTAGAGTCCTGATCTGGTCTCTAGCATGTTTATCCAGACTTTTACTGGTCAGTTAAGGTGGACACGAGTCTGCAAAGCAGAAAAGTCTCACCTGACCTACAGGTAATACCTTGATGTCCGTTTATGTCTGTGTTTGACTCAGCAAGCCCTCCCAGAGAGCCGCTACACCGCCGAACACCACGACAGCTTCACGGCTGCGGGGAGAGCCTGCATCCAGGAGGGACACTGCAACGACGTCCTCAGTATTCTGCTGGATGAGAAGAACCAGGTACGTTTGTCAGAGAGAACACACGTTGGTGTTTTTCAGCTCCCAGCATGCATCTGCTCCTCTGTGTGCAGGACACGGTGAGTTGCATGGGCTGGACTCTGCTGCCTCCACTGATCCAGCTGCTGTTGAAGAAAGAAGACCAGAACTTACCCCGGTGGGCGGCCATCTTCACCCACCTGCTGGAGGTCAGTCTGGGTCAGAGCAGCAGCTCGGTTCCGACATGGTCACGGACCCGAACCGAGAGAGGCTTCCCATCTGCTCCAAGTCATTGAATGCTGTAGAATTAAAAATGAATGAAGGAGACCAAACGGGTTAAAATATTCCAAAGTTTACCTTTAAAACGTGACATTATTCACAGAAGTACTTTATGGATCAATTCCTATTTTGTTGAATTTGTTTCCCAGAATTCTTTGCTCTACTTAAAGTCAAACTGCATTAGATGTTAAACTTTTATTTAATTGAACATCCAAAGCTGGAAAAACTCAAAGAAGGACTTTGGGTTGGAAGTGGAGACAGAATTCATCTTTCTGGCTTCATCAGCTTTAGAAGAAGTGAAACTTTCCATGTATTTCCTATTTATCTGCTTTATTAAAGAACATCTTGGTTTTGAAAACAGACGGTTCAAGAAAACAAATCTTTTCTTGAACCGTCTGTGCAGATAATTCAATGAGAATGTTTTCAAAGTTTAAAGATCCGCTCCAATGAAAACGGCATTTTTGGTGTTTTTAATGCGCTCCTCTAACATTTATCTTTACAATGGAAGACAAATGCAAAAGAATTTAAGATTAAAACTGGGTTTCTGAGTATTTCTTTAATCAAACTGATCAGGAGCAGATAAAAATCCACCGCCTGAAACCGCTCTCAGTTGTGATGCAGTAACTGAAATGGGCGGGGCCACAGTCTCCCTGCTCTGCTCCATTCTGATCATCCACCTGCAGACAAACAGATCCATGGACGTCTTTGTGTTCCTCGTCTGAGGTGGAATCTGGATCAGAACTGGACAGATGGATAGATCTGATATTGCTGCCATTTGTGTTGCTTCGCTAATGTTGGGTTGGGGGCCTGAGGGGCTGTAAGAGTAAACAACGGGATGATGGGAAATCAGTGGAGGGTTTGTAACTGAATGGAAAAGTAAATAACTGAGTTGTTCTTTCTGTCATTCTCATCTACTTTTAGAGCCTTATAGAAAGAAAAAGTCATGTGACCTGAACTTTTGATTCTTCAGACCTGCAGACCTAAAGAGCTGCTGATCGGCCTGCTGGAGCAGCTGGAGCACAGTGATCCTCACACAGCAGCTGAGAGCCTCCACCTGCTGCTGAAGCCTCTTCAGAAAGGTGAAGGTTGCTTCAAAAGCCGCTGAAAGGCGTTGGTGCTGCGTGTGAGTGCTCTGCCGTCGTTGCATCCCTGCAGTGCTGCTGCGTCTGGGCAGCCGGAAGGCCTCGTCTCTGGGCATGACCCTGTCCTCCGTGCTGGACCAGCTGATCAAGCTGCCCCTTCCCCTTACGAAGGAGCAAGAGGAGACCGACGAGTTCTCCGTCTGCCGTTGCTGCATTGAGCTCGCAGACTTTGTCAGGCCCTTTTTCCAGGAGGCCAGACAAAGTCTGAGCAGCAGGAGCGACCGGGACTGCGGTCTGGAGGACGAGCTGCGGGCGGAGCTTCTGAAGTTGTGAGTAAAGCCTTGATGTGGGACGGGCGCGCCGACATCCTGCTGAGCTTTTCACGGCATCCTGATAAAGTGTGTTTGTGCTGAGCAGCTGCATGAAGACGCTGAGTCACCTGCTGCTGGAGGTGCAACTCAGGGGCCCGGACGAGCTGACCGAGTCTCCACTCAGGACCTTTGCCACCCACATTCTGGTACGGAGTTTGTCCTACCGTCCATTGAAATAAGAAAGAGTAGCTTTAGGGCTGCTAGAGCTTGGAGGCAAATGTTTTCATTTGTTGCTGCAGAACATGGCTCTGCTCCAGACTGCAGCATCCATAGTCCAAATGCATTCACCTGATGGTCGGACAGTTATTCTTGTTCTGAGAGCTCTGTAGAGGAGACTTCCAGAGTTCTCCGTTCTGATTGGATGAACAAAGAAATACATCGTCCGTTTCTAGCTGGTGACTGTTCATCTTTTCCCAAAGAAACATCTCTTATAAGCTTTCAGACGGACCTTTCCTCATCGGTGGCTGAACATCTTCAGGCTGCGGTCCAGTGCGGGCAGCAGGTGGAACGGTGGAGGGTTCATGCTGGTTGTTTGTGCTGCAGGATGGTCTGGCTTCAGTGGGAGAGCACCTCCACAGTCTGGTTTTCCAGCCCGTGTTGAAGAGGAAGCAGGTTCCAGGCTTCCTGGAGGAGGAAGTGCGTTACCCCAAGGCGTCTTTGGCGAGCGTGGCTCACCTGGTGTTTGTGCATCACCTGGCTGCTGACCGGTTCCCCAGCATTTTCAGGTGAGCAGAAGGATCTTGGTTTCCTAAGACGTTGGAGGCTGCTGCTTCTGGATCTAAAGGTTCTTCCTCCTGGTGCTCGGCAGTCCGGTGTTCTGCCTGCGGTGTAACATGGAGCACGTCTTCCTGCTGCTGTCCAGGTGACCCATCACACGGTCGCATCACAGACACATGATAAAAGTTAGCTTAAAGGAAGCAGTCCTGACATCATAGCTGATGTTCTTCCTGACAGCTTAAAGTCTATTTTTCCACAGCACCGAGGATCCAAAGCTTCAGAAAGGTCTGGTGAGTAAAGACGGCTTGAGCTCCTAGGAACAAATGTCTGTCTCTCTTCTGCAAGGGCTGTTTGTGTTTGTTATTATTCTTTGGACAGTAAGAACTCTGCCTCGTCTTCTCTGGTTCCCATTAGGGGTCAACCGAAGTTCGTCCCCTTCTTGAATCGAACGAGCCGATTTTGAACTGGCTCTGTCTCCAGGGTTGTCCTGCGTGATCTGAATGTTCATGCAAACCAACGTTCAGTCCTCTGCCTGTCACGCTACGAGCAACTGCAGCTCTCACTTTTAAGGCATCAACGCAAATGTCTATTAACACAGTTGATTGAATGTTAAAAAAATGAACGATTGACACAGAATAAGCGGTTTTAAAGTAGAAATGAAGAAGCATATTGAAGGGTTGCTTTTTCATTTTAATTTTGAGTCATTTGATGCAGTTACATTTTGAAAATGAAAAAGCATTTCTGGTTTTGACTTTTATTTTTAATTATGCCACAGAATCGCTTCCATAGTGCAACAGTGCCAAGAAACTCTACATTTTTCTGTTTAATTCAACTTTTCACAAAGAAAACTCTTTATGTGGAAGTTTTACTTTAATTAATATGAAAACTTCCACAGTACTTTTTAAAATATTTACTCATTTTTTAAATCACAGTTGGTGTTGGTATTATTGCAGTAACTGGATGTTTCCCGCCTCTCAGGAGTTGTATGAGGAGAGTCTGGTGCGGCTGGAGGACGGCTCTCTGCCAGCAGATCTGCTGCAAATCAGAACCTTCCTCACCGTCCCGCAGGTGATGAAGACCTCCAGATCCGGTGAGGCTTTGTGTCCTGCAGTGTTTCTGACTGCAACGTCTGTTTTCAGAACATGGTGAAGGTCATGACGTTGTGTCCTCGCCATGATTTGGTGAGACTTTTCTTTGTGGCGGGTTTGCGGTGGCTCCGTCTGTCTTTTCTAGTCTTGGTTTTCTTCTCTGCCCTCAGAGGACTAAAGGTCTGAAGGTCTTCCAGCTGAGCATCGAGAAGTTTGACACAGAAGCCAAGTACCGGCTTTTCCAGTGAGCTCCGCTCGTCCGTCTCCAGGTGGTCAGACGTTGTCCGCTGTGCCTCCATCATTCCTGCTGCCTTTCAGGTACATCCTCAGGACTAGCAATCACTCCGGAGTAGAAGGCTACATCATCAAAAACATCCGGACTCAGATCCACGTCGCCCTGCAGGTCAGGCCGCGTTCCTTCTCGTTTTCTGCTGCGTTAACTTCAAACTGAAATGCGCCTTTGTCGGCCTGCAGCCGGGAAACGGGAACGTCTGGTTTGAGGGGGTCCATCTGCTGCCCCTGCTGCGCAACGTCTTCAGTCTGCCCGACGGACCAGAGACGGACCTGCTGCAGTACCTGGACCGGTCTGTCCTCACACTTCACCCCCCCAGTGTGTTTCAGGAGCTGCAATGGAGGCAGACGGCTGGAAGATCTGGGCCGATCATTAAGACATGCAGGAAATGTTGGCAGGGGGGCCTACCTGCACTGGGGGAAGGGCCCCTACAACTCCGGGTTGGGGCTTGCATGTGCCCTGAGTGGTGGTGGTGGGGGGGTTAAGTACAGTAGTAACACACCTCCCTCCATGTCACTGATCCCTCCCTTATGGGAGGGGGGCGTCAGTTATGTCCCGTGGGAGATGGGTTGCCCTCAGGTTACGTATGGCGAGACGAATGACATCCTTGGCGTGTCATGACCGGGGGGGGGGGGGGTGTAATATTACACCTCTGAGTTTGTGGACTGCTTTGATTTCTCGTTTTTCTGCCATTGTTGCCATGGGAACTGGAGCCTGGTTGGTCCTGGTTTGGGAATCCTTTTTGAAGGGCGGAGCTATGCTTCACGTTGGCGACCCCCTTTAGGTGTGGGGGGTCCCCCAGACTTACCACACAGCCTGGAGCTTCTAGGACAGGGGTCTCTAACTCACGGCCCGCGGGCTATTTGCTGCCCCCAAGACAATATTTTGCGCCCCCCGCCTTAATATAAAGGTTTAATGACACCTTTTTAATGTTGTGTACGGAGCTGATGAACCAACCAATCACAGTGGAGTAAATGACTCTTGGGGGCGTGACAATGACCGGGCTTGAAAGCAGGGGAACATTTAACCCTTGTGCTATCTTAGATGACCCCACCCTTACTTTGACGTGTTCTCCCTACCATGACAAAGGTGGATAAAGGTGGAAAGATTTCATGTAATCCATGGACACCAGTGAAGATCACAAATCATTGAAGAAAAAGGTTCAGAGCACTGTCTAGTGGGTCTAGATGACCCAACTCCCAATGTTAAAGTGCCTAGGATAGCACAAGGGTTGGAGAAAAGATCAGGTTGAAGATGGATGTCAAATGGAGTATTATGGGGTTTCCCTCATGACCAGAGGGGTGCTGGCATTTGCATAAAGGGTGTGGTTGCTTTCAGCCAGCCTCCATGTTTCCTCCCTGATGCCAGCTGGGAGTCGATAACCAAGACAGATGATGATTCGTGGCTGTTCTTCAGGCTCATGGAGGCTCTCAACCTGCTGCGCTTCCTCGTCATCAGGGACAAAGTGACGGAGAATCAGGTGAGCGCCACACGCTGGCCGCCGTGGTATTTGCATGAAGTTTCTACATGTTGGTCTGCTCTGGCTGCAGACGGGAGTCTGGACGGAGCTGTATAAGATCCAGGATTCCTTCATCCAGCCCCTGCGCGTGGGGCTGAACATGTCACGGGCGCACTACGAGCAGGAGCTGCGCAACCACACAGAGCGCCAGCACAACACAGGTGAGGCCTGTCCTCCTACGGGGCCGCTGTGAAGAAGCTTTTGATGCTGAAGAGTCTCCATCTTCTTCCAGAGGAGCCGGTCCTGTCTGTGAGCGTCAGCAACGAGAAGCTTCCACAAATGACGCCGGCGGCCCAGATCCAGGTGCGTCTGTCTCCCCTCCACAAACACACCTGTGAGAAGCTGCAGCTTGACTCTCGGTTGCCCCCCCCCCAGGCTCTACATTCAGCCCTCCACACCTTCGACATGATGGAGAGCGTGGTGGCTCGGATAGAAGAACTGACGGAGGCGAAGGAGGAGCCGTGAGCTGCAGCGCCTTCATCCTCCTCATCCTCTGCTGTTCTAATGTTCATGAAGGCTTTTTTAATAGCTTTTCTAATAAATGTCTAAACTTTTGGATTATTGACTCTTTCAAAGCATCCAGAAAACGAGAAAGTTCCTCCTGGACTTTCAAACATGTTAGGAGTTAAGAAAGAAGACATTTGACTGAGCTGCAGTTTAGTTTTTACTAAATGAGCCTAAATATCACAAAACATTAAACTAATCTTTGGACCGATAATCCTGTTTTTGTTGCGTTTACTTCAAAATTTTCCTGAACTCCTGCAGTTTTTGTGAAATAAAAAAAAAAAGATTTTATTAGAGGTTCAGATAAAATGTGCCGAGACATGCCGGTGAACATGGAGCTGTAGGTGGATGTGATGACAAAAACGCATCTTCAGAGGGTTCTTTCAAAGTCTAGCTAGGATGGTTTCCAGGTCAGCTGTGATGCGTTCAGGTGCTCAGACTCACAGGCCCTTAAACAGGGGGTGCTGCAGTGCTTCAGCCGCGGAGATCCGGCTGTTTGGATTCAGGTCCAGCAGCCGGTCCAGCAGGTGGTAGGCTTCATCAGGAACCCTGTCCCAGTCCTCCACCTCCTCCTCAGCCTCCGGTTTTGGTTTCACCAGGCTTTCTGTGCGCTCACAGCTGCTCAGACTTTCCTGCTTCTGCAGACTCGGCTCTGCGGCGTCAGCGGGTCCACGCGCCGATGCTCCGTCCATTCCGTTCCGACAGGCGTCTGCCATCGCTGGTGGGACGCCTTCACCTGTGGAGGACCTCCTGCGTCCTCGCAGAGTCTCGCACAGAGTCCTGAGGTCCTGAGGGGGCAGCTCCTGGCTGCACACCACCGCTTTACCTGAAGGAAGGCCAAAAAAGGTCGACTTTAAAGACACCTCCCTCAAAAACACTTCCCGATTTCTGCACACTTTCAGTTTTTGGGTCAGTGTTTTCATTTGACTTCTGGACCAGAACAGAATCAGAGACGACGCTTGAAATGAGGCACCAGACCTCACGGCCATGTCTGAAAAGCAAGGGAGGATCGAGAAGATCGACACAAACCGAAGCTCTTGGCCGCCCGGATGGTCTCCCGGGAACCTCGGACTGTCATGATCTGAGCGAGCGCCGTCAGGTCATCGCCGGCCTTAAAAAACGGGTAGCGGCCGCTGAGGAGCGAGAGCAGGATGACGCCGGCCGACCACACGTCTATGGCTGCGGAGGACAGGCAGGTTACTTCAACTGCAGCGTCGGCCTGAAGAGCTGCACCCGGCGAGGCTACCAACCTGTGCCCTGGTCGGGACACTTTGTCAGGACCTCAGGCGCTCTGAAGCCAGGAGTTCCAGCCCGCGGCGCCACCTGCTGCTTCCTTCAGAAAACATCGGATGAGAAAACATGACAGGTTTTTACAACAGAGTCAAAAACGTAGAAATGAAAAAAGGCCCAGAAATTTCAGCTGACAGAAACATTCTTTTACTGTTCTAATGAAGGTTTGTAGATGATTGAAAGTTGAATCGCTGAATTTCCAGACTGAATGTCATCTTCAGAATGCAGCCTAATTCTAAAAGGGCAGCAGAGTTTCCTGTTGGGACGTTTACCTGGACATGCAGATGTTGCAGACGCGGTCGGTCAGGAAGCAATCGCAGGTGAGGCCCGGCTGGACGCCCCTCTGAGGTTTCTGGCTGCTGCTGAGAGTCCGGCCCGTCGCTCGGCTCGCCGAGGAGAGCCTCCAGCTGGGCGCTTCCTGAAGGCACAGGAGTGAAAACGCTGCAGACGTCAAAGAAAAACATGGCAGCAGCTCCATCACAGGATTACCTCTGCTTTCCTGGCATCCGGCGCTGTGGTGGAGGGGGCGGGTGTGCAGCTGTTCAGGTTCCTCTCTCCAAACACGGGTCGTGGAGTTCTGCGCAGCCCCCCCAGGTCCTAGAGACAGGAGTCAGAGCAGCAGGTTGGTGCAAGAACTCAGACGGGGGACGCGGACCAAACCCAGCGACCACATTTCTGCAGAGGAGACACCTTTGACCGAGCCGTGTGAGGAGAGGAGGTGGGCAGGCGTGCTTTTTTCACCGGGGGTTTCTGCGAGGCCGAAGAGGACACAGGAGAAGAGGACGGCGGCAAAGCTCCCGTCTGCCGTGGAGGCGCGGGGAGTGAACCAGAGGTGCTTTTGGAAAAGGGTTTAGGAGGTGCTCGGCTCCTCTGTGGGGCAGACCCTCCACCTTTCTGCAGAGGCCTCGGTCTCACCACCTTCAGCAACTCGATCTGGGTGTCGGCGGTGCCCTGAGCTAGGCCGAAGTCCACCAGCGCGTACCTGCAGGAGAAAGAGGAGGTGGGACCGCTGCTGTAGACGCCATCAATGCTCTGCGCCCACTTACACTCCGCTCCTCCGGTTGTACAGGAAGTTGTTGGGCTTGATGTCCCGGTGAATGATGCCAAACTGATGGATGTGTCGGAGCGCCTTCAGCAGGTGATAGACGTACAGACGGACCTCCGCGAAGCTCAGGGACCCGATGATTTCCTAACATTCGGAGAGTCCAGTGAGAAAGAGAAACCGAAACCAGGTTTGAAGCTGCCGTCTGTGCTACGCACCACGAGAGCCTGATGCTCCATGTAGGGCATCACGATCACCACATGGTCATCCCTCCTGAAGCAGTAAGTCACTCCCATCACGTTCTCCCTCCCTCTGAAAGAAGTCAGAGGCTTCAGTTTCCAACCAGACGAGGTAAAGGTGATGCAGAAGAAACATTTTCAAAGACAATGAGGCAAAAGGAAGTAAGGAGGTAGTTTCTTCAACTCTGAGACGGTTTAAGAACAAAGAGTAAAAAACCCAGAAGGGAGCTGGTGCCGCACCCCGCCACGGTCAGACACTGAAGCTCAGCAGCGATGCGTGTGGGGTGGCTCGTTGGGATGAGATGTTTCAGCGCAAACAGCTCCTTCCTGCCGTCCCGCATCCGTGCCTCGCCCAGGTACACCGAGCTGAACGTCCCTGACGAACACAGCGGGACAGAGCGGCACGCTCAAAACAGGGCTGCCCCTCCAACGTGAAGCTCCTGTTATCAAACCACACACCTTCTCCAATTTTGTCCAAGATGTTGAAAGCTGTGGCCAGCTGAGGAACAGCTTTGCAGAGATGTTCAATGTCCGTCTGCACATCCTCTGAAAAACAGAACGGGTCACACGCCTGACAGCAGAAGTGGAAAACTGCTGTTTTTACATATTGTGTTTTAGGGGCCTGAGTAGGTTTAACCACCGCTGGTTAAAATGATCCTAAATGCAGATTTAAACACTAAGGTCAAATTAATGCTTTTGCCGTCTGTTGTTCAGGACATTTGGAATATAGTGATTAGAATACAGGTGGTTATTAACTGGGTGGTGAACCTCCTCCGTTTTCTAAACTAAACTATTAAATCCAGTTAACCAGATAAATCCGTGTCAACTAGTTTTATGTAAACTTTAACTTTTTAATCTTGAGAATCTGTAGAAAAATGTTCAAAGTAACGGTAACTTAGAAACTTGAGGGCGCGCGCGCGCGCTGTCCCGTTCTGTGGACGTTTCAGCCGCGTGCGTGCGTGCCTGTCAATCACTCACTGGAGACTTTCCTGCGAGCGCCGTCCTGGCTCCCAGGCCCGGTGGTGCTGGTTCCGTCAGTGCAGACGGCGGACGCGTCCATCTGACACCACAGCCTCCCACCTCCGCGTGCCACGGGTCAGATGAGCTTCCACAAGGCGGGAGCAGAGCCTCCTCTGCGTGGGGAAGAAGTCTCGGAAATCTGCAATGGCGTTCCCGGCTGAACACAAACAAACTCACCTCTTTAGCTGTAAAGAGCGAGGCTTTCGGGAAAACTTTTACACTAAAAAAACTTTAAAACACAAAGAAATTGAAACTCAACTATATGCATTTGCTTTGCGACCTTTCGGAAAGCTTCATCAACAAAAAGAAAACTACGCGCTAAAAGTGACGTCACCAGATCTCGCGAGGTAACACTTCCCGACACGTGACCAATGAACCACGTTCGTTCTACGGCAGTACATTATCCTTCCACATGGTGGCGCCACCGTGACTGTATTTTGCAGCCAGGAGAATCTTTTATTTTTTATTTTTTAAGTATTCAGTCAGCCACCAATTGTTCTAGTTCTCCCATTTAAAAAGATGAGAGGCCTGTAGTTTTCCTCATAGGTAAAACTATGAGAGAGTAAATGAGAAAAAATGTATCAACAGAAGCAAAGGCTTTAATCCAGATAAACCAATAAACTATTCAGGAGTTTTATAGCTTTCTTATTATGCATTTTTATAGTGATTTCCATAAAAAAAAAATTTTTTTAAATACCAAACATTTTGGATTCTCTTTCAGAAAACAATATTTATAAATGAAAAATTCCTAGAAAACTAAATAGTTAAAAATAAATTGAATATATCTTTTTATTTTTATTTTCAAAGTGAACGTTCAGGTATGTCAGTGTTGGGATTGTGTTTTTTTGTTGAAAGTCACATTTATAAATAATTCCAGGCAACCTTAACCATAGCACCAAAAACATCTGCTTTTTAGTTTCCGTCTCTTTTGCACACATGGTGCATAAATTATCTTGACATTACAATAATATGTAAAAATTCCTTACACCGATAGATGTTGTTAATTGTTTTGGAGGCGGAGGAAATTAAAGAAAACAGGAGCTAATGTTAGATGAGTTTTAATTTGGAAAATTTTGGGACAGAATTTTAACTTGGCTGTCCTGGTGTCTCTTAAATGTGTTCCATCATTTTATATCTGTAAAAAAAAACAGCAATTAACAGTTTGGGATTGGAGGTAAAATTGATGAATTTTGTATAATTGCTCTGATTAAATGAATTAACTTTGTAGAAAATACTTGAATAACTCTTGAATAGTCATGAATGCAAAATCCAAATTGTTTTTTAAATCTGTATATTTGATAAAAGTTCCTGAGTTCTTAAGTAATTTTTTCTCAGACTCGGCTTTTGTTTGTCAGCATAGCTTACATGTTTCGGAGGAGTCACTTCCGCCTTCGTCAGTCGTTCCATCCCTGTCCATCAGGTGGACAATGGACCAGACTCCTTTATCCATCCAGCTTTTGTGAAAATGGATTTTCTTTTGTAATCAATCAATCCAAATGGTTAAGTGTGAGGATGGAAGTTGTGTGTAGATACATTTCAATTGGCCCAAACTTGTTTCTGATATTCAGAGAGTTTGGTGTTAATGTAACCCTTGTGCTATCCTAGACACTTAAACGTTGGCAGTGGGGTCATCTAGACCCACTAGACAGTGCTCTGAACCTTTTTTCTTCAGTGATTTGTGATCTTCACTGGTGTCCATGGATTACATGAAATCTTTCCACCTTTATCCACCTTTGTCATGGTAGGGAGAACACGTCAATGTCAGGGTGGGGTCATCTAAGATAGCACAAGGGTTGAGTGGATCATAATCACAGTTTAAAAGAGTTTCCATACCACCAACCATGATGTGAAGATGTGAAGGAATGGTAAACCACATCGAATGTTTGATTTTTTTTTTTTTTTTGCCTTTGTAATGTCATCGTAGTGTTTATTACCTCAAAGTCAGACATTCATCCCACAAACAGTCCTCTAACAGGAAGAGGATCTTGGAAGCTCTTGGCATCCTTTTTATATTTTAATGTTCAATAGTAATTTTATTTAATATTTGAATATTGTTATATTTCTTTTGCTTGTGTTTCCTAACAATATAGACAATCTTAGAATAACTATATTAAAGCCTCTTGTGTTGGACAGATGTTTCTGAAACAACAGGAGGTCAGGAATCTTCTGACACACAAGGTGTATTTGAATAAACCCCTTTTGGATTTGAGGATAAACTTTACTCATATTCATTATACTTGCATATGTTTCTTGTTGGACTGGACAGAAAAGACGAGGGAGAAGGAGAGAGAGGGATGTTAGAGATGGAGAATAGAGGTTGAATTATGATTAAAAAGTAGGAGGGGGTAGAATTACAAAAATACTCAGGGTGTAACGATTCATTTTGACAACAATATGATTCATATCATAACTTGTGATTCATAGTTGATTTTAGTTCCCCAGCCTGGATAAAATACAGGATTGTGTCAGGAAGGGCATCTGGCATAAAAATCTCTGCTGAAAAGTGAAGAACATGGGTCGCTTTGATTGACAACTTGCCTCAGACAGACCGATCTGGTTGGATCATAGGAATATAAACACATACATACATCATGTATGCAACACAAGGACAGAGCAGCTCATATGCACATTCACATGCATACATGCACGTGTGTGAGTGGGACCACTGCCAGGTAGCCCCACCCCCTATTTAATTTATTTTACAAGTAGACACGCATGAACAGATGCAAACATATTTTTATTTTTACAATAAAAAAGATGACAAACTCTACAGCAAAACTAAATATTCAGTCTGACAGACTAACAAATACAAACATTTAAATACAAATGAACAAAAGTTCCGTCTTCAAACGCTGACAGGTGTGAGGTGAGAACACTCGGAACTTTGTCAAACATCACAAACTGTGATAACGAGGCTTAAGCGGTGCAATTGCTCTAGAATAGGCCGTCAAAAATCCCGACAAAGGCTTCCTCCTCCCTGCTGCTGGCATCACAAAAAAGACAAAAAACAGTTTAAAAAGCTGTCAATCATTCCCCGTTACCGGGGGCCGTGACCGGAACCGCCTGCCGTACCTTCTGCTGGGAGATGAGCTGACCTCTGCATGGAAGAAATGCATTCCTGCAGGACGCTGCACCGCCAGCCTTTCCGGGGGGGTTTCCGGGGGGAACTGCCCCCTGAAGATGTTCGCTTTCTGCACAAGTAACACGTTCAACAAGCAGCCTCACCACAACAACAGGCTTACTGTAAGACCAGCACCTTGACGTCCAGCGTGATTCTCCTGTCAGCTGAGAGTCTCTGACTCAGATGAGCGGATCCCCGTTTCCTGATTCCAGGATTTAAACTGAAACACAGGAGCATGAGGACATGAGGCTGTGCTTTCAGTGACAAACAGATGCTGTGTGTTCATGCTGGAGTGTGGAGTTTGGAGGGATTGCCTGTGTGGAGCAGCAGGAGTTACAGAGAGAGAGGAGCGGCTGGGCAGAGGTGGTGCTGATGGAGCTGCACAGCCTACATGGAAGGCAAAGCGGGTTTTTAAAGTGCTCCACAGGGACAAACATCACCGACAATAGCAGGAGAAGCTGACAGACAGACCTCCTGCTCTGCCCGAGTCTCTGAGCTCAGCATTCTGCAGCCTCTGAGGATCCGCCCCAAAGCCCTCGCTGGCCCGCAGCAGCTTCTCGTCCTCAAAGTCGTCCCACTCGTTGCCCAGATCGAAGCTCACCGCGGGCATTTGGAGAAAATCGCCTTGGTTTCCTGTGTACGCTGTGCTGATCCGGTTCTGACTGCTTGTGGCCGGGACCGTCCAGGAACCTAGACAGATTCAGGAGCACGAGACTTGATCCGGACGGGTCTGGACAGGAGAGCACACAGGCTATGCAGCATCATATTTCAAGCTGCCACAGATTAATCCTATGTATCTTCATCTTCTCCAGTAAAACCTGCAGCTCTTTCACTCAGACATGTCCGCTGAGCTTTTGGTTTTTGTCAGGTGACTGTTCCTCAGATTACTGTGAACACGTCAGTGAATCCCAACAGCATTTCTAAAGCCTCTATCTTCTTACTGTCTCCTTTCTTACTTCTGTAACTTGTCTTCCTCCATCTTTCCTGTTTCTTTTTCTTTCACTAAAGCTCTTTCGTAGTGGGATAAGAGCGTTTTCTTTTTGTCCTGACTGCCTGACTTCCAAACAAGCTGATGCCTGAAGGTGGATTCAGCTAAAATGATTCATTTGTCCTAAATGTGATACGTTTCTGACTGCTTCTGCTTTCACTCGTCTGGGATCAACTGAACGAGGGAGAACGAGGATCCCTGGGAAGCTCCAACGAGGGCGATCTAATGAGGGAGAAGATCTGAACTCTGCTCAGACTGATCACACAGGGCAACGCGGCCTCCACAGCCGGCAGGAATCTGCTGTTCATGAAGCCGGAGGCCGTCCCGTCTGTTGGAGCCAAAAAACGTTAGGAGACGATGCTGAGACTGAGACCTGAGGGAGCCTCTGCTGTCCAGCGGTGCTCATCTTCTTCATGGAAACCCAACCCTGGGAAAGAGGCCAAGAGAAGAGGTCAAAATAACAGGAAGAAAGCAGAATACTCGTGATGACGTTAAGCTCCTGATCAGAGGTCAGAGTCTGAACTCACCTTCATCACACTCTGCTGCCCATTGGGTTCCAGAGGCTGGAATGCAGCTCCCATCGTGGCTTTAGATCAGATTAAACCACTCATGAGACAACAGACTAGTTCAACACAAAAGTCATCTGATCTTTAGGTAAAGGAGTGCAGGCAGCTGTGAACAACGAACCAAGAAGGAGGAGGAGGAGGAGGAGGAGGAGGAACTCTATTAGGTCTGAAAACAAACTTCTGCAAGCCGAGCAGCAGGGGCTCCTCTTCCATTTTCATCTGAGGAAGAGGAGCAGAACAACTATTTTCAAGTCAGGAACACAGCAAATCTAATTTAGAACAAAGTTATTTCAAAACATAAATGTCAGACAGCCAAAAGTGAAATATATGTACATACAGAATGTCAGGGACAGTGTTTTTATTTCCATAATTCCATCAAAATAACTCAACTTCCATAGAATCTAGATGTAGGGCCCACGTTTAATTGGTTTCAAGTATTTGTTTATTGTCTCATAAACTGGAGTTTCAGCACCTAAAACCCATCAGCTCTGTCAGCGGGCTCAAACCCACAGCCATGCCCCCCTCCCCTTAATACTTAAATACTACTTTAATTCACTGCGGCAGGAGGTGCATTCAGGGGCTGCATGGAATTTCTGCATTTCCGTGCTTTCGTTAAGAGCTCACTATTGCTGCATTCAGGCCCTTTCTAGCATTTGCTCTCACTGACCTCAGCCGACTCAAACACACACTCACATGTTGCCGTCATTGTAACTCATGGAAGTGACTCACAACTACAACACACGGATGTGTAAGAACACACAATAATGCAAAACATTGCACAATATATGCAACTTTAGAGTATTTATTTGATTGTCTATCACCTCCTCTACACGGATGACATCATGCTGAATGTTTAGGGCGAGCGTGACATCGACTCCCTGATCCACACCACCAGGACCTGCGGTACCGACACCGGGATGTCACTCCAGCTCAATGGCAAGAACCAGACCCGCCCAATGAACAGTTACACAGTTCAGTTACTCAGGGTTCTTGAAGTCCAGTTTCATCCAGTGTGGTAATAAAAACTAAACAGAGCTGAACCATGTCGAGCATGGAGGTGGAGGGCTGGTGGTCTGGGCTTGTCCTGAAGGTGCATAAGCTGAGTAAAAGCTGACAGTGAACTCCTCGGCTCAATGAAACGCTTCATACTGACTGACAGCCTGAAATGTTTATCTGGCTTTAAATCTGGTCATTTTTATCACTAAACCACAGACTTAAGAGTGTTTTCATCTAAAAGATCATAGAATAAAGTATTTCTGTTCACCTTCAGGCGTTTGACGGGGGTCTGAGCGAGGGCTTCTGACCTGCTTTTCAGGTCTGACAGGTACGAAGAGAAACTGGATTCTCGGTCTGCCGGCCTCCTCCGTGCTGCTGTCACACAGACTTTACCTGAAAGAAGCGGCGGTTTGGGAACCAGCGTCCAAATGTCTGAACGGGACTGGATTTTCACTCACAGCAGTCGTGGCCGCAGGCAGACTTGTTCTTGCACAAATGGCTGCACGCTTGTTTCTTATCTGAATCTGACGTCAGACAAGGAAAAGAACAACAGTATGGTAACAGGGACAGCAGGAATGTGTCATCAGAAACCTGCCTTGGTTCCGATTCCCTCCTTGAACCGCAGACAGGGAGGTTGGAGCTGAGAGAAGCTGTTTGGGTCCAGGATGAAGATCTGCCACAGCATGGCGGATGTGACTCTGAACTCCAGACCCCTTCAGGGTCGTGTAGTGCAGGGTCAACTTCTGATGCACGTCGAGCCCCACTACAGAGGAGGACAGATCCAAACCGCAGAAAAGGCCTTACTTCAGGTACACTAATCATTCTGACATTCTGTCATCCAGATGAACTTCCTCAAAGCAGGTAAGAAAAACCTGGAGAAGGATGAAATACTCCCAACAGCTGATGAAAAGTGTGGCATAGAAACATCTCTTTCAAAGCGTCAGGATTCAGGAAACGGTTTTTAGAACAAAGTGCCTTGGATAGCAGGGTTAAAACATGAAACTTATCATTTTATCACTACCAGTATTTAATATTTATGGTACAGTCTGATGTTATTCTGCTGTCCACAATTCTTCTTTGAGTCTGAATAAAAAGAAAACCTAAAGATGTTCAGATCACACGACCCACCAGGATATTTGCATTGGGACAGTTGACAACTGTTGACTCTGATGTCAGTCATGTTATGGATTCATTTGAAAATCCGTTTGGGTAAAAAAATCATGGTAAAACGAGGAAATGTGATGCTTTTATAACGATAATTTACCTTTTAACGATGTATGTTGGGTTGGGGGCCTGAGGGGCTGTAAGCTAGTGGGAGAGATTAAACAACGGAGTGATGGGAAATCAGGGGAGGCTTACTTCTGCACCAGCAGTCCCGCCCATAGGTACATTTCTAAAGAACTTCTGCTGCTCCGCAGAAACTATGTTCTAGAAAATGAAACAGGTTTTTAGGTTTTTCCTAAAATAACAGAATCATAATAAAAAAAATGCTGGGAACGCTTTGACGATAGATGAAAATATCTACATGTTCATGTTTTCTTTCTGGTCATCCCGTAGGTGAGAACCTTTGCTTATCTTGCTTAATTCCACCAATAACACCCCCCCCACACACACACATCTAAAGCTATATTTCAGTCATTTCCTCTCAGGTCAAACACCAGTTCAGTCTTGTTTGTTCCTCTCGTTTTAGTTTGTAACGTATTGGTTGATGTTTACCCGAGTCTGTCTGAGAGGATTCAGTTTTTCATGTTTCCATCACCTCCACCATCGTTGACCCTGCATTTGAGGAACACGCAACATATCTAACCAGCAGCACACGCAAGGAAAGCTGGAATCAGGGTGTCCCACTGAGCCCGTCTACATCTTCACATGAGTGAGAGGAACACTGAGGGGAGGCCAAAAGATATGGAACAAAGCATGCTGGGAGATAGAAACTTCAGAAGGAAAGAACCAGAGAGGAGCAGAAAAAAGATGTGGAGGATGAGAATAAGTTCAGTGGCTGTAATCTTTAAAGTGTCTGTATCATACAAAATCAAAGTGTTTTATAATTTTCATTCCTCTCTAAAAACACCCCCAAAGTGGTATTTTGATCATTCATGCATTTTTGAGTATTCCTCTAAAAACCTGCTCTCTGAGCAGCAGCCCCTCCCAATCCACCAAAACGAGCGTGTCTCACATTGTGACATCACAAAGTGAGGGACCGCCCCTTCCAGGAGGAGTCTGTAATGGCAGCCCCGCCCCCAGGCTAACAGGCACGCCCACTTTCTCAGTGGAGCTAGCGGTGATCGGCTAACTGCTTTCCTTTTTTATGAACAATATGAACATCCATCTTTGTAAAAGTTCAGATGTTGTTTGTTTTCATGGTAGAAACTCAGACACACTGCTGAGGCCGACTCTGGGATGATGTCATGAAATGGGCGGCACCCACAAAGAGAGAAAGGCGGAGCCTCAGAGATCGAGTTTTTTTCTACTTCCAGGTTGGAAAATGAGCTGAAAATAATTAATATTTCATAAAAATGGCTCTTTAGTGTTCCAAAGGTAACATGTGATCATATGTCTGGATATAGTTTACTCTGGAAGGCCTAAGAACAGCAGGACTTAGGCCTTTTAAACCCTTCTAATGAGAGTGACTTCAGATAAGTAAGACTATAACCTTTGTGTGAGTTCCTTTCAGGATTTACCATATTGTGAGCTGATGAGGTTGACATTGAGCTCATCTCCTTTTGAAGCCCTTATCACTTCAATCTTCTTTGACCAGGTACCACATTTGAGCAGAATGGAGTCCCTAGAAAAAGACATGGAAGCGCCTCCTGATCATGTGACCTGGGTTAGTGACTCATTAAAGCAGGTTACTACTCTCACGTGAGCTTGTGTAGACAGACTACAGAGTTGTCAGCATTTCCAATCAGCAGACTGACGTAGTGACGGTCTGGAGATGTCCTCTTGGACAGCAGCTGGGTTTGATTCTTCAAGATCACCTTGACAGAGATTTCTGCAGAGGCGCTGTTGTACCGCGGAAGCTGTGAAACACCAGAGTCACGGGTCAGAGGAGGAGGATCATCTTCAACACAAGCTGAGGGAAACTTGAGGGACGATGTGGGAAAAACCAGAATCTTTTCAGGGTTCCTACACGTCTAAAATTAAGACTTTAAGACAGTAAGACCTTGGATATGAAAAACTAAGATCAATTTCTCTGCCTTATTCCTGTGGAGGAAGAGAAACTAAATCCTTGAATATCAGAACTATTACTTGTTGGTAACAGAGTAACATAATAAATTACAATGACTAGACTGCAGAAACTCACTACATCATTCCTCACATTTTACTGCAGTGAATCCATAAATGTCTGTTAAATGAAACAAAACAGATACTGATAATATAAAAACAGTTACTGATGCCTGAACACTAATGCAGAGTTAGAGATTGATCAAAGGGAGATAAAGAGAGCAGAAATACGGGACAAATACGTACATAGGGTCATTTGGTAATTTGACGAAAACAAAGACAAAAATATTAAAGTTAAGAGCAAGTTATATGCTGGAGATGAACGGCTTTCAAGATATTAGTTTTTATTATATTATATTAATTACATTAAACTATATGATATTACATTATATTATATTATATTACATTACATTACATTACATTACATTATATTATATTACATTATATTATATTACATGATATTACATTACATTACATTACATTACATTATATTATATTATATTATATTATTATATTATATTATATTATATTATATTATATTATATTATATTACATTACATATATATTAAGTATTATTATATTATATTATATTATATTATATTATATTATATTATATGATATGATATTATATTACATATTATATATTATATTATATTATATATATATTATATTATATTATATTATTATATTACATATATTATATGATATATATTATAATATATTATATTATATTATATTATATTATATTATATTATATGATATTATATTATATTACATTACATTACATTACATTATATTATATTACATTATATTATATTATATTATATTATATGATATTACATTACATTACATTACATTACATTATATTATATTACATTATATTATATTATATGATATTACATTACATTACATTACATTACATTATATTATATTATATTATATTATATTATATTATATTATATTACATTATATTATATTATATTATATTATATTACATTACATTACATTATATTATATTACATTATATTATATTATATTACATTACATTACATTGTTATTACATTATATTAGTATTATACAGTGAATCACTGTTTAATTTGGG
This sequence comes from Oryzias sinensis, assembly GCA_037389245.1. NCBI lineage: Eukaryota > Metazoa > Chordata > Actinopteri > Beloniformes > Adrianichthyidae > Oryzias > Oryzias sinensis. Next base: position 7,665,228 of record CM074494.1, on the reverse strand, counting down.
GAATGGGTAAAGTAATGTTAAAACTATTTCATCCAGTAAATAAAGTAATCAATTACTCTTTAAAAGTAATTTACCCAACACTGATTCTAGTTTACTTGTTTGTTTGGACACATATTTCATTTCCACTTGATGATCAGGAAGAAATCCAAGAATCTGGAAAACTTCACTGTTCAGTAGCAGGAATTTCTGTCTGAGTCTCACTGCTGGAAGTTTGATGAAGATGATCTGGATCCACTGTCTTTAGGTCAGAGGATCAGATCGTTCATAATAAACTGATATCGACTGTGAATCGGATCAGCGACCACAAATTATGATATGAACTGTATTCAAATAAATGTTTAACCTTAATGCAGATAAATCCTTTGAGAATAAATCTTGACTGCAAATAAAAATGTAGATGTGGCTTTGGGGAAAAATATTTGAATGGATAATTGTATTAAAGAATTGAATAAAAGCAGACAAAAAACACTCCTTTCTCATTTTCTGTTTACTAATTTCAGTGTAAAATCTTCATCTTCACTTCTAGTCTTCCTCCTGGAACAATCTCCCCTGAATTGTTCTTTTTTCAAACTGCAGCATTCAGTTACGGTTTTTTGTCACGTTGCAAACTAACAAACCGACTAACCAACAGAATAAGCGGATAACGTGAGAAGAGGGAGGGACCTAGATCACATGACGTAGATCACATGACGTAGTGATGATAAGACACTAAAAACCACAGAGACACTAAAAAGAGGAGATGCACTTTCACTCAAACATTTTGGAAAGATTTGACTCGTTTTCTTACAACCCATCTATGTGAAGACTATCAATTATTCACAAACATATAACCAGTATGTTATATTATTCAGAAATAAATGATTTCATATGTAAATAGTATCCTGCACTAACAAAAACCTGTTAGAACAGGTTAGAACAGGTAGAACAGGTGACCTTTGAGACTTTAGCAGAATCCTTTACCTTTATTCTTTTGTTTTTTACCTGTTTTATCTTGCTATTATTATGTTTTTTTGACATTTTGTTCATTTTCCTGGCAAATATTCTGTATGTGCAATATTTGTTAATAAAGTTTATCTGGAAAAAATAGGAGATAAAGTTCTGCCTTATTCTATTTTAGCGGTATCGGCCTGCAGCTGCTTTTCTATGAGTGTTTAAGTCCAATCACACAGCCCTACGTACCTCTGCCGGATCTTATACCGGACCGGACCGACCTGCCTACTTTCGCAGCCATGGTCACAACTAGCTGAAGCTGGTGCTTCTTTATCCCTCATTCTTCTTCGTCTCCTTTTTTTTAAAATCAGGCTTTGGCATCCAGCGTGAAGGTGCATAACACGCTTTACTTACATAATTGTGGTTACCAAACAAACCTTTTAAATGGCACCATAGTCCAAGATCTCAAAACTGAAGGCTTTTAAGGCTTTTTAGGGCCTTATTTCCAAATTTTCAGATTCAAGGCTTTTAATACTTTTTAAGGCCTCACAGGCACCCTGCATTTAAGTGTTTGTCGCTGAATTCACATTTAGAAAGTGTGCCATGTCAAGCAACATGAACAGTTTCTAGAATCACAGGGTAAAATCCATAACTGATGTCTTCCTGCTCCTACATCGCAGCATTTCAGCAGAAATAGCCAGTGACCTTCATCGGGTTCATGGGTCAAAACATCACCGTGATGTTCAGGAATGGCCGTGCTGTGATCCCCACATGTACCCAAAACAAGCAGAAACTTTGAAGACGAGGAAACAGCACTTTACCCAGTGATGAAAACGCTAAACTGGGACGCGTGACAGGAGAATTCTGGACACAAAGGAGAGTGTCGCGTGGCTCAATGTGAGCATCTGGTGTTCTGATAATCAGATAGCAAAGCTGCAGTTTGCAGGGATTGGAAGCAGCAGTGAGGCATGATGGGAAAACGGCCTTACATGCATCTTTCCCTGGAGAGCAGGAGATATTTGAATCGTGTATTGAGCAAACAAAACCAAAGACTGAAATTTGTGGTTGGGTCTCTGGTCTGTCGGCCAACTTGAGTTAGTGTGTGACGTTAAGACAGAACAATGAGAACTGCTGAAGAACCAGCTAAGCTGTTGTCCAACGATCCAAACTGAGCAGGCTCAGTCAGGAGAGGCAGGTTCAGTAAAGAACTCTGGCAGCGCTGTGGAAAGAGGAAACGAAGCAGGCACAGATAAGAGCGATAACCAGGTGGGTGCAGGTGGAGCATCATGCAGTATTGGTTCAAACACATCCTTGAACCTTCCTTTATAGGAAGTGTGTGTTGTTTAGCTTGTTTTTAAGCACAGTGACCACATCTGAACCCAGATTCTAAAGGCAGCAGAGATCTGTGGGCCAAACCTAAAGATCTATACGTCCCACAGGAGGCCACACAGTTTGGTTTGTGTTGTTTAAGGAAGACAGAAGATAAAGTGTAAAACCACGAGAACACTACGGTAGTGAAAGCACAAGGCTCCACCTAAACAAGCATGATAACCGTGTTTTAATCTAATATCGATGTGGTTCTGAATCACACCTTCATCCTGTGAACAAATCAAAGAACAGAGGGGAAAAGAGTTTACATGAACGCATGCAGATCTTGCATCTGCCCATGACACGTCATACTTGGGAAGATGCATGACAGAGTCTCGGATTTGGTTTCCAAACGGTGGGTGTCTGTTGAGGATCTGTAGAAAGACACTGAATGAGCCCCTCACACTTTTAAAACAGAAGACACTCCCCCATCAGGTACCTGCTTTACAGTTTGACATTTACTCAGATTTTCCAGAGAGCTCACAGGCGTGACTCCTACAATGACAGACCCATCACCCCCCCCAAAAAAGCTCAGAATAGCCGAGCGGGTTTCTCCGGGTGGATCTGAGCAGTGACTGACCAGCCTCCAGCCTCTGGGGTTGATCTGCCTACATTTTGTAAAGGTGGTGAGTCCAGCATCTACCATCGCAGAGCGCTGACAGAGTCTACCTGAAAACAGAAAGATTGGCAACCTCCACAGAGCTTCTAAAGTGACAAATAACAATACAAATACTGTATGAAAGAGTCCTGATATGAAAGTTGTTCATATGAAGGCATTCAGCCCCACATGCAAACAAACACAGCAGCAGCATTCACCTATCTTCTCTAACTGTTTAGAAACGTAGGGTGAGTTTTCCCAAAGTTTGATTGAAAGCATTGGCCAGAATATGGAGTTGAGTGAAATATAAAGTTAGCCTTCTTTGACCTTTGGCCCAGCAAAATAGTAAAAAAAACCAGAGATCTTGAAAGAGTGTAAAACTAAGTTATAGAAACGTATGAAGAACCAGCTTTTCTTCTTGTTTGTTATTTCTGACATTTACTGGGATGCAAGTAGCCCAACTCTGAAGATCTTTGCTGTGTCCTGTGTCAGTCCAAAGTCCTGGATGGAGATGCAGGCCCAGCTGAGCCTGGATCAAATCTCAGCGGGCACAAAAACATCAGAGCAGCCCCTGTGGACAAAGTGTTACAAAGTGCATAAACCAACTCCACCAGTCACCATGTCGCTGCTTTTCATTTTCCCTTTGAGGGGAAATCAGAAACAATAGATAACATGTTTAAGTAAATATATATTTAAAAAATATATACATTTTACATATGTCCTTATGCATGAAAGCAGAGACGTTTCAAGCAAACATGTCCTTCACTGTCTTAAAGGACCTCCATCCTGCTTCTCTTCTTAGCCTTCAGAGAAACTATATCCAGTATATATATGATCACATATGAATCATGGAACACTGAAGATCAATGTCATTGGAAGCATTAACGGTTTCAGTTTCCTTTCCTTTGTGTTTGGTCTTTGTTGTTTCTAAGTTAGGTTTGGAGTTAATCTCTGTTTTATTTTGTAGGGTTTCCTGTTTTATTGTAGCAGTGAGTTTACTTTGGGTCCCCATCTGTCCCACTTGTGTTGCTCACCTGTGTCTGCTTTATTTGTTCTTCCCCCTGTCGAAAAGCATTTCAAGCCTCTGAGTTTCGGTTAGCCTGCTTAGCAAGGGCCCTTGTTTAGTCAGGGACTTTATTAAATCTCCCTGCTTGCCTGGAACCTCCTGCCTCTCTCCCCATCTCAGCCTGGGTACTTCCTGCCTCCCGTAAATAAATATGAGTTATTTTCCTGAGGGGATTTTCCAACCCGGAAGTAATAAACTCATATTGGAGGCCTGGTTTCCTCGCTTTCTGTGGGTACCGCCCATTTCATGATGTCATCCTAGAGTCGGCCTCAGCAGCGTTTCTCCAAACTTTTGCAAAGATAGATGTTCATACCGTATATCTGCCTTTGGTAGCCCCAGTGTCTCGTGAGAAAAGGCAGATACGGTATGAACATCCAACATTTCCAGGATGTTTTGTTTCTCTTTAGCTGGCACTTTTCCTGAGACACGCCCACCTTCCATCTTTTCAATAACCACATTCAAAGCAGTTCTTCTAATTCTTTTCTACTTTCTAACTTTTTTTTCTAATTCATCGCTGGTTTCTTTGCATCTCTACCAGAAAACGCTTTGCTCCTTTTTCTGCCACATCTTCTCAACATCACCAATTGCGCGCTCCATTCTCTGAAATTTCTAGGATCCGCCCTAAATGTGTGCCGATTCTCACTAGAATGTTTCTCATGTGCTACCACGTTTAATCCTGGCATGGCGAGGCCTGCACTGGTGCATGACTATGGTGCTGACGATTTTCGCTGGTGGAAAATGTGCGAGCGGCAGTGTGATTTAGGAGCGCAAGGCCGTTTGCGCAGAAAAGTAGGTCTAACTGTGCAAACAGATGTTGGGGTGAGGATGCCGGTGCTGTCCAACCTGATGGTGGTTCTGTTTTTGTCCTTGTTGAATGAGTTTAAAGGTCTCTTCTCGTTCACTCGCAGCTGAATTTCACTGAACTCTTTGCTCTTTGAAACAAGCTCAACCTGCACAGACAAAACAAAATGCAGAGACAACTTCCTCTTCTTGATCTACTCTGTAGAGCTTTTTTAACAGTCTGGATCATTTTAGATTATGGAACGCTGGAACCAAAAGGGAGGCACTGCTCTGCGAGGGTAGCAGATCCAGTAAATGTAACCGATCAGGAAACCAGTGACATACCAGGTCAGATAGACTCTCAGAGCCATCTACTTTGCTGAACTGCTTCATGGTGTCAAAGGCCACGCAGTAGCGAGCCATCAGCCTGCCCGCCTCTGTGGTGGAAAGAAGCACAAAGGCAAACCTGCCAATCTGTTGAAGGCTTACACAAATGTCTGCCTCTCGAAACACAAACTACACTCACTTTGATCACTGCACTAAAGACTAAAAACCCAAAGGAGGCGCCTTTTAACAGTTCCTTTTGACTTCTACCTGGTTTGATGTTGATGTCCTCGTCCATACTGATCAGATCGATGGAGGACAGCGAGTTGATGTTCTTCAGACACAGCTCTGAAGGAGGAAAGACAAACCCATTGATTTAGAAAAGCAATCAATTCACCATGATAACAAACTATTTGGTTGTTTTGGCAGTTTAATGCCAGCAAATTCAAATTTATGGGTTGTTGCAAACAGTAGTTAATAAAAAAGGCCTAAACTCTGATGGTTTGAACTGACTGGGCGTGTTTTCACACTGAGACTAGTCTGACATGAGATTCCTTTTCTCCATTTTATAACCACAGGGCTGACTGATGTGTGCTGGATCTGGAGAACAAAATCAAAGAATCTGTCGGTCATGGAAGCCCTCATCAAAATAAAAGCCTGTTCAAATAACTAACTCTTCCACTGTTATTTAAACATGTTGATAACAGTTTGAGGCTGCAGGAAGCAATGCTTTCAGCCACTCCAGTAGTTGTGAGGCACGAATGCCAAATTCTGCACTGATAGATATGGGAGAACAACAATCGAGACAAAAAAGGGTCAAGAAACAGGCAGTTTTGTTTAAAACTCTGCAGCAAAGAATTCCTACAAAGTTTTTTTCCTAAAAGACGATTGTAGATTCAAATGACAATTTCTTGGTAGTTCTTGACAGTTCACCTCAAAGTTGAGACTTAAAATCTTAAAGCATCGCTGGATGCTTTAAAGGAGCCCGCGCCCAAAGTAATGGGGGCACCTGTTTGACCCGCGCTTATTGAGACCGCGACAATTAGAGAAGATAGTAAACTAGCGTTTTCCATAAAGACCTTCTCTCAGCTAAAATGTGAGGTCAGCTTTGGTCTGAAATCCACTCCTTGCTCTGACAGTCAATAAACAGGTAATACTCACTCTGCAGCTGTGTCAATGCCATATTTGTCGGGTTGGGGCAGTGAAACCTGGGGCAAAGACTTTAATAAACTAAAATTTGTGACAATCGACACAGATGCAGGTGCTATTCTGGACCGTAGGGGTGGGGCTTTTGAGGGCTCTGGGATGGGCCAGAAAGGTGGAGCTTAATCCAGTCTAAAGCCATGTTGACATCACTGATGGTTTGGAGAACAATTCAGCATTCAGGTGCTTTTTCCACCAGGTGACCATGGGGTGCTACAGAATAAGAGCCGCCTTGAATGTCATGAGCTGCAGTCTCGCCCCTCACACTCTGGGTGCTGTTCTAATATACCTGCTCAATCACTTCCACGCCGTTCATCAGTTTCATGTACTTGTCTCTGGTCTGGACTTTGGTCATGATCACTGCAGTGGCTGATGTGTCAAACTAGAAGAGTAAAAAAAGCATCTGATTGACACAACCAAACTATTTCCAATGGTCCAACTAAAAACCAGATATTTATGATCACACTCAGGTCGCCCAGCCCGGCCAATCATCTGCAGGATGTCTGCCTCGCTGTACTCCTCACAGGAGCCTACCACATACTGCATGGTGGACTTGATCACGACGAGGAGCAGGCAGGTTAACCCCTAGCTTGCGCAGGGTCCTGGTGGTAACTGAGGGTGTAAACAGCAAACGGGAATCAAACCAGTGGTATCCTGATTTCATGTTGTTTTTTTAAACGATCCCCTATCCTCTAAAATTCACCAGTAAGTGAAGAATCACTAACATTAAAAACATTTTCTAGGGTTTATTTTACTTTTAAGGAGCTGTTATAAAATAATTAACAACCCAAACATGACTTTTCCACAGAACATGAACTGCTTTTCTCCACTCATGGTTGTGTGTCCCAGCTGGGAGTGAACTGAGAGTTTGGCCTCACACAGGACAGACAGGTCTCCCTGGGTGAAGGCCTCTTCCACCAGCTTCCTATCGGACGTCCAGCTCCTGCATGGTGGAAACTAATCCTCTAACGGTACCAGATCTGGACATTAAGACAACACAAGAAAAACACCACCCGTAAGAGGTCTTGATGAGGACCTCGCACTGAAGGTAAAACAAATGGGGCTGAAAGCATCCGGACATCGCCTGTGTGTAGAAAACAGAAGCTATGGACAAGTAATAAAATAGTTTGACTAAAAAAAACCACATTGATGAATTTAACGGTATTAAAATACAAGACCTGAAAGAACAAAACTAAACAGCAAAACGGTGGTTAGATGAGGATCAATAAGCAAACTGCTTATAAGTACAAAAAGGAGAGAAGTAATTCAAAATTAAAACATTGTGGATGATTTAAAACCACAACCAGGAGATTGTGGCAGGCAAAACACGCAATCCAAAAGCTTGTTACCCTGGATCCGCGATTCGACTGGGTTCTGAGAGCCGGGTGCCACAGTTGAGATCTTGTCAATTTGGTCAAAACTAAAAGACAAGGGATCTGAAAGATAACACCCTTTGTGTGAGGGAGCCTTGTGACTTTGTCCGACTCATTGGTCCCCATTTTCTGTCAATGTCGGGCGCTAAGCAGTGGCTGGGAGTCTCTATGGCAGGGCTGGGCCAGGGTCAGGTCAGGGTCAGGGTCTGGTCAGGTCTGGGTCAAGGTCAGGGTCAGGGTCAGAGTCAGAGTCAGAGTCAGAGTCAGGGTCAGGGTCAGGGTCAGGCTCAGGGTCAGGGTCAGGTCAGGTCAGAGTCAGAGTCAGAGCTGTGAGTCAGAGTCAGAGCCGAGCTGGTGAGTCAGAGTCAGGTCAGGGTCAGAGTCAGGGTCAGGGTCAGAGTCATAGTCAGGGTCAGTGGTCAGGGTCTGGGGCTGTCCTGACTGTTTTCCAGCTCTCCCTTCCCTTCTTGCTGCTCATTCGCTGACTCCAGGTAATTCCACATCCTGACTGATTCATCACTCCTCAGCATCAGGCTGAGTTACAGGCAGGTTCGTAGCTCTTGTGGACCAAGGTTAAGCAGCCCCGCTCTTGGTATTTCTCTGCTATGTAAACTTCACACTTAACTGTTGGGCCCCAGCAACAAAGAAACATAAGGTCTCACTTCTGCTTAAACAACTTCCTAACATCTAATGGTTCTTGCTCCATAAAGGAAAAAAGTTTCCTACATGACTTCCTGACACAATCACCATTGATCACCTCACGCTTTCACTATAATCCAACAACACTGAGCAGGAAGAAAGACAAATAACAGTTAGTGCACACTAAAGGTTTTTCCAACCAGCACATGAGGCTGAAAGGCTTTCAACGAGAGATGAAACTTCATCTCAGCATCTCTCTTCCAGAAGACACAGATCCTCCCACAGCCTCCTAATGTCACATCAGCCAGAAATACCCTTCTGGCTGATGTCTGTGGTAAAACAGATGATCCCGAGCGGTTTCTGCCAAACCTACAAGCTGACAACACTGTTCAAAGGCTTGTGTTAACATTACAGTGGAGGTTTCTGTGGTGTGTTACCTCTGAGTTTAGAGTCTAAAACAGAGTTTGCATATTTCATCAGCCTGTGGGGTCAAGCAGATCACACACAAAGAAGAGTTAGAAAGACTACAATTTAGCAAAGAAAGTACAAATAAAATGCAAAGACAAGATGAAATGGTTTCTAAAATGCCATCTGGAGTTGTAATTGAACAGAACCCATTTACAGACAGTCTTACCGTTGTTTATGTTCGATGCTCAGGTTAAATCGAACATCTTGGCTGTAATCGTGAGTTTGCATTGTTGAGCTCCTTTCCTCAGGAGCAAAACTTCAGAGAAAGAAGCTACAGTCAGCCGTGAGGCACTGAGTTACTGCTTATTTAGCACATCATGACAAAGTGAAAGAAATGGAAGTTGATAAAAAACCAGGGAATCAACTTATCCATCCATCCATCCACCCATCCATCCACCGATCCATCCACCCCTCCATCCATCCATCAATTCATCCACCCCTCCATCCATCCATCCATCCATCCATCCATCCATCCATCCATCCGTCCACCCATCCATCCAACCATCTATCAATCCATCCATCCACCCATCCATCCAACCATCTATCAATCCACCCATCAATCCACCCATCCACCCATCCATCCACCGATCCATCCACCCATCCACCCACCCATCCATCCACCCCTCCATCCATCCACCCATCCATCCAGTCATCCATCCATCCATCCATCCATTCATCCACCCCTCCATCCATCCATCCATCCACCCATCCATCCACCCATCCACCGATCCATCCACCGATCCATCCACCCATCCATCCACCGATCCATCCACTCATCCACCCATCCATCCACCGACCATCCACCCACCCACCCATCCATCCACCCTCCATCCACCCATCCATCCATCCATCCATCCATCCATCCATCCATCCACCGATCCATCCACATATCCACTCATCCACCCATCCATCCATCCACCCATCCATCCACCGATCCATCCACCCCTCCATCCATCCACCCATCCATCCATCAATTCATCCACCCCTCCATCCATCCATCCATCCATCCACCCACCCATCCATCCACCCATCCATCCATCCGTCCACCCACCCATCCATCCAACCATCTATCAATCCATCCATCCACCCATCAATCCACCCATCCACCCATCCATCCATCCACCCTCCATCCATCCACCCTCCACCCATCCATCCATCCATCCATCCATCCACCCATCCATCCGCTCCACCCATCCATCCATCCACCCTCCATCCATCCACCCATCCATCCATCCATTCATCCACCCCTCCATCCATCCATCCATCCACCCATCCATCCATCCACCCATCCATCCATCCATCCATCCACCGATCCATCCACCCATCCATCCACCCATCCATCCACCTACTGATCCATCCATCCACTCCACCCATCCATCCACCGGATCCATCCACCCATCCATCCACCCCATCCATCCACTCCATCCACCCATCCATCCATCCATCCATCCATCCACATATCCATCTACCCATCCATCCACTCCATCCATCCACCCATCCATCCACCCATCCATCCATCCACCCTCCATCCATCCACCCATCCATCCATCCACCCATCCATCCACCCCTCCATCCACCCATCCACCCATCCATCCATCCACCCTCCATCCACTCCACCCATCCATCCATTCATCCACCCTCCATCCATTCATCCACCCCCTTCCATCCATCCATCCATCCATCCATCCACCCATCCATCCATCCATCCATTCATCCACCCCCTCCATCCATTCATCCACCCATCCATCCACTCATCCACCCATCCATCCATCCACATATCCATCCACCCATCCATCCACCCATCCATCCACCCATCCATCCACCCCTCCATCCATCCACCCATCCATCCATTCATCCACCCCCTCCATCCACCCCTCCACCCATCCATCCACCCACCCATCCATCCACCCACCCATCCACCCATCCATCCACCCAACCATCTATCCATCCATCCACCCATCCATCCACCCCTCCATCCATCCACCCATCCATCCATTCATCCACCCCCTCCATCCACCCCTCCACCCATCCATCCACCCACCCATCCATCCACCCACCCATCCACCCATCCATCCACCCAACCATCTATCAATCCATCCACCCATCCATCCACCCCTCCATCCATCCATCCATTCATCCATCCCCATCCACCCATCCATCCACCCCTCCATCCATCCATCCATTCATCCACCCCTCCATCAATCCATCCATCCATCCATCCATCCATCCATCCATCCATCCATCCATCCATCCATCCATCCATCCATCCATCCATCCATCCATCCATCCATCTATCCACCCATCCACCCATCTATCCATCTATCTATCCACCCATCCATCCATCCATCCAACCATTTTCAGAACCCCCAGAATCTCTTTTGAGGTCATGGAGTTTCTGGGTTCCCCCCAAACAGGTTCTTAGTGACTACAGAATGAAAACTTACTGTCTGATGTAGAAACTGTTCACTGAGCGACTGAATATGTAAATAATATTGATTGCATTTGTAGACAGTAAAGCAAACTAGGATTATGAAAGCAAAAAGTCTGCATACGTACCACCAGAGCAGGCTTCTGGTCAGAGTACGTCTGAATGATGTTGGCCATCTTATAGCTAAGTGACAAGTCAAACTTGAACTCTGTTTGGTTTGGGCTGCAGGGGAATCCCAGCACCACCTTTCGAAGCTTCACTGGACGATGGCTCTCGTTCATATTCAGGTATGTGGCGGGCTCTCCTTCATTTGACAGCCACTCTGCTATCTAACAGGCATGGAGTTAAAAGTTAAGCCAATAACCATTGATGAGGAGGGGAGTGTCTTCCTGGGGTCCTTACATCAGATACATTAGGAATGGTGGCTGACACGGCCACAAATCGCATGGAAAGGCCTGCCTCTGGGTTCTGTGAGGTTCTAAAGCTGTGCACGGCCTTCATCCGGCTCACCACCACTTCCAAGGTGGCACCGCGGGTTGCATCTTTCACCACATGCACCTTAAAGAACATTTAGGAAATGCTGATCAACTTTGGGAGAGACGTAAAGAAAGCCAAGACAAATATGGGCTTCATGCTTACAAACGTATTTCTGTTTATCTTTAATAACGTCTATAACAAAAAATATTATTTAGGGCAAAAACAAATGTTTCCCTTTAAAGCCATATTTATAGTTATAAACATGGTTCCACGAAAAACCCGAAAGCCTTCCACTGTGTTCAGTAAAACATGGGGAGTGGGTGATGTGGAGCTGAGTTGATCCTCCATTAGGGGTGTAAGAAAAAATCGATTCGGCTAAATATCGCGATAGTTCATTTGGCGATACTTGTATCGATTCAAAATGCTGCCAGAACAATATTTATTGAATTATTTCTGAGCGTCCTTCAGTGTCTGACTCTTGTTCTCCACTTCCTCCTCCGACCGCTAGTTGGCAGCAGAGAACACAGACCTTCTTTGAGCAGCTCTACTCTGCACAAAACGACAGGAAGACTGCAGCCAGAGGCAGCTTGTTTCGTTGTTATGAGACATAAATTACTTCGTTTTTACTTGCGATGGATACCAAACAGAAACTCTGAGCCATGTTGCTGCCAGTAACATATAAAAACGTGGATTGCTGTGTTTTTTTAGCGGCTCAGATAAATAAGATAGATAATGAAGCATGGCAGCGGCTAATAGGCTAATGCGCTTAGCATCGGCTAAAATGATATCAGAGAAGCGGGCCTAAGTTCTGCAGGAACCTCCCACCAATAGATTCTAGTTTAGCGACATGATGGATCAGGATCAGCGTTACCAGTTACTTCCGTGTGTGAGATGCGTGGCTGCAAACTGGTGCAGCAGAGCAGACTGATATGTAAACAAAGCACCTTTGTCACATTAAAGCATCTTTCCTTCGTTCTGTCATGCTGCCTCATCATCACACTTTATTGTTTCTGGAAAGAATTCATGTGTCCCCCACCCCTCACCCTTTATTTTTGAAGCACCATTCAGGCTCCTGAACCGTTTAAAAGTACTGGAGAAGCTACACTAAGCAATGTTGAAAATAAACAGAATTTTATTTCCCCAATAGAAACTTACTGTTTAAAGCACATTCATTTTTTGTTTTTTCTTACACTGAAAAATTTTTGTTGTGGAAATCTGACAATGTTGACTGTTCTCTTTCTATATTTTAACTTACCAAAATAAAAGCACTTTGAATTTGCTTTGGTAAACGCAACTCATATATGAGATACAGTTGTAGTGCTTAACATTGTGATCATTAAATAAACAGAATTTGACCATTTTATTATTTTATTTAGACATTAAAATTTAGGTAGGATTTTTTTCAAAGTTATATTTAAAAAAAAGAACGAAAATATGTTTCGGTAAAATATCAGGATACGTATCGTATCGCCAGACTCTTGCCAATACACACCCCTATCCTCCACCATGATGCAGACAGTTTCTGACTGAAGCATGGCTGACTGTGCGACCCAGTCACTCACCTCATCGATGAGGAAGAGTCTGACCAGCTGCAGCAAACAGTTGTCCCTCCACTTTCTCGTCAAACTATCCCACTTTTCCTTTGGAAATACACAAAGACATGACTGCATGACAAAGGTCCTGATGACAATACTGAGATTGATGTCCCCCCCACAACGCTGCAGTGGTGGGTCCTGTCACTGACGGGCGTGGTCAGAATGATGTTGGAGTCCTGAATCTCAAAGAAGTCCTCGATCTCCGTGTCACCGGTGAGCTCCTTGCAGATCAGGCCTAAATGACCAAACTTCTTATTCCAGTTCTCAAAGCACTGACTGCACAGAGCTTTGATAGGAGCCACTGCAGGACAAAAGGACAAACGTCGCTCAACACATCCTCCAATTTTAACGACATTAAAAAAAAGCAGCCACTCTGTGATGATTCTAACTTTTTCAAAGCAAAGGAAAATGCTGAATGTCTTATAAAAACCAACAGGAAGGTGAAAAGAAAGATTTCAGATTGCAGCTGAGCATCTTTTAAACGGCAGCCGCTCACTGTAAACAGCTTTCACGTCCCTCCACGGTTCCTGCGTCTCCATCAACAGGCGAATGATGGCGAGCTCAAACAGCACCGTTTTACCCGATCCAGTAGGAGCACACGCCACAAAGTTCTTGTTTGTGTACAGAACCTGGGAAGAATTCGCAAGCAGATTTCCAGAAGCACATTTCTAGGAACTTATGAGTCATTCAGCTCCTGCAGGTGTGCTTACATCATCCAGGGCCTGGGACTGGACATAATTGAAAAAGGGGAATTCACTAAAGACGGATCTGAATTTGATGGCTGTGTGGCGGGTGTCAAGGTGTCAATATAGCAAACTCCATTATTGAATGGGAAACAGTCCAGATTTTAAAAAAACCTTTGCCGAAAGGATACGAATTTCAGAAACGGGACGCAAAACTCCTGCAGATCCTACAATGTGGGAAAAAACACAAACATTTAGACTTTTGCTTACGGTTGCGTAAAGAAACATTTTGTGGAAAAGCATAAATATCATGCTCTGTGAAGGGTTTCTACAGCAAATAATTCATAGCTTCTAGCTGCTCCATTCTGAGTGAGCTCACACAAAAACCGAACTTTAAGTCTTCAACTGAAGACAGCAGTTTGCCGATGAGCTCAGACGTCCGTCGAGGGTTTCGGCCGACGGGTCTTTATGTGAATTCAGTATTGAGACGTTAAAATTTTTGGTCGGGTGAGAATTGTGCAGTTTACACAAATTTTACATAGTTTATACGCAATTATTATGTAAATCTTATGCAATTGTGTGTAATTTTTGCCAGATGCAGACGCAAATCTGTCTTTTGCGACCGTTCCACGTCTGTCTAAGGAAGTTTTCACGCATGAACCACCGATATATAACTTTTATATCACGTATACGGCCCACATTTCTCATTAAAATGACTTAATTGATGCATGAATCACTAATGAATTACATCTAAACAACACAATAATCACACGGTTTATGTTCTACGTTGGTTTACGGTTTCTTTGCCTGGTTTATTCCTGATCCATCTGTGAAAATTTAACATAAAGACCACAACTTTTCTCACTTTTTCCACATATGACCAATTTTCATCCGTGCAATGTGCCCAAAAGGAAGTAGTGGCCGTGAGACACGGCCTTGACACGGTCATGTGGAGTAAAACCCATGTTTACATTTTACATATGTTTTCACAATCTCTGTGTCCATTCATGTTGAAAAACCTTTACATATCATTGTTACATATCACAATGGAGTAATTTTGCTCATAAATTAGCATTCTAAAGTAAAACCTGATTATTGCTTCATTGAGCTAATTAACAACAACAAAGAAAAAAATCCTTCTAAATCCCAAAATATACCAGTACTTTGATTCCACATTGAACTCTGCTCACTATAAAGACACAGAGAAACTCTTTCTATCCCAAAATAAGAACTGAATTCAACACTGCCCGATAAAAGCATCCTGTGAAAATGCTCAAATGTTCTGCTTTCTTCCACAAAAGCTGTTTTTGGGCATCTTCAGTCATGGAAAAGCTCAGGAGCAGCCCAGCAGGAACAAACATCACCAGGTGAATGCTTCAGCATCCTGCTGCCTGCTTGCTTATCCCATGTGTTATCCTAGGCACTTTAACATTGGGAGTTGGGTCATCTAGACCCACTAGACAGTGCTCTGAACCTTTTTTCTTCAGTGATTTGTGATCTTCCCTGGTGTCCATGGATTACATGAAATCTTTCCACCTTTATCCACCTTTGTCATGGTAGGGAGAACACGTCAATGGAAGGGTGGGGTCATCTAAGATAGCACAAGGGTTAATCATAGTCTGGGGGTTCCTAACATCAGCGTTATCAGATGTTCCTAAAATAAGATGGGGTCATTTCAGGACGCGGGGGACAGAGACTGCTGCTAAATCAAAAGCTGAACTCAAACTTTGCCCTTCAAAGTGCCTTTGTGGATCCCAAACTCTTCAGCTAGGCATTACTGTTACTCTACAGTTTCAGGCAATGCCTCTAAACATCCTTCATGAAGCCCTCAGATTCTCCTGCAGATGATGTCCAACTTCAATTTTTCTGTTGTTTGACAGCAGTCTACGTTTGGTGAACTGCAAACACACTCGAATCTTGTCACTGGTTAAAAATGCTAGATCCCTTCATTTTTACACATTGGGTGTTTTCCTCCCATTAGTTTCCTCACAGCAACTGGTCATCTCTTTCATTGTTTAATGACTCAGATGCTGGGCATAATGTGCTCCTTGTATTACTGGGCTCACTGCACTGTCTGATGCCGTTGGTCACAGTGCAAACATGTGAACGAGGACAGTGTGGACAGTTGCTCCTCCCTTTTGTGGGGTCCCCCCCCCAGCTCCCCCTTCTGAGGCCTCTACTTTTTTCCCCTCTAAATTAGGTCCTGTTTGGTTTATTCTCTCAAGAAATTCATGTGTTTTTCATTTTTTTCTGCAAACAAATATCTAAACTACACCAAGTAAAAAAAAGAGGGATGTCAGTTTAGTGCATTCAATTTGTAAATCCAAAAGTTTCTTCTGAAAAAAGGTAGGAAGCATAGTGCTACCAGTGGACCCCTGGTAGATGATACATGCTTTTTGGTCCACTTTTAAATCTTCCATTTTAGGCTAACACTGAGTTTGACATCTTGACTTTACACTTTACTGGTTTTATCAGTTGTATTATCCTTTATGTTCGTGTTCTTATTCCCGTTTTTGTAAACTTTTAAATGTATTTAAAGTGTTTTTAAGTGGGGTAACTGTGCAGCGCTTAGTTCAAATTCTGATGTTTTTGAAGTCATTTTTAATTAGGGTTGGCCCCTGTTTAATCCTCATGTACAGTATTACATCTACATTTATTTACTTTGAAAGTTCCGCTTTATGACCATAAACTATCGATCAACCAAAAGGAAGCGAAGCAGATATGTAAAATAAAAGAGCCTGCAGTATTAATGTAGAGGAACGAACAGCATCATAACTACATTAAACTGTACTTCTGCATTGGTGGGTTTATGTTTTCCCTTTAATCCGAACACTCTCATTCTGCAGGTGAAGGACACACGCCAGTGACTTCTAGCACTTGTATGACTCATCCAGCAGGCGGCCGTCATTGTACTGACTGCATAGCTTAAATAGAAAGCCAAGGCCAGATCCACTGCTAAAAGTAAAGTATGCATTAAAAAATAGTTTGGTTTGTAGGTACCTTCAACAAAAGTTGCTGCAGTCAGTAGGTTGGTCAAAACAGTCCAACTATCTGGATTTAAAAGTTACCAAACAGGTTACTTCAGCTGAAGACTGAATAAAAAAATAAAAAGATTTTGCCTTGTATTCTCATCAAATGGAAGGATCAATTTCCTCCAACTTTAAAGATGTGGATAAAGGATCTCTTACAATTTTTGGTTTTGGAAAAAAAATCGCTTTTCTGCCAGAGGTTGTACACAAGATTTCTATACCACTTGAAATCCCTTCTTAAATTATATGAAGAACTTGGGTTTTGATAATGTGCAAGTTAGAGGTTTATTTTTTTTTTGAAAATGTATATTTTACTAAATATTTGCAGTTTGAAAGAGTGGTACAGTAATGGGAGGGAGGAGAGGGTGTTTGGAGGTATGTTATCAGTTTTGTACGCTTTGTCAAACTTGTATCTTTGCACCCTCTGTTTAAATGGGAAATACCAATAAAAAGACTTGATGTAAAAAAAAAATTCGCTTGGGACTCAACAACTTTGTTGTAGCGACACATTTGGAGGATGCCTGGAGAATTACATTTTGTTCAAGGAGGATGACAGAAGAAGCGTTTTCTGCCTCAAATGAAATGACTTTAACCAAATGAACAATCTGTGGGGGTCAAGGTGAATTCATAGCAAAACCATGCAGAATATGACTACATTTTTTTTTAATGGGTCAGTTTGTATTTCTAAAAAATATTTAATTTGTAGTTTTTCAGTTGAGAGTACATGCGCTGTATAGTAACAGTCCTTGGTGATTTTTACTATGTTTAATAGGTTAAATGGAGACTTTTTGCAGTGATCCAACACAATTGTTAGCTTCAGTCTAATGCGACTACCGTTCAGCACCTCGGGACCAAAATGTCTCCAATGAAGGAGCTCACCTCATCTCATCCAAACAGACTGTGGCAGCGACTGACGTGGTCATTATTGGATTTTTGATGATAATAACACTGTACAGCAGCTACGGCAGTGGTATGACTTAAAACAGAGGCTGCAGTGAACCTCCATGGCTGTGACAGTGTTGTGTGAAACCTGTAATGTGCAGCGGCTGAGGCGTCATGGGGGGAACTACAGCTCTCCTTGCGCTGTGTGTTTCTGCGTGTTGCGCTGCCTGCAGGAGTCGGCCACTTGGTGCAGATAAACCCAGAAGAGGCTGTGAAAGAAAGGGCTTAGGAGCGAAAGCAGGAACCTTGTGGCCAACTGTCGCCTTTAGTGGCTGAGGAGGAAGAGGGATTGTTGTCATGGTAACCTGACTAAGACAAGCTCCAGGTGTGGTTGCTGTCTGGTTGCTGCCGCTGGTCCCGGGGTCATTTTTGGGGGATGATTCATATCTGGTGGTCATCTCTGGCATCTTGAATAACCTTTGGTATGGAGAGAAAAGGGGGTCAGATTAACTGTTCAGCAGACCTGAATCTGTTCTAAGGAGAAGGGGCTATGGTCTAACTCAATGCTTAGCATCATCTCTGAAGTTCTAATCAAGGAATACCTAATGTGAAATGAAATAGTAACACGTAAAGTGCAGGTTTTACATTGTTAATACCTTTTGGTCTTACTGGGATAAAGTTCTGCATCTGCCTGCTGGAAAGGTGGTCACATCCACAATCTACCAATCCTTCTTCTTTTCAAACAGCGAATCAGCTTCTTCCATCTAACCCTGTCTTCTGCATCCTCTACTCCAGGGATGAACAACTTCAGGTGTTGTGGGCCTGTGTGTCTGCATTCTGTCCAGATATCTAATCCCCACTCATGACTGGCCTGGAGTTGCCCATCCCTGCTTACTGTAACAGCAACTACCTTCATGTCTTCCTTCACTGATCCAGAAACCTCCTCTTTGATCCTTCTCTAGACCTCTTTCCTGGCAGCCCTGGACTCAGCATCCTTCCACCGATAGATTCACCATCTCTCCTTTAGACATGTCGGAACCATCTCAGCCATCTAGCCTCTCTGACTTTATCTCCAGAACCTCTAACATGTGCTGTCCCTCTGATTTCCTCATTCCTGATCCATCCTGGTCCCTCCCAAAGAGAACCTCAGCATCTTCATCTCTAGCTCTGCTTCCTGTCTTTTCTTCAGTGTCTCTAGCCCAAACAACATGGCTGCTCTCAGCACAGTTTTCTACACCTTTCCTTTCATTTGAGATGAAACTCTTCTATCACATCCCACCTAACACTTTTCTCCACCCTTTCCAACCTGCCTGCACTTGCTTCTTCAGTTCTTCTCTACCCGCTCCATTCCTCTGGACTATCTGCAGACATCATAGTCTATGGTGGTTCCTGTCTAACCTCATCTGTCAGCCTGTTCATTATCATTGCAAACAGGAAGAGGCTCAGAGCTGATTCTTGATGTAATCCCACCTCCACCTTGAACTCCTTTGTCACCCCTACAGAACACCTCACCACTGTATTCCAACCCTCATACATGTCCTGACATGTCTAACATACTTCTCTGTCCACAATTGAATCGGTTAGTTAAAAAGGGGCCCAAGTCCCCAATTTTTCAAAATAGAGATATTATATGTTCTATGGTCTTAAGGAAAAAGCTACCTGATTATGTACAAAAATGTTCCAAGTCTGTTGTAATCTATTGACTATGTTTGACATTTAAAATGCTTTACTGCAAATT
Organism: Oryzias sinensis; assembly: GCA_037389245.1. Lineage (NCBI taxonomy): Eukaryota > Metazoa > Chordata > Actinopteri > Beloniformes > Adrianichthyidae > Oryzias > Oryzias sinensis. The sequence goes on along the minus strand of CM074494.1, from coordinate 7,645,647 downwards.
CCTGGACTTGGGCCTCTCTTTCATGGGTTTAGCTTTATCCCACAGATGGCAGTACAAGTTAGCCAATATGGCAGCGCCCCTGTTTAATTCAAGAAGGGGCCCAAGTCCTGAGACTTAAGTTTGCAAGTCTTCTGAAATTATAAAAGTGAGGTGCTTCATATCATAGCATTTTAAGCTATGGACTGGTGCTAAATCTGGGTAAAGTATTAATCATTTGGTGTAGCCTCCCTTTAAGCTATGCAATTCAAATCATTTCCTGGAAAAACAAACCTCTTGGACTTGGGCCCCTTTTGAACTAACCGATTCAATTCCTCTCTGGACATCCTGTCATAGGCTTTCTCCAGGTCTACAGAGACAGTGTGTCTCTCTCTGACCTTCTCTATAAAATCCTCAAAGCAATCTGTAGTGCTCTTTCTTGGCATGAAACCATCCTGCTGGTCACAAATGTTCCCTTCTGCTCTTAGTCTAGCTTTCTCCAACCATCTATCAATCATCTACCATTTTAAATCAAGAAACTGTCACATTCGCTTTGAACTTTTCTTCCATCCATTATCTTGACCCGCTACATCTGGGATTCCTGGAGCCCGTCCTGGCTACTGTTGGCCGAAGGCGGGGTACACCCTGGACAGGTTGCCAATTTATCACAGGGCACTTTGGACTTTCTGTTACACTTGTATCAACCTGCTGCTTTGGTGACACACCTCCAACACAACAACATCATGTGGAAGACTTGTTTAAGTGAGGTGTGACTTGTGTTGTAACAAACATCATTAGCATATGACAGGACACCTGCCTTTTGCGCAAAGATGGGACACAGTCAAAAGGCGAATATTTGCTCATGGCTTTCTGATTAAAGTCCTGAAGAGTTTCATTTCCATCTCTGCCACTGTGGAATTCCTCCCGAGAGCAATGGCTGTTGCTTGAACTCATCCAAAAACTGCCACATCCTCTTGGGTTGCTAAAACCTTGGAGCTCCTCATGTCCGATCTGCTCACTGAAAAAGCTCAGATTGTTGACATTTGATGAATAGATGTTGTAACCATCCGATCCCTTTGAAAGAGGTTGGAGTACTGTTTGTTCATGGGAGAAACCTGTGTGAAGTATAAAAGGAAAAAGAGTCAAATATTTTGCTAGTGTTTTATGCACTTTCTGCTTATGGGGAATACCTGTATAATGCTATTCACCTATTGACACACTGATGGTCTGTCTGCCAAACACTGGTGTGTGTATATATATATATATAAAAAATATATATATATATATATATATATATATATATATATATATATAGATATATATATATATATATATATAATATATATATATATATATATATATAAGAAGATATATATAGATATATATATATAGATATAAAACCCCTCTCACCCTCCATGGTGGTTTCTCACTCAAGCTCGGGTCCTCTACCAGAGGCCTGGGAGCTTGAGGGTCCTACAGTATCTTAGCTGTTCCTAGCACTGCACTTTTCTGGACTGAGAGGTCTGAGGACTTTCCAGGTATCTGTTGTAGCCACTCCTGCAGCTTGGGGGTTACTGCCCCGAGTGCTCCAATTACCACAGGCACCACTGTCACCTTCACTCATTTCTCCAGTTCTTCTCTGAGTCCCTGGTATTTCTCCAGTTTCTCATGTTCCTTCTTCCTGATGTTCCCATCGCTTGGCACTGCCACATCCACCACAACGGCTTTCCTCTGTACTTTATCCACCACTACAATGTCTGGTTGGTTCGCCATTACCATCCTATCAGTCTGGATCTGGAAGTCCCACAGAATCTTTGCCCTCTCATTCTCTACCACCTTCGGAGTTGTTTCCCGAAGTGCATTAAAAAGTGATAATGCACGCCTATGAGTAGTTCCGGTCACATAGCTTAAATATTCTGTATCACTGCGCTGGCTTCTTTCAAACAAACTTGATCTTCATCATCTGGACAAAAAAGAGCGGTAAGAGGTGAACTTTCTCTCTGAACTGATCCTTTATTTACCCATTGTGACCATCAGCAAAGATATCACTTTCCTTTGCCGATGCAGTCAAGGTCGGCGCCGGCTCATCTTGTCACGGTAACATGACAAGGTGCCGCACCACGTAACAAATAGTACGCTTTTTGTGAAAAAAGTTATCCAAACCGAACAAATAACAAATACAAATATATATACATATACATATATATACATATACATATATATATATTTTTTTCTTTTTCTTTTCAAGTTATCAGAAGTATTTAGGCAATTATTCAAACTGCATAATCTGATCTGTTTACAAGACAATGGCTTTGGCCTAATTATGAGAAATTTTATTAACAACCCAAGATACAATCTGAAATCTTTCTGCAGGTATACTTATTATTAAGGCTGTCGGTCATCCTGTGAAGTCTTTACGGTCAGTCTCCAGCCGGGGTTCGGTTAGGAGAGAAGGAGGGATGACCATGGTGCAGCAGTAGGGCGGTCGACCCATGATCGTAAGGTTGCAGGTTCGATTCCCGCCTTGCACGCCCATGAGTCGAAGTGTCCTTGGGCAAGACACTGAACCCCACCTTGCCTCTGGTGGTAGGCGGGCGCCTGTGTTTGGCAGCCACCAGCATGTGAATATGTGTGTGAATGGGTCTGTGACTGTAAAAGCACTTTGTCCTTGTAGGTAGAAAAGCATTGTACAAGTATACACCATTTTATTTATCTAATACATTTTTTTGTGTTTTAAGGAGCACAAAAAATACCTTTTTATTTTCTTTTTTTTAAATTATATTTGTGAAAGTGCAAGTTAAAAAAATCCTATTTAAATACTCCAAATATCTGATTATTCCCAGTTATTGGACGTTTTTGTCATGTTCTTAAATTTATGTTTAAGTACTTAAGAAAGCTATCAAACTGATCTAAACTGTAAGCATGTCAATGGGCATCAGTTCAGAGAAAAACCTACTGTATAGTGAGGAGAGAGTGTCTGCCTGCTTCTCTGCATCCTGACTATCAGGAAAGTCAGTTAGAGGTGGAGGAGCCTTCAGCTGGCATGGCTTAGCCTCCTGTTGAAGTGGTTTCCTGCCAATTCAGATAAAAAGCATTTATTTATTTAGAAGAGCTGGGAGCACTGCAATAAATGTTATATTACTTACACTTGATGCACAATTGGTTTATCAAAAAACAAGGTGAAGTCGTCAGAGTCCAGCATCCTTCAAAATAATTACCAAACAGTTAAAGATAGTGAGATTTCATGTTGCACTGCACCAACAAAGTATGGTATTATGTAAATAATAAAGGTATAACAATATAAAAACGAGTATTTCAGCATATGATAGTAATTTCATTGTTATTGTTAATGGTATACCATTTTAGAGCATCAATGATCATCATGTAAAATTAAATTTAAAAGTGGATCTACTATCTTTGTAAATATTGGTTTTACATTTGGTATCAGATAAAAAAGAGTTGTAGTTTTTTTTTATTATTATTTAATCTTAGGACTTAAAATGGACTGAAAAACACAGGAGGCCCATCAACTAATCTTATTTAGGAGGAAAAGAATGTTATCAAAATAATAAAAATATAATATTTAAATATATGTTGAAAAAGAAAACCTGTAACATTTTACCGGGTTCTGTATGCTAGCCGGTTTTTACCATTTTACCTGTTAGCTTCACGAAAGTCAACAACTAACACAGTAGCGTACGCCCACTTTTTTTTTTTTTAGCAATTTAACTTCAATTCAGTAATTACTTCAGTTGTTTGTATTTTAAGTTATCTTAAAGTACCCACCTGAAAATATCCAAACTGTGTTCATTCACATTAGACGTTCCAATGTTTAACCTCTGACCCAGCTTTATAGAAAGGAACGATCAGCTCGAAACTGTGTGAACCAATGGTCTGAACCATTTCTCACAACTTTATTAACACTTGTAATGTTGACAAACAGCACGCTCACAAAATGGACATAAACACTTTCTTACATTGTAGAAAATAAGTGTCATTATTGGTTGTTTTTTGTAACACTGGCGTTATTAAGAAAACAGGCCAGATCAGTGAAAGAACGGGCAAGTCAGCGGGCACAAAAGCAACAAAGACCAAATGAAAAGGCGACAGTGGGGAGGGACAGGAGGCTACTCTCTCCGTGTTACAAACATCTCCTGACCGGATCAAGCTGACAGTTCAACACGACAATATCAAATGTTTTAAATGTTTGAGTTGAACAGGAATTGGACAATACATGTATTCTATCAAAGAAAACGGCGACTGGCCGCCATCACCCCTCAAAAGAGAGAAAATCTGCCACCCCAAAGAACTGCACATTAACTCCGGGTTTTATGGCTCCTATATGGAATGTACCATTTCAAATTTTTAGGGGAGTATGGTGCTGACGGCTCAAAATACGACACATAAGACTACAAGACTGTAACTAGAGAGTTATGTCGGCTGTAAATGCTCTATTAAACAGTGTCGACAATTGAACAGGTTTTTGAGAAACTATTTATTTTCTAACAGCAAGGCTCTTGGAAATTACGAAAGCCCTTACAAAACAAATGATCCGTCCCACACCAGACCACCACGGAAAATGGCGACTGTGAAATAGATGGAAGACGAAAGTAGGAAATTGTTAAATGTGGCGTTTTATTTGTTCTCTGCTTCGATCTACGACGTTAGAAGGTAAGGCATCTTTCCTAAACATTACATGATGTTCGTCTTGCGTACGCTATGTAGCTTGTGAAATAGCCTTTAGCCACAGTTTAGCCTGAGGAATGGGGTTTTGCTATGGAACTGCCTTCATGGATGGTCTGCAGCTCCTGCAAACAGCATCCAACAACACACCGGGAAATACACGTCAAAAAATCTAACAATACCAGGACTGAACAGCAGTAAAAGTCGTCTGCTTTGTTCCAACAGTACGTTTTTTCCCTGTAACTTTTGTTCTTTTGCAGTGGTTTGACATATTACTGAAGTCCTGAGCTGAAAGTTTGAGCTCAGTTAAAAACCTAAAAAGCCTGAAAAGCTGTTTACCGAGTCTCGCTGCCTTCTGCCCTATTCCAGTCGCTTCTGTTTGACACAAGGACACTCTGCGGGTAGTGACAGCTTTATTATTGCACTTCACAATTAAGGCTACTCATTTCGTCTAAATTGTAACACAAATTCCTTTTGAAATGTAAGCAGTCACGAAAGATTCGTTATCTTTAGTCATTGAGTGTTCTGTGAATTTAGGTAACAAAAACAACAACATTAACATAAAACACACCAAAAAAGAAACTGTGCAGAACAGCTATGTTATCCAGCAAAAATAGCAGTGTTTCCATTAGACGTCAAACATGGAACTAGGATCATTTAATGATTTAGGAGGTTTGTTTTTATCTTTAAATTAAAACAAATCGGACTGTTTTCACTTTTTTGTAGTAGAAGGCGTAATTTTACACATGCAACTGGCAACTACTGTTTTTTTCAGGGTGTAGCTTAGCCACAAGGGGCCAAGTCTGGGTCTCCCTGTGCCAGTTTAAACCCCGATAAAATACCGGATTGTGTCATGAAGGGCATCCGGCGTAAAAATCTCTGCCTGTGCAGAACAGTAAGCTGTTTGCTTCTGTAACTACTTAAGGCCATGCCACACAGCCACTACATATATTTTGTGCTTTTTCCACATATGAAAAATCGGTCTTTCGTGATACATGTGTGATATACGTTGTTCATAAATGTTTCTTGCATTTGTCCTTTGTCGATGTGTGGAAATGTCCGTCGAGGGTTTCAGCCGACTGGTCTTTCCGTGAATAAGGTTTTGAGCTGTTCAAAATTTTTGGTCGGTTGAGAATAATGCATTTTTTGTTTTTTACGGAGTTTATATGCTATTGATACGTCAGTCTTAAGCAATTGTGTGAGATTTTTGCGAGATGCATAAGCTAATTTGTGGCAATTAACAAGAAGATGACAATGAAATAAAAATGGAATAGAATCACAAGAATCACACTAGAACAAATCCTAGCCCTGAATCACAAGTACCAATATCTGTTTAATAACTAGCATGAACTGTAACTACTCGCCATCACTCTTGCAAGGATTTTCTTTATTGAACTATCCCAATTAAAAGTACACAAAACAACTTTTTTATAAATTTCTCTGCAGTAAAAAGCTAGACCGTGTATGCAATATGCGTTCTATACGCTAAACGGGCATTCTTTATACGTTTTTAGCATTCTAGTTTACACTGGATTGTTGCCACCCAATTCTAGTGCATGTACTCACAGTTGGATGAGGCTTGGTGCAAAATGTCAAAGCGATTCAAATCTCACGAACCTTGCTACTGGCGTTTTCTTTCACAGATCTATTCCAATATATGAAAGACTTGGTGTCAAATAAGTCTGACCAGGCACAAACTGCTGAAAAAGATTTCCTCTCTGTGATCAATTTTCAAACAGCTGGCAATAATGTATTATGAAAAGGATGTTGCCTGTACTTCACCACCAAATGCGAGTCCTTGATTGGACTAAGAGCCTGAAAGCAGACTTAAAAACTTATGTAGCAACGTGTGAATGCAAGAGTATAGAACGTAAAACCCCAACATCTTCACATACATGCTTTTACATAAACTTTTCATTGAAAGTGGTCACTTGATTGATCATTTCTAAGTTCAATGTGAATGTAGCATTAACTGGTTAATTGCTAATCAATGGTTAATTAACATTAAATGACGTATATTTACATAGCACTTTACTACCTTCTTAGTACACTGGCCCCAACCTATAACCACCAGGAGCAATGTGGGGTTCAGTGTCTCTCCCTGCCCCTATGGGCAGGGTGGGAACCGAACCTGCGCTGCAGAGCAGGGAAACAAAACTCAACTTACTCAAAAGCATGACAAAACAGGGAACCTTCCAAAATAAGACAGGAAACAGAATTTAAACATGACAGAAACAAAAGGAAGCACAAACTAAGGCAAAGACACCCAAACCATGACAGTACCCCCCTCCCCCTCAAGGAATTGCACAAAGGTTCCAAAATTTAACAAAGGAGCAGGTAGAGCTTTGACGGGAAACAGTCCAGTGAGGCCGACACGATGAGTCCGGAGGACGGCTGGGAGGCCGTGCAGTCCGGTGAGGCAGACGAAGCAGGTCTGGAGGACGGCCGGGAGGCCGTGCTGTCCGGCGAGGCAGGTCCGGAGGACGGCCGGGAGGCCGCGCTGTCCGGCGAGGTAGACAATGCAGGTCTAGGAGATCAGGCAAACATGGAATTGGTAGGTCAGGCATAAAATCTGGGGCTGGCGTGGCCAAGTCAGGATGCGTCGGTGGTTCAGGTGCCGGCTTGGAGTCCCATCCGGGAAGGTCAGGCCAGCAGTCAGTTGGCGGTTCAGGCCAGCATTCAGCTGGCGGGTCAGGCCAGCATTCAGCTGGCGGGTCAGGCCAGCAGTCAGCTGGTGGGTCAGGCATGGAGTCAGGTGGCGAGTCAGGAATGGAGTCTGGGACCAGTGTGGCAAAGTCAGGGTTTGGCTAGTCGTCCAGCTCCTGCGGGTCGGGCCAGTCGCCGAGCTCCGGTGGGTCAGTCGATGGAGTCGTCGGTGAAGATAGGCGTGTCGGGCAGGGGTGCGTTGGGAACCACCACTGGAATAGGAACGGGCTGGGGTGCATGCGGGACCACCACTGAAACAGGGACAGGCTGTGGTTTATCCGGGACCACCACCGGAACAGGAATGGGCTGTGGTGCGTCCAGGACCATCACCGGAACAGGGATGGGATGTCGAAGGGAGCGTCGACGACTTCCCCTAATGGCAAGACGACTCCTCTCCAGCGAACAACTGAAGTAGGTCAAAATCCTAGAAACAAAACTAAACTTACTGTGGGCTAAACAGGAAGACGGGACAGGAGACAGTCAGGGAAGAGACGGTATGTACCAGCTCAAGAGGAAAGCAGAGACAAGACTTAAATACAATACAGGACTGACAAGACACAAGTGAACATGAACAGGACAGATTGGGACCAGGGAAGTAAAACTCAAAAAGCATGACAAAACAGAAACCTTCAAAAATAAGACAGGAAACAGAATGTAACCCTTGTGCTATTCTAGGCACTTTAACATTGGGAGTTGGGTCATCTAGACCCACTAGACTGCGCTGAACCTTTTTTCTTCAATGATTTGTGATCTTCACTGGTGTCCATGGATTATATGAAATCTTTCCACCTTTATCCACCTTTGTCATGGTAGGGAGAACACGTCAATGGAAGGGTGGGGTCATCTAAGATAGCACAAGGATTAGACATAACAGAAACAAAGGCAAAGACACCCAAACCATGACAAGATCTGGTGACTATAGAGGGCATTTGAGTCCAGACAACTCATTGTCATGTTCTAGAAACCAGTCTGAGATGAGTCCAGCTTTATGATATGGTGCCTTATCCTGCTGGAAGTAGCCCTCAGAAAATGGTACACTGTTGTCAGAAAGGGATGGACATGGTCAGATGATACCTATGGTTGACTTTGGTGTTGGAACCATGCTAAGTTGGTACTAAGGGGCCCAAAGTATGCCAATAAAATATCCCCCATACCATGACACCAACACCACCAGCCTAAACCACTGATACAAGCCAGGATGGATCCATGTTTTCATGTTGTTGACACCAAATTCTGACCCCACCATCTGAATGTGGCAGCAGTAATGGAGACTCATCAGACCAGGGAACATTCTTCCATCTGCTAATATCCAGTTTTGGTGAGCCTGTGTGAATTGTAGTCTCAGTTTCCTGTTCTTAGCTGACAGGAGTGGTACCTGGTGTGGTTTTCTGCAGCTGTAGCCCATCTGCTTCCAGGTTGGACGTGTTTAGCTTTCACAGATGCTTTTCTGCAGACCTTGGTTGTAACCAATGGTTTTTTGAGTTCCTGTTGTCTTTCTATCATCTGGGACCAATCTGGCCATTCTCCTCCGACCTCTGGCATCAACAAGACATTTCTGCCCAGAAAACTGACTCTCACTGGATATTTTGTCGTTTTCAGACCATTCTTTGTAAAGAGAGGATAGTTCTCTGACTGTGGTCTCATCTTACGGGCTGAATAGGAGTTTGGATTAACAGGCCTTCTTGGTGTCTCTCGAAGGGTTACTGTAGTTTTCTGCATGCACCATTTTCAGTATAGATGAAGAGTTAGTGATTGTAACTGGGTACTTTATCGAGTTGTGGAAGGAATACTTTGAGGATCTCCTCAGAGGCTGAGGACTTTGGGGTGGGGGCTGTCCATCACTCAAGCTGAAGTCACGGAGGTAATCACCGAGCACCTCAGTGGTAAATCAGCGGGAGTGGATTACCCCGAGTACCTTAAGTTTCCAGACTCAACCTGACCACAACCTGCATTACTTTTTTGTCGTATGTTTACCATAAAATTTGCACTATGTCACTCCAGAGTATAAATTGCACTTTGGGGGATATTTATTTAACAAAATTCAAGAGAAACAATTCATTTTGCGAAGACAGATCATAATAATAAAACAATTAACAATAGGCTAAATATATGCATGCTTCACTGTAACAAATTGTTGAGGAAGGAATTGAATAAGTGGTAAAATGGTAGTTATGGTTTTTTCTTCGTACTAAGTAGAAAATCTTTTGTAGGTACACATGGTGTTGTCAGGAGATGCAGTATAGGTGCTTATCAATATATAATTGTTAGTGGACTAGCATGATTTGCCAGTTTTCCTCATCATGAAATACCATTCGCAAAGAAGCAGCTGTTTTGATGTTTTTGAATTAATTTAATGTTATTCAGGAAGTGCCAGTTCACAACTGAGGTTGTTTCAAGGTGCCACCCTTGACTGGACTGTATAAAAGAACTGGAATGACCCCTTTCCCCATGGAGTTCCAAATAGGAAGTACCTGCTGGAGAAGTTCAAATGTTATAGACTTCAATAATAAAACATACAGCCATTAGTTTTATATAGTAACCAATTCTTGCTATACCTTCTTTTTAACACATTCCTGCTTATCATAATTTTTTTCACAATATTTTTTAGTACCATATGGGCAGTCCGGGTTTGTTTTCTGGTCGGTTTCATAACAAGGAAGTTTCTCCTGGGTTGGTTGTTGGCCCTCCGCAGGATAGTCGGATAGTGGGGCTGCCACCTTAAAGCGTTCCGACAAGCTGTGGGTTTATTTTATTTTATTTTTTTTGTCTGGAACTTCGCCAGGTGACCGGCCCGCCAAGGGTGACCCTACCAGGGGCAAGCTCCAGACGATATCGCTCCCTGGGTCATCGGTTCACACAAGCCCCCTTGCCACGACAAGGCCAGACCCATAAAGGGGGCCGTTAGTTTCTATATAATAACCATTCTTGCTCTACCTTCTTTTTAACACATTCTTGCTTATCATAATTTTTTTCACAATATTTTTTAGTACCACTAAGTATTTAAGTAATAAACTTACCAATCAGAAGTCAACTAAAAGCAGGTGGGCTTGTGTCAAACAATCAGTACGTTTGACAGATTCTCTCGAGCCAGCTTTCAGTGGAAAGGGTGTGGTCTTCTAACATCCCAATCACTTCTTACCGAGGATACCTGGTTCCAATAAGGCAACGGCCATATGATGAAAAAATGGCGTCTGAATTGACTACATTTGGTTGAAAGCAAGTCATTTTCTATGGGCGATATCCAACTCACTCAGTCCAGTTCTCTCATACAGTAAATGGGTGCTGCCAACGGTGCAACACTGAAGGAAAAAAACATCCTTGAAATGGAAAAATAGGAAGAGACCTCCAGCAGAATCAGATTTAGTAAGGGACAACATTTGCGGTGGCTGGTTGGTATCTTAGGTTACGTTCACACTGCAGGGCTAAATGCTCAATTTGACTTTTTTGAAAAAATCTGATTGTTTTGCAAGGCTGTTCACATTTCCAATTAAATGCAAACTTTTGTGATCTCCTGTGTGAATGTTAAATGACCCAGAAGTGACCCGCATGCGCAGAAGAGTACTCAACGGTGAACAACGTCACTCATTGTTTGCGGAAGTAGCTAACATTTACAATTGATGTCAACAACAGTGTTGTCAACAGTGGAGCTCTTTTTGCATTATTACATATATTTTCACAAAGGAGCAAGCACATTTAAAATCTTCTCATTTTAAGAATGCATTGAAGCCATTATCGACTGTATCGACTGTTGTGGAATGGGATGTAAATGTGTTGGGGCCGCACGCATTTGTGTAAAAGAGCGGAGAGAGCGCGTACAGCGAGGAAGAGAATGGGGGGGGCAGTTGTGTGTTACGGAGGAAGGAGAACGGTAATCAAATAAGGCTTCCCCCAGAATAACTGCTATTGACTCTTTATTAACCCGCTCTGGAGAATCTGAGGGTCCGAACGGGGAGATGAACCCCGAAGGAGGATCTGCTTTCGGTCCCCCACACTTCTGACCACGGTCGGTAAGAGAAAAATAAGTAATCGCGGGAAAGGTTCAACACCACGCTCGGCCATTTCGCTGGAATTCTTTTCAAAAACCACCTGGTTGCGATAAGAGCCCTTGAGTTTGGCCTGAATCGAGCTGTCACCCCAAGTATTAATCAAATCGGTGACCTCGCTTCCCTTCCACTGACTGGTCTCAGCAGCATCGTCCACCATGGTTGATGTTTATGTTCTCGTTCCCGCCTACTTCAACGCAGAATTATGACGTTTGTAGCGTATCAATAACGTACGGGTCAGATACATGTGGCCTGGCCATTCAGACGGAGGTTGCATTTCAAAAGATCGGATACGTATCAGATTTAGGACTACATACCCAAGTGGCCTTGGTCGCATTTGAAAAGATCGGATCTGTGTCGTTCAGACTGGCATGAAAATATCAGATACAGGCCGCATAGGGGCAAAAAAATTGGAATTGGGTTGTTTCAGCCTGCAGTGTGAACGTAGTCTTAGGGTGTTTTTCCACCTTTTTTGAGCCAAGGCACACTTTATCCTTGACAAAAATCTCACGGCACACCAGCATACAAAAATTTAAAAATTGAGAAACTCTATAGTCTGTATTGATCTACAGCAGTGGTCCCCAACCACCGGGCCGCGGCCCGGCACCGGACACTTGGCAACGGGGAAATTTTGGAACCGGGACGCACAGAAAGAAAAAAATAATTTCCATTTTATTGATTTTTTCGAAAAAAAACAAACAACCTTTTGTTTTGAAAAGTGACCTGATTCTCTCTGTTACATCCGTCACACTTAACGCACGTCAAAGTCGCGACACCAAACATCACGTGATACACCCCGCTAAAATTAAACCCAAACAACCAAAATGAGCAAAAAACATTATAATTATTGTTATTATTATTATTACTACAGAGAAAATACCACCCCCGTGTCCCCGTGCACCTCAACCCCCCCACAACACACACACACACACACACACACACCGGTCCGCGATAAACGTGTCCTGCGTTGAACCGGTCCGCGGTGACAAGTAGGTTGGGACCACTGATCTACAGTCCCTCTACAATCTCACTTGCATTTTTGTGATAATTGTAGCAGAATAAGCTGGAAGTTGCACCTGTTTTTTTCTAAAAGTTGTAATACAAATTTAGTTAGTTTTCAGTAATAATTTTCAACTAAATCATTTGATATTTTATCCTTATAGTTGTTTTTCCCTCCAGTTTATTAACATACAGTTTTACAGTGGGGAAAATAAGTATTGAACACGTCAACATTTCTCTCATAAAACATATTTCTAATCGAATTATTGGCATAAAATTTTCACCAGATGTCGGCATCAACCCAGGTAATGCACACATAGAAAGAAATCCAGACATTTATGTCCATAAATGAAGTTATGTGTAATAAAGTGAAATGGCATGGGGAATAAGTATTGAACACGCTTACTGAAATTTATTTAATACTTACATACTCAGTGCAGAAACCTTTGTTGGTGATTACACCCTCAAGACGCCTCCTGTATGGAGAAACCAGTCGAATACATTGCTCAGGTGTGATTTTCGCCCATTCATCCACACAAACTGCCTTAAAATCTTCAAGGTTCCGGGTATCTCTGCTGTGAACCCGGATCTTCAGTTCTTTCCAAAGATTTTCAATTGGATTCAAGTCTGGTGATTGACTGGGCCATTCTAGCAGCTTTATTTTCTTTTTCTTCAACCAGTTGAGTGTTACCTTGGCTTTGTGCTTGGGATCATTGTCTTGCTGAAAGATCCACCCTCTTTTCATCTTCAGCAGCCTGGCAGATAACAGCAGATTCTGATCAAGAATGTCTCCAGTCATTATTCCGTCAATGATGGGCGGCTGGGTAGCTCGGTTGGTAAGGTGGGAAGCTACCATGCAGGAAACCAGAGTTCAATTCCCGGAGGGGGTACTGGGGGCAATTACCATATCAATCAATTAACATCACCCAGTGAGGGTCCTTAGGCAAGACCCTTAACGCTACCGCCTCCCGAGCGAGGTTTCGGCTGCAGCTCACAGCTCCCCAAGGGGATGGGTCAAATGCGGAGATGGTGTTTTGGGGGTGATGTGCGGTGCCACTTTTCCTCCAAACATGTTGTGTCTTATGACATCCGAAGAGTTCAATTTTGGTCTCATCTTACCAGAGTATCTTCTCCCAGAATCCATGGGTTAATCCAAATGTTGTGTCGCAAACTCCAAACGAGCTTCAACATGCTTCTTCGTCAAAAATGGAGTCTTGCGTGGTGTGCGTGCATGGAGGCCATGGTGGTTGATTGCATTACTTATTGTTTTCTTTGAAACAACGGTACCTGCTGATTCCAGGTCTTTCTGAAGCTCACGAGTGGTCCTGGGCTGTTGGAGAACCCTTCTGACTCCTCTGTCTGAAATCTTGCGAGGAGCACCTGGCCGTGGCAGGTTTATGGTAATGCCGTATTCTTTCAACTTCCGGATGATTGCCCCAATGGTACTCACTGGAACTTTCAGAAGTTTAGAAATGCGCCTGTAATCAATGCCTTCAGTGTGTTTTGCAAAAATAAGGTTGTGTAGGTCTTTGGACAGCTCTTTGCTTTTACCCATCATGCAATGCTTCTTGTCTAACACCTTGCTGGTGAGAAATGTTTTTAAAAGGCATCAATCAGGACTATACCAGCTGATATTACTTTGCACTAATAGGGGGCAGGTTAACCTTCTGAATACTGACAAACTCCAGCTGCTTTCTTGGCTTGCCAGACCTTTTTACCCCTCCTTTTCTTCATGTGTTCAATACTTATTCCCTGTGCCATTTACCTTTATTACACATAGCTTCATTTATGGACATAAATGTTTGGATTTCTTTCTATGTGTGCATTACTTGGGTTGATGCAGACATCTGGTGAAAATTTCGTGTCAATAGCTCGATTAGAAATATGTTTTTGAGAGAAATGTTGACGTGTTCAATACTTATTTTCCCCGCTGTATATAACCTCGCAAAAAACATATATATTCTATCTAATATTAACAAAATGTTTTATTTCTTTTTAGATGATTAAATGGTTCCCCTTAATCCTGTTTCTTAAATGCTGTTATTACTTCTTACGTTAACATATAAAAAAATCCAGAAGTTATTAGAAAAGTGTTTCAGTTAGAATGAAGGTTTGGACCAAACTCTGGGATGTTTGGCCGTTAATAAACACAAACCTTGAAGGAGAACTAAACTGCTGACCTCTGATTTCATCAAGAAGATTTAAAAACTGTCTGATGTGGGAAGATTCATTGTACGCTGAGACGCTGTCACTTAAACCCAATGCATCATGGGAGGTGTAGTGCTAAAAACTACATGGCAGACAGACTCTGTTCTCTGAGTTTCATTGTTTTGTTCACTTGTTCCACGGTCTGACACTGGATTCTGTGGAAAGCTACACCGCTAAAGACAAGCTTTAGCCTGTATTTTTGGTGGAACTGAGATACTTAACGAGCTAAATCGGACCAAGGAAGTGAAGACTTTAACCACTTATGATTGGTCACACTGATGATGTATGATTAAGCCTCCAAAAATGATTGACAGAAACAGTTGAAGGGGCGGAACTTTTCCGATAACAGAGCTGAAGCTGCGGCTAAATCGTGGTACCGTCATTCTTATCAAAATGTCTTTAATAGAATCAAATAAACAGAAAGAAAGTAGTATTTTATGATCTTTCATATTCCTAACTACTCAGTGTTTTATCAGGGCCTGTTTGAATGAACACAGAGCTGATATCCTGGAGATGGTAAATGTTTTTAGATCAGTGAAAATGGGTAATTTCCCACGGCACACCTGACCATATTTTAGGGCACACTGGTTGAGAAGCACTGTCTTAGAGGATATTGAGTGTTGTGCCATTATTTAAAACGATTACTTGTTCATACAGTGATCATTGTAAACAGTGTCCGGTGCGATTAATTTGAGTGTGAATGCTGGTTTTCATTTTTGTGCCTTTTCCTGTTTCCTTGTCAGGGTTTATTGCCACTCCCAAAGGAGACCATTCTTTTTATTCTAGATAGCATTATAAAGAAAAATCACTTCAGATGAAGGGATAACATTTTTAGCATGTCCCTTCCATTTCAACAGAGTACAGCAGTACAATTCCTTTGTGAAAGGAACCCAATAGTTGGTAGTCAGAGGCTTGAGGATTCCCCATTTAACTTTTTAGTCCATCTTTTTCTTTCCTTATCAGGATTTCTTTTTGGCAAAACATCATGATTTTTCTAGTTTTCAATAATTTTCTTGTTTTTAGAGAGCTATCAGCAATCAAACCTAAATGTTGGTGTGAAAATAATAAGTATTCCTCCCTCAACCGAAGCAACTCCATGGGATTTTGCTAGGACTGTGTGAAGATTTTCAGCACTACGTGGCAAATGAAACCAGCCCACCACATGTTTATTTTGCCCCTAATATAGTTCTACATTTTCTTTTCTTTCTGATAAGGACTGATTCCTTTTGCAGCCAATTTGTGTGAACAAAAAAAGTTGATATTTTATCATTTGCATAGGAACTCTGATGATTTCAGTTTTATGATTAGGCGATGTTTCACAAAGCTTTACTTTTCTTTTTCAGGTTATTGCAATGGAAATGTCATGTCAGTCCGGTGTTGATGAAGATGACAAAGACACAGATTCTGAAATCAGTGCTCTCATGCCACTGCAGGAGCCAGAGAGAATGGCACACCAATCATCTTGCACTGATTCATTAAACACGCCTGCTACGCATCACAAAAGTGGCCTTGATGTTCTCTCTAACGTGGAAGTGTTGTCTTCTGATGACCAGGGAAATGGACCTTCTATGCATCAGGCCTCACAAGCCATTGAACACAATAGCTTATCTGTTGAGAAAGATGAGGAAAAAAGCATCACCACACTAAAAACTGTGCAGGAAATAGACACTGCAGGAATCTGGAATTTTGATGCGGAGTCTCCAGATGACTCATTGGATGATCTTGGTAGTGTCAGTGCCCTTAGTTGGGGCCCTCACAAAGATTTTATGGAGTTGCTGTGGGAGAATCATAGCGATTCCCCTGAAGAGGAAACTAAAGAGCAAACCAGTCCAACAGACAGACAAAGAAGGAAACGGAAAATGGACATGGTTGTTATGGTGGATCCATCAGAAGACTTGTACCCTGATCTGGGCTCTAAGTCATTTGATGAATCATCTGATATTGAAGGACAGGTCGATACAAGTCCTATCAGAAAGACACCAAAGCTTTTCAAACCTCCAACATCACCAACAGGGAAGCTTTCCAAGTATCCCAATGGATCTTCAACTGCCATTAAAGAAATGCTACACAAAGCACCTGCGAGAATTTCACATGAAAACAGTTTAAATTATGGACTTTCTCAATTTAAGGAGAAGCCTCCATCTTACTCCTGTTCAAAATGTAAGCTTGTATTCAAGAAACAGGAACACTTGTTTCGTCACTTGAAATCTCATGTTGACCCTCCTGGTATTTCACCAAAGCCTTTTACCTGTGAAGAATGTGGGCAGTCTTTCAAACAAAGCAATGCACTTGCTGATCACATAGCAACCCACCAGGTAAAGAAAACAAGACACACAGAAGACATCAAAGGCAATAGGAACAAATATAATAAGAAGCTTTTCTGTCCTCAGTGTCCATTCGTAACGAATTGCCCAAACACATTTGTCCAACACGCAAAAACACATGAAAAAGAAAAGAGGAATTTTGGATGTGACAGATGTAGTTTTAAGACACTAAGTTACAATGAACTCAGAAAACACGAGACTACGAAGCACCCTACTGTTACAGGTAAAAAGCAGCTCCAGAGCAAAGAAACTAAAAGCTTCCCCTGTACCCTTTGTTCCTATAAAGCTTTTGCTGAACATGTTTTTCATAACCACCTAGTTCTACGTCATCAGATGACTTTGACGGAATATATGGAAGCACAGAACAATGGCAAGGTCACACAATCTCAGGGCCACAAGGTCACATCCCATAAGGCTTCTACTGCACAAAAAGAGTTTACAACTAATGTCACGAAACAAAATCAAAACTTCTCTAAAGGAACTTCTGATGAGTCCACTGACATTTCAGACTTGTTTAGCAGCAAGCTTCAGAAAAGTCCCAAGACTCCGTCTACAGAATCAAAACTTGATAGATCGATTAATGTTCTCTTGTCTCGACAAAGCCAGGGAAAAAAATGTCCAGATCAGAAAGAAAGCAATAATTGTAGTGCAAAAGCTCAGGATTCCACAATTGACAACTTTGATGATTGTGATTCTCTAGAAATGTTGTCTAGCAAAGTGGAAGATTCTGCTACGTCTGAAAATGGCCTAAAGCTAAATGTTGAAAATTCCTTCAAGAAGTCACAGTCAAAACGGAAGATGTCCACCCCATATCGCAACACTTCTGATCAAGACTCATACTTCATCTTACCAAAACATTTAGCAAATAACAATAAAGTAAACCTAGAGGAAGAGTTTTCTGACTGTGAGGAAAACAACATTTTTCAGAACAATGAGTCACACGGCAATAGTACCCTTTTTGAAAATAGTATTGAAAAAGAAAGAAAAAGTATATTTTATACTTATAGTAGAAGGATGTCCATGAGAGACGCTCTACATACTTCTAAACGGCTGTTTGAAAAGATAAAGACAGAAGATGAAGAACAAAGCATCCCAGATATTAAAGAAGAATCCATTGAAACAGAGGTTTTTCAAGAGACCTTTGAGTCCCACCAAATACCATTGGGGGAATCCCTCGAAGATGATCTGTCAGAATTAGAATCCGGCCAGAAGAATTGTCCATACTGTCCGGCTGTGTTTGAGTCTGGTGTTGGACTTTCCAATCATATACGAGGACACCTTCATAGGGTTGGATTAAGCTACAATGCACGCCATATTGTTTCTGCTGAGCAGGTGGCATCACAAGACAGGAGGCCGCGTATTCGAAGGAAGATTGCAGCCTTCCGTCGACTGAGAAAAGGTACCCATTACACACAAAAACACAAGACGTATATCTGAATGCAGAAAGTAACATGATTACATGAAATGTGGATGATCTGAAATAACACTGAATAAAACAAAGAAGATCTGATGATAAGTAACTAAGAGTCATTCTCTGTAGTGTACCAACATTGTTTAGTAGAAGCAGCTTTGATTACCATATAGATTACCAATAAAGATTACCATCTTTATTAAGAGCCAAACCAGTACACTTCTTTTTCAACTTAGCATGAAAATAAGCATTTGTTTTCATAGATAATTCTTTTGTTGTAGCAATGATTTTGCACAAACTTTATTGTTGGAATGGCTGTTAATCATTCTTATCATTTAAACACAGTCAGTACCATGTTTGTAAAGGGTATGTTTTTGTGGAATAACCAGCGGGATGACCAAAGAAGAGGTTATGGGTTGCTTCCATGAAAAAATTGCCTCGTCTCTTCCAGTGCCAAATAACTAGTTCTGTCATTTATTTGTTTGGTGGTTGATGGATTGGATGATTGAAGTTACAAAAACCTTGTCCTCATGCCAGTCACAGTGCCATGAAAATGTCCTAAAATGTTCCAAACTTCAACCAGGATTTGCCACAAGTCAGTTAAAATGGTTGAGATGGTGAGATTGTTGTAACTTGGTTTTGCAAATCTTCTCCTTGAAGTTGTCCTTTTGTTCTAAAGCCCATCTAGATAAGATTTTGGCTGTAGGACAGTTAAGGACAACAAGTTAACATTAGTCAGAAGTTAGTTTGTGAATGACGGTAGAGGAAAAAAGCTCAGCTCAACAAATTTGTAGACTGTTTTTGATAATCGTAAAAATCTGGTTATCAGTGAAATCACAGATTCAGGAGGAACAGTGACATCCATAATAAACTGGACCAAATCTTCACTAGAGACTCTGGAGAATCTTGGAAACATCAGGCCCATTACTGTACTTAAGATTTAAAGGTTTTCAACCTTGTCTTGCTGTATGTAAGTGGTGGGTTTTCAGTGAGCAGTTTGAGGTGATTCCTTTCTTAAGCCTGTTCAAACAGAGACGGCACTTGTTTCTCCTAGCTAGTGATTGATTTAATGCTGGTCAGAGTTTAAGTATTTCTTTATCACTTTTTTTTGGATAAAGAAATATTCCTGTCATGTAGTTAGTTTTGGAAGCCAAAAAAGAAATTGTAATTCTTTTTTTGCAAATGCAGCAGTTTTTTTTTTTTTGTTTAACCAGACCATAAACTTAGGTTGATGTGGTTAGCAATTAAGTGTGATGTGGTCTCAATGACAATCAGCAGTCCAAGTCTGCAACTACGTGTTTTAGCAGAGAAAGGGTAAAATGCCCTCTGGAGATTCAGCTGCTTTGGTAGATGAAGTAGTTTTAGGTATCCGAGCATACTTTTCAAATGCAATGGAAAATAACCTTTGCATCTGCACTAATGTTTACTTTGTTCTAGTCCATTGTGGTAAACAGGGTTTAGTTAGAAATGAGTCTACGCTTAAAAATCTATAGCCCTAAGCTGTGAGTGGGGATCACACATGAGGTGGCTTGGGTCTACCTCAGAAATAGGGTGAGCAGCTTGATCCTCCAGAGAAGCTCTACAATGTTGTTCTTCAAGTTGTTCTTCACAACTGAAGGTGGTTTGTAGAGCCTGCGAGGATGACACTTCCTGGTCTAGCATTATGTATAACCACCAGGAGCCCCACCATTTTGATCAAAAGGAGGACTTTATTTGGAGAACTTTGAAGATTACACTAATAATACTTAAGAAAGTGGGATGTATTTGCTCAGTCTCAGGACATACCATGTCTCACTACATCTACAATGATAGCAAATGTAGTTGCAGTGAGGACTGCTACTAAATGTCATTATTGTGTGAGTGTATCCAGCTTGATACCCCCCCTCCCTCAAAATTCCAAGTAGCCAAGATGCCAATATCCCAACCTCACTCCTGATCTGTGAGAGCGGTCGCCATAGAAACATTTACTCAGTCTGACTTGGACCAATCACTGTTTACTAACAACGTCTGGTTCCAACACGATGGTGTCCGTATTGCAACAAAATAGGTACTGAATTGAGTCAAGAGGACCGGGCTGCAGACAACAACATGGTGCCCAGACAGAGATGATAAGCCGGAACTAAAAGTCCAGAACCTTTTTTGGTCCAAAAACACCAATTTATCTGCAGATCCTATATTTTCTATGGATGACGTCCCCCAACTCTGTCCAGCTCTTATGTACAGTCAATGGTTCATACCATGCTTGCGTTGCTACATTTATGGTGTCATGTTTTTATATTGGTTTATGCTCATGCACATTATGATCAAATGTTTGTGTTTCTTTTTGTTCTTCTCCCTTCTTCAGCGATACAGCTGGAGTCAGATTCTGAGACTGTGAAGGGTGTTCATGCTTGTCCGTTATGTGGGGACTCCTTTGACAACAGAACTGGGCAATCCAACCACATAAGAGGCCACCTAAAGAAGCTTGGCAGAACTTTTTCTACAAAGAGCAAGTCCCCAATAGTTTTACTTCGAGAGCTGATGCGCGACAAGAAGGAGTGCCAACGAGCTCTTCAGATTTTAGGAAAAAGACGGAACCATTTCCACTATGGTGCTTCACCAAAGCTGCACACTGCTAATCGCTTCACATCTTCATTGACGGAATTCCCTAAAAACAATTCTTTTACGAGGGTTAACACCGACACCAAACCCCTGACAACTTCATTTTCATTTGATGAAAGTGAGGCTGAAAATGGGCACCGGGAGACAGATTTGGAAGTCAAAAATTCCCTCACAGGCACCAATGATTTGATAGGAATTCTAAAGAGGAGGAAGTGCCAGGAAGAAGCCAGACTCAAGGCGTCTTCTCAAGCGTCTAGAAACGTGTTAAAAGTTTCCTCAAACGGCGAGCTCAGTTCAGGATCAAGAGTTGCAACACTGCCAACCACAGGAGCCGGTTAGTACCTGTAACTCTCTTTTTGTAAAATTTTTATTTCTTACAGATGTTGATGTGGTTTCAAAGACAACCATCCAAAGTTTGGCATTACACTTGGATCCACTGTTCTTAAGAAAACTTAACTCAGTTTATTTGTAAAGCACCAACACAAAAGCAAGAAGCATCATCAACCAAAGCTAGACTCATTAGTGTAATCCAGCTCAGTTCAGAAAGGCCATATTCTTTAAACGGTATTAATAACAGCCTTTATAAAAGATCAAATTACATGCCATTACATCCCTTTAGATTACAAAATTGTTGTTTTAATCCTTGGTTTCCTGCATGGCTTAGTTTTGAGTTTTACTTCCCTTGTTCCAATCTCCCGTGATCTTTTTCCCTTGTGTCTTGTCAGTATATATGTCTTGTCTTTGCCTTCCTCTGTGCTGGTCCATACCATCTGCTTCCCTGTCTTTCTGTTTACCCCGACAGTTGGGTTTTGTTTTTGGTTTCCCTGCTCGACAGTGTCTTTTGTTTGGAAATTAAACCCCTTTTACTTGGAACCGCCTGCCTCCCGACTCTGCATTTTGGGTCCTTCACCAACCCACGTACCTGACACAGGGCATGTCAGAATTTACATCAAGCTCCGTTACTGTGTCCCCTGCTGCTGTACAGTCTTTCTCCTGCCACAGTGCCGGACAGCAAGTCGTCAAATTGGGTGACAGAGAGACGGCAGAACGGCTGAAAGCTGTCGTCATTTAGACGCAGTTGCTGCTCCTCTCTGGGAGAGTCTCTGAATGCTCTTATGAACCTAGACGTGAAGACGTGCACTGCTCATCCAGTCTTTTGTGCAGCTCTTCAAAATAAATCCACCTGATCCCTCATCAGCACGTCGTCCATGATGAGGTCGAGAAAAACTTTGATGGTAGCTCCTCCTCCTACATGTGGCCGTACCGTCGGGTTTATTAGCACACTTATGCATCAAGCAGCGACTTTAATACATGTTGGGGGGCAATCCAGTGTACACGTGTGTGCCAAACCGTTTCTAGTGATCCGTATGAATCAGCCATGATCCCTTGAACCTCTAGTGTGTAGTCAACACTGTGCATGAGGGGGGCGATACACAAGTACCCAGACACAAACTAAACTCTGATTGTCCAATTGCCTCATTTTTAACAGTCAGCCTGCAGCAAAGAAGCGCACACGTATCCCGTAAACAGCCCCAACAGGCTCTTTGTGGCGTCTGCATAATTTGTGATTGAAGAAAAAAAATAGTCTGTATGACATGCCTGTGTCCCTCCTACTTCACCTTTACTCACCCTTGCGAATCGTATAAGTGTTCACCATGAGCTGTCACTCGCAGCATGTAATAATGTGCATAAACATTTTTCCCTTTACGGGTCCACCGATGCGCCTATGACATAGATCAGGGGTGTCAAACTCCAGGCCTCGAGGGCCGGCCTTATCTACAGCTGATTACCCGGATCAGGTGTGTTTAGCCAATAAGGAGGTTCAATGGCAGGATGGTTGGAAACATGTTGGAACCTGACCCTCGATGCCTGGATTCTGACCCCCCTGTGGGCCACCTCCATACCCCACACAGGTCTGAGCATTTTTCCCCCACAGACACCTGTAAGGACAGTGGGGACAAGGTGGATGCTCATAAAGTTAACAGACAAACATGTCAGGTCATTTCAAGTGCAGGGGGGTTGGAGAGTCAAACACAGACACTAGAGATCAAGGCCCAACCCAAAGGTCATGACATGCATGATAAATGTGGACAGGATGGAACATGCAGTGAAACAAGATGGCGGGATAGGGATCCCAATAGGGATTGATCAGGATGGAGATGAAGAGCAAGCAAATCCAAAAAAGTCTTCATCCAAATGGGAAAAATATCACTGCATTTCATATCAGCGACTTCAGTCTTTTGGTTTCTCAGAAACCCTTTTCTTTAAGCATTCATTTATTGAAAAGAAACCTTCAAAAGCGACATGACAGTTTCTGCTACCAACAGTTCTTGATGTTGAATAAAAACCTCTCTCAGGGCTAGATTTGCAGCTTAATTCTGACACTGAATGAAGACGGTTGCCCTGTTTTTTACAGAGAAAGGGGAATTCAACAGGAAGGTGTGCATTCACTGCAATGCCACCTTCCACAGTGGAGTGAGCTTGTCCAATCACCTGCGGGCGTATGCAAAGAGACAGAGGATCGCCTTGCTTGAGGGAACAAGTAAGTTTTGTTTTATTAAATAAAGTGTTAATGAAACAGTGACAGAGCCCCTCGATGCACCATCCAACCCCTGGCTGACGGTGGGCGGAGTCATGGAAGTGACACGTTGGACAGCCGTTTGCTTCCGCTCCAGGCTCAGGCGCTCACACACGTAAAACACCAAACGAAAGAGGCAGACACGAGGAAAGCCACGCCAAAGGCGGGAATCTTTAGGCTGAGTGACAGCTGCTGCCTGAGCGAACCTGACATTTGTCATCACAGATTGAGCATCAGAAACGTCAATGAATGACACTGGAATGTGATTTTCAGCCATCGACTGTAAAGCCGTGAGACAGCGCTCCAGGCCGGGCTCAAAAAAGAAGACGCCATTGTTGAACCAAACGCCAGAGGAAATGTACAGACTGACCTGCAGGTATGTGGAAAGCAGCAGCTCAGAAAGCTTTGGTTCTGTGTGCTCATCAGCCTAAATGCTGCTCTGGTTTCTCCTCTGAAGGTTCTGCGACCTGGTCTTCCAGGGCCCGCTGTCCGTCCAGGAGGACTGGATCAAACATCTACAGAGACACATCATGAACACTGGTGTCCCTCACACGGGGCTGGGTATGGTGGACGTCCCCCCGCTGATCACAGAACCCCCAATTCTCAAGACTGATGACGACAGCTCTCTGGCAGTCACTAATGTGGCCTCGTGAGGACAGAGGGGGTCTTTGGGAACCGGTTCCCCCCACGGGAACCTTTTTTAGATCACTAGAGTGTATGTGTATGTACATGTGACGTTCTTTCACCTTTTTCTTTATAATCAGTACAGTACTGGCCCGTGTACACTAGTACACGTTGGAGCATCTGGACGGTTCCACCTTCTTCTTTTGGATCATGTCACCACTGAATGCTTTCTACCGTCTGCTGGCTTTCTGCAGTGGTGTTGAATCCATTCCAGATGAAGCAACCTTTACCTCAGACTGCTCACGGTTGATCACTTTTCCTTTGGTTTCCTCTGAGCAGCAGCCGTGATGCTCTGCAGAAACGCGGCGCCCACAGAGGCGCTTTCCCCTGAAGATGCAAAAAAAAAAAAAAACCTGTTTGCATAGAAATGTTTTTATAGAATTTCAGTCAACGTGTTGTTTCTAATAGAGAATAAAACTGAAAGTGGATGAGGGCGGCCTGTGCTGACCACGCCCTCCATGTCACCTATATTTTATGTTCAGATATACTGTTTTAAGATAATTTAATTTGAATTGTACTTTATCACTTAGAGAAATGCGTAAAACGTTTGTGTGGCTCTAAATAAAACAAGAAAACAAGTTGACTTTTTATTTTTATATTCAAGGTTGTAAAAAACAAAACAAGAAAACAAAAAAATATGTAAACTTCATTTTTAGACGATCCCTGATAAACAATTGGAGGTTTAGCAAATATAATGGATGAGGAGTTTAAAGATGGAACTTATGGGATTATTTGACACACACACACACACATACAAATACACACCTGCACACACAGACACACAAATACACATACACACATACACATACACACCGACACACAAATACACACCTGCACACACAGACACACAAATACACACCTGCACACACAAACACTTGCACATACACACAAATACACACACACAGAAAGCTGCGGTTGGACTGAGAGTTTGATGGCAGCTTTCGGAGGTTGTTGTGGTAAAATAATGACCTGTGAGTGAACGAAATCAAGTCTTTCAAATCTTTTTCTTGTTTCTGGACTCCAACATTTCAGATTCTTTTACCAGGACTTGATTGAGTCTTCTGCTGCCTTCATTCCATTCGCAGCCTTCAGTTTCTCTGGTTCTGTCAGACCTTTTAGCAGAATGTGAAAAGCTAAAGAGGATAAAGGAGCTCATGCTGGTTCTGAGGAAAGGATGCTTTGCTCTTTGTGCACAGTGGACATTCTTGGCCAGGGGTGTCAAACATACGGCCCGCAGGCCTTATCCGGCCCGCCAGGTGGTTTAGTCCGGCCCACACACGAAGAGTAAAAATCATAAGGATGATTTAAAAAGAAAGCAATTTTCTAGTCCATTCCTGTGGCGAGTTATGATTTTTTAAAGAAATAACCGAAATGTGCAATTCCGCCACTAGGGGGAGCAAAGGAAAGGAAAAACAGTTGAAACAGCATATCTCTGCATGTGCCAAAAGAGAAACATAACAGCTCTGCGTCCGGGTAGGATGCACCTTGGTCCCCTATGAGCCTTACCGCTGTTATCTTGCCATGAGGATGATCAGTAGCGACACCCTAATGACCAAAATGTTGTCAAAAAGTAAAGTGGAGTGAAGAGCCTTCCAGGAAAAATGGACAGAGTTTTTTTCTTTCTTTCACGAAGCTGAATGCAAAACCCCCATGCTTTGTATGTCATCAACATCGCAGTGCTCAAAGAATATAACATTCAGCACCACTAAGAGACTTACTATAAAGAAACGTTTCTGGATTGCTTCAGTGTCAGATGTAAAATATTCAGTCTGTTTTAATTTAAATAGACCAACTTTTCTTTAATTGAAATTAATATTTATTTGAGATCCATTGGCCCCAAGTGATTAGGCTACCATGTTGATTGAGGCATTTTTTTCCAACTGAGTAAAAAACTAAAACAAAGCTGTTATTTAGCTTTTATGTTATGGTCCGGCCCACTTGAGATCAGACGGGTTAAATGTGGCCCCTGAACCAAAATGAGTTTGACACCCCTGTTCTTGGCGAATGCTAGCTTGGCTCTCACTGGTGGGCTGTAGGGGGACTCGTGTTTCTGTAAATGTGCAGCTTCAGTTGTGAACGGACAAAATCTTGATTTATAAACTTACCGTCTCATTAGTGTCACCCACCCAAGTACTGGAAATTTGTTCTCTGTGTTTGCCCTGGGGGGGGGGGCAATGAGCTGCTGTCACATTTGGTGTTTTTTCACATTTGTGCGGGGAGGAAGCCAGCACTTATCTCCCATCATCCCTTTGTTTACAGTCTGAGAAGCAACATCAGATCTATCCATCTGTCCAGTTCTGATCCAGATTCCAGCTCAGACCAGGAAACAAAGACCTTCATGGATCTGTTGGTCTGCAGGTGGAGGACCAGAAAGGGGAGGGGCAAGGACACTGTGGCCCCACCCATTGCAGTTTGTACTTAATAAATATAAGCTTCATCAAACTTCATTGTTTTTCATCTGCTCCTGATTCACAAAAAGAACCTCAGAAACACAATTTGAATCATAATTTTCTTTCTCTGTCCTCCGTCATGCTACAAGTTCAAAACACCACAAACAGCGTTTCTGTCAGAATGGGTCTTTAACATGTTTGTGGGACACAAACACAAAAAGCACCAACATTATTGTAGGGTTGTGAACTAACAAAAGCTTATGGTGGTCATACATAGTTATGCTGGAGTACAACTTCCAGGGCTTTCAAGTGATGCTGCACACATGTCCATGTGACTGTGTGACCAACACAACACGGGACTGTTGAGGCCACTGGCAGAGACACTGAATGTAGATCCTGGACAGAAAAAGTAGCCGATTTTTCTGTGGATTTTCCCCCCAGCTCTCAGCTCAGTCGGTACCAGCTGGGAACGGTCAACGAGGCTGGCTGGCCTGGAAACCCGTCAGTGAGCAGAACCGAATCACTCACTCACATTGTTGCAGAAGCAGAAGGTCAGTCAGTATTTGTCCGTCACACCTTCTACCAGCCAGGGAGCCCGAGTTCAGCCAGAAAACGTTCCATGCCTCTGGGATCACTGGTCTGGTTCTGACTTCCCGGCAGAACTTGAATTTAGCTAAATGGTGTCAGTCGCTGAGCAGACGGCTTCTTTTGTTTTAGGATCCTCCACACCAGAGGGGAGCGGAAAAAGAACAGACTGCCAGTTGTGAGTGGATCCTGGAGTCTTGTGTTTCTGGAGAGCAGACCTGCAGGGTTTCTGAAGGCTGATCAGATGCTGGGTTTGGGTGAATCAGTGTGTGGAACCTGTACAAAAGAGCAAAACCTACAGATGTTTCTGGGTGAGTGAAGAGTTTGGTTGGATAAAACTATCCTGTTGAAGAATGTTTAGATTTCATGAAAATATTTTTCATTGAGCCTCCCGTCTGTGTGAAGTGTAGGTCTCAAGCGGTTGGGGCGTTGGGTATGGGCCCGGAGCGCATTGGGGTGGGGTGGGGGTCCGGCTCTGCGCGCTCTCTGTTCCTCAGCCAGGGGGCTGCTGGGTCTAGGTCTCTGGCTCTGTGGTGAGGCAGAGGCTTGGTGCTTGATGCATGATAAACCCTCACAGACAGCAGCAACACAGTCCAGGGCTGGTATTTTATTTCAAACTACATCAACAGAAATGGGAGAGGGCGTGGCTTTGCTTGGCAGATCAATTCAAGTCAACGTTTCACATCATCCGGTGTGGTTTTCACACCACGATGTCTCAAACTCCTGACCTGTCTTTCCATTCTCTCAAGTCTGTCCATTGAGTTTCAGAACATTCAGGAAGTGTTCAAACTGTGGTTTCAACTCCTTCATGAGGGTCTCTGCTTTGCTGAGGCATCCCCGTCTTTGCTGCTCCTCAAACTCCTGCAAGGAAACAAGAACAGTTCAGAAACTAAGGCAGCCGTCAGAGGGAGCGGCGTGGAGCCGCTGAAGGCCGTCAGCTGGACCTTGGTGTTGCGCAGGTGATCCACAGACGTGATGTGAGCTTTCACGTCGGCTCCAGACGTGGGGACCAACAGTTTGCAGGCGGCGCAGTGAAACATTTCCACCTTGGTCATGTGGTCGTTCTCCTGCAGAGCTGAAGGCGAAGGGCTGAATGAGCGAGTGTCCGAAGCGGGCAGCTCCTCCAGCGGGAGGCCTTACCGGTCAGCGCGCTGTCCTCGATGGCTCGGCTGCACTGAAGACTCTTGGAGAGCATCACCTCCTTTAGAGACAAAACAAGACACCTTCATGTTCCTGCTACATTCATGACAGGTCAACGTCCTGAGCACTTCCTACGGTGGAGCCATCTGAAACCGTTTTCTGCTTCCTGGCTGGAAAAGTGGATTTTGTCCATCGGGTTTCAAACCCCCATACAGAGCCGCATCGTTCCCTGAAGGCCTCGGTCGCTCCCAGCGACTGAGCTTCAAAGAGTCTGATGCAAACGTAGTTTGGCTGTTTCAACTCCAGATGGTGAAGATGTCCAGTTTATTCCTCTGTGCCAAACACCAACTTCACATGAAATATGTCATAAAAACTGAATGTTTTTATATTTTATTCTATTCTATTCTTATATCCAAATGAGTTTTCTTTGTTTTTTATTGAGTGTTTTCCAGTTGTCTGTGTTTACAAACATGGGTCAGCAACTACAACAAAAATAAACATAATACACAATAATTGGGCTGTTTTTTTCTTCAAAATCCTCTCAGAATTTTAGTGATTTTCCACATCCTGGCACCTTTTTTTCCCCTTTTTTGTTGTTGTAAATGTCTAACTAAATGCTTTAGTTGAAATGTCATTTTCCATGGGTAAATCTCCACATGATCTTCCTAGAGTTAAGATCCCCTGACTTTCTTGCTTGCAGGAGTCATATCCTTAGCAGGTGAAGATCTTCATCCAGTGCAGAGTCTTCAATATTCTCTAGGTACAGAATTGTAAACCCGTTTGGCAGATGATATCCCAAATCATTTTTAGAACATTTGTTACAACCTTCCAAAAGATAGTAGTCTATCTGGGACACGACCAGAATATACGTGTACCATTCCCTCCTGACTCCCACAGTGGCTCCACCAAGACTGAGGAGTTTTCAGTCGTTTTCTTTTGATTTGTGGCGTTCTAAAATACCGTGTAGGATCCTTTCATGCTAATTCCTTCCATTTTTGAGAGCTGGTAGAAGAGCACTGAGACACATTTTAAACCAGTCTTCCTCCGTAGGTTTATGATTGAGCTCAGATCCACATTTACTTTTAATGTAGAGTGATAAAAGAACGGTAAAATGTTGAAATAATCCTTGTTTTACTGTTTTTAGAAGCGTCTGATATCACTTTAGTTATGCTGTCTCTTTTTTTTTTTGGTTCTAGATCAGGTTTAATTTCCCTTTCTATAAAAGTCTTGAATTTGTAGGAATCTAAATAAATCTTGATATTCCAGTCTAAATGTAAGTTTTATTCCCTAAAGCTGAGTAGATTGTCCTCTTTTGTAACAGTTTGCCCAGAGCGCACGGCGCATTCCTGTGTGCTGGTAGCTGACATTTAGTATCGGATCTGCTGAACACGGCCGACTGCTTTCACGAACAATGAGCCTGTTTTCCCAGGTGTTCGGTCACCTGAAGCTCCTTTTTTTTACCTGAAGAAAAGCCGCAGTCACGTCGTCGTAGCTGTTGTGCTCCTGGATGTACTGCATAGTGTCCCAGTGGCTCTTGCAGTCTAAATGAGCCTGCAGCTCCTGCGCATTGGCCACTCCCACATCACAGAGGTCACAGGTGATGGGACACCTGAGAGAAGCATTCAGAGATCAGAGGGGCGAACGGAAACATAGCCTTCAAGCATCAAAACACCCAAACGCGCTGAAAACTCACAGAAGTAAATGTTTCAGGCATCTATTACCCTCATGCAGGTAATAGAAGCATAGTGAGGCCACTCTGCACCTCCTAAAGGCGTCGTATCTGCTCTGCACCTCCTAGAGGTGGCGTAGCTACTCTCTAAAGCGGCGTGCCTGCTCTGCACCTCCTATAGGCGTACCTGCTCTGCACCTCTAGCGGCGTACCTGCTCTGCACCTCCTATAGGCGGCGTACCTGCTCTGCACCTCCTATAGGCGGCGTACCTGCTCTGCACCTCCTAGCGGCGTACCTGCTCTGCACCTCCTGTAGGCGGCGTACCTGCTCTACTCTGGCGGCGTACCTGCTCTGCACCTCTGTGGCGCGTGCCTGCTCTGCCACCTCTGTGGCTGACGTACCTGCTCCACACCTCTATATGCAGCGTGCCTGCTCTGCACCTCCTATGGCGCGTACTGCTCTGCACCTCCCTGGCGCGTACCTGCTCTGCACACCTCCCTAAAAGCGTACCACCTCCTAGAGGCGGCGTACCTGCTCTGCGCCGCAGCGGTTTCCTCCGTTTTGGTCACTTTAGTCCGAGGTAAGTCCTGATCCACTTCTGCTGTCAAGAGAACGTCTTCAGTTACACATTGAAAGTGTTTCCTCTCTGCCGTCTGTCCTGGTTTACCTGCTTCCAGAGGTCTGAGGTAGTCTCTCTTGAATCTGGGTGGAGACGTTGTGGGCGGAGCTGCTGCCTGCAGGTAGACAGCCGTCAGCACTCAGTCACATCACACATGCTTTGGTTCATGCTGTCAGAACTACCTCTCTCCTGCGTTCAGGCACAATCCTCCCCTCCTCCCCCGCAGAGGCCCCTAGCTGCTGTAGGGGGGTTCTGTCAGGAGGAAGGTGGTTCTGTTTGTCCAGGGAGTTGAACCCAAAACCCGTGCATCCGAGCGGCTCCGCCTCGGCGCTGTATGCCGGTCTTTGGGCCGGCCTAAAACCTGGACTGAGCCCTCTGCTCCCGGCGGGGCTGCTTCCAGGGACCAAGTCCAGTCTGTCCAGAAGTCGGCTCTCGCGGTCCCACCTTCCGCTGTCGTGATGCTGACGGGGCAGGATGACCTCCAGACTGGGCGGGGAGTGGGTGGGAGGCGGGGCCCGCGGCCCCTCAGGCTCGGAATCTGACGACAGAGGACTGCTGGGATCGTAAAGCTCCGTCCTGTGAGAAAGTGAGGAGAGGATGGACTGTTGGAGACGACGGCAAAGGACAGAGGCTCTCTGACAAACGCATCTGGAAGCTGAGGCAGCGGCGGACGACGAGAGTCGTCACATCTGCAGAGATTCTTCCTGAAAATATGCCAAAAAACATTCCAGACTTTGGTGTTGAAGCGGCACAAAGGACCGTACCTCTCTGGACTGTTAGCGGTTTGCATCTGAGGACTGTCCTCCTGATCACCCAGGACTTTAAAGGAGGACTTCCATTTGTTGACTGAAGGTGGCGCTGAAACGGAGAGGGAGGGGGGTCTTCAGAACTCAGGTGTGATTCCGTCATCTTCACTTCAACACTAGCAAACTTTCAGACTTTGTGTGTTTGATATTCACCACACCTGTAAACAGGTCTGCACCTCTGTTTTCACTATAGGGAGGGGTCTGCACATCCGTTATCACTATAGGGAGGGGTCTGCACATCCGTTTTCACTATAGGGAGGGGTTTGGACCTCCGTTTTCACTATAGGGAGGGGTCTGCACATCCGTTTTCACTATAGGGAGGGGTCTTCACCTCTGTTTTCACCATAGGGAGGGGTCTGCACCTCTGTTTTCACCATAGGGAGGGGTCTGCACCTGTGTTTTCACTATAGGGAGGGGTCTGCACCTCTGTTTTCACCTCCTGGTCCATCACCCAAACTACCCTCAACTCGACCTCCCCTGCGGGCCTCTAGACGTGCTATCCTCCAGAGCTAGGATGAAACGGGCCCCCAGTGTCCTAGGAAAGGTTATGTCAAACTGGGGCCCTGTGATGAACAGCTTCCTTCTGGTGCTATACCTGTAGTTGCACTACGTAGAATGCAAAAAAGGGCAGTTAGACTGTCCAATCACAGAAGTCTAGTTGATATCCCTTGCAAGAAGGTTTTGACCAGTCCCAAGGAAACTAATCTCAAACTTGCTGCACTCAATGTCAGATATTTATGCAACAAATCATTTTTAATCAATAATCTTATCTCTTCTTTTAATCTTGATTTTATGTTTTTAACTGAAACATGGCTTGACAAAAACACAGGAAACATAGTTCTAGTCGAATCAACTCCCCCCAACTACAAACATGAATCCGAAATACGAGAAAATAAAAAGGGTGGAGGCGTTTCTGCACCGTTTAGAGATAATATTGCAACCCGCAGACTATCATTTGGTGTGTTTTCATCATTTGAGTATGTGTCCTTTAAGATTGAGTTAAAACAAACTCCTCCCTTACTCTGCATAGTCATGTACAAACCTCCTCAGCACAGCCAAAGTTTCATTGATGATTTCACTGAAATGCTCTCAGTTTTGTGCACAGACTTTGATGGTCTAGTCATTACAGGTGATTTTAATGTTCATGTTGATAATGTCAATGACAGAAATGCAAAAGAGCTCAATGCTGTCCTTGAAACCTTTGATTTAATTCAGCATGTGAGTTGCCCCACCCACAGCAGAGGGCACACACTGGACCTGCTCATCACAAAGGGGGTTAATATTCACAATGTCAGTGTGGTTGATGTCGCCCTCTCTGATCATTTCTGTGTATTCTTTGACCTGTCTGTTGCTCCCAAACCACCGCCTGGCCCTGCAGTTGTCCAAAGGAGACAAATAAATAAGAGCACTAGGGCACAGTTTGTAGAAATGATACCCTGAAAACGCCTCTGGTGCCAATGTTGATGAAATGCTGAGTTCTGTTACTTCTAGCATCTTGAATGTTTTGGATGCCATTGCCCCTATGAAGGTTAAATTGAGAAAACATAGACAGAAAGCTCCCTGGAGGAACGATGATCTAGTCAGGGCACAGAAACAACAGTGCCGAGCGAAAGTGGGGCAAGTCAAGACTTCCCCCCTCCCCCCCGCAGAGGAGCGGCCGGTGTTGGACCGGAAAAAGCCCCCCCCAGGCGGCACCTAGGGGGCTTTTCTGCAGAGGGGCGGCCGGTGTGGTGCTGGCTGAAACCCCCTAGGTGCCGCCTGGGGGGCTTTTTCCGGTCCAGCACCGACGTGGCGGCTCTTGTGTTTGGGTGCAGCTCGAACCTGCAGCTCTCGTGGGCTCGCTCCGCTTCGGTTCTGCCGGGTTAACTGTCGGCTCCGTCCCGGTGATGCGCCGCATGGCCTCGATGAACCGCGGCGGAACTCTGTCACAAACCCCGACAGAAAGCAGCCATTAGCTCAGCAACACTCGACCAGCAGCAGTGCCCGGAGTTTCCGGGGGTAAACAACGAAAACATCCAGTTAAGAACCGGGACGACTCTGCGAACGTTCCCAGTTCGACCCGGCCGAACAGAAGCAGCGAAAGCTAGCAAAGCTGTATATGATGCTGTTAGCTTCACGAAAACCGGACCGGACCTCATGGGGGGCGGCGGGTTGTATCCTAACGCCGATCTGTGTGGAACAACCGGGGGCGGTGGGGTTAAATGGCGTTTCTTCATCGTTTCTGCAGAAGTTTACCGACGGAGGAGCAGCGCGCGACCTACTTCCACAGCTGCTTTTCCGCGGGATGACCACCAAGGGGCAGCAGAGCCGCGGCGGAGGGATCGGAAAAACATTCAACCATTCAAAACTGTCCAACTTTATTGGACATTACAACGCTGTTTTTTCTCATTAAACTTTATTGTACATAGTTTAAAATTACAGATTTACATTCAGTTATGCAAAAAACGTAACAAATGCAAAATTCAAACCCACATAATCAATCAAACAAATATAAGTCAGGGGGTTAGTCTTTACGACAGAATAGTAAACTTTTTACAAACAGATTAATTTTTGTTTATCAGAACTACACATACTATTTTATATAGATTGAACCTAGAAAAGAAAACAACAAAATATGGTTTTCAGAGAATTTACATTTGTGGACATGAAAGTTGGCCAAGATGAGCAAAAGTTTATTAAGTCCTTTAGCATATTCTTTGATATGAGACCCAACAAGAAATGCTTCCAAAGCAAAATAAAACTAGCTCCACTTTTGTCATAAATAAAATCCTCTGCCCAAACACTTTAACTTGATAAAATTAGCAAAAAAGATGGATGACTGTTTCAGGGGAATTACAGCTAAAGGACGTTAGAGCGGTTACAGCACTGTGAACCACAAGAAGAAAAGCTGACAAAGACATTTACGGTTTGGTTCCAGTTTAACTCATTTGGAAAACTAACTATATTACGAAGAACAAAAGATCAACAATGGATTTACTGTTTCAGCGATGTTCACATCATAAATAAATACCGGGGTTATGAAAGTGTAAATAAATGTTCCAGCAGGGGAAAATATGTTGGTTTATTGGGGAAAAATAACATAAAGAACTTAAAACTAACAAAAGTAATACATATAAATTTACTTTTAAAAATCAACCAATGAGGGTCAGACGTTGCTTTCTATTTGTTGCTCCAATGAATCATTTTAACCCTCTGATGTCTGAATTTATTTCCAGCTATGAAAAAAAATCCCTTACCTTTTTGCTTTTTAGTAGATACTACATTCAGGCAACTCGGAGCTGAAGTGGTTTGATAAATATTTGCACCAATAGGCATCAAGAGGGTTAGAATCAAACTAATAAAACAGGCTTGAACAAATACCGTGCTCTCAAGGTTTTGTTGCACAATCTTCCCAGGGGCTGTAGGTGGGGTAGTGGTTACTACCCTTAGCCCACAGCAAGAAGACCATGGTTCAATTTTAAGTCAAGTCCTTTCTGTGTGGAGTTTGCATCTTCTCCCTCTGCACACACGCAATCCCCAGCCGCTTTATTAGGTCCACCTTGCTGGTACTGGGTTGGACTCCCCTTTGCCTTCAGAACTGCCTTAATTGTCAGCAACAATACTCAGGTAGGCTGTGGCGCGGGAACCATGCTAAATTAGTACAAAGGGGCTCAAAGTGTGCCAAGAAAATATCCCCCACACCATGACACCACCACCACCAGGCTGAACTGTTGATTCTAGGCAGGATGGATCCATGCTTTCATGTTGATGATGGCAAATTTGGACCGTACCATTCGAATGTGGCAGCAGAAATGGAGACAGATCAGACCAGACAACGTTTTTCCAATCTTCTGTTGTTTAGTTTTGACTAGGCCTGCACAATATATCGCAAATTTATCGTTATCGCAATATCAGGCTCTGCAATATGCATATCGCAAAAGACGGCGAAAAGCGCAATAAACCGTAAACCTTAAATTTGTTAAAACAATCTTATGGCAGCTTGAAGCATTTAACAAATCAAATAAATCCCTTAATGCATATGACCAATCGGATGGTTGCCTTCAAGTTGTTGACTAATCGCAGGGAGGCCTTTTATGTTGGATGTTTGTCACCTATGTCGACGAGGGTCATCTGGAGTATAATTTTTAACCGTTGCAATGAAATGGTAATGATGTTTTTGGTTATTTTGCTATTTGTTTATATACCGCAAATCACATCGTTATCGCAATATTAATCTCTAACATCTCATATCGCAAGTTTTCCTCATATCGTGTAGCCCTAGTTTTGACACATTCAAAGTCTCTTCAGTCACCTTTCTTCCGCTTTCTGATGCTGGTTTAAACTGCAGCAGATCGTCTTGGCCGTGTCTACATGCATTGAGATGCGGCCATGTGATTGGCTGTTGGACAGTTGGACAGATGTGCCCGATAAAGTAGCCAATGAGTGTTGGTTTTCCCAACAAAAACATGCTTTCAGGGTGACTCTATAATTGCCCCTTAGATTTGGGTATGTGCGCGTGTTCATCGTCTGTGTGGCTATGCTATGAACCGGCAACCCATCCAGGGCATTTCCCACCTCTGCCCAACAGCAGCAAGGCAGGCTCCAGCAACCCCATGACCACAAACAGGAGTAAGCAGGTCTGGAAAACGTCTGGATCCTTCTGCAGCAATTATTCCAAACTATTTCTGTACCAGCTGATTAAACCGTTCTAGATGCAGAAAAGCTACAGAACAAAAGAGAGCCTCTTTCTGATTCATAGTAAAAGCTGATCTTCTTTTTGCATCTTTTATTTTTGCATCTGCATGACTGGAACTGAAACGTCAAGAAGCTCCGGACAAAAGAGTGTCGGATTGACGCCCACTTTGCTCCAAACAGTGACTGCTCAAACTGACTCACCTTTACCTTTTTTTTTTTTTTGCACATTGAAGGTCTTTGGAGATTTTTCTGGCTCCACAATACAATTTGAGTTGTTCAGTCCTGTCATTTGTCACAATTGCTTCTTTGCAGCCACATCCAGTGAAGTTGGTTGAAGTTCTGAGGACCTTCAACTTCTGAACAATAGATCCAGCTGTGGCTGCAGTCCAGATGCTGTTGGAGGGAATAATCACCGTTCAGAGCTAGTTTTTGTTCATTTTAACCAACTAAATCACAATGCTGAACCAAAAAGCATCTTGTTTTTGTTCACAGCAGTGATGTATGAGAGGCCCTCATGTCCTGAAGTGCTTCCCTTCTCCTTCGGTCTACACGCTGACGTAAACACTGCATGCTGCTGACAACTGGAACTTCTTGGAATAAAATCTCATGTTCATTCTGAAAAACAGCAACAGTCAGCAAAGCTGTGGTTCTACGCGGAACCTGGACTGGAACTGCTCCAGAGACAGCGTGTTGCCGTGGTGATCAGGACGACACAAACCACTTCCAACTGCTTTACATCTTTAACTCTTAAAATGGAGACAACCGTAACACCTGCAAATTCAACATTTTAAACTTTTTTCCCAACCCTTCCGCACTTTTACTGTTTTCTTTTGTGGAGTTTACACAAGAGGTTCCAAAGTCAGTAAAGGGTTAAACTAACTCCAGGGTGTGATTTAACATTTCACTGTAAAACTGCAAGGCTCCTTCTTTCACGGCCCACTGAAGCCCCTGCAGGCCTCCCCTCGCCTCCTCACAGCTCCCGGTTAGAGCCGCCATGTCTGGGTGTTGACTGGCAACAACACGTTAAATGTTCTCCTCAGGAAGTGACGCAAACAGCCCAACGCTTTGTGTTGCCCTCACATAATGTGTGCATGCTCCAACAGTTATTTGTCCCTGAAGATTAAGAAACAGAACATTGTATTCAGCCAGCAAGGCTTTTTCCTGAGCTCCACCTAGAGCATATCAGTTATTACTAAAGATAAGCCCCTCCTCCACCGAACTGGGATGTGAACCTAGTGACAAAAAAAAAATCTGAAATTCCAGTGAAAAGTTCACATGGATCTCCATTTCTGACATCTACATAATTGGTTGCAAGTAAAAGGAGAATCTGCAGTTAAAGCAGAAATGAAAGATTGCAGGACTTTTCCTCAGCATCACAGCAAGTCAAGCAGTTTTTTCACTGACAGACATTTAGAAAAAAAAATCAAGTAAAGCCTGAAAAAGGAAGTGATGAGAAGCTGAAACCACACTGAAGATGAAACATGACGTCCTCGCAGCTTCTGTGATCCGCCTCTCAAATGAAGACAGAAAAAGCATCAAAACGGCTCCACAGGGAGAAGAAGGCCCACTGGAGAAAAAACAAGAACCTTAAGGGTTGTTGTTTTCAACTGCAGCACTAATGGCTTTGTGGCGCAGCGCGGTAACCTGAGACGCTGCAGCAACATCCTGTGTGCAGCTCCGTGCTCACCCGTGTGCACGCGAGCCAGACAAATATAGAATACACAGCCGTCTGGAATCTTGTTTTATTGTCCCATAAATCTGTGACCCTTTAGCACAGAGGTGGTACAGACGCTCTGAGAACACTCAAAGAACCGAGGCAGGTTCTACTTTGCTCTAAAATCATCATCAGATTCAGACGCATGCAATATATTAAAGCACATCACCTAACCTACTGAGATCCTTTGGGAAGCGGGCTGCTCGCTGCATAGGTCATCAGAAAAGAAGATTTATTCAGTCTTTAGATTCTTACACACAAATGAAATGGTACAGGCTGTTGCAGACAATCTTCTACATCTTTTTTTCCTTTGGAGATGAAACAAAAACGAAACTTTACATTGAATCTGTCTCTATGAGACTGCATGAAAAAGAAAAGGTCTCATTCATTTTTGGCGCTTTGGTAGTAAAAGTCCTTTAAAACAAAAGTAGCAGCAGTTAAGGCAAACATTATTTGTGGTTTCATTTATACCTGAGCACTAAGAGGACAAGGAGTCTAATACACCGTCAGCGGCACAAACTACTGAAGTGAAGAAAACAAGCAGAAAAAGCTCCGTTTGGACTTTACAAAGCAGTACAAAAGCACAGAGCTGAGTGATTATGCA
The DNA here is from genome assembly GCA_037389245.1 of Oryzias sinensis. NCBI lineage: Eukaryota > Metazoa > Chordata > Actinopteri > Beloniformes > Adrianichthyidae > Oryzias > Oryzias sinensis. The sequence continues at coordinate 7,607,232 of CM074494.1, read as the reverse complement.
TTTAGAAAAAGCCATTTCAATCTATTCAGCCATAATAGTTAGTAAGTTCTTCTAAAAATCCATTAAAAGAATCAATACAATGCTTTGTTTTTTTGTGTTAAAAACAGAGTTCTGGTTTGGTTCGTCATCGGGTTACATTCTGGACTACAAGCCACTGGTGAAGGACACGTTGGTCTCTCGGCTAATGGTCTCCTTCACCTCCACAGGCAGAGTGTCAAACAGGTGGTCCTCCACAATGAGGCCGTTTTTGTGCAACAAGCGGCAGCTTCCCAGCTGGGCGGGGAGTCTCTCCAGACAGTTGCCCCGCAGCTCCAGCTGAGTGAGCTGGACCAGCTGGCCCACCGTCTCGGGGATGGTGGTCAGCCCGTTGTTTCCCAGACACAGCACCTTCAGCTTGGTGCACCTGAACAGAGGCTTGGGCAGCACCTCCAGCTTGTTGGAGTTGATGGCCAGGTGCTGGAGGTTGGGAAGCAGTCCCACGTCTGGAGGAAGGACCGTGATGGAGTTGTGGCTTACATCCAAGTGTCGCAGTTTCGGCAGGGTGAACAGGGCCGGGGGCAAGGCCTCCAGCTTGTTGTGACAGAGGTGCAGAGACTCCAGGGATCTGATCTGGCCAATGGATGCTGGGATACTGACGATATTATTGTGCCACAGCTTCAGGCACGTCAGCCTCTTCAGGTGCTGGAAACTAATGATTTCCTCTATGGTTCTGATGTTGTTGGACTTCAGGTCGAGCTCCTGCAGGTTGGTTAAACTGAACACGGCGTGGGGGATTCGTTCCAGCTCGCAGTTGTACAGCTCCAGCTCGATCAAGCTGGACATCTTCTTTAAACTGTTCAGCACCAGCAGTTTGGTTCCGTCATTGTGGACCAGTAAACGGATCAAGTGTGGGGAAAGATCTGTGATGTTTGTAGGCATTTTTGTAAGGTTGCTCTTTAGGCACAATGTCTTTAAATGCCTCAAATCTCGCATGGACTCTAGTCCGATCATTTTGTTGTTCTCGGAGTTCAAGTTTCCAGTTAGGTTAAGCTCCCTCAGACTCCTTAGCATATACACCCACGGAGGGATCTCAGCAACGTCGGTGAACTTTACGTGAAGGCAGCGCAGATGATCTCGAAGGAAAGCAAAGGCTGTCTGATCCACCTTGGCGGGACAGTGGCAGAGATGAAGCTCCCGCAGGGTGGTCATCTGGGACACCTTTGGCGAGAACCTGACCTCTGGAATCAGCTCAAGTTTCAGCACCTCCAGGTCAGTCAGGTCAAAGACTGCATTTGGGAGACCAGAGAGCATGAAGAGATGCAACTCCTGCTGGTCCTGTGCGTTACGAAAGACCAGCTGCCTCAGCTTCTCAAAGGTCCACTCATGGTTGAGGCTGATCTCCCTCAGCTTGTTTTCACTGACCTCTGACAAGAAGACACCAAAACGCTTGGAATGAAGCTGATCGTACTGATCCACCATGTGCAGGAGAAATGCAAAGTCATTTTTGACATCAGGAATGTCGCTGAAGCTGCTCTCCTCCCGGACCTTCTCAAAGGAGTATTCCTTCAGAGGCCGTCGGAACACCCAGTACAGAGAGTAGAGGCAGGTCATTCCATAGATGAGAATCAGAGCCACGTAGGTGAGGAGCAGCTTCCGCAGCATGTAGGCCATGTTGTGGGTACAGAAGAAAGTCTTGTACCCCGTCAGCTGTTTGATGTCGGGTTCACAAACATGGTAAAACTTGATTTCAGCCAAAAAGGTCGAAGTGTACGACAATATCAAGATAAACTTGACCGTTTTGACAGCAGTCTGAGCAACGTAGAGCTTGTAGATGAAGTCGCTGTCCTCCACGTGGGCTCTGAATTTTCTCACCTTCTCAAAAAGAGCTTTGGCCTGCTCCCCATCCTTCTTGTCCAGGATTGTCATGCTGCTCGGCACTTCTGCCACAGGCTTGTCTGCCGAAATCTTGACCCCGAGCATGGGGGTGGCCTGGTTGGGACTCGCCCCTTCGTTGTTTTCCTCCAAAGACATTTGGTGTGGAGTCGACGAGGCCCCAGTCAGCCTCTGCTTGTGCTCCTCTGAGTCCTCGCATGCCGTTTCAGACAAGGCCTTGGTCGTCCATGGTGACTCAAAACAGCGGCCCAGGATGGAAACAAAGTGCTCAATCTTTGAACTGGTTTTGGGGTATTTAAACCAGAAATTGCTACTGACCATGAGAATGAGGGTGTGAATGAGTGCGAGGTATGGGAAGTATTTGGAGTACCAAGGCAAGGCAACATGGTAGCACATTTGGTTGATAAAGACATACTGTTGAAAGTCCAGGTTTGTCTTGATACCGGTTGGTTGAGGCTGATTTGGGTATTGTTCTGCAGAGGTATGTAGTACCGAGTGAATCTCATTAACAGCCTCATCTGGAAGATCCTTGCTGACCAGTGGGACAGCAGTTGCAATGGGGTCACCAATGGGTGCCGATGACCCAGCCTTTCCAGAGCACTTCTGGGGGAAGGAGTTGGCTTTACCTCCAGAGGCGTCTTCTGGCTGTCCCAGACACGGAAGACAGGACACCTGATCCTTGGAGATCTGCATGGTTGTCCCAAAGATGGCCAGCATGAGCATGACCAGCCCTAGGTAGTCCATGAAGACGTCCCACCATGGCTTTAGGATGCGGTACGTGGGCTTGATGTCGTTCAGGGACGCAACTTCAGTGAGTGTGAACATTGCTGCAACAAACAGAGTTCCAGTTTTAGAGAAACATCCCTTATGTTTACCCCATAGAGAGAAAGCAACAGTCACCCGCTGGAAGTCAGTTCTTCTCTGCTCAATTATGTATTGGAGGAAAGCTTGTGGATGTTGGCTCATCAATTATTCATCAATTTTTACTCTCATTGTTAATGTGAGGAAATTTCACCACCAAAGCACTATAACTCAATTATTGAAAATGCTTCAATTGATTTATGATTTCTAATGGTATTACTTTACTTGCTCCAAAAATTGAAAATTTGATTCATGATTTTTCCTAATTTAACATAATTTTGCACATATTTTAACTTTTGATACTTGATTAAATGTTGCTATGAAGATTTATGTCTATTTAACTGATATAGTATTTTTTTATCATATATATGACTTTTATAAGTAACATAATCTGCATACATTTTGGATAAATGATCTGCATTAGCCATGTTGATTTCTAAAAGTTATTTTTTACATAATAAATTAAGTAATTCATTTTTGTCATGTGAATTATTGATACTTCAGGATTCTTAATTCTGTCTGATAAAAGTTATGAACTGGATATTGATCAATCATGTAATAAAATGGTTATAGTATAACGGGGTGGGATTATATAAATTCGCTTCCTTCCACTCCCTTTCAAGCAATATTTATTAATATGTCTAATTATCCTAAGTTTGATATGTCATTGTATGAATGTATAACTGATGATTGTATTGTTTTTGTGTATTATTCTTATTTGATTGCTTGAAATAAACCATCTCAAATCAAACTCCTTTGCTTTTAATCCAGTCCCAGAGCGTTTAGAGTTTCTGTTTTCATTGCGTTTTTTTCCTCTGTCAGCTTTTATTGTTTTGGGTATTCTTTTCTCGAAAATTATTTTAATGCTGTTTCAAAGGTAAATTTAACTTTGACTCAAGACCATTGACTGTATATAGAGAACTGTATTGATTGACTCCTCCCCCCTGGTGTTCCAAACAGGAAGTGGTTCCAAGAAGCCGGAATCCCAAAGACTTCTATAGAGAAATGAACAGCTGTTAGTCATTCTATTGGTCAGAAGAACCATTCTGAATCTGATACATCTTCTTGATAAATCCTCTTTTTTGTCCTGATATTTTTTCTTTATTTCAAGTTATAAACTGACCAATCAGATTCCCTAAAGATGTGACATCCGTTACATGGAAACCCCCATAACACATAGAAAAATCTGACAGGTTGAGTTCATAATCTGTGGTGGATGGTGAACCCATGAAGAGAGGAATCACCAGCTTCCACTGTGGAAGCAGTGGGACTATAGGTCAGGATGCCGTCAGATAAACCATCGCACTCTGGCAAGGCCCAGTAGGGACGCCACAATTCTGGATCAAAAACCGGGCCATATGTCACACGGTTAAATGGAATCGTTGGGAAAGTGAACAGTTGCATAACTACTGAACACCAGCATGTTTACAGTGAAGGTGTCACACAATCGCTGTGCCAAATGTAAGTAGGATTGTGTATTACTGATTTCTATAAATTACGCCAGGCTTAGGATGAGCCAACTCAAAGGTGTTACGTTCTTATTGGCAAATTTAAAAACAGTTTTTTCTGAACGTTTTTGTTTGTTGTTGTTGAGTAAACCACAAAACACACATGGAACCAAAAGGTGGCTTTGGTTGACCCAATTATGGAGGTTTGAACTGAAAGAGAATTGTTGGAGACCCCAACGGTTCTTAAAGAGGACCAGTTGGGGGAGAAATGTCGCCTCCTGAAAGAACCTCCCTCTCCACAACCACAATGTGATTGGACGGGTGATAGTGCAACGGGTTCACCTCCAGCCTCATATGCAGCCAGGGGGCGGAGCTTCACCTGCGTGTAGAAGAATCCTGCGTTCCTAACAAACTGTGGAGTGGCCTTTCAAATGTGATGGTAGGATACTGGAAAACCTCCCATGACTGATCACCTTAACTGGAACAATGAACGACTAAATGTGAGAAGAAAGAAGAGCTGGAATTCATTTTCAGAGCACAAGTCTTGCACAAAAGAAAAAAGAGCTTTTCCTCCCTTCACCCCGAGTAAGCTTTGGTAAAAAGACAAGAGGAACATTGAGGATTATAATCCTCGTTTGAGCCGACAGACCCTGCTGGAGCCAAACCGGATCAGGCCCCTAAAAGCGCCGTGTTCTCTCTGCTGAGGCCTCATCAGGCTGTAAATGTGTAACTGAGAAAACTGCTGACTTTCACCTGCCGGAGGTCTCACTTTCCGCCACATTTAAACCTCAGACGCTTCATTTACTAGAGCACAACAAGTCTGCACCGAGTCTGGACATGCGGCTCTGGTTACAGGGAACAGAGCAAAGACTTTTCGTGGGTTTCTTCTCCTGACACTGCAGGCGTGAGGCACACATTTCATTCACAGAGCCCTGAAAGCTGTGTGAGAGCCTTTGTTTGGACTGCAGCATTATGGGATGCATGAAACATGAGCCATTCAGGGGATTGGAATGTTTTTAAAAAAATAGAGCCGTAGTTTCATAAAAACACGTGAACGAGTCAAACCCCAAGAGTTTACAGACGTGAATGGAAAAGAGACTTGAGCGTCTAACTGAAGGTTTGTAGGTCTTAGTTTCCAACCTGCGCCGCCTCTCCTCCTAGAATAAACCAAAGACTTTTGGTGGGGGACAGCAGACGCAGCGCCTCCCTGTGTTCATCCGCTGAAGCTGCTCGACAAAAACACGCACTTTACCGAAAGGCATGTGTCACCGTTTCCTCCACTTTCCTCCACTCCGCCGCTTCACGTTAGCGGGGGCGGGGTCACCTGTGTGTGTGTGGGGGGGGGAGGGGCGGAGTCTCAGCCTGCTTTGAAAAGTTGTAAGTTGACGCGTAGTGATGCTCCCACGTGACCCCGGAGTTACGAAAAAAAAAAAACTCTGAAATGAATTAACCGATTGAATCAAGTGAGGCTAAATCATAATCAGAGGAAAACGGCCTTGGTGGTTAAACTTACGTTATAACAAAACACAACGAGGTATTCAAAAGAGGAACTAAAAGGGTTTTAGTTCATCACGCAATGTTTTTTTTTTTCAGTTTGTGGGTCAGGTGACATTAAAGACATGGATGAGAGAATCAGCAAAGAGAAATCTGTTTACCCGGTAAAACAGCATTGATCCGGCGTTACCTCCTTCACTTAGCGGGAGAAAGAAGAAGTGCTTTGACCTCATCTGTAATGACTAATCTATACATTTCCAGGAGTGGAGCATGAACCCGTGTCCTCACCGTCACAGTGGGGTTATCTCGGTGCAGGTGCTGTCCTCTTCCCGCCGCATGCCACTTTCTTTCTCAGCCGCTCATCAGGTGCGTCTTCAACCTCATTTGTCGGCGCCTTTGAAACTGGAGGAGCTCAGTTTGGAGACGCGCGCGCCTGCGTGTGTGGGGGGACGCTCGTGGTCGCGGGGCTTTCCGTAAGGTTACCCCCATGCCTCGGTGCGCGCGTGGGGCCGTTTTTCCAGGTAGACTTCCATCCTGAGGAGTGTTGGGGAGGGCAGACAGAACCAACATGGACCCCGCAGTCTGCGCTGGTGGAGTCCAGCACAGCGCCTCTCATTGGACGAGGACGGAGGAGCCACTTCCTGTAGACGCCCGCCTGCTCCTTTATCTGCCGCTGCGTTCAAGTTCATCTTGGAAAAATGGACACTTTTGAAATTCACATTCAACTATCAAAACCCGCAAAGGCGCGGCAACAACATTCTGATTATTAATACGAATAAATATATTGTCAACTAGACGGGAAAAAAGTGATGTTTCCTCCAAAACGGAATAATGTTAGGATAGTCCCACACAGGATTTTGCTTCTTGGCTAAGATCAGGCTAGAACTAGAAACAAAAACGGGACTGTGAAGTAACCCCCCTGGTTAATTGACTGTCTTCTCTATCTGTATACATTTAATCTGTATGTAAACAAAAAATAGCTTCTGAAAATCATCTGTTTTTAAGGACGAGTTAACAGTCACAATTTTACATTCATAGCTGCCCCCCGATGCTCAGTTCAGTAGTGCAGTTAAAATAGTTACAATTTTAAAGCAAAAGGAAATGTGTTCACATAGAACTAAACAAAACAGAGTCAAATTTCCATCTTGGTGTCATATTTCCAACAGTCCTTGAATGCAGCACAATCTTGTGAGACTTGGTGGTAATAATTTAGCTGACTCATGAGGACTTGTGTGTTTCTGTCAGTCTCTCCTTGTGTCTAACTGTGTCTGAAGATAACCGCCCAGCTCTTCCTGGACCTGCCCGATGCTGCACTGCTGGGTGGAGGGAGGAAGTGTCAGTTGCAGTCGATCCGTACAGGTTTCAACCGGTCCTGACCTGCTGGCTGCTGCCAGCCTGTTACCACTCAGACTGTTCTGCACGGTGACTGATGGAGAAGAGAAAATGACCAAAATAGGGGATAAACCATCGGAAATTAACCACCAGGATCACGGCAGACTAATAAACAGATTATTCATTTTTTTCTCTCTAGTTTCATCTGCATTGCAGAAACTACATTGTGTGAGTGAGACACAAGAATGTTTACTCACGGCTGGGTGTCATCTTCTTCTATGTTTTCCTCCAAAACGTGCTTTCAGGCAAGAACTTATTGAACTAAAAACTCTACATGAAAACGGACCGTCTCCTTGGTGCCAAATAGTTGATCTTAGACAGAAACGAATGTAATGGAGAAGTTGCGATTCATTATTAAGTGGTTTTTAGTTTTTTGTGTGGTGCAATGGCATGCTAGTGGTTGAAGAAGAAGAGATGCATGTGAGGTATGTGGTTTAATGGTTAATCACTGTGGTTTTCCTGTCTGGGTTGGCCTTTAAATGAAAGCTGCTGAAAGGGTCCCGGCAACCAGTTTACTGAGTTATCCCATGAGACGCTGCTGTAAATTACCCAGCACAGACCTCGGCTTTCAGCTCGCATCGGCTCTGCGCTGAAGGGCTGCATGTGTGGTCTTGTGGTAGGCAGAAGGAATGCAGTTGCTGCATGATGTTTGCTTAATTAAGACATCAGGAACTGCAAAAATGTTAACATTTGAGTTTAGATGCCATGCTGCCTTCAGGAAATGATTCATAGTTCTTAAGGAAGATAAGAAAACTTGAAGGAAAAAATTGTTTTCCTTAAGTCTGCCTGTTGCACATGCTCGCCATCATGTCATGGCTTGTTTCTGAGACAAGCACAGATGCCCGGCAGAACTCTTTTGACGACTCAAGAACTCACAGAATCGTATCTTCTGAATCCATCAAACAAATCGGAGTCATAAATGAACAACCATCAGCGATGCCATGTGTGACAATAGACTGACTCGCTGTCGTGTCACTGATCCAAGCTGACGTCGGTGACGTTTAAATTCAATTGACAGCTAAATTATGGCGGCGTGCAATATTTATCCATTAAAACGAGAACACAGTCTTCTTCTGAAAACAGTGAGCTTGGGAAACTGGATAGGCAAATAAGTTTCTTTCGGCTATAGCTCCATCTGCTGTTTTTTACGGTGGTGTTCAAGTAATGCTGACCTTTTGCTTTTGGCTGATCTAGGGGAGGGAAAACCAGAGGAATATTCAGAAAGCAGTTATGCTAGCTCACGTAAGTTCCCAAGAGCTAAAGCAGATAACCTCAGCTTTCAGTTGCAAAAACAGAAAGTATGTTTCAGGGAATGTAAAGTTGCCATAACAACTCATGCTCTGAACATAACCTGGTCTGGAGCAGTTTAGTTGAAGGGATTGGTTGTTTTTAGAGAGGGTTGAAGCAGCCGTGTCCATTTTGAAGATGATTTAGTGGATGAAGAAACTCAGATAATACTTTCCCAGAGTGAGAGGGATGATAAGACCACACATGGATGTTGGAAAATTAAACTTTTTACATTAATCTAACTTAATTATTTGCTCAAGTTAAGATAAATCTTTTTTTTTGTTAAGTCAGCTTAAAAACATCATGTAGTTATCAGACAGTTATTTTACTTTCATTCAAATTAATTCAAGTAACCCTTTGCATTGCTATCTAGGCACTTTAACATTGGGGTTGGAGTCATCTGGACCCACTAGACAGATACACTGAACCTTTTTCTTCCAATGATTTTGTAGATAAGTCTTGCTGGTGTCCATGGATTACATAAAATCTTTCCACCTTTATCCACCTTTGTCATGGTAGGGAGAACACGTCAATGTAAGGGTGGGGTCATCTAAGATAGCACAAGGGTTAAGTAGGTGTAACTGCTGTTAGATCAGCAGCGTAAGGAATTGTGGGATACCATTCCCTTTGCTTGTCTGGACGGATTTGGGTTCACGTGTGGAGTTTTGTATAAATATGTTTAGTTGTTTAGCTGTTTTACTGTGTATTGTCTGGGTATTTGTCCTTTTATGTTTAATTCTTTCTGCACCACGAGAGAGTGAGGGAGAGGATGATGAGTTTATTTGCACTCCTAGTGGTTGGTGGTGTGATGTTAATGTCATAAACATATCATAAGTCGTTATATTTCATGTTGCAAATCCGTTTTGATTTCATTCATTTTATTGTGATAAAAATGAGTACATCTGCAGGTTCAAATTAGACATATAAGAGTTCAAGTAAAATAAATTAAGATGGAAAAACATGTAGTTGAATTCGGGTAATATGACATTTAATTACATAAATATGTAAATTATAGTTGTAAAAAAATATTATTTTAAATTATGTTACACTTGAAGTAATTAATTTAAGTTGTAATTAATTTAAGTTGGATAATATATATGTATATATATATAAAACATACAACAGATACCTGTAAAGACTTCAGACCAGGAAAGACCTGGAAAGACCTGGAAAGACCTCAGACCTCTCAGTCCAGAAAAGCGCAGTGCTGCTAGGAACAACTAAGATACTGCGCGGACCCTCAACTCTCTGAGCCTCTGGTAGAGGACCTGACGGAGAATACAGCGGAGGTGAGAGCGTTCTTATATATATATATATATATACATATATATATATATATATATATATATATAACTCTATATATATGTATATATATATATATATATATATATATATATATACATATATATATATATATATATATATATATATATATATATATATATATATATATATATATATATATATATATATACCATACATATATATATATATCATACATATATATATATATATATATATATATAATATTACACACATACATATATACATATATCATACATATATATATATATATATATATATATATATATATATATATATATACACACACATACATATATACATATATCATACATATACATTATATATATATATATATATATATATATATATATATATATATATATATATACATATATTTATATATATATAATATATATATATAATAGAGGCAATAGAAAGCAATGTTATGTGGGCGGCGATGACCTCACCAAGATGGCGTCGCGCTCCACCACTGGTGGCCAGGTTACTCAAGCGGGCGTGTCTCCTCTAGCGACCTAACTCATTGAATAACATAAACCTACCCCAACTCAATCCAAATGGTATCTTCCAAGATGATCAATTTATCATATTTTGAAACAATTTTATTTTGGTATTTGTCTATTTGATTTAGCCTCCGACAAATCTATTTGGTTTGATACTAGGAACAGAAACAGATGAATCAATTAAGTGTTACACACCTATTATCAGTGCAACTAAAATGGCAGAAATATTGTACCTATCCATCCATACAGTTTAGATCCAGATTCCAGCTCAGACCAGGTGTGAAGGAAATTGTTTTATTATTATCATTGTTTGAATATATTTGGTTAAATGTATGTTTAAATGTTAACTCAGATTGACCTTTTTACCTTTTTAGAAAACAGTTGTGTGTTTGTTCATTTGTTTCTCATCCCCAGCTAGGAAGAGGGGCTTTTACGACACACTGTTTTGAGCTGATAAGGAATACTGTTTGAACTTAGAATCCACCCAAATGGGTCATTACATGACACCCCCTAATGAACTTTTCTATTTGTCTGGAAATTGTAACCTCCTACTTGAATTCTTAATAAAAGCAGTACGGGGAGAAGCAGTCCTTTGAGAAGAGAAGCGTGGTGGACAATTTCTGCCACATTTGCTTTTCTCCCTCGTGGATGAGAAACTTGATTCTTGTTGTGGTCTGTTATTTCTAAATGTGTTTTTCTTTAATGTCTAGCTGCATTTATCTGACACCAGGAAAACAAAGACGTCGTGGATCTATTTGTCTGCAGGTGATGATCAGAATGGAGCAGGTAGCTTCTGGCTTGCAGTTGCAGGTTCTTCGTCACTGCTACAAGCTTTTTCAAATCCTAACTGTACTCTTTGTTAAGAACACCCAGAAACAATCAGCCACCTATTTTGGAACTGTAATATTACAAAAAAGTTTTGGAAAGAATGTACATGTTTTATAAATCACAAATTTGACTCACAATTTCAGATGAAATTTGAATAAATCATATTTGGCCAACATGAAAAGAACATAAAATCAAACAAAATAGACAATTAATCAAATTATAATCTAAAGTAAGTTTGACATTAACAAATCAAAATTTCACAACTTTTCCCCCTGTTGTAAATAAAGAATTAGAATCTTATTTTATGTACAATTTCTAATCGTACAAACAAAAAAGGAAATACGTATTTATGAAAAGTCTCTGTCTTTGAACATATTCAATGTATTGTAATGTGTTTTACAATATTTCTATTGTAATATATGCCATCCCCTGGCACTCCTGTTGTTATGACTATTGTTCTTATCATACATACTTGTTCTATGTGTTGTGAACAGTAGTGCACTAAAAAAATAATTTTTTTGGGCAGAAATGCATTTTTAAGATAAATTGTCTTTATATGTCATCCATCATGAGAAAAATGCTATTAGAACATATTCATATATATAAACGTGATTTTCATTGAAGTGGGTCTTTAATTTTTTTAAAATTGGTTACATGTTTTAATAATGCTAGCTTAAAAATAAATGAAAGAAGCTTAAGAAAAAAATCAATGTAAAGAGAAAAAAAGACACTGAAGCACACACTCAGGTTTGAACAGTTATCCAACCCAAATTTAACCATGACCAGTTTACCCCGACCTTAACTAAGCTCATTTACACATCAACCCTTTGGCCCGCCAGGGGCCAAAGCCTGCCCCTCATGGTCGATCAGGTGTCTGAGGGTCTCTGTGGGGTCAACGAAAACCTGAAAAAGCTGAAACCCAACACAGAACGTGTGTATTCATGAACGCACGTATAAAGACTAAGAAGATCACTCAACTGCAATTTTCTAGTAGACCTGTCAAATGTGTAAACTGCAACAACATTGCAGGGAATGTAGTCGCTTTGGGTCTGAAATTTAAAAGAAAGGGACAGGTTTATTTTTTCACAAACGGTAACGGAATATTTTGACTTTATTTCTTTATTTATTTTTAAACTTATTTGGCCTACTTGACTTCCCGTAGTTGGTCACGTGATCAGAATAGTCTATAAGTACAAGTGCCGCATCCGTCTGGGAGAAGAGAGCGGAGGAAGATGGCTTCAACGAGTCGGTGAGTCGCAATGGCTGCTAACCGTTCAAAGCCCGAATTTCTTTGTTAATGTGACTCAAAGTGTCTCGTGGTAAAAACCACCGCGTCTTGTGGTTGACCGTGGAGGGACTCTGGCGGTAGAAAGTGTCGGGCTCTATTTTTCTTCTCGGGAAGGTTCAGTCTTTTGTGCTCCGTCCGTGACAACCAGCTAGCTCGCGGGCAGCTTCACGGAAGAGGCTGCCCGTTAGAACTCCCGGTTTTGTCGTTTCTCTGACATCTGAACGTTGGCCTGAAGGAGTTCTGGATCAGCCTGAAACTCCGCGGAAACGCGCACCTCCGCACATTACCGGGACTTTAAACTCGTTTATATTTCTTTATGCTAGGTAGGAAAGTTGAAGCGAACGTGAAATGGGTATTTCCCATAATTCAACGCGTTTTGTTTTGGTGAGTAGATGACACAAGCGTACTACAGAAACAGGCGAATGATAAATAATGGAGACACAGGCTGTTTGTAGACTTAATAAATATATTTGTTAATCCTATCAAGATGTCTGGCTTTTTCCTTGGAGAATGGAGCGCAATGTCGACTGTGAGGGATTTTCTTCGTTCGTCATCATGTGTTGTTTTTGTGCTTCTCTTTAACATTGTTATCATTTGTGTTTTGCTTGTGCAGTGGAGATGCTCTCAGTCTACCCAGAGTGACATGTCCCAATCATCCTGATGCCATCCTGGTGGAGGACTACCGCGCTGGGGACATGATTTGCCCAGAGTGTGGACTTGTTGTAGGTGAGTACTTCAATGATAAACCTGTACTTGGCCTACATTGGTTGGAGATAAAATGGGTCCATAACTGGAGATGTTTGTCTTGATGCTGAAGCTGGGAAGAGTTCTGTGTGACCTGGGGCCTCATTTATAAACGTTGCGTACGCACAAAAGAAGGCGTACGCCACTCTCTACGCAATAGTTGAGATTTATAAAAAGCAAACTTGACAGGAAAATGTGCGGTCCTTCACGCTCTGACCCAGGCGTACGCACAAAAACGGGTCAAATGAGAAACGGCGACACCGTCGGCAGATGGAAGAAACATGTGAAAGTGAAAATGACAATCCTGCCTCTCATAAATAACATGAAGACTTCACAAAGCAAGTCTGACAATTAATAGCCTACAGGAACACCCGTTTGATCGATCAGCAGTGAAACAAACAAAACAATCAAACGTAAATTACAACTGAAATTCAAATGAACACTTATTTGGAAAAAGAAAAGGTAAATATGTTCTACAATATTTGCATGTTGTGCAATTCATCCTCATAAATAATATAGTTAACACAACGAAATAATGTACAAAACTGATATTCTCTCGTCAGTGTGTCCGTCTGGCGGAGCAGATATAGGTGCGGGCGTGCGGACGGACGGACAGACGTACTAATTGTCCACTGGGGAAAGTTGTTTTCATATTAAAACATTTCTTCATAAGCTGTGGAATTATGGTATTCATGCATATGCCTTTAGTTTGTTTTATTTTTGATAAAACAATGTATGGCGTATGTCTCAACCATTCAGAAAGCAACAAGAAATTACATTTAATGCCCCATCACAATGCGTAATGACGCACAATGGCTGATCTTACGCTCTTAGAAGATGTGGCAAATGGAAGAATTCGGAGTGAACGCATCTTTAGACAGCAAGAAGACTTGCTGGCAAACGAGGACGAGTGGCTTAGGAGCCGGTTCAGACTTCCTCCAGCCGTCCTGTTGGACCTCTGCGGGCTTTTGGACCCGGCGTTAAAGAGGAGCCCCGATGGAGCGCTGTGAGCGCTGTGTGACACTGTGAGGCTACAGCATTTATGTACAAGATGGTTTATCCTTTAAGAATGTAATGGGTGCGGCTTATAATCAGGTCCGGAAATGACGGTAATTTTGTCACCTGTAAAGGAAGTCCATTTTATTCTCTTCACAGATCTTTTTTCGGCCATTTTTCCTCCAAAGAAAGATCAAAGCTCCAGGACTTTGATCTGGAACGACCACAGTTTTCATTTTCTTTATCTGATTGTCTTATTTTAATATTGATGATGAATCTGCATCATTTATGCACAACAGTACTGTTTAAACAGGAAAACGAAAACAAGATTGTTGCTCAAATCAATTACAAGTAATTCAGTGTGTAATCAAAGTTTCCACGCAGCCTTTCTAACATCACGGTTCTGGTTCTTCACGCCGTCTGTCCTTAGGTGACCGGGTCATTGACGTGGGTTCAGAGTGGAGAACCTTCTCCAACGAGAAAGCTCAGAAAGATCCATCCAGAGTGGGAGACGCCCAGAACCCTCTGCTCAACGGAGGAGATCTAACTACCATGATCGGCAAGGTGGGACAGCAGACCGATAAGAGTCCAACGGATCACGGATGATTCCTACAGATCTCTAGCCACGGTTCAGCACACATGTCTACTGCATACTGCAGATCACCCCCCCCCCCTACCTCCTTGTGTGCACATCACACGACTTTTTTGATCAATTGCACCCCTAGTGGTAGAGTGACAGCTGTGGTTCAGGTGATGGATGGATGGATGATTGGATGGATGGATGATTGGATGTTTGCATGGAGGGGTGGATGGATGATGGATGGATGGATGGATGATTGGTTGGATGGATGGATGATTGGTTGGATGGATGGATGTTGGATGGTTGGATGGATGATGGATGGATGGATAGATGATTGGTTGGATGGATGGATGTTGGATGTTTGCATGGAGGGGTGGATGGATGATGGATGTTTGCATGGAGGGGTGGATGGATGATGGATGTTTGCATGGAGGGGTGGATGGATGGTTGGATGGAGGGGTGGATGGATAGTTGGATGGTTGGATGTAGGGGTGGATGGATGATGGATGGTTGGATGGATGGTTGGACGGCACGTATCCACTCTCAGAACATTGTGGGTGAATGTCTTTCATCCGTGCGTTCACCATGAAGTCGATGGTTTTCTGCTTCATGTTGCAGTAAAGTTACTTTCTTGTGAAACACGGCTCATCCACATGTGGGTTCTGGGTTCTTCTCTCCAGGGAACCGGGTCTGCAAGCTTTGATGAATTTGGGAACTCCAAATATCAGAACCGGCGAACCATGAGCAGCTCGGACCGGGCCATGCTCCACGCCTTCAAAGAGATCAGCACCATGGCCGACCGCATCAACCTGCCCAGGAACATCGTAGTGAGTGGAACATCTGAGCACATCAGCTGACCGTTTAAGTCCCGCCCTCTGAGCGCGGTCGTAGTTCAGTTGATGTCCCTCCTCTTTGCTGCTGACGCCGTGTTAGATTTCATATTCCTTTATGTCTAAAAACCACATGAAGCCTAAGAGCAGGTCAACGTTAAAGGTTTTCATGTAAGCTGACCAAACTTGAGGTTCAGGTCCTTGGAAGAAGGAGGCCTCTTCAGAGGCCTGAAACATTCTGCATGGGTCCTGACTGCTCATGCTTCCATGACACTTCCAGTCTGAGCGCTTCACAAACGTCTTTGCTCTGCAGGACAGAACCAACAACTTATTCAAGCAAGTTTATGAACAGAAGAGCCTGAAGGGACGAGCCAACGACGCCATCGCATCCGCCTGCCTTTACATCGCCTGCAGACAGGAAGGAGTCCCCAGAACCTTCAAAGGTCAGCCAGTTTATAATAATAATAATCTGATACCAACAACCGATATTCCCCTGCAGCTGTGGCTGATGTCTGCAGATACTCAAGTGTCTACAACAACACTGAGGTTGCTGGACAATCACATTGACCTTTTTAACATACAGCACAGAATCTCATAGGAACATGTTTCACTTTAAAAATGGCATGTAAATATATGACAGCATTCAAAGCATTTATTGAATATTGGACATAATTGCAACCATAAACTCCCCCTCATCTAGGTCTATCTATTAGGAACACGTATCTCTATCAAAAAGAACATTTGCCTGAAAACAGTCAGAAGAATATCTGTAGATTTTTTAATATCAGACCGATACCGTTGAACTGCAAATGTTGGCCATCCCTAGATTTCTTCAACACGTCTAAGCTAACGGCAGCGTTTCTCTGCAGAGATCTGTGCCGTCTCCAGAATCTCCAAGAAAGAGATTGGTCGGTGCTTCAAGCTGATCCTGAAGGCTCTGGAGACCAGCGTGGACCTCATCACCACGGGGGACTTCATGTCCCGGTTCTGCTCCAACCTGGGCCTGCCCAAGCAGGTTCAAATGGCGGCCACCTTTATCGCGAGGAAGGCCGTGGAGCTGGACTTGGTTCCGGGTCGAAGCCCCATCTCCGTGGCGGCAGCAGCCATCTACATGGCGTCTCAGGCGTCTGCAGAGAAGAAGACTCAGAAAGGTGAGTCCACACGACAGAAATGACCCAAAGGTTAAGGTCTTACCAATATTAGAGGTCCGGTCTGCACCTAAACGCAACATGAGGCTGGGGACCGTTTGGGTCCATCCTCTCCTGTTGGAGCAGATGTTCTGGATAGTTTACAGACTGGGTTCTTGTGTTCTACAGAAATTGGAGACATTGCTGGAGTGGCGGACGTCACCATCAGGCAGTCCTACAGGCTCATCTACCCCCGCGCCGCTGAACTTTTCCCTCCCGACTTCAAGTTTGACACCCCCGTCGACAAGCTTCCCCAGCTGTGAGGAAGACCAGCCTCCAACCTCTTCCTCCGTCTCTGGTTCTGTTTTTGAATTTGTGAAGGTGGGAGGATTTTTCAGCCAGGAAGGATCCCTCGACAGAATAAAGTGGACACACATTCCAGACTGTTGTTTAGTATTTCAGTTGAGTGTACAGACTGTACCATGTGTAAATGTCCCGGAGGGGGGGGCCATGCTCGCAGTTTTAGGCTGGTGTCAGACTCGACCCCTAAGACTGTTTTTGTAGAAAAGAAGCAGCTTCTATTTTGTTTGAATTAGTAATTTAAGATGACGATTTTCATGAATCATCTCGTGGTTTGAATAACAATAAACGGTTCTTTATAAAAAAAAAATCTTCATCTTGTAAAGTTCTGCAAATCTTCTGCTCAAATGTTTCTGAAGGACGGTAAAATGTTGACAAATTTGTGACCAACTTAGTCTTCAGCATTACGTTTCTCACTGACGGATTCTTTACCCCAAAGACGTAACTCCCACTTTCAGATTCCTGTGTGAGGTTCAAAATGTAAAATCTTTTGATAAAACTGGAAGTTTCTGCTTGTGTTTTATTGAAATACATCAAAAGCTTTTGCCAAGGCCATTTCTCACCTTCAGTTATTTGGAGCCTCAGTCCACCAAACCCTCTGGTAAGGCCTGAGCCGTCCACCGCTCTGAATGGCTCAGGTCTTCATGCACGCCTGAAGACCTCTGGAGTCTCCTGTGGACCCCTGGAGTCTCCTTTGGACCCCTGGAGTCTCTTCTGGACCCCCTGGAGTCTCTACTGGACCCCTGGTGTCTCCTGTGGACCCTTAGAGTCTCTACCGGACCCCTGGAGTCTCCTGTGGACCCCTGGAGTCTCCTGTGGACCCCTGGAGTCTCCTTTGGACCCCTGGAGTCTTTTCCGGACCCCTGGAATCTCTACCGGACCCCTGGAGTCTCCTGTGGACCCCTGGAGTCTCCTGTGGACCCCTGGTGTCTCCTTTGGACCCTGAGTCTTTCCGGGACTGGAATCTCTGCCGGACCCCTGGAGTCTCCTGTGGACCCCTGGAGTCTCCTGCATCTCTGTTCATCTCATCTGAAATTTCTCATTTATGCACAAATCCATCAGATTTTTTAAATTAAACTAATTCCTTCTGTTCCACAATAAGAATTAGGTTTTCATGACATGGATCAACATTTCAAATGTTGCACATAAACATGGACCTGTTTTTTCTCCTTGAACCTGTGACTTCTGGTGGAATTTCCTCAAAAGCATTTAGTGGTTAAGCAGACAAAACGATCGATGTTTTGACTCTGCAGTACCATGGTTTTATGTTGTCGATCGATCACTACGACTAAAAGTGGATCCAGATCGATGTGCATCAAACTTCCAGCAGTGAGACTCAGACAGAAATTCTGAAGTTTTCCAGATTCTGGATTTCTTCTGGATCTCATCAAGTGGAAATGAAATCTGACTCTGTCTAAGCTAGAATGAATGTCAAATCCATTCACATGTTAGTTTCAAAAGTTCAGCCCACTGTTGTTTTTCCACAGAGAACATTCTTAGAACATTCTAGACACTGGATGGTCACATGACTTTGTTAAAGTCTTTCTGATGGGCTGGAATGATGGACTGATCCGTGTTGATGACATCACAGGTGTGTTGTCTGCTGTGATTGTCCGTTTTTATCTTAGAATAACATAAACCTACCCCACTTCAATCCAAATGATATCTTCCATTATAGATTATCAATTTCTCAGTTTGAAAGGATTTCCTAATGGAATAAGTCAACCTGATTATCGATTTGCCTCAGACAGATGGATCCGATTGGGTCGTAGGCACAAAAATGGATTAGTCGTACCCCCCCTTAACCCTTGTGCTATCTTAGATGACCCCACCCTCACATTGGCGTGTTCTCTACCATGACAAAGGTGGATAAAGGTGGAAAGATTTCATGTAATCCATAGGTGCAGTGAAAATCACAGATCATTGAAGAAAAAAGGTTCAGAGCACTGTCTAGTGGGTCTAGATGACCCAACTCCCAACGTTAAAGTGCCAAGGATAGCACATGGGTTACAGAAAAATCGGTTTTCATCATGATTTGAAACAGAAAGTTTGAGAGTTTTAGTGCAGAGCAGAGGAGGTGATGCCGATGTTTCAGACCTCAGGAGTTTACAGATCATGGCTGAAAGCAGAGCCACTATTCCAAAGGTTTAATTTGTGCATTCATGATAGGTAACAAACAGTGAGAGGAGACGAACGGCAGCAGGTGGGACTGATGGGTGTACCGTTCAGACAGAAAACAACTGTACAATCTATTCTCATGAAGGAACTGCTAAACTTTAACTACAGATAAAATTAGTGCTTTCAGCTCAACTGT
This sequence comes from Oryzias sinensis, assembly GCA_037389245.1. Classification (NCBI taxonomy): domain Eukaryota; kingdom Metazoa; phylum Chordata; class Actinopteri; order Beloniformes; family Adrianichthyidae; genus Oryzias; species Oryzias sinensis. The sequence continues at coordinate 7,587,985 of CM074494.1, read as the reverse complement.
GTACATACAGTATGTATATAACATATCCCCCCCCCCTCCCCTCCATGAAGTGAGTCACGTCAACAGGTCAGAGTCCCGTTGAAAGACTGCTGTTCTCAACAACGCCACGTTAAAACGGTCTCCATGGAAACACGGCAGCGGTCTGCGCTGGCTTCATGGAGCCGCTTCCCCTTGAGCTCATTTTGGTTTTGGCAGCTGGACCGGGTCCAGTCCCGCTCGCTAACTGTATCGAGGTAATGAAAACACGCGGAGCCACTAGAGGGCGCCAAAGGCATTTGAACTGAAAGTTTCTGCTTTCTGCAGGAAGTCGTGGGATGCAGAACCGGCTGGCCTGATGGTTGAACCGACCTGAACTCCAACAACCAGGAGGGAAGTGTTGCGTTCAGGCTCGCTTGGTTTTCAAGTCAAGAAGAAGTAGTAGTCAAGGTTGCTGTAAGTGACTGATGGGAGACTTCTGTTCAACCCAGATGAGGCCAAGTCGTCTGCAGAGCAACAGTCGGCACAGGACAACCGGTACGAACACGGCTACAGACGTGGTTGTGGTGGAAGCGTCTCCTCAGCGTTCCAGGGTAAAAACATTCTCAGTGGTCAGACAGCGGACGCCGCCGCCGTCAGTCACTGTCATTCATCTGTTCTTTAAAAGAGAAAACAGCTCTTCGTGTGGGTTAAAACGCCCGCTGTCCTCTGCAGGCCTCTCCTGGACTCCTGTAATGGCACACGGTTCCTTTCTCCATGTCGGCAGGAAAGAGGAGGCGCTCCAGAAGAAGGCTGCGCTCTTCACAGTACGTTGGGGTGAAATCAGCACCAGTCAGCAATGTAGTCGAAGTCCGAAAACAGGCCCTGCTCCTCCGAGTTCAGCATCCGGGGCTCCCTGGGGGGGGTCAGGATGGGAGCCTCTGAGGTGAACTCTTCATCAAAGTTGCTGACGTCGTTGGCGTCCTGGATGGTCGGCACGAACGGCGGCTTCACCTTCTTGGCCAACAGCCCGCCCCAGTCCATGTTCTGTACGGGGAGCAGGGGAAGTTCAGCTTTCTGTATTCAGTTTGAAGATCAATCAGATTAAAACCAAGACGGACTACACTCAAGCTCACCCTGAAGAAGGGATGTTTCTTCACCTCCTCTGCATCCTTCTCTCCTGCTCCCAGACGCCGTTCTGGACTCCTCCTCAGAAGCTGAGAGTTCAAAAGGTTATACTTAAAGGGCCGATATCATATCAACTTTTTGAATCAATATCGATATCAAATCAACTTTTTGAGCTTTGAAGTGTTTTAGAATGTTCATTCCTCACTATAATCAACTCCAAAGTGGTATTTTGATCTGAGTTTTCCCCTAAAAAAGCCCCGCCATGCAAAGGAGCAGGTTCTCACATTGTGACGTCACTAATTGAGATCCGCCCCTTCCAGGAAAAGTCTGGGCTGCCAGCCCCGCCTCCAGGCTAATGCTGATGATGTCATAAAATGGGTGGTACCCATAAGGAGAGAGAGGCGGAGCCTCAAGGATCGAATCATATTACTTCCTGGTTGGAAAATGAACTCAGGAATAAAACATTAAAAATGTTGCTTTAGTGTTCCAAAGGTCATATATGAGAATATTTATGGATATAGTTTAACCCGGGACGATGAAGAACCGTTTTAGTCCCAGATTCTCCCACTGAATGCTCTGATCCATGATGTAGATTCTGTAACCGTGTCCTTTCTTATAACATTACAGACCAAACCTACAGAATCGGCCTCCCTGTCTGAATGCCACACACGTGTTGCTCCTCTAAAAGCACACGTGTTGTTTGATCCTCAGCCGTCACAGGTCAACTCAGCCAGCTTTTAACACACTTCGTAGTAATTCCTCCGTTTTTCTAGCAGAGGTGGTAACTTCTGCACCCTAACTGGGAGGTTGCAGGTTTGAATCCAATGCCTTCCTGCTTGACTCCCAGCATAGAAGGTTGGGTTGAGTTCAGATTTAGCGCGTTTGTCTGTTTTGAGTTCGTTAGCAAGTATTTCTGGTGCGTGAAGGTGGACTGAGCGCGTGCAGTACACGCTCAGCCGTGACCCCCCTCCTCCCTCCTGCGTACCCTCCTCATGATGGAGATGGCCTCTGTGGACAGAAACCGTGGGTAGCGGACTTCATCGTTGACGATGCTGTCAAACACCTCCTCCTCATCATCACCAGGGAAGGGAGACTGAAAGCAAATGAGGGATTGGTGATGAAGAGTTGACTCTTTGAGCGGCCTGAGGACACACGGCTCACCTCTCCAACCAGCATTTCAAAGATCAGGACACCGAGCCCCCACCAGTCCACGGCGCGCGTGTACGACGTCTCTGTCAACACCTCGGGGGCCAGAAACTCAGGGGTCCCACAGAAGGTGCTGGTCCGGTCCCTGTAGCCCATTCCTAGAGAAGCAGAGACGTTCAGAAAAAAAGGACAGACGCGTCAGAACGCTCTGGGTCCGAACAGGAAGTAGGGTTCTGATCCACAGGGAAACTCTGGCCCGCCTCAAAGGCTCACTCGGACATGAAGCATGAATGGAAAAATCCAAATTGCCAGGAATGTGGAACACGCCTCCTGACCAGGAGCCACTGGAGCTGCAGGATTTTCACCTGGGACAGGTCACACCTCTGCGGCGTCCATCCATGTCTGATCATGGACACCTGGTCGGCCGCTGCCCTTTCAGTTTGTGTGTCAGGTAGCAAAGTGAAAACTCTTCAGCCAATCAGTGAGCGGGACTCAGCTGATGCTTTGATACAGCCGGGATTTCATTCATGGGACGGCTGAGGTGCAGCGGTCCACCTCTGATCGGAACCTCACAGGTTCGGTTCCCACTCTGCACGCCCATGTGTTGAAGTGTCCTTGAGCAAGACACTGACTCCCACATTGCTCCTGGTGGTTTCAGGTTGGCGTCCGAATTCGGCAGCGGAGCCGCCAGCTGTGTGTTTATGTGGCTGTAAAGCGTTTACGACCTTTAAGGAAGGTTAAAGAAATACACCCCATTTGCTATTTTTAGAGCACTTTTCAATCTGACAGAACAGCCAGCCGCCGTTCCACCTGATGCGAGGCGGTGCCCGCAGAACGTGGCGCCTTCTAATTCCACGCTCTGCTAGCACTTAGCAGCTAGAACGCTAACGGCTGGTTCACCTGCTGTGATGGACGACTGGTTGCTCTTCAGTCTGAGCTCCAAACGCAAACAGTTCACAGAGAAAGGACATGTTTAAAATAACACTTCATCTGATAACTTTTACATTTTAGAACGGATTCTCATCTCACCTTCTTTACAAAGCCCAAAGTCTGCTATCTTCACATAACCCTCCGTGTCCAGGAGCAGGTTGTCCAGCTTCAGGTCTCTGAGCAAAGTTACAAGGTCGACGTCACACACGAAGCGGCACATCACACAAACGCGGCGCGACAACTTTACCTGTAGACGATCTTGTGGTCATGCAGAAACTGTAACCCCAACACGACGCAGGCGGCGTAAAACCTGCAGAGATCAGATGAAGGCGTCAGTTCGACAGACCAGCGTTCGCCTGGCTACCTTTTCATGCACTTTACTGTCAACGCCACGCCAGGAGGAGGAGCGGGGCGGGGCGGCCACTCACACAGCCCGCGGCTCTGAGAACACGTCGGCGTGAATGTGCATCATCAGGTCGCCTCCCGCCGCGTACTCCATCACAAAACACACGTGCTCCGGAGTCTGGAAGCACGCAAACAGGTTGACCAGGAAGGGGTGGCGGACGCTGTTGACCGTCTCAAAGATCCTCTTCTCGCACATCAGGCTGAGGGCAGAAACAGAAACCAGAATGATTCCCACGGAAACGCCGTCAGGACCCGTTTGGTCTGAGCCGGGACCCCAGGAGGCTTTCAGAACCCCTGCAGTAATCCAGCAGATCTACCAGAAGCTGTGAGGGTCCCAGCTCATCAACAGAAGTACAAACGCTCAAGTTTAGCTTTCATTTCTGAAAAACGTCACAGTGGCTGAAAAAACAACACGGAAATCTTCAGAAGTCTTTATGATTGATTATTTCTGGGTTTGACTGCGAAAGGATGCTGATGTGTGTCCTACGACCAAACAGGGAATCATCTTCCTTGCTTTGGTCTGAGAAACCATCTCAGAACCGTCTCTGCAGGTCCAGCAGTGGTGCTCCACTGGGACTCGAACGCTGCACTCGTGAGACCCGACGGCTGGCGTCAGAGGAACCCGATGAAAGCAGCTGAAGGTCCACATGGCAGAGCTGAGATGTGGGACCACCCTAATGACACCCGTCTGTTTATGAACCCCCCTCAGGACAATGTGGGGCTGAAACTGTTGGTCACCTGTCATGCAGGTGTTTGTGCTCGATGTCAGACATCAGAGAACAAAGGACTTCAACCGTTTGGTCCCGTTTCCATGGATTTTAGGAGAGACGGACAGCAGTCTTCAAGGGATCAGTTCAAACTAAAAGCTATTCCATAAATATAACTAAAAAGGTTTTGCAAATCAATAAGAGGGGTTAAATTATGAAATAAATTAAGAGAGGAATTAAAACAATTTAGGAGCAAAAAGAGTTTAAACCTGAATACAATCAAGTCCTTAGTTTAAAGGGTCTATTTCATTAAAAATAAACTTTTTGAGCTTTGAAGTGTTTTATTATATTCATTCTTCACAAAAAAAACCAAAAAAACCCTAAAGTGGTATTTTGATCTATTGAGACATTTCTGAGAATTCCTCTAAAAATCTGCTCTCTGAGCACCAGCTCCTCCCAATCCATGAAAACGAGCGGGTCCTCACACTGTGATGTCACAAAATGAGGGACCGCCCCTTCCAGGAAGAGTCTGCATTGCCAGCCCCGCCCCCAGGCTAAAAGACACGCCCACTTTCTTTGTAGAGCTAACGGTGATCGGCTAAACGCTTTATATGAACTACATGAACATCCATCTTTACAAAAGTTCAGATGTTGTTTGTTTTCATGTTAGAAACTCAGACACGCTGCTGAAGCCGACTCTGGGATGATGTCATGAAATGGGCGACACCAACAAGGCCAGAAAGGCGGAGCCTCAGAGATTGAGGAGTCTTACTTCCTGGTAGGAAGATGAACTTTGAAGAATAACTAACATTAATGAAAAATTATTCTTTAGTGTCCCAAAGGTTATCATCATATTTTTGGATATAGTTTACTCTGGAAGGCTTAGAAAAGCAAGATAGAGACCCTTTAATGTACAGACATTTTGTAGCATAAGGAGAATCATTTGTGACATAAACAAAGTTAATATGAATGTGAGAGAGTTGATGTTTCCGGTCTGACAGGAAGTCAAGGATCCTGCATCGACCTGCTCACCTGTCCACCTCATCTCGAGCCACTATGTCTCCTTTCTTCAAGGCTTTGATGGCAAACATCTCTCCGGTGCTTTTATATTCAGCCAGGAGCACCTGAGAGGAGGGACGACAACTGCTCAGCTTTGTGGTGTCAGACCAACAAACTGTCACTAATTCCAGCTTTCGGAGCAGGAGTTTTTTTAAACGTCGTGTTCGATGACAAGAAGCAGGACAAACCTTTCCGAAGTGACCACGCCCGAGCACAGCCACACACCTGAAGTCCTGCAGACTGAACTGGAACTGCTCGTCGTCCCTTCAGAGACACACAGGGTTTGGTTTAAACACCCAGAGCACCTTAACAGAGCTGTCCACCGCACCGTTACGCTCTCCCACCAGCGTGGTACAACAGCAAACAGAGGACAAGAAAGAAAAGCAGCAGCAGAGAAGCCTTCAGACCTGATCTCTGGATCTACGTCTCTGGGTTTGTTGACCGGAAGCTCCAGCTCTGGATCCTGGAGGTTCTGGTCCAGAATGTCCGGGTTCATTACAACGCTGTTCCTCTTGCTCAGGAAGTCAAACGAGGACAGAGCGTTCTGAGGGACGAGAGGAGAAACATGTGACAAAGGAACCATAAGAGGACGGGGCTCTGCTTTGGCTGACAGAACTCGACAGAACCACACCCGAACTTCATCCTTGTTGTCGGGCAGATTGAGCAGCGCTGGTGGTTCTACAGCTACTTCAGATGCGGGGTAGTGTTTGGGGCCTGGAGTGGGTTCTTTGTCAAAGTCCAGTTTGGTCACAAGCGGGTCACTGCAGGAGATGAAGGAGACGTGAGAACCCAGCCGTGTTCTGACGGTCCGGGGTGATCTGGGTTCTGTGGGGGGTTCCGTACCTGCAGGGCGTGGGAGAACCGGGCAGGCTGCTGTGTCCCGTCTCTGCTCCCTGCGGGCTGAAGGAGTTGGTGCTGACGGTGGGGATGGCTCTCCTCACCAGCCGGCCCCAGGTGGCGATGTTGATGTTCATCTGAGGGGCTCGCAGGAAGGTTTTGCCTGGAGGAGACAAAAACGAAGACTCAGAGGCAGGAAGATCGACGGAAACAGAGCGGACGCTGTGCTCAGCCTGCGGATCACCTCACCCTGTTGTTTGGAGAAAATCTTCTTCTGTCTTTGCAGCCGCGGCCTCCTCTCAATGACGGGGTTGAAAAACGTCACCTAAGTGGAACAAGCAGCAGAGATCTGAAGAAAACTCTAGAAGAACTGAGAAACGGGAGATGAGTTTCCGATAAACCTGGTGGGCTTCATGAACCGGGGTGTTCTGAAACCTTCACACATGAGACCCAACAGGACGAGGAAGAGGAGCAGAGGTTTATTTAACATCTAAAGGTTTAGTTAGGGCTTTAGCTTCACCCAGGTCACTTCAGAACCACGGGGGTTTCATCGAATCATGGAAAAACAACAAGGATGATGACCACGGTGCGATGTACAACGTTGTGCGTTTCAAAGTATTATCTTATCTCGTCTACATTCATCTATGAATAATTTATACACAACAAGAGAATTCTATGCATGTATTTAGTAGAAATATTCTCTGTAGGACAAATATGTTTTAGTGTGTATCTTTTATGCTACTTGTTGTTGGATGAATGCTGAAATATTCAGTTCTTGCTATTGTAAATGTGACTCTAGAGGAGTCGGTGCCTCACCAGCCATCAACCTCGCCGCTGCTCATTACCTTCAGTGCTAGCGATGGGTATCGTTAAGGTTTTAATGGTACTACTACTCTTATTGATACTGCTTATCGTTCAGTATTTTAACGATACTCTTATCGACACTATTTGAGGACGAAAAATATATAAATAAAGTGTTTTATTTACTCATTGTGCAACAGCATTGTTTTTTTAGGTGTGTTAGAAAAAAGGTTTTTGCCGATATATTGCGATAGTTCATTTGGTAATACTTGTATTGATTCAAAATGCTGTCAGGATATTTATTTAACCCTTGTTCTATCCTAGGCACTTTAACATTGGGAGTTGGGTCATCTAGACCCACTAGACAGTGCTCTGAACCTTTTTTTCTTCAATGATTTGTGATCTTCACTGGTTTCCATGGATTACATGAAATCTTTCCACCTTTATCCACCTTTGTCATGGTAGGGAGAACACGTCAATGGTCATCTTGACCCCATAGGATAGCACAGGGGTTAATTATTCATTTTAATTATTTGTATTCTTTATGAGTGTGATGTTTCCTTTGACCTTTTGTCCATTTTCCACAACCTTCAATAGACTTTTCCGTCTGTCAAACACCCAGAGTTAAAGTGTGGATGCCATGCTTTGAACAACTTTGTCAAATAAAAAAGCCCTTTAAACGCTGATTCTATTGATACCAATAGTTCGCGTCGAAAAAAATCCGAAGCATATGAATAATAGACATCTTTCGAAGGAATCAGAGATTTGGATCTGCCGCTAAGAGCGCAGGCTGGAAGTGAACCCAATTTGACCTGTGACGTAACGAAAGGCGTTGACTTTCGCAGTTCCGCTTCGGACAGCATGTAAACAAAACAGGTAGTCTTCGTTTCTCTCGTGTTTAAATCCGTTAATCATCAACATGCCAAGTCGTTGTGTGGCAGCTGGATGTAGCAATACATCTAGTGAAAGTGTATCTGTGTATAAAATTCCCAAAACAAGAAACGCTGCTGAAAAGGGGAAAGATCAAGAAGGTGGACGGCGAAGGATTTTTCCCTCCAGATCTGCAGGAGAGAAGTCTGCGTTTTCGAAGGGACAAAAACCGGGACACAAACGAAGAATTTTGAACGGAGAGTTGGGAGGAGGATCTTGGCTTCTGAGTCGAGGAAAGGCGGGTGAGCTGGAAGCGAGCGAGCCGTTTTCTGGGTCGGAGAGGACGGCGCTGGAGTCGGGAGCGGAGGCTGCTAAGCTAGTGTGCATCACGATGGATCACATTGAGGCGAAGTAGTCGTGTTTTCTGTTGTCCTTGGATCCAACTGGAGTATTTCAACGCACTCAATGTTTTGCAAGAGAAGCAACAGGCCTGCAACGTTTTTTTTCTTTTGCTTTTGAGGTGCCGGTACCGTGAGTAAACTGAACTGTGTGTGTGTGTGTGAGCGCGCACGAGAAAAGGTTTCAAACTGGTTCAAACAGGTAAAACTGTTAATGTTCTGCAGTTGTTAATGGTATACAGTGACTTTGTTAACTAAAGAGTAGTAATATCTGGGAAACTATTATTTTGTGACATTTATTTTGTAAATTGGGTTGAAAACCAGTGTTTACCTTTGTTTGGATTAGGCCAAAAGGGGACATTTTGAGTATATTTTAGGGTAAGTAGCACCCACCCCCCTACTCTAAACTAACAGGAGGGCTCCACGGGTGCTACATAAAATTGGCAACTAACCATGCCGTGTTCTGGAGTCTAGCCGAATCTTCATGCTGGCTATCGTCATCGGCATCACTAGACCTACTACTTTCTGCTATATCCTCCTCACTTTCGCAAAAGGGTTCGAATCGATACGGTTGCAAAAGCATCACTCTGTGCTTCGCTATCGGTGCTAGCCATGTTGTCTGCCTTGTCTTCCTTTCCTTACGTCACAAACATGGCGGCGCGAATTCGGCGGAATGCGTGAAGCCGGCGGCCGTCCTCGTTGTTTATATTGCGTTTTTCGCTATTTATTCTTTTTCGAAAAATATTAAAAACAATCGCAACATGAAATAGAGACTATTTACTATATTTTGGCTTATTAAAATAGGCCATGTCACCCACACTTTAAGATGAGTGAGATGATGGAAACAAATTCCCTTTGATGCAGACTCATTTTTATTTAAATCCAGTAAACCCAATAAATTATATTAATTTCATGGATGACAACTATCTTTTATTAGGAAGCAGCTGTTAGTTTGTTGCGGGTCTGGAATCATAAGCGGTGTGTCTAAGTCCCGCCTTCGCCTCTCTAAATGTTCATGGTCATCGTAGCAGCAAGGTGACAGGATAGTGTTTAAAATGTAATGAATTTTAGGTGAAAATGGGTGGTTTTAGTCTAGGGGGATAAAACAATTTTTTTGTTTTTGGGCGCTCATGTGTCCCCTACGAAATCACCACTGACTGCCTTTCCAGAAAAACTTTCCATCCCATAACAGACTCTGGTCGGCGTTCATAGCTGCAGACACGCCCCCTCCACGTGTTCACGCTGCTCTCTTCCTCCTGCCTGCTCGCTCTAACTGACGGTATTAAAGGCACCACGACAATCTGAGAACATGATAGTTATTTTACTAAACCACAGAGAGCCGCAGCACAGGGAGGAAAGAGTCGCATTCTGGACCGTTTAGCTCTTTCCGCCATCGTATATCTTTGTAGCGTTCCTTTGCTCGCGCCCCGTTTACTGTCTGAACAACAGCTCCGCCCCCCGTGCACACAAATAGACAAACAGACCTCTCCTCTTCAGCGAGAATAGCAAAATTAATATAATCATTAATTAACGGACAATTGACTGACTTGGTGAGTTAAATATGGCAGATAACGTTTAAATTTTGTGGGACACACAAAAATGCGACTTCTCCAATACCGATAGCAGAACCGTTGAGGTCAGATCTTAACGACACTACGGTCTTGAAGAACGCCGCCCTGAGGGTCGTTCAATACCGGGGCTTGGTACCCATCCCTACTCAGTGTGCAGAGGGGTCTGCTCTTCATTATCAGGTCATCTGTCACTTTTGTTCTGCTCCTTTGGTCTTGTAGGGATGTTAAAATGAGGCTTCATGAATCTCAGTCAAGTTGGCACTGCAGAGTATGGACACCTATCGAGGCTTCTGATACGGTCAAACAGCGCCATCGGCTGGCCGTGGACCGCAGGGCCAGTGAAATGACCCTCAGCGATCACGCCGTCCTTTTCTTTTCTTGGTCAAAGTATTTCATACAATCTAAATGACGTATTTGGTGTTGTTTTTTGTTTGTTTAGAGGAGATAAATGACCAATTAGACAACATGGTAAATGATTGATAGTGTTGACACATTTGTGTTAGATTTCAATACATTTTTAAAAAATGTAGGAAATGATTTCTCCTCCATTAAATCTCCATAAAACCAAACAAGATGTTTTCTAGAGATAAAGAAGAGTAAACAAACAGAAAGCATGCTACACACGTGCTAGTCTCCTAACATGTACACACTGTGTGTGTGTTTGTGTAAATGCGTTGTGTACCTCCGCAAACAGCATCCCCTGCGGCTCCAGATACAGACACATCCCGTGACGCTGGTTATCCAGGAAGTCCTCCAGCCGCAGGAACTTGACCGCACAGAGCGAGCGCCAGTCCCTCCAGTACACGGAGATCTCCAGCTCCCGAGACTGCAGGACAAAGCCACATGTAGCACCACAACACAGCATCATCACACAGCATCACAACGCAGCAGCACAATGCGGCCTGCTGACTGCAGGGCCTTCAGGGTCTGTTACCCGGTCCAGTTCCAGTGTGAACTTCTGGTCCCAGGCTTGGTTGCTGGCAGGCCTCCAGTTGGTCTGTCCAACCACGGTGTTGTCCAGCTTCAGTACAGCACTGATCTCATCTGCAGAAAGCACACGGATTAGGATTATTCTTGTATTATTTTCAAATGACGGGAAGAGGCTGGACACTCACTGGAGAGCTCCTCGCTCTTCGCCAGGTTCCTGGAGCTCACGCTGCGGTTCCGGTTCGCCCTGCTGATGAAGGACGAGCGCGTCTCGCTGGGGCTCCACCCAGGAAGCACCACAGACGCTGTTTTAAGGCGTCCTGGGATGTTTTCCAAAAGATCCTGGCAGCCCATGAGCCTGACATCCAACGTTCCTAAAGGAGCAGGAAGGCATCAGACTCATTTCACTCAAACCATTCTGTTACAAAGACTACAAATATAACCAGAGGTCATAAGGTCACAATATCAGGCACTGAGCGTTTGTCATGTTAGGAGTGTTGATGATGAGGACGGCCACAGAATTCTTATAGTTCTGCTTTTGCTGTTTGACATTTTAAGAAGTAAAAACAAATCTATCCCATTTCTCCAACAGCTATACTTTGTTTATGTATTTTCCTGTTTTTAAACTATAAATGATGATGAACAACCTGAGCTCTGCAGCCAGAACCTCTTCAGAAAATCATTTATTATTAAATATTCAGGCTGAAATCTGCCTCCACAC